>OU342635.1:40800153-41456057 GCA_910589415.1 Malachius bipustulatus
AGGTGATGCAGTGAACAAAGAACGTTTTTTAATTAATTTAAGAAATGGATAAATGCCTGGGTCTAAAGGTAGTGGCGACGAGTGGAGAGGTTTTCGTTCTGCATTTATGTTGAACATCTGCAGAATTTCTGACGGCCAGCTCATAGGCAGTCGACGTGACACTTACAAGCCAGAATCTGTGAGGCACTTATTGACTTGACTTGGAGCGGATATGAATGTTCTAGTTTTCCCAGAAACTGCAGGAGCCCAGGGAGCCCAGATTTATTTATTTAAAGAAATTGGTAGATGCTTTGCCTAGTCGAGTGCAGAAATTTATTTTGGTCCTCTCCGTATCATGGTTAAACTGCACACTCCTGAAGAAGTCAAGAAAAACGTCCACTGAGATATGTTGAGTATCTTTGAGAAGTTTGGAGTGCTGATTCAAACCCAAATGGATGAAGATTGGCGATGCCACCAATGTAGACTTGTAGGTGTTTGCGTGCTAGTCCGCCGTTGCAGCCCAGTAGATCTCCAGCTTGTCAACCGCTACAGACCTTCAAAGATCATTTACGATTTTTCGGAAGGAAAAACTTTTAGAGAAGATCTTTATCCTTATAGAAGGTTTTTTTTCTCCACTATAAGGTGGATGTCGCCTGACTTCCACGTGTGGTATAGATCGTGATCGGTTCTCTTCAATATTGCTACATCGGCGAGATGGGCCGTAGAGTAGAGTAGTGGAGCTCTTGATAGGAATAGGATTGTCGGCATGTCAACCCTCTGGAATGCGGGCGGAGTCTCTCAGGCTGGCTTTTTCACAGATCCTCACAGGAGCACCAATGCTACCCGGGGCCGCCTGTAGTGGAATGTAGAGTTTGGACCGTGCTCGCTACTCTATACGCTACATTCTGCTACTGGTAGAAGGTAGCTCTCCTGGTACCTCACCACGAAGAATAGACTATCAGAGTGTCTGAAGCTATTCCTGTCTAGAATATTCCAGGAATAGAACATTTCGAACTCTAGAAAGAAGTTCGGGAAATAAACAAATCTCGAAGTGCGTTCCAGAAGAACACTAAGGGTGTATACAAGAAGAACAAGCAGGTAGTGAGTCATTTCACATTAGACTGTGAAGTATTAAGTTAATAAGTGAGCGATATAAGAAGGCGATAGTATAGTAGTGTTATAATAGACAGTGTGTGATTTACGGAAAATGGATCTGGAAAAATGATGGATTGTTCTCTAGCCAACAGATGGTGCTATATAAAAGATCGATGCTGCTCTTTATATCTACAGTTAGTCAGAGATGGTTTTTCATCAACAATACTGGTTAAATATGCGAATAAATAATAATAAAAAACATGTGAGCTGCTAGTAATGTTAAGAAAAAAATTTATATGATACAATTACCCCTCCTCCTCTGCCCCTTTCGTAAATTCTAAACTCTCTGAAAGTTGTGAGCTTAATTGCTAGCTCCTGTAATTTTTGACAAGTTAAATCCACCCAGCTGATGAGTTTGCAATTTGAAAAAAACCCATCTCAGCAAAATCCATAATTAGATTTCTTTTTTTTTTTCAGTAAAAATATAATAATCTCCTGGCTGAGCGTTGTCGGACCTTTTGTGCATTTATACTTGGACGATCAGTATTTCAAGCACTGCTAAAATAATTACCTTCACGCTTCACGTCTAAATTTATCTCAAAAGGTAAGTGAACTAATTTAAAATTGCACGAACGGACTCTCGTCCGTACTCAGATTGAAAATGAAAATGATTGATCGTTTCGGTCATTTTGAGGACAATTGAAGCAGTTCGGAGGAGTTACATATGATGTCGTGTACCATCAAACTATGCACATAACTTACGCCCGATTTTTTATGCAAGAATTTAGAGTAAATTAGTGTTCCAGTTAACGTTTTATTGGTTACATTATTCCAATTCTAAAAGCGCATGAACGTAAATTCTTAAAGAAATAATGTGGTAAAAATACGCAAATACCGACCCAGTTCGAGCTTTTTTTTCGAATCGACACCTCGGCAACTAAAACTCAAAAAGCTCTGGTTCCAAAAACCATCTGATTCGTTCATTACGTCCAAAACATAAAAGGTGGTCAAAGAAAACAGGCAAAGGTTATTAACAACACTCTTTTTCGGTTCAAACTCCCGGTAAACCTTGAAAGTATTTTTTTTCTATTTACTGCAAATTATGGAGAAATAAGCGTAACATATCATTTTTAAATAATAAAAATATTAAGGAGAGTGGTTGGCTGTGTAAGCTGCAAGAAGACTCGTGACTTTCATCCCAGAAATATTGCAGATGATCCAAGTGAACTAAAATAACATAAAAAGTAGAGGCTGCCAATATCAACCTTGAGGCACTCCAAGGCCAATCAGGTTGATTTAATTCAATTAAATTACCAAATAGATAATTATTATTCAAAGTTATACCTACCTGGTTATGGTTATCAGAAATAACTCGATTATACGAAACACGCGCGCCGAAAAAGAGAAAATTCATTGACGGATCAAGTATAAGTATAACATATTGACAGTGAATATGAAAATTTGAAAAGAAATAAAGAAAATAAAAAATGAATCCGTCATAAAACTGAAACAGCTGCAGTAAAGTAACATTTGAAAAAATCGACGTAGGTGATCGATATGAAAAAAATAGAGGTCATGCACCAACATGTAACCTTGAGGTGCTCCCGGGAGCCCCGAAATCCAACAAAATAGCCACGATGCGCAGAATTAAACCGTAACACATTCAACTTATCTATCGTTAATAAAATACAGTGTGAGTGCGAGTTATTCGAGAAATTCGGCTACCAAATAAAGAAGTGTCATTGACTTGATAGAGATTGATGTATTAGTTTTACGAGCGTGACTGCCATCTCGCATGTCGGGATAAAATTGTAATCCGTGACGACTACTAAGCATTAGAGACGTTTAGGAAGGAATTAAAGTGGAATTTTCAAGCGATGCAGAAACCCGGCCTACTTTTAGAGGAAGCAAAAATTTTTGCTGTCATGTTTCTTCAATCTAAGTGTTGGAGGTCATTTTCTTTTGCTTCGTTAATAAAATCAAGCTTATGTACTTTACTTGATTATTTATTTAATTCCTGTCTATATGTATATGTGGTATATTTCCAAATCAGATATATAGGACAATTTTATTGGTCAACATTATTGAGCAACTGCGATACACAAAGCGAATGGGGAACTTCGATCAACAACTCCGATGACACCTTTGACGGGCAACATCAACGTCAAAAGTCAAATTTGAAGGGCAACATCGATATTGCTCATTATACTTTGAAAGAAACCTATAGTGATTGTCGATTTATCCCCAGACGTTGCCCGGCGATCTTGCTCATCGATGTTTTCTTCCCGATTCGATATAACGTGATTTCGATCAAATCTACCATCATGAGATTTTTTTCACTTGAGCTAAGTTGCCCTTACTCTATATGTAAGGGCTCTATACGGGGATATTCTGGCAAGCCCTTCATAATATTTGTTATTATCAATAATTATTACATTTTTATCGTTTTAGTTAGATTCGAGTTCGATGCTCTGACCTGATTTGGGTTTATCTAAACTGCACTTTGAATGAATAAAAAATTAATTACTAGCCAATTAAAAAAATTGATTTTAAAAATTCAAACTTATGTCAAATACAAAGCTCCAGTTCGATATTGCACTTGTGTCAGATACAAAACTCCAGGACGGCAATTCTCGAATTCGTGGGACTCGATTCCCACGATCGATAATGCCCAGATTGATATTGAAAGTCGATATTTTTCTCCTGGAAACCTATAACAGGGTTTTGTCGATTTATACACATTGTCCGAGTATGATGCCCGCCGTCGCTGCCCAGCGACATTGCTCGTCGATGTTGCCCATCGATTTATCCCATTTGCAAGTTTCCAACTTGTGTCAGATACAAAACTCCGGGACGGCAATTCTCGAGTTCGTGGGACTCGATTCCCACGATCGATAATGCCCAGATCGATATTGCCAGTCGATATTTTTCTCCTGGAAACCTATAACAGGGATTTGTCGATTTATACACATTGCCGGAGTATGATTCCCGTAGCGACATTGTCCGTTGTTGCCCGTCGATGATTTGATAAGATTTGATGTGATCTGATTTCAATTTATTGTCACCTGAGTTTTTACCTTACCTGAGTTTTTTTTACCCAATAATGTTTTACCCAAGAAATAGTTATTTTTGAAGTATTTTTCAAAATTTTTGTTAAAATAGTGTAGTAAAAAGTACACTTTTTAGACTCTTGTTAAAAAAGTCCAAATACAAATTGCCCGTCTATATTTCTGAGCGAATTATTGATTTTGTCCGTCGACGGTGCCCCTGTTGATTTTGCTTGCTTTTGCGATATTGCCCGTTGATGATGCCAGATCAGTAAAGTAGATTTGTTCGTTTTATATAATATTTTTGAATTTCAGAATAATTTGATAGAAAAAAAATATATCTTGAAAAAGTACATTTTTCCAATAACAATTAAGCTAGTGTTACATAGAAAAATCCTGATTGATTATGCCCGTTTAACTTTTCCATTAAAACTTATATTTTCCCATGTTGCCCATTGATGTTGCCCGGTGACACTTCGCGTCAATGTTGCCGGGAAACGATCTGATTTTTTTTATTATTATTATTTATTTGCCCTTTCTTTTTACATAGTATACAAGCCTATAATAATTACAATACATATTCCATGTTACATTGCAGTTTTATTATATAGCCTTACATTATTTTATTATTTAATCACAATTTACATAAAAAGAAAAAAATCCTACTGGGGATTCGTGAGAATCCGTATCGTAGGAGGCAAAATACTTGAAGACTAAATTAAATAAAAGTCACATAAACAAAAGAAAAATAAAATAGAAAACAATGATTTGTGTTTAATTTACCCTTCACTTACTAGTTTTTTTTAAATGATTTTTTTGACCATTTTTTTACAAGTTATAGCTCTCGTTAGGTAAAAATTCTCTAATAAGGTTTTTTTTTCCTTTGAAGATTTCAGGTCACGTTGATGGGCGACATCATAATTTTATACTTCTCTTGACATTAATAATTTTTTGGAATAAATTCGAGTTTTCTCTCAAAAAAAATTCTCTTGAGAAATAATTTTTTGAATTCAGCCAGAAGTCATAATTATTATAATAGAAAACTGTTAGTAGTTGTAGGATTCGAAAGGCATCATCATTTCGAAATTTAATAATAACTAACTAATTTTATTGCTGAGGGGTCTTCGACCTGTTTGAGAATCGGTCGTTTCTATAGCAAAGGTTTTTTGGCCGATGTTCACATAAACAAACAAAAATTATTTTATTACGTCTTGTGGTACCCATCACTTATATCACTCTGTATAGGTAGTTCACTAATAGGCGCATTTATTTCCGCTTGGTATATTTTATTTACTACTCTTTTCCGGTTATAAAATTGAAAATAATTAATCCGAGCTCACTGAGGTGTGACTTTCGTATAGGATGTAGCATTAATTTTTTCGGTTAAAAAAATTATTTACACGGTCTTTAAGCTCGCGGCGGGGTTGGTCCAATGCATTATTCCTTTAATTCATTTATCATGTTTTTAGTCATCATTTTAATTAGTCCCTCTCGACGATTATAGTCCAATAAAGTCTAAAAAGTCATACGTATCGATTAAGAATACACATCCTTTTGATAGTTCGATTTATTTTGTTTCATATACTGGATCTCGTAGAAACCGTCCAGTTTGTCTAAACACTCCATCCCGCATAAATAAGTACCTATACGTCAACATTGGTTTTGAATGAGAATTAAATGCACAACACAGAGGATAGAATGTCATTACGTGAATAAATTTTATGTAGTTGTCAGTGGCTCTCAAACTGACGTAAGCGATTCAATTCATTGTTTGAATGATTTCTTCAATAATTTACGCTCCTTTACAACTTGACAATTAACTGTTTGACATTTTCTGGTGAAATTAAAAATATTAATTCGGACGGTTAGTGTGACGTCACATCTGACTTTTTAAAGTTAATCCTACTATATAATAATAATAATCAAATAATTACTTCCATCATCAATCTAATATTAACATCATCCCCACTTACAGGCGACATGACAGTTCGACAAATATTCGTGTCCACTGTCAAGCGTCAAGTAATATTTTTTGTGATTATGTCAAGTTTTTTTTTTTAATCAGGCTCTCTTATTTACAACACTCTTATAACTCATTACTTATTGCTTAGTTCATCGCTTTCTTTTTCGCTTCGCTGTCGATTTTTATATGCTCTATGATGCACGCGCTTTTTAAAGGATTCTGAATCTCTTCGCTATTTCTACCATTTCGTTCCGGGTCGCTTCCTGTTTTTGTTTTAAGAACTTATCCATTTGGTGTATCAAATAACAATCTCGAAAACTTCCTGTCAGGATTTATTCTTGAAATTTCCTCTCTCTTCTTGAAGCTTCGGAATTTGGCGATCATGAAGGACCTGAGACTATATGAGAAGAGATAAGAGATAGAAGCGCTCGAACCCGCAATCGAAGTATCTTGATCAACCTCTTCGGAGCAAAGTGTATGTTATAGTATTATAGTAGCTATATGGGTATAATAAAAAAGCTAATCAGGAACCATGCAGGTACATTATGGTTCTTTTTGTTACAATTAGCAATACGGGTAATTTACTTCGGGGATATTGTAGCTCATTTATAATTCAAGCGAAATTACCAACTTCACGATAATGTTTCCCCCCCCGTTCCCTGTCTAATGAATTTAATAACATATGACGCTGCATTATTAGCTCTCGAGTGAACCAGGACCGTATTTAGACGCGCATGGTTGGACGTTAGAGCGCATAAAAAAATTGTGTTAGATATTTTATTTATTTGATGCCGTTTTTGCTGTTCCGGTGGTGTGATTTGTTGACAATTTGTTTGAATTCGTCTATTTTTAGAATTTTTAGAATTTTTTTTTACTTTTATCCAACTATTTTGAACGATATAACCTTAATTGAAAAGATATAACAGCCTTAGTTTGACATTTTTTGAAATATTTCCGAAACGAGGCCTGATCAATCTCAAAAATTTTATTAGTAAGTTAACTCAGAAAATCAAAATTTTAAAATGCCATCAAAATGTTATCTGAATGGTATATGATAAAATTTAAAGGAAAAAACTATGACTGAAGGAAAAACTGAAGGAGAAAAATAAGTCTAGCTATACCTATCTATCATCAGGAAGGTCTCCATGATGTTTGATTGAACGTTAAATAGCAAACGCAAAAAAATTCAGTTGCACCACCTCAACACCCTTCCATGTGATCCCCTAAATCCGTCCCTGCCTACCATGAATAACGCAATTCAGTGATTACGCTTCTAGATTGCTGAAAATACGTTACCCCACTTCTGGGAAACGCAAAATTCGTTTTCGATCAGTAGGTTTATGGCAGGTGGTAGCCGCTGAACGCGGTTAGATTCGCAAATGTGTCCCACCTTCTATGAAAGGGTGCGGTGCGGTGCATAATTACACGAAAATCCACTCCCAAATGACGCTATCGCGTCTAATATCTGGAATTATCTATTCATTTTACAGGAGAATAAAAATAGTGACGTTCATACCAGATGAAAACATGCCAGGAAACATTTTGCCTTGGAAATGGATACAAAAAAAAATTAACAAATCTCCTTATCTTGGAAATATCCTCAAACGACAAAATATAACAAAAAGAAAAAGTTTTCCTATCTTTAGCACGGGGTTTAGTGAAAATTATCAAACTTTATAATATTTCAAACTTCATAATTCAGTGTGACCGCAAAAGCGCAAACGAAACCAAGACTTGACAGAGTAAGCTAGATCAAGCTAAATCTACTGATGCAAGAAGAAGATCAAGACTATGGTGGTCTAGGTTTTGGTTATGATTTTGCTTATCGCCACCTGCAGTGCAACAAATTCTCAACATAAGTGTCCCTGGCCTATATGACGAAGCAAATAAATATCATCGAAATATCCCTGATCAGAGACTACCTGAGACAGAGGAAACACCACACCAAAATCGAAACCCCAAATCCGGACAGAGGAATAAAATCCCCCAAGGCTGGATGATTGGCCCAAACCTCTACAACAACTACACAGCTGACCTCCTGAAACCCAATAAAACATGCGGAGTAACTAAATTTCCAGACGATTGGTAATCTGCTTCCTCGAAATAACAAAAAGTGTGAGAAAATAAACCCTCTAGCCAACTTGAACGAATTAACCAAATGGTGCGAAAAATGACGAATTAAAGTCAACGAAACAGGAATACACTTCAAAGACACCCAAAGGAAAAAGACGGAAATCCAAATAAATAAAAATCAAAGTGGCAAAGAGAAGTTAAATATTTGGAACATGGCAAGAACAAAGTCAAATGGAACTGGTGCACTTAAAGCGCAATCTGCAAAGACTCCGGAATAGTTCTTGACTAAAGTGACAATAAATCAGGGACGAAATAGGCAAGGCTGAAAGAGTTGGAAAAGAGGCAGACCCTCAAACTTGTGGAAACAGTCACAAAGAGTAAGAATTGATGAAGAGAATTGCTGAAGAAAACGACATCGAAATAAATCGAAAAAGAACGGTGGAAACTCCTCCAAACCCAAGAAAACCAGGAAAACTGAAACCCCTAAAGTGAAAAAAACACTTGGAAAAAAACAAGAAAACCATGAAAGTGGTAAATGGTAAGTTGCCGGTAAGTTACCAGGGGAGGCCCAATGTTGACAACCCTGAATCGACAAACTCAAATATATGAATATAAGAAGAAGAAAAATACCCAAACTCAAGCTACCGAAGCTAAATCCACCAAGCAAGGTAAAGGAGGAATTCCTGCAGACCTCGGGATGAAAGCTGAAGAAAACAAAAGGACACTCAAAGTGAAATTTACACGAGAGACATTCAAAAACGACGAAAGTGGGGGAACAACAAAAAAAAACATGAAAGTTAAACCCCAAAGTGTCAATAACAATTGCAGAAAAAAATGCAGACCAAGACGCCCCCGCTAGGTTGCCATCAGAGGAGGCCCAAAGTTGAAAACCCCAAATTCAACAAACCCAAAGCAGAAAAAATAAGAATACGAGAAAAAGAAGAATGCCCAAACTCAGGCCAGGCAAAATCCACCGAGCGAGGCAGTGGAGGGATTCCCAGACATCGGGATAATTGTCGAAGAAAGAAAACAAAATGACACTCAAAATGAAACTTACATGAGACATTCTTAGATGTGTGAAAGTGGCAAAAGCAAAAAAACCATGCAAGTGAAACCCCAAAGTGTCAATAACTATTGCAGCAAAAGATGCAGAGCAAGACGCCCCCGGTAAGTTGGCACGCGAAGCCCAATGTTGAACACCCCAAATTTGACACACCCAAAACAGAAGAAATAAGAATATGGGAAGAAGAAGAATAACCAAACTTAAGCGAGCCAAAATCCACCGAGCGAGGTAAACGAGGAATCCCCAGACCTCATGATGAAAACAAAAAGAAACAAAAGTGAAATTTACACGAGAGATATCCAAAGAAGAGTGAAAGTGGGGAAACAACAAAAAACTATGAAAGTGAAACCCCAAAGTGTCAGTGCAGGAAACAAAAAATACAGACCAAGACGCCCCCGGTAAGTTGCCAGAGGAGGCCCAATGTAGAAAATGCTGAATTCGGCAAACCTGAAACAGAAAAAAGGGAATACTTATAAGAAGAAGAAGAATACCCAAACTCAAGACAGGCAAAATCCACCGAGCGAGGTAAAGGAGGGATTCCCAGACCTCGGGATGAACGTCGAAGAAAACCAAAAGACACTCAAAGTGAAACTTTCTTTGAATATTGAACACCCCAAATTCGACAAACCCAAAACAGAAGAAATAAGAATATAAGAATAAGAAGAATATCCTAACTCAAGTCATCGAGGCAAAATCCACCTAGCGAGGTAAAGGAGGAATCTCCAGTTCTTGGGATGAAAGCAGAAGAATACAAAAGGACATTCAAAGTGAAATTTACACGAGGGACATTCAAAGTTGAGTAAAAGCGGGAAAATCAAGAAAACCATTAAAGTGAAACCTCAAAGTGTCAATACAATAATTGTAGGAAAAGATGCAGACCAAGACGCCCCCATAGTAAGTTGTCAGAGGAGGTCCCGTTGACAACTCGTAATTCGGCAAACTCAAAACATAAAAAAAATAGAAGAAGAAGAATACCCAAACTCAAGCGAGGCAAAATCAACCGAACGAGAGAAAGTAGTAATCCCCAGATCTCAGAATGAAAGCTGAAGAAAGTTGCCAGAGGAGACCCAAAGTTGAAAACCCCAAATTCGACAAACACAAAACAGAAGAAAGCTCAAGCCAGGCAAAGTAGGTAAAATATATCGTATAACCAAACAATAACTTTTTGCAATCGTTCCCAGGAGCACCTCAAGCTGGTAATATCGAGGTCCAAAATTTTAAGGTATCATTAATTTATTTTTAGTCATTGCTTTTTAAATATTTTCTCGATTGCAAGTGGATAGACCCGTATTTCTGAATTCTTTTAATAAAAGATGGAAACAATCACATATTGTTGAAGTCTCTATATTAATCTTCTTGTGCATTAATTATATTAATTATTTCCAAGAACGGTATCTTCAGAAATATTATATCTATAAATAATCGAGGATGAAGTGTCTTGTTTATTATTATTACATACCATAAATAATAGACTTTAATAATAATAATAATAATTGTAATTTCTGAGAGATAATTAAATTTTAACGTTTTTTACAAATAATAATAATTACACTCACTGTAGAGGGTATAGAGAGATTTGTTGATTAATAGATATGAAGAAACCTATTTTTGCTGCAAACTGAGGGGATCGGTGTCTTTGTGTGTGTGATTAAACCAATGCTAACGTTTCATTAATGATAATGATAATTAATAGTTACATTTCCTGTCGAAATGTCTCACTAATTCCTCCGACATCGTTATTATTGTCTGTCCTGGATAATTTAATATCCTGTCTTTTCTATAGGTACATTCTTTTTTCAGTTTTTAATAGTTTCTTTACGACCGTTCCGAAAGTTGTTACTAAGTAGGTAATTAATTATTAATGTAACCGGCCATTGTTGGATCTTATAAATAAATAAATAAATAAATATATAAATATGTAAGTACATTATTACTACGGAACTTCTTCATTTACTATCAGGTGAACTGTGAAGATATAAATTAAATTTAAATTCACTTCACTACAATGTAACAAGGGTGTCATGTAACTTTGTTCAATTAATTCAGTTCTTAATTACTGGAAACAACGACGCTCTTTTGCGTTAACAGGAGTGTTGAAATTTTTCTTGTATGCTTGTTCAAATGTATTTGTAATTGCAGTTAGTTACCTACAACCTACAAGTTACAAATGCGGTAAAAAATTTAATCCGACGCAATTAGTCCAGGAGTATACACTCTTTTTTATTAGGTCGTAATTTTATTATACGTACCTAACGTTGTTGTACTGAGCTTCATTTAACCTTAACAAATTTAATAAAATTAGCCACAGGGTTATATTAAATTATGCTCCTATTAATTTGGCTAATGATTCGGTTGATGCCGTGTATAGGCATTGTTGCCAAATCGAATTCACTAGCAGTTGTTCAGATGGAAAGTAATGCAAAAGAAAAATGACTTGTTATTGTTATATTGCGGGGGTGGAGATAAAAGCAGATATTTTTGAGTAGGTAATTTTTTGAAAAATTATTTTTTAAAGGTACCTAAATAATTCGTAATATTTTTTCTTACAAATTTCAGATCTCTGATTAAAGTTTAAGTTGTTCCTATCATTTAGAATTATTTTGATTCAACATAATAACAATTTCTTTATTGTAGGGGGTGGGGCGCGAGCAAATTAAGATATGATAGTGCGAGAAAGTAAAGGTACGATATTTGAGGTAAGAGAGACGATAATAGATCTCTGCAAGATAAAAAATTAAATTTTAAAAAGGCACGTTTCTTATCTTTCTCAAGCACACACACCAAAATAGAAAGTTCAAATTAGGCGCCGAATTCCTACTTAAAGAGTGGTAATTTCAAAAAGATAAAAAGGTAATAGAGCGGGATGCCAGATGCTTTATTTAATTTTGAATTTTGATGTTCCTCAATGAAATCCTATAATAAAGCCATAAAAAATATAAAAAAAATCGGTTATGATTATACTTGTTTATATTTTCTTTAGCTAATTTCTGTCAAGGTTATCCCTATTTTGAAAAAGCCTTGAATTCAATAAAAGTTATATTTACATTAATATTTACAAATTAAATGACAAATAGATTTTTTATCTCCCAAAACGTATTGCAATGTTTCTAACTAAATATTTCAATATTTCAATTAACAGTTCAAATTATCAAACTTGAGCTGAATTAACTCCGCTTTCGTTTCACATGATTTGTGACCTTAAAAATATAATAAGTCAATTTAATCATCGCGAGGCAATATTTACATATCAATAATTCATTAATTTCAGTTCTAGATTCTTCTTTCAATAACTCGGTACCAAAAGCAGGGATTAAGAGAAATTTACGTTTGATTATGCTCATTAATTCTTTCTTCCAAGCTTCCAGGCTTTCTTCTAAGTCAGCTTCCAGGAAATAAATAAGGTTTGGAGTACTTACAGGATCTTTGGTAGTATATCAATTAGATTGCCTTCTACCTCGAGCCGATTCATATACTGGAATCGTTTATTTAAGCGGGGCAGTTTGTTTTTCTGTAAGGATCAGGGATTGATTCGCCTAGGTTGGTATGGTGATGTAACAGGCATTTACATTATAAATAACGAAACACCCATAGAATTATTATAAAACACAGCTACTGTCCATGTTTGAGGTAATTAACCCGATTTAACCAAAGAAGCGATTCACTTTAATGTAATTATCACTGAAACATCTGGACTGGAAGGCTTACAGGTGTCGTCGACAGTAGCGTCCAAAATGGCCGATGTCGCGATTTTTATAGTTTCGCGCGATAATTAAACGCGGACGCTCGTTTTCTGCTATGTCGCGTTGTAGAGGTAGATCGAGCTTATTAATTAAGACGCGATCGGTTAAGATAGAGGGATTTTAGGTGTTTAGGTACCTAAAAAGGTAAGATATCCCTGTTTAATAGAGCAAATTGACAGAGACGCGATTAGCGCTTCTACTCGCTTCGCGGATCTCTAAGGAGTCCTAGTGATGTGGAAACGTCTTTCAAAGTCACAAGTCATACCATTTTAGCTAGATCGAAAAAAAAAAACCGAAATTTTTTAGATTTTATGTTTTTTTCCCCAAAATGATGACGTCATGTCGCTTTAATTTTCTCATTATGTCGATCGTCAATGAGGAGTTTTCATTTTTTTTTGTAGAAAATACAGACCGTGTCAGGGGCTGGTTTTTGCGGAATATGATGTATCGCTTCAAGCAACGTCTCCCATAAAAAAAAATCGAAAATCGGTTACCCCTTGAGCCGTTCACGCAACAAACTGAAATTTGCGAGATTTAAATTTTTTTACCAAAATGATGATTTCATGTCGGCCACATATATCGGCCTTCATGTCCATGCGCATCTTCCCTGAAAAAAATGAAGAAAATCGGGAAAACCGGTCCCACAATTAAAGCGAATTTTTTATGAAAAAAAGCGAAAAAATGCGGAAAAAATGCGATTTTTTGAGTTTTCATTTTTTTGTAGAAAATAGGGCCGTTTTTTCCGGAATATGATGTATCGCTTCAAGGAAGGTCTCTCATTAAAAAATACAAAAATCGGTTCCTATACCCCTTGAACCGTTCACGAAAAAAACTGAAATTTGCGAGATTTTTAATTTTCTTACCAAAATGATGACGTAATGTCGGCGTCAAGCGTCATTTTCACGTAAATCGGCCTTCATGTCCATGCGCATATTCCCTGAAAAAAATAAGGTAATCGGAAAAACCGGTTTTTCCGTGTAAAGATACCAGTAAAGATACTTTTTTATGAAAAAATGCGATTTTTTGAGTTTTAATTTTTTTGTAGAAAATAGGGTCGGTTTTTCCGGAATATGATGTGATATGATGATTCAAGGACCATCTCTCATAAAAAAATCAAAAATCGAAAATCGGTTCTTTATTGAACCGTTCACGCAAATAACTGAAATTTTTGCGGATTTTATTTTTCTCTCAAAATGATGACGTCTTGTCGCTTTAGTTTTCTCAATGTGTCGATCGTTATGTCAATCGCATCTTCTGTGTAAAAATAATGAAATCAGGAAAACCGGTCCCACCAGCTTATTTATGCAAAATGTCATTGGAGTTTTTTTTGTAGAAGATACAGACTGTATTAGGTTAGGGGCCGGCTTTCCAGAATATGGTGTATCGCTCCAAAGATCGTCTCTCATAAAATAAAAATTCGGAAATCGGTTCCTACCCCTTGAACCGTTCACGCAAAAAAATTAAATTTTTGCGAGTTTTAATTTTTTTTTCAAAATGATGACGTCATGTCGGCTTTATTTTCACATAATATGTCGACCGTTATGCCTATGCGGATCTTCTCTGAAAAAATGAAGGAAATCGGGAAAGCCGACCCCACCAGCGACTCAACTTTTTTATTAAAAAAATGTGATTTTTTGAGTTTTTATGCGAAAAATGAAAGAAATCGGAAAAACCAGTCCTACGTTTTACCAGCAACGCTGTTTTAGGCCAAATTATATTTTTTTTATATATTTCTTCTACATTTTTTGCCCCACGTCAATTCATGCTTGCATCTTGAGACCGTAACTTGTGGCGATAAGCCCAAATGTGTGCGGAGCACTGCGCCGCATTCTGTTGCTGGCGTTTCGTTGCTCGCCATGACTTGAGTTTTCTGTATTCATTAATGGAACATCCTGTATAATATGGTATAGAGCGGCATTTCTTAATTAAAAATTAAAAATTAATGCAAAAATTCTAAAATGCTGCCTCAGAGCCTCAGTTAAATTCAGCATTTTTCAGATTTTCTTGGTTTCACTTTTTCATGTTTACATTATTTGAATCAATTCAGGGATGCAGGTAATTGCATAAAAAAATCGCCTCCCATCTGGGGTAGTATGTAGGCATAAACTATTGGGAGGGAGGGGATTCCGTTTATATATAGCTCTATACCTATTACATATAATAGGGACCACCAATTATAATTTGACGCCAGTAGACACCCTGTAGATAGAAAGCATAACCACCGCAGGAAACAAATAGGGAATTATCTAGCATCTGAAATGTTTATCTATACAAAAGAATTTTGCAGCCCCATTCTTCTTCCATAATGCGTTTCCTAGAACGCGGTGGAGGTGGCGAAGATGAGGGTGACGGGGAGACAATGAGATGTCAATTTTAACGTGCCCTTGCGAATGTAGGTCGCATTGTTTCCAAGTTTCTATGCAAATATTTTTCTCGGCGCTCTCTTTTATGCTATGCATGCCATGCATTATGTATGGCGAAGATAAACATTTGAAAGATGGTCGAAATCAAACAATGTCCCAGCACCGGCACCAGCACTAGCACTGCCGAGGGAGGATTGTTTTGAGAAAGAACGTTTCCGTCTCGCATCACGGTTTTGTTGGGGTTGGGGATTTTACATAGAAATAGAAATCGCAAAAGGTGTCCGGTTGACAAGGTAATGGATCAACTAGGTACTGCAGTGTTGACAAGTTTAGAAATTTTTCTATACTTGTTTTTTGTTATTTGTTCATAAAAAACGTTTCTTCTAGAAGCCCACTATTATTGCGAAGCATCAATTTTAAATTCTGGAGTTCATCCAGTCAGGTTTTGTATGACTTTTTTCAAAATGGGTAGATTTAAGTTTGTATAATATTTACATAGTTTTAGGTAAAAAGAGGTGTAATTTCGCCATGAAAATTTCGTGGAAACGTAAATTGCAAGAATGTCAGATAATTTTTTTATGAGATCTCTTATCACATTTTTATTAGCTCGCTTTATTGGCGCTCTGTCTGTCTGTCCGCGCAAATCTTGTAATCGATTTTAAACTAATTTCCCGAAGAGCTAGAGACTTGAAAAGCTTTGAGCTTGGTCAAGAACTGGATGACAATGTAATAATAACTCGATTTCTGTCTGCCTGTCTGTCTGTTCGGCAAAAAATTGGAAAATCGCGAGCGCCAGGGCCCAGGGCGCAGCTACATGCCACTGTAATATTCTAATCAAGATGTTTAAAATCGATGCGAAGTTCCTCACACCTAAAAATCAGAAAATAATAATAATAATAATAATTTAATATACAGTTTTAACACAAACTAAAAAGTATAAAAAAAGTGTTCAGAGCGGTGGCAGGTGGGCTAGCAGATTTGGTAAAAATTATGCTCCTTGGTGAAATTGTTATATTTTAGGGAAATTAACATCAAAAGACAAGGCAACGCTGAATTGACAACAACTGCTAGCAATAATAGGCTCGAAATCTGCAAGGCAGGTGTTGAACGGTGGCACTGGCGGCAGGTGTTCTGGCAGATTTTAAAAATGGATCCATGTAATCATAAAACGAAATGAGTCGCGATTAGCATTCATATTTCATTATCTTGCTCGTATATGGAGATTTCCTAATTATTACGTTTTACGTTTATGTAAGGAATAAATAATGCAAATCTACAGACACGTATAAATACAAGGATTTAATGAAAATTCTAGCACGTTCCAAAACTTAATAGAATATGTACCAGGTGTGTGTGTAGATTTTAATGGATGTATACCTGCCTGCAAGCTGTTCCGTTTCACGGTCTTTATGGGTTTCTTATGATGGGCGTTCTATTAGGAAGAATTAACACACGTGATTTATTGTCAAATGGAAATCCCCTCCGGAATGCCAAATCGAGACACCTATTATGAAAGCAAACGCGCACATTGACAACTTTAAATGAAACACATCATAAAGATTTTCCTGCAGTATTTATAACTTAATTTTATAAAGTATTAATCAATAATCAACTTGAAAAAGTAATCATTTCAAGACAACTCAGCAAGATTATTGAATGTCATCTGCCTGTATACATAAGAGATTATACTAGTAATGCAGACCTTTCCGAATCGGCAAGGAAAAATCCGATCGGAGGCATTGTACGTTTCAGGCGATGACGGAAAAATCCCGTTCCGCACGCGTTTTTCGCAGTCGCGTGCGAAATTTTCGCGGTTTTTTCGCGCTCATTTTTTTCGGGCCGTCAAATGAGATCGATCGGTGCCGGTCTCGTGAAAAACATGTCGGCCATTTTGGCTGGGCGGTTTTTTAGACATTTACGGGGCACCCTGTATATTTTTTGAACAAATTACTGAACCGCGTTTCCGACGTCGAGACGCGTGGCTCCGCTGTCGCGCTACGCGTGGCTCCGCTGTCCCACTTTTGACATCCGTCAGAAACGTCAAATTTGTCGTTTCACGGTTTTTGCCTCATCCTTTGCGGTGATGGACCTATTATAGTTCGTTTCGCTTCGTTGGTTCGGTGCCGCCTACGGCGGGCTTCGCTTTGGAGTTCGGAAAAGCTCGGTAAAAATCGGAAGCACTCGTAAATCATCGAAAACTTTGGAAACGGATATATCCACAAACCCGACCCGTTTTACAACGCACCCTTCTCGAGTTATAGCGTTTCGAAATTTGAACTGAAAAAAATCTAAAAAAAGCCTTTTCAAGAATAACCTCGCAACGGTTCGTCTCAACGGCACTGAACTTTCAGCAGTTGTTTAACGCGTCCATACCGATATAACCGAAAAGAAACGGCACTCCTATCGTGAACCGTTTGTCCGTGACAGATTTCACCCTTTTGGCCGCCCCTTTTAGAATTTTTTTCAAAAAACATACAGGCTGTCCCGTAAATGTCGAAAAACCGCCCAGCCAAAATGACCGACATGTTTTTCACGAGACCGGCTCCAATCGATCTCATTTGACGACCCGAAAAAAATGAGCGCGAAAAAACCGCGAAAATTTCGCACGCGACTGTGAAAAACGCGTGCGGACGCGATTTTCGAAAAATCGCGTGAGAAAAAAATTAGAGAGAGCAGTACAGTTTTAGACGTGTATCGGCAAGAGAACCGATTTTAGAATCGGTTAGAGTGAAGTTAATTGAGACAGCAAAGAGACAGAGAAATAGAAGAAAGTCATTATTTAAAGAGAGACTATTAAAGAGTAAAAGGAAAGGGAAGAAAAATTTTTGACGCAATAAATCCACATCGTTTTCAACTATTCTAAAAACGCGCCCTAATTATACCCCGAAATTACCGTATCATGTTAGATCGGAGATACGAAACTTGGAATTTAATTAATTTACATAATTTTACCATATTTATGTGTTAACCTCATGGCAGGAAGGAGTTGTGGTAATTATTTTTAACGCCACATTTATATTGTAAATTTAACTTTATTTACATCTTTTATAACGTGAAAAATAGCAATTATTATTGTAATAAAGTTCCTTGCAGATCGATTTTTATGTCATGTTATTTAATATTCATGATTATGGGAAGCAATAATTATTATTTGGCAGGTCAACTAAATAAAAACTTCAACAGTATAGTGGCTAGAACTTAATTTTGACACGTCGAATATACGAGATATTGCAATAGTAGACTTAGTAGGCCAGTCTATTCGACTTTCTTGATTAGTGATACGTGTAGTCACAGTTACTTACTGTAACTGTTATTCGTTTGTAGGTTATTTCAAAACAACTCTAATTTTCCTGCCAGTTGTTGCTCTAAAATTTTCGCTATTTCATCCATAAGTCTAAATATTTCCAGTAGATTCTCGGGAGGTCGTTAAAGTTATCCCAGACAAACTGCTTTACAAGGAGGGTTAACAGAGGTACTTGCTATCAAAATATTAATTAGTGGGCAGATTTTAGATATGTACACAAATAACTAGCTCGTTTACAATTATTGAACAAAGTTTTAATGAGGCAATAGAATGAATTAAAAAAAAATGAGTACGGGATGAATGGCCAACCCTCCCGTTACCCCTTAAAGAAGCAATTATTATTTAATAGTAAAAAGAAGAATTAACTGCGAACCACTGGGACCCTTTTTTGGTTAGTCCAATTTATAAATCAAAATAGTATTCATTTTGTTACGGTTTTTTAAATGGCGGGTGGCTGGCTGAAAATGTGACGATAAATAATGAGGTAGTGCTGGTGATGATGTCTGTTAGGTCTACGGAGGAAGAAAGGTACAATTTTTTTATTGCAAAGGTACATGCACTGCAGGGAAATTCCCATGACGCTCTGGGAGCGGTACCCTACTAATGCGGAGTAATATTAATACTTCGCGTTAATTAAGAAATAAGAACAATTATACATCGATCTCGTCTTTTCCAAATATGAACACATTAGTATAACACATTTCCGGTGTGTCCGGGACTTCACAGTTGAAAGTAGATACTTGAATTATAAACAAATCCGCTCACGGCTTCTCCGACACACGCTGCTTCAGAACACTTTCTTGTGTAGTCCGCGACGGTCGTGCTCCCGCCAGTGCGTAATCCCGCCGTAAATACGTATTCCGGTAATACGACGTAAGTATATAGTGTGTGCGAGACCATGGAAACTGTGCCCCATGGAAAAAGACCTTCTCTCCGCTGACGATATAGTTCCACATCGGATTCTGACCATTCTGATACTACTCGAACTCCTCCTGGCATAAGTTTCAGCCAGGCACCGGTGCATAGTGGTATAAGTTTTAACCATTTTTTGTTGCACCTCCACCCTTTCTTCCTGGCATAAGTTTCAGCCAGATGTGACGTGGATTCTTCCATCCTGGCATAAGTTTCAGCCTCGGTGCATAGTGGTACAAGTTTTAACAATTTTTGTTGCACCTCCACTCTTTCATCCTGGCATAAGTTTCAGCCAGCTGTGACGTGGATTCTTCCTTCCTGGCATACGTTTCAGCCAGACGCATCGGTGCATAGTGGTACAAGTTTTAACCATTTTGGTGCACTTCCACACCCTGGCATAAGTTTCAGCCAGATGTCTCGAACTCATCCTGGAGGAAGTCTCAGCCAGACAGCGGTGCATAGTGGTATAAGTTTTAACCATTTTGTTGCACCTCCACCGTTTCCTTCCTGGCATAAGTTTCAGCCAGATGCCACGTGGATTCTTCGTTCCTGGCATACCTGGCATAAGTTTTAGCCAGCCGCCTTGGTGCATAGTGGTAAGTTTTAACCTTTTTTTGTTGCACTTCCACACACTGGCATAAGTTTCAGCCAGATGTCTTGAACTGATCCTGGCAGAAGTTTCAGCCAGGCACCGGTGCTTAGTGGTAAAGTTTCAGCCAGGCACCAGTGCATAGTGGTTAAGTTTTAACCATTTTTCCACCTTTCTTCCTGGCATAAGTTTCAGCCAGATGTCCCGTGGATTCTTCTTTCCTGGCATAAGTTTTAGCCAGCCTGCAAATGATATAAGTCTTTCCACCGAACATGGAGCGGACCCGACTAGATCGCCTCAAACGGAAACTGTGCCATCTAGAAAAACACCACCTATTGGCTGACGACCGTTCTACCTCGGTTCCTGATCTTTCAGGTACGTACTTGCACTCAGCCTGTCGTGCAAGTTTTACCCTTTTTCCCTCTTGGCATAAGTTTCAGCCAGGCGCTTTGGTGCAAGTTTTGCCCTTCTTCCTGGCATACGTTTTAGCCAGCTGTCTCGGGGCAATTCCTTGTCTGTTACCTATTCCTTTCTGACGTGGCATAAGTTTTAGCCAGCCGTCTCTTCGCAAGTGGTACAAGTTAGAATCATTTTTTGCACTTCAACAATTTCTTTGTGGGCCAAGTTTTTGGCCAGCTGTCTCGGTGCTATTCCTTGCACATAACCTATTTTTTCCAGGCATGACATAAATTTTTTGCCGGCCATCTCTGTGCAAGTGGTCTAAGTTTAGGCTTTAGTTCACCAGCTAGAGGCAGGGAACTTACCCGACCTTGATCCTCTCAAAATCCTGAAGTTTCTCACGGAAACGGACTTGGAGAGGGTGCTTCACTAAAGGGATTCCACACCAGGCGAAGCAAAGTAGAGGGGATACAATAGATCTTTTAGGTCTCAGTAACTTAATCACCCTCAAAAATACAATACAAATACAAATAGGCTTTAGTTTTAGCCAGCCGTCTTTGTGCAAAGTGGTACAAGTTTTAACTATTTTTTGCGCTTTAACCATTTCTTCCTGGGCCAAGTTTTGGCCAGATGTCTTGGTGCTATTCCTTACACGTAACTTATTCCTTCCCGGCATGA
Source organism: Malachius bipustulatus (assembly GCA_910589415.1). Classification (NCBI taxonomy): domain Eukaryota; kingdom Metazoa; phylum Arthropoda; class Insecta; order Coleoptera; family Melyridae; genus Malachius; species Malachius bipustulatus. Next base: position 40,821,359 of record OU342635.1, read on the forward strand.
CATAGTTTTTGCCAGCCGTCTCTGTGCAAGTGGTCTAAGTTTTAGGCCTTAGTTTTTGGCCAGTCGTCTTTGTGCAAACTGGTACACGTTTTAACCCTTTTTTGCACTTTAACATTTCTTCCTGGGCCAAGTTTTGGCCAGATGTCTTGGTGCTATTCCCATGCACGTAACCTCGTAACCTATTCCTTCCCGGCATGACATAAGTTTTTTGCCAGCCGTCTCTGTGCAAGTGGTATAAGTTTTATGCCTTAGTTTTAGCCAACCGTCTTTGTGCAAAGTGATACAAGTTTTAACCATTTTTTGCACTTCAACCACCAGAGCCAAGTTTTGGCTAGATCTCTCGGTGCTTTTCCACGCACGCAACCTAGATTACTTCCTGGCATGCATAATTATTTGCATTTTAAATTTAATTTTAAATTTGCATTTTGCCGATTTTACCTTTCAAATGTTGAAACTCTGGTGAATATATTCAATAATATTTTCCTTTTTGTTGGTAATTAACTCTTCTACACGGGAGTAGAGTTTGGTTCCAGCCCTATCAGACCAATATTCTGATAATACAGGGCGTTTTAAAATCGAGGCTCGTACAACCGGGCATAAGTGTTGCCATCAATGCGACGGCTCACCTGGCGGACCCCTTTCTTCGGCATGGCCCTTCCGTTAAAATTCACGCCGTTTGCTCCTCCCCATGGACATCGGCAGAATTTTCGCCGACACCATCAACATGGTGTCAATCCACCGCAAAACATTCCCCTCCACCGACGTCGACCTAAAACTTTCAGCACCCCCCTGCCAGGGCTCCATTGCCTCATCAGAGGGGGGGGGGGGGGGGGGCGACAAGAATAATATGAATAATACTGTTATGAATAATGAATAATACAAGAATAATACTGTTATACTTGACTGGATCAGATATGATTACAAGAATTTATGAACAATGAATAATACAAGAATAATACATAGGTACTGTTATACTTGACTGGATCAGATATGATTGGCAAGCTATCCTGTTGAGGTACTTAATTGCATCAAGGGTTACAAAATCAACTTCTAACCCATTAAAAAAAAAAAAAAAAAAATAATTCCTCGAATCCAATTCACTACTCAGTTTACCTCACGTCAAAAAAATAATAATAATAAATAAATAAGGGATCGGAGCTGTTAGGTACGTAACGGTGTAACAATTACATGTCAACACACTCGAAGGGAATTTTTTTCTCGCCATCTTAAGCCTAATTAAGAAACAGTTTCTAATAGCATCGCCTCATTGTAATCTAGAAACCTATAAAACAATTGCCTCCTTTTGATTGTTTCCTAACGAAAATAGATCTCATGAACGCTTCTTACCATCATGATTCGTATTCACGCATCATTCAGGAAATACTCGAACTTCGAGTTTCACAACGCAGCATGCTTATACACATGCCGCACCCTTCGGTCTCTTCACCGGGCATTATATTTACTTGGGATCCTAAAACTGGCTCTAGGTCAGTTATGTTGTCTCGACATCAGTTGCGTCAATCACTTAGATGATTATTTATTGCTATTATTAAGCAAAGGAATTCCAATGTATAAAGGATGCCCCGTTTGCGGTAGACCTTCTGGGTTTCTTATTACCCGAGGAAAGAGCTAGTTCTTTCCTACGAACCTGTATAGTTTTATAGAGTTACGAAACAACTCACATAACTCATCGATTTACTGCTCTCTAACATTCTTTACGGCTTGCTACTAGCCATTTCCTATATCGACAAAATGGGTGGAGTGAAATACAAAAAAAAAAAAAAAAATCTCACCTTAGCAGAGACTTTCCTAATACTGAATCAACTCATGTTGACAGGCCTTACATCAGCTCCACCAACAGCATGAACGCCAACCGGGAATCCAGATGCTTGAAGGTGGAACCGAATATCCCCTACGCGTCCGCTTTCAACCACATAAGAAACCAGAAGTCGATTATTTGCAGTAGTCTGACTGCTAGTGCATAGGCTATCCTTGAAAATTCTTACAGAGAAGCTAAGGGAATTGTCCCTACTTGGCCTTGCCAACCATTGTACCACTAGCTATCAGTAAGTGGTTATCCACTTTGCGGAAAATCTGCTCTTGTCTCCTTCCAGGAAAAGTCATCCACTCTGTGGGAAATTTCCCCTCTTAGTCGCCTATTACCCGGCAATCCTTTCTACGGAAAGAGGCGCCCAAAAACGGCCATCCCGGTTATGTTAAAAACACCTTGAAACAGTACTCGGGGTACTCTGGGACTATCTACGGCATTCATCCTGCCAAAAGAACCCACATAATAGCATTCACTATAACGCATTTCATAAAGCCTTCCTGAGCACCCTCTTCACGCCGCAGAATTCCTCCCATTTTATGAATTCCCTTTGGTCTGCCCGCTCTCATCATACATAAGTCTTGTGAAGAGGGGGATTATAGAAAATACGCCCTACATATCACCGGTACTCACCCACCTGGGATCCCTCGCTCGTATTCTAACTCACATCCGAGCCTAGCACCAGGTTGGACGTCTGACACCGGAGGAATTACACATCGCTTGGAGGAATTACACTTCGCTTAAGTCAACTCACACCAACTGCAACTGGGTTTCAACAGAGTGGATGGACCTCATTTAGACATCAGGATAACTGCTGCTGGAACGCAATTAGTATCAAAAAAAAATAATAATAATAATCCTGCGTGGTCTTGACACTGAACGCTCAGCCGCTGGTTTAAATGGCATTGGTGGCGAACTTTTCAAAAGCCATAGCTACCATCATGCAGCGACTTCAGCGGCAAGCCGTGCTGGAGTTGTCCTCAATGCCATCCCGAAGCCTGTCGGTTGGTCTGCGAAGAACCGCCATGACTAGGTCCTGTAACAGGCCCCATTTCCAACCCAGTTCCAAGCATTGCCAGTGCCCATTTTCACTCGGAAATAATCACCTCCTGACGTGTACCTACTGGCCCTAGTAGTCTATGATTATTCGATTATTTCCGTTTCTACGAGTATTACGTTCCTATTTTCTTATATGTCACTGATTCTCCGCTTATCAAAATTCTAGTTACTTATATTGGTTTTCTCTTATCGATTGTTTATCGATTCTTTATGCTACTCATAGGTAATATACCTATTCACTTGTTCTTAATGATGTTCTAATCTCTTCGGATTGTTAATCACCCGCTCTTTAAACAAATACTAATGTGTTCATATTTGGAAAAGACGAGATCGATGTATAATAGAAAGAACAAACGACTTACCTGAAGGATGTTCGTTCTTTATTATACGAGATGAGTCTTTTCCAAATACTTCGAACCCTCCCGTCCCGGTCTTTCCCCCTTTAGTGATTAACAATTACGCGGACACAAGCCGTGTTCTGAAGCAGCGTGTGTCGGAGAAGCCGTGAGCGGATTTGTTTATAATTCAAGTATCTACTTTCAACTGTGAAGTCCCGGACACACCGGAAATGTGTTATACTAATGTGTTCATATTTGGAAAAGACTCATCTCGTATAATAAAGAACGAACATCCTTCAGGTAAGTCGTTTGTTCTTTCTATTATTAATGACTACTAAACTCCTCTCTTCCTCCGTCTTCCCTGCTTGCAGTAAAACAAGAACCTACCACAGCGGTGCTGCAGCAGGTGTCCCCTTAACTTAAATCAGGACCGTGGAATCTCTACAACATGTTTACTAGCATGAAAATGAAATCAATCTTGATTTCACCTTGGAATCACCTTTTTGCTTGAACTTAACCATTTTGGATCATTACAAAGGTGAAATAAAACGAGAATTATTTTTCAAAGTACCCAAGTAGACAGGAGCATTTTAACCTGATAATCACAGCAATTGAGTCATAAGTTGAGACGGAATCGGTGCTCTTGAAGCGAAGAATTCCAAACATCTCGATGGACTGAGAATAATAATTATTAACAGCTTCTTGTCGACTTGAAATGGAAATAAGATAAACAGCCCATATAAGCACTTAAAGATCATTAGCCATTGCCATTAACCTAATATTTATTCATCTTGATGTTGAAGAACAAGATATTTATTGCCATAATAGTAGTAGGTATGGGTACTTCGTAATATTTTAGTACCTACATCCGTTTAAGCGATATAAACAATAATAACAAAACAAATCGACAGATATTAATGGAACCACCTTTCTAGAGTAAAACATTAGACGTAAACGTTCCATCTCGTCCAGCAACCACTTTTGATAAAACTGAAATATCACCTAGAATGAAAGAGCGACCAACCACTTAAAAGGTTTTAATAGAGCAGTCATTAATATCTTGAGTTTTTTTTTACTTTGTTTTTATCAGTAGTCTAGGTACCTATCACTCCTACAGTAATTTTATTGATCGGGTGATCTTTATTTTACAGCTTTTTAAATGCCTATCTATTGTTGCTCGAAAATTTGAGAGACAAAATCGAGGGCACTATTTTTCGCAACCTGCACGCTCAAAATTCAACCCCTTCAGAGGAGTAACTACCCCCTCTGAAATGTACAAATGTGTAGGGAGGATCGTATATGTCACAGGATTCCCCCTTCACATCCCCTCTTACTCCCCCTTACATATTTCAAAAAACACATTAGTGAACGTTATCTCTCACAATTCTGAGAAGTCTGCGGTGAGTTAGTGTTGTACGAGTATGTGAATCAGCAGGCGTCTTCCGTTTGTAAGCAGAATCTCAACTCGGTGCCTTGATGCATTTCCAAAATGTTGCGATATCAATGTAACCTTTGTACCTGACAATTTTTATTTTGCAATTAAATTCTCGAAAAAAAAATTGGCGATCAAAATCCGAAAAGTGTATGTTTGTTGCTGAATAGAGAATTTATTTACCTTTAAGATAACAGGCTTCACGACCCACCCCCTTTCACATTTGAAAACTTCAGAAGGTAGTTACTCCTCTGAAGGCGTTGAAATTTGAGGCGAGGATGTTACGAAAAAAGTCAATTTGAAAATGAAAATCGACATGTTTTTGTATTTGGCTCAAAAGAAACCGTTTTCCTTTTTGTTGAATTTATTCCTGGCTTTTTATTCGCACTGTATGTGGTAGAAAAAGATAAAGATAGTTAGTAATTGCCCCCCCCCAAAAAAAAAAATTTACTAGAACTTGCGCCACCCCGTTGTTTGACTTTACCACCCTCTCAAATTATCCACGATATCAAGGAGACACAAAAAATCGCGTGGGTTCAGTAAACCAAAGTAAACCAAAGATTACTAAAACAGGTGACTAAAAACGTTTTACCTCTTTTTATCAATTTTAGGAAAGGTGGTAGAGTCTTTTCTTCGGTTGGTAAAAAGTGGTAAAACGTTTTTAGCCACCTTGATATTACCCTTCTGGTGTTTACGCGCTTGTGTGCAATTCTTGGGGTGGTAAATGGAAACCGAGGGGTGCTAAAGTCTTTTCTCTGGTTGGTGAACGGTTTTTGGTTTTACCACCAACGTGAACTTGGTCCTCGACTAGTCCCGATTTGTTTTTTCCTACCTTTAACTGGTGGATAGGTTCCGGGAACGGTGAATGGGGAACCCAACCAGCAGGGCAGCACAAGTGTTTTAGAGTAGTTTTTTGAGGTGAGGGGGGAGGTTGATTGCTTTTTTTCGGGTTTATGAAATTGGACCGGAAAAAAATACAAAAAAAAAATTGAAGATGGCTTTTTACCGGCCCGAATTTTGTTCTGGACCACTTACCTATCTCTCTTTTATTGATTTGCAATAAAACTTTATCTTATAAGTCCATTAAAAAAAAGCCCACTTTTTCTGGGTGTTGCAAGAACTAAATTGGAGTGAAGTCACTGAAAAGTTTCTTTTGTAGGTGGATTTTAGTGAAATTTTGTGTCTATGTGTAACTTTCCTGCTACCTACTTCAATAAGGTACGACGTGTGGGCTCGAAAGGCCAAAATGTTTGAACTGGTTCGAAGATTAAAATTGTTTAGCGGGGGTGTTCTACTTTATGTGAATTAATTAATAGATGTGATCATAGAGTGAAGGACCAGGGTTCATGTCCAAGACTGGAACAGGAGCACACGGTAAAAGTCAAATAAGTTATACACTGACCTGGATAATTGCATAACTGACGCGCGACGAGTTAAATGGGCATTTGTTTGTTTAACGAAAGTTGTTGAGGTTTAATATTCACTTCGCAAATATTAATCAATGGGTACGTTCACCTGACGTCAACTGTTGAATAGCAGCGCAAAACGGTTGAGTGTTAGTTGTTGCAACATGTTGGAAATAGTCTGAACGCATTGTTGAGGTCGAGAGATATGTGACATGTTTCTGGATACGATTCAAGTTCATAGAAATAATTATTATCATTTATTTGTCGCTGATTTGATCAGGAGCATTCTTACTTGCAACTTTCACTTCCCACTTTGCGCATGTCCGCAACATACACGTTGACTGTGCTGAGCGTGAAATATTTACGCTCACAAAAATACCCAACAGTTTAGCAACGGTTGTAAGTGAGCGGTATGTCTGAACGCAAGCGCTACCTCAACAACTCAAAAGTTGACGTCAGGTGAACGTACCCAGTATCACGAAACGATTTCGGGAATATCTGAGGATTCTCGACTAATTAATTAACGATCTTGTAAGACTCATTAGTGTTCTAATGTTCACTCAATCATTTCAATCATCTGATGACTCCTCATCTGACGACGAGCGAGTTATGGAGCTGGCTGTTCCTTCTAGCAAAGGTGTGGTAAAAGTTTTGCCTTTGAGAGGAAATTCCAGTGACAAGATTACTTCATTAAATGAAATTAGCGTATCAATCGTTATGTTGTTAGAAAACGAATTACAATGACGGAGCAGTACGTGTATCAAAGTTTATTGCCTTACAGTTTTCAGAAATAAAAATTATATTCAATTTTTTTAACGCTTGTATTTAATTCTAAACTTGAACGGAGATAACTAAAATAAAAATAAAAAACTGGTCTGATAGTCGATACCTACACAGAGTAACTATTACAGCATCGAGTGAGTGAGTGGCAGCAAAACATCTTCAAATTATGCCGTTACATGTAAATTTAACCGATCGCCTGTGCACTGCACATTAAAAATCGTCTCCCGTTTCGTGTTTAGTAACGTGCAATTATTATAATTTCTGGTAAAAACTTACCAAAAGGTAAAATGATACGTTCATTGTTTTATTACAAAAAGGCGATAAACACGAAGAGTATTGCGTTGTACCGCTAACGCTACCCCAAGCACAGTTACGTGCTTCATAACCTGATCTCTTATTAAATATCAAATTATATCTTTCCATGAAAAGATCATGACAAAAATGAATGCAGACAAAACTTCGCGTAAACTGATAGTTATATAATTATGTTTTTATTTAAAAATTGCTTGAAAATATTTCGTTTCTATAAATAGTTATTACATAAGCGAGAAGTGTATTATCATTATGCCAGAGTCGTTTATACTTAAGTATTTCTATAGGAACTCGATCTGTATTTTGCGTTATACTTCATACTTAAGTACTCATCAAACTTTGACTTACAACTGTATGGAATTTTTTGGGCTTTTCGCTCCTAAGGTTTCATTGTTTTTTTTACTATTGCAATTTTTTTCTTCGAAGGTAGTTGACTTCACTACTATGCTGCAAAATCCAGGCTGCAAAAGATCCAGAATACGGCTGAAGATACTGTAGCGCATTTAGTGCGGTAAAGTATCTTTACAAATATCATCAATTATTATAAAAAGGCGAAAAGTAAAGATCTTCTCGACATAAAAGTCTAGACGACCTTTTTACCAAAAATATCGTGTGTAAATTCATAGACCTTTATTCACGCTATGGGGAAATTTTATATCCAGGCGATATTGTGTTCAGATAGAGTCCAGACAACATGACGTAAACCTTCGCTAATTGGCGGAAGTGCCAGAACGAGGAGACCGGAAACCGAGAAGCCGTGGTACGGACAGGGACAGAAGGGCCGAAGCATGCAAATAAGACGGTTGCGTGCGAATGGCGTCGCGAACGGTAAATACAGAAACGGGATCTTACTGTCGTACCTTTAAATTTCAAAATTTACCTTTGTTTATGCTTATCCCTATCGCCTTTTTAAAGAAGTTGCCAAGCACGTTGCGTTTTTCTTCGCGAATTAATAAACTTGACATCTTGTCGTTCTCGCCTGAACTACGTTTCGAAATAAATCACCTACGCTATGAGATTGTTTTACCGTTAATAATCACCAGATTAATATCAACGTAAAAAAGAGCCTAAAAGAGTTTGTGGTTATGCTTCCGAAGAACGACCAGGATGACAACGAACAATGGCCTTCTCATCTATCAGCGTGAATTTTGTCTCAATTTTTTTTAATCAACCGGCGAACTGTCGATTCTTTTGCCGCTTTATTGCGACCAAAAATTGTACGTTATTTTCGAACTGTTTCCTCGAAACTTTTCCCATTTTTGTAGTGCGTTTTCTCAATAAGTAAACGTTATCTTTTAAATACTTCTCCATACTTCTAATCGCGTGGTCTGTACATGACAGTTGTCAAAAAATAATTACTGCGTAGTTCTCTTGATGGAGAACCAATCTGGCTCGAATGAAAGGAACAAAATGAATGATTTCCTTAATGGGGAACCAATCGGATGCGGTTTGATGTTTAATTAGGAATTTTTACTAGGTCGGCTTGTAAGACCGAAAAGCTTGTTCGAAATCTGGACGAAGGACCAGGGTACAAGATACACCGGGAGATAATAGATAGGATTAATAATTATGATGGCTTTAATTATTGTGTACTCACTGTTTACTTTCATGCCAATGGGCGAACCACTGTAGCCCGTGCGGGGGACGCGGAAGTTTTCAAATAAATGCGGTTTGCGAAGGGGACAGGGTATTTGCGTGTACCGCAGCCAAAAATTGCGATCGGCCTTTTTAATAGGACACGATAATGACGACCAATTTACGAAATACGGGGGCTGCGACAAATTCCACAGCAACTGAGGAAGGGTGCTGGGTTAACTTTCTCGTCCTTGAGCTGCTCACGGCACTCTAAACGCGTGCTAACAACTGAGTGCAGTGTCCTCGTTTTATTTTTTAAATTATTTTTCATAAATCCTCCCACTAACGTTAAGTGATAGTTCATCTAACGCCATTCGTCAAAGTTCACACCAACGAATGGGATATTGTTTTACAATATGTCATTCATCTCTTGTCTGGCAGTTTTTTCAGTAGGCCATCGCATATTTCCACGCACACCGGGGGGCACCTAGTTGTTGGCATGCGTTTTGGCTGCCTGGGGTGTATCCTATGGCGTAAGCCGAACCCACCGTGCCCTTTTTATTATTTTTTTACTCTCTTTCAATTATTTTACTCTCTATGTTTACTTCTGATAATACAGGAAACAACAATCTTCGAATTAGTCTGAATAATAATCACTTCTTCCTATTTTACTTGTCTCAATTCACTTCACTTGTCTTTTTCTCTTCTTCACCAAAGAGCACTAAACACAGATGGTCGATCCTTTTAACACATCCACGTTCACTACTCTCCTGACTCTCCTCTCTCTCTCTCTAGTAGTTTCAGCGAAAAAAATTAACAGGTCTTCATGAAAAATGAAATTGTCTCATTCATGCAGGATTCTTTGAAAGGGCGCTTTTTTCTCTCGTGTATATTCATAACAACTGAATTTGTTAGGGATAATGTTTTACTAATGGTAATTTTGATATTATTGGATGAAGGACCAGGGCTTAGCACAAAGGGAAACAGGAGTGTAGATAGATGTACAGTGTGACCCATTTGTTCTTGAAACACCCTGTAGAATCTTAATTTATGGTGCGATTTAAAAAAAAATTCTTTTAAATCATAGAGCTTGATAAACTATATTTTGGGAGCAAAAAGCGTCTCATTCCTACAAAATCCAGGGCCTACTAGATCAGTGTTTACTTGTAAAATCTCAAAAATTCATATTAGGGATTTTTTTAGAAAAAAACTGGGCACGCCACGGGATTCACCAGCCCTCAAAACGGTACTGTACCAAATTTTATTGAAAATGTCAGAGTAAAAAGGATCTTGTAGTTATTTTAGAAATTCATAATAATACTCCGAATTTTCATAGATTAATTTGAAAAAGGTCAAAAGCTATCACAAGTAAAAATTAAAATTAAAAAAAGTAAAAAAAAAAGTTTAAAAAAAAATAAAAAATAAATAAAAAAAATAAAAATAAATAAATAAAAAATTATAATTAAAAAATTAAAGTACCTACATTATCACCAACTAGACGTACAATTTCTATTTTGTCTCTCTTGACCTTTTCGAATAAATTAATGAAAATTCAGAGTTCTATTATGAATTTCTAAAATAACTGCAAGATCCTTATTACTCTGACATTTCCAATAAAATTTAGTACAGTACCGTTTTGAGGGCTGGTGAATCCCGTGGCGTGCCCAGTTTTTTTCTAAAAAAATCCCTAATATGAATTTTTGAGATTTTACAAGTAAACACTGATCTAGTAGGCCCTGGATTTTGTAGGAATGAGACGCTTTTTGCTCCCAAAATATAGTTTATCAAGCTCTATGATTTAAAAGAAATTTCTTTAAAATCGCACCATAAATTAAGATTCTACAGGGTGTTTCAAGAACAAATGGGTCACACTGTATATAAATAGTAAATAAAATCGAATTAGTAGTTACTGACCTTCCGTCTGCTCTCTGTCTCTTGATGTTTGGTTGTAAATCACTTAATTTAATTAACAATTATAAACCGCGGTCGTAAAGCGCGGTTTTTTAAGTTCACGATACGATTAATTGTTTCGAATTGTATTAACACGATTTAGGAGGGTATCTGACGACCCGTCACTAGAACGAACGATACGATGCGAATCTCTGATGCGACAGGACTCGACGACAACTTCGACCGACCGATTTGGATTTCCTTTTCACTTCTCTTTTATTTGCATGTTCATTTAGATTTAGAGGGAAGGAAGGGATAGGGGTTGATTGTTTTTCGAACCTACGAACTTGCGTTGACGAACGTATTATTGCTGAATGAAATTAGCATATCGTTCATCGGGATTACGCTATCAATTTCTAACGATTAAATAAATCAATTACGATGACGGAACAGAATTTTTTTGTCAGCTTATAGGTGTCCATCAGCGAGTCGAACCAAGTGTTAATCGTGTTTTGGTTTTGGGTCGAAGCTGTAGGATTACTAAAACTAAAACGTATATCTATTAAAAATTAATGAAGTGTTAAGCTCCTTAAATAAAATATCGAGCCTTGGATTTCGGAACAGAACCGCGAAATTATGAAAAGTAAACGATTTAGGTGTAATGATGTCAAAATTATTTTCTCGTAAATCGTAACTCGAAACGAGTTTCTGATGTAATTAGCAGCGCCTGAAAAGCTCTCCCGCAGACTTTCGGGCACCGTTTCTAACTAGCTCCTAGCCTAGCTTCTTAATCTTATTAGCGCAGTGATATATTACAATAGTTAACAAGTGTAACTGGATTTAGTTTGAAAGTAGATCGCTCTCGCGGGGCAAGTAATTTAAAACAATATAAAGGCGTTAAATGGTAAATTGTGTCTCTGCATGCGAACTTGTAGCGCTAATCAAATTAAATTAAATGCAATTAGATGATTCTACCTATCTGACTTAACATTCGTGTAGATGGAGAATCAGCGCTTGAGAGAGTTGCAAAAAAATTACTCACTTGGCTGTAAGTCAAGTGGAAATTTTTTAAATTATTATACAGAGTGGGGGTGACTACATTGGTTTTTGAAAATAATCGCTAATTTTAGCTTCGAGAACTGGCTCATTTAGCTGCAGTATAAGTAGTTAGCAAGGTCTCTTCCGAAAAAATAACACTGCCAACGGATCCCGCTCAATTTCAATAGGCATCGTGGGAGCGTGCGCCACTTCAATCGAGCCAAATTTCAACGTTCTACGACGAAAAATGGCGGCTCTAGAGTGTTTCCTAAGAAAGTCACAGATGGACTTTCTTAGAAGGAGAACGGACAAAATTGTGGTAGTAGTTTTAGTATAATTTCCGAGAGTCTGGTTCGGCGGTCTCGGAAGTTGATAAGCGAACATCGTTGTTTGCCCCCGTATCGCAGGAGAACTCTTGGCCCCCTGAAAGATGCAAGTGTCTATCTTATTAGGGAGAGGGTGGTAGCTTATTATGGAGAGGGTAGCAAAGAGGTGCTGGGTGGGTAAGAAGCCCATACAGAATTATGCTCAAGAACTAGTGTTTGATGCTCGGCAACCCCTCCTCTGATTTGCTAACTGAATAGTCAACTTGTCAAAAATAACAAAAGACTAAATGACCGACTGCATCCCCACCAATTTCCATCAGCCTGAGCACAATCCCCTACCACATCCCCACCTCTTCTTCCCCATCCTGTACGTAGGTACAACCAAATATTAATTTACCACACATGACACAAGTTAACGGCGATTTTCACGGTTTTGGTGGAAAATATTCTGCTGGAAAGTTTTCCAGATCTAGACGAATCAAAATCGAGAAAACACTAAAAAGTCTGCCAAAATTTCTTAAAATCCAACCCCGAGTGACCTCTCAAAAAAAGCTTGACGTCGAAGCTCAACCCTTAGTGACAACAGCCCGCCATTTTGACTCCAGCATCCCCTAGATTTCAATGTTTGATAGTTGACAGTCAACTTTGCTATAAAAGGCTGTGCAGATATTGCATTGAAGCAGAAGAGACTGCACTTTACTTTCATCGTAATTGAATTCTGATTCAGATGAGTTCTTCTGGCTCTTCTGTGAACAAATCCGCCACTTCCAAATGTTCGTTCATTCTCAAAAAATATATCAATAAAATTGCTGTACCCACTCGGTTATTAGAGAGAGAAACGCTAGTTGGTGCGATTCAGCAGCCGATTCATTCAGCAGACACTTCCGTTTTATTCGGCGAGAAGCAAGGTCACCACGTTCGGATCAGACGACGGCATTTTCAGTTCGGTACGAATTTCTAATTATAAAATTCCTCGGCCGACATTCGCCGCAATCACCGCATGCAACATTGTTGCTGAAGCTGGGCCTGGTGGCAGTACTAATAAGTCTTCATGCCACACGCTGACTGCTGCCAACAAAGCTGAGCGCGATGGTAATGGCACCGATAAATTTATAATAAAAATGTTTAGCGGAATAATCGAAAGAATTAAATCAGTCATCGACGGGTATAAATATTTTATCGACCAGGACTCGTTCGTTTTGACCCCTTTTAGATAATGTTTTATTTATTTTCTTGTTAATTGGATATATCAGGTGGGATAAAAAATTACTTCAAAGTATGTAATAAACGGGTACTTAAATATAAATTTGAGTTAAAAAAATTCAATTCTTCATAATACGAGTAAATAATTTTCACCTTGAGCTACTTTGACGACTTTTTTGATCACACCATGTTTAATAATTAATTTTTTATCGAGTCCGAGGTGATGATTACTTGTTATTTTTGAAATATGGGATACAATACAAATGGATTAGCCCCACGTTGGGCGCCAATTTTGTTTAAATATACGAACACAAACGGAAAAACGGAACCCTTTGATTTAATTAAAAGATGAAGGCAACGATGTATCTCTGACTATCTGAGCCTAGACACACGTCATTACTAGCTCCAGATGAAATTTTCTGCTAGGAATCCTAGTAAGCTTATCAAGAGACCACTCTGGTTGGAGTGTCGGGGAGGAAGATTTCGTGAACTCGGTCACTGCTTTTCATGCGACTAATATTGTTATGTCAGTTTGCCGGTAACGAGACGAATATTTTTTACTTATCCTGAAACGTTCTGTATAAAATAATACAACAAACGAGAGGTCATTGCATGAATCTCCCAGCATGGGCCGTAGAGCCGTCGATTAGTTTTTTTTTTGTCTCCGTAATTACAGGACAGGTAGAAAATGAACACCTATGATGCACATCTTAAAGTGAACCCACCGAGTTTCGTTTATCCTTGGACAGGCTGTCGGCCTCGTTCGATGATTGAAAAAGGAAAAAATCGCAACACATATAAATAGAATCGCAAGGCTTGCAAGGTCGCGATTTTCAATGTCATCTGTTGTTGGGCCCGATGCAGAGACTGAATGTTATGTAGCATGCGGGCATTTTCTTCAAGAATGCATGATGTTGCTTTGTCTTTATCTATCTCCATTGTTTGATCTCCTATGTTGGTATTATACCTACGAGAGGCGACCGAAAAGTTGTGATTCATTTAATCGGTTCGGTTTGTCATTGTGTTGTCATTGTAATCAATTTTTTGACAAAGGAAGAGACTAGTTAAGAGTTGAAAAAAGTTGTTCGTAACCTTGTAACCGAAAATCTAATATCGGTGTTGTTCCGGTAACGGCAAAATGACGCTATGAAACTTATCGCAGTGAGTGACTTACCATCGTTAGAACGTTTCTAAAACGTTCAAAAAATTTTTGCGAGGGTTCATTTTTGTGTAACTTATTCTCATGATTCCAGATCATTACGAAAATTGCATGACAAGATAATACGTTACAATGATCTTGTCATGTCACTAAAAGTACGTGACTTTTAATTATCATTAAATTTTTAAAACGTTCCAAAATATTTTCTCGTGTGCAGATTTTTGTATAACTTCACTCTGGCTGTTACAAGATGTGACAGACAAGATCAGACGTTACAATGCTCTTGTCATGTCACTAAAAGTACTGTGACTTCTAATTATTATCATTATATTTTTAAAACGTTCCAAAAATATTTTCTCATGGGCAGATTTTTGTATAATTTCACTCTGAGTTGTGATGTGACTTCTCTAGCTGACTTTAACCAAATACATATGGCTTTTTGAGCCTCGTCTGACTATACAATGTCAGTAGTAATATAACGGCGTAACATTTTAATGCACAAAAAAATTGTTGAAAAGACAAAATCGGAACGAGCAGCTGCTCTTAAGAGATCAGACACATACAGCCCCACAATTATCATTGAAAAAATTGCTTTCAAGATATCATATTTCCCATAATAGGCCGTCTTATTGCAGATCTACAGCGCCAATACTATAATGGAAATGTCAGACTCATATAACAAACGTCGAGGACAAACGTTGCTAGGCTTATGCAATTTAACGAGGGCTCAGTGGCTCACTTAAAGCTGAGTAGCTCAGGTTGCTAAATTTATATATTTTAACGAGTTACAGTTAATATTATTGCCTGTAGAATCTAATCGGAACTTCTGGCTAATCTAGACGAGACCTACGATGGAAAAATCAATCTGTAACTTTTTTTTTCAATATTTTTGTTCGAAATTGTCGTGTAGGTAAATAAAGCAGCAAAACGGAAAATATTTATTTAAATATCTACATTTTTCAATATACAGACTAAAAAGTATAAAACAATATTTAATAGTAGCTATTATTTAAATAATTATTGCCAGTTATTTAGTTTTGCAATCTCTTTTAAACATCTTAATAATGAGATTATGACAGAGACATGTGGTCCACTATGCTCTCATTGGCTCTCCGATTTTTCCAAGACAAGAAGGCGAGTTAATATTGCACTGTCATCTAGTTCTGAGCTACGTTTAAAGTTTCAAGTCTCTAGCTCTTCGGGAAGTTAGTTTAAAACCAATTGCAATATTTGTGCCGCAGACACACAGACAGACATGTAAGCGATTTAATAAAACCGTGGTAAATAAAACCGTGGTAAAAAAATGAAGTTCGTTCCTTAATGTTTGAGAAGCGAGTAACAGTTTTTTGGAATACAGAAAAACGAAAGGTGTGTCCGGAATAAGTCATAAAAATACTCGACCTTTGTTTTAAATTAAACTGATAAGAAGGTGAAAGTGATTTGTGCTCGTAATAAGCGAGCGTTCTCAAAAAAATATACAGGGTGTTAATTGAGTAAGTATGTTGTGTTCAAAATTAAAATTTTGATCATCGATTTTAAAACGCCCTGTATTATCAAAATATTAGTCTGATAGTGCAGGAAACAAACTCTACTCCCTTATAGAAGAGTTAATTACCAACAAAAATTGAAAAATCCTTGAAAACCTTCACCACATTTTAAAATTTGATATTAAAAATCGTTAATTATTATCGGAAATATTATTAATTACGTTCGTGCAGCCGGCCCTAAGTATAATACAACAGGAAACAGCCAAATAAAGTTTAGTAAGATGAGTAGGTACTCTGGGTCTATAGTTTTGACACCCTCTATGTTTTTTGATTCGGTGAACACGAAATTTAA
The DNA here is from genome assembly GCA_910589415.1 of Malachius bipustulatus. Classification (NCBI taxonomy): domain Eukaryota; kingdom Metazoa; phylum Arthropoda; class Insecta; order Coleoptera; family Melyridae; genus Malachius; species Malachius bipustulatus. The sequence goes on from OU342635.1 coordinate 40,837,547, forward strand.
ATTTGCTGGTTAAAATTTAGACCAAAACTTTTTCTTTTGCATTTTTTGCCCAAATTTTTGCTGTTTTTTTAGTTTTTGATCAAAATTCCAAAAAGGAAGCGGTTTTTCGACAAGTTTTTTTTTTTAAGACTTCACCGTTCCGCCCGTAAAGCGCTCAAAACTAAGTACATATTCCCATTGCCTGTGGGGTGTGTTGGAAAGTTTTGCCATAGTTTTGATTTTCTGACCCTCTAGGCTTTTTGGGTTTGGAATTTATGTTTTTGAAATACGAATTTGAAATTGGCTGCCAAAAATTTGGTCCAAAACTCTTTCTTTTGCATTTTTGGCCCAAAATTGTGCAGTATTTTTAGTTTTTGGCTCAGAAAGGAAGCGTTTTTTCGACAAGTTAATTCTATTCAAAATTAAAATACACAAAATTTCCTACATTTCTCATAACTAACGGTTGGTTATTTATTTATGATAACCGTTCCGCCCGTAGAACTCGTAAAAATACAAATTCGCATTGCTTGGGGTTTTGTAAAATTTTGCAATAGTTTTAATTTTCTCACCCTCTATGTTTTTTGGGTTTGGAATTTATGTTTTTGGAACACGAATTATTTGAAGCTGGCTGGCAAAAATTTGGTTTTCAAAACTCTTTCTATCGCATTTTTTGCCTAAAATTTTGCACTTTTTTGAGTTTTTCGCCAAAACCTCCGAAAGAAAGCGTTTTTCGACAAGATCCCATTGTTTGGGGTTTTGGATAGTTTTGGTATATAGTTTCTGATTTTCTCACCTCTATGTTTACCTACGAAGCCTTATGACTTTTTTATACCATAAATGTCTAGCTTTTGGAAAAATATATAAAAACCAAAATTCATCCAGTGACGTAAAAATTGGGGGGATAACCCCAAAATACCGTGCATCTCTGATTTAAATTGAACACAGGTAATTATTATTGCTGTAATATCAAGCTTAATAATAGAAAAACGACACAAAAATTTATTTAAAAATGTTAAGCAGGTTTGAAGTTATACAAAAAATGTACCTAATTTTTTTTGGAACATTGAACACCCTGTAACTTCGTTAATATATTAAATTTACAGGGTAGGTTCATTAAGATTTTTTTGTCTCAAAATCAAGTAAATATTTTACCTTAGAAGTTTCGTCCCTTTTGGTCACCCTGTTCATTCGACTGTGCGAAAAAATGCAACCACCGCCAGGGAGCCACTACTAGTTTAATTTAACTAATACTACAGGAAACGGCCAAGTAAAGTTTAGTAAGATGAGTAGGTACTCTGAGGTCTATAGTTCTGATTTTCTCACCCTCTATGTTTTTTGGGTCGGTGAACACGAATTTGAAGTTTGCTGGCAAAAATTTGGACTGGTTTTTTTTTTGCACTTTTGCCAAAATTGTTTGGCACTTTTTTCGAGTTTTGGTCTAAATGTCTGAAAGGGACCGTTTTTCGACAAATCCATTCTATACAAAATTAAAGTAGACAAAATTCCCTACATTTCTCTTAAAAACGCGGTGAATAAACGTTTTTATTTAATTTTTACTAAAAAATTGTTGCCTTTTTTCAATTAACTGACTTAACATAACTTAAGGAAGAGTTGCTGTTTTTGAATTTATTGGTAGACGTTCTTAAAACTTCAGGGGACCAATTTGACTGAAATATTTGACCCACTTTCAGTGAGGTTGCTAGAATTTATTTTTCTTGTCAAACAATATACCGAGTGAAATCTACCAAAAATTATTATTTATTAGAATCATATTGTTTGTTTTCTTTGTTACTCTCTATGTCTGGGAAGCTTGAAGCTATACGATTACTCTCTACGATCAGCTGAAAAATCTCTGTAGCAATTGCTCAGACGTTTTAGAAAGTAAAAAAACCCTCTACATTATATTAGTTTTATTATTATTACAGATCGATCAGCTTTCAATTCTTACGCTCTTAATAATAGAAACCTACTATAGGTACCTACTACTTTTACAATTTACTCAACTTTCCTTGAAAAGATCTACGATCGTCCAGCTCAATTATTCTATGATAATAGTAATGGCTAGAAATTGTTAATAATAAAAAATAGCAAGTAACAATATGGTGCCGGTGCTGGTGCTGGTGCTGGTGCTAAAATGCTATTACGGTTTATCGGATCGATTGAATATAAATTTATTAGTAGAGCAAATCAATCTGGGTTGTGGAACTTGTAAATCTCGATCGCCTCCGATCTGATCGACATTTAAATCCTTTTGTTCCAGTTTTCTGTATAAAAAAACTCCCGCATCAAAACCACTTTCATACGCCGTCGGCGATCAGTTAGCTAGAGCTCCCATACTTCAGTAATTTCTATCTCGCGATATAAGATTTGCGGGCAATTTGAAAATGAAACAAATCGACTTCATAAATAAGTGCAACGAGATGAAATTACACACGTATAGATATCTAATATACAACCTGAAGCATCAGGATGAGGCCACACTTTTATTAATATTATTACTATGATTGTCTGCGATAATTGAATGATACTGCAGTTTGCTGTGAGTTAATTTTATCTCTCAAGGCCGGTAATAAAAACCGTACAAGGAAAACCGTCTAGAACAACTGAGACGAAACTATTATTTTGACCAAGGCGAGGCGTTCTGAGAATAACTAGGTAGGTATAGCCCAGGTAACGATTAAGAATTATTTTAAATTATAGTCTGCATTTCTATTAGCCGACTCGCGGTTATATTAGTATAATTTTCAAGGAAAAACTGCAATACTTTTATTAATAATAAGAATACCTTCCCGGAACGGACGAAAACGCTCGTGTTTTCTTGTACACCCATTTAATTTCTTTCAATATAATATAACCCAGCAGGACCGGTAAAATAAACAGCTCGTAAACAGACCGGGGAAATCTATTTATTTATTTTTTTCAGTAAATGGAGTCGGACCTTCCCTGTCTTTTGACATGTGTCTTAGGTTGGGTCGGGGTGGGGGGGAGTGGGGTTTTAAAATTTACCTGAAAATAAATTTTATCGGAAAAACGGGTATATCTGAGCCGGATTTGATCTGACAAAAAAATTATGGTATCGAAAATTGAAGAGCTTGACTAAACACGGAAGTTCGTTCCGACCTGAACCCTTTAGCTCAACTGGTTCGCGAAATATTGCGATATTAAGGGTAAAAATGAATAAAAATTTAACTGACTTTTGCTCGGCAGGTGGTGGAGTTAGGGCGTCAATTTTTTGCGAGAGGAAGGGTGCCACCGAGTACTTTGACGGGCCGGAGGGAGGGGGTGGTGGGCCAATTAGGAGGGGAGATATGGGGGTGAGAAGAAAAATACGGAAACGCTTGTAAAAAGTTTATTTATTGACCTACAGAGACCAGACACCGCTCATTTTCTTCGTTTTTTTATCTACTACCCGGTAGTTATGGCAAAAAATTATTTTATTAATTTAAAAAATTTATGAAAAAAATTTGCGAAAATTTATTTTCGCAAATGCGCGCTTGGCGCGCAATTTAAAAAAGTCCTTTTTTTCTCGCGTTTTTGGGGGTGAAGGAAGGGGGTGGGGAAAATTTTTTTCACAACTGAACGGCATTTTTTTTATCTTTAATTTGAGCCCCACTTGAACCAGATCCGACCATAAATAAGGGCACAACGAACCGGCAAAGTCTAGGCTTTATTGCGGGCGAACGGAGAGGGGTGGGGGGTTCTTGTTAGGCTCATTGGAAAGAGAAAACATTTATTTATCTATTTATTTATTTGTTTTTTTTTCGTGCGTATCTTGCCCGCGCGCGAGAGTTATACATGAAAATCTCTCTCTCTAAACCGGGCGAGAAAGATACCCGAGCAGCCATGGGCGGAGCTTACGCTCTCCGCTTGTCTATACTCCGGGCACGCACAGTCACGATCGGCCGGGAACGCGCGCTCGGAATTTATTTTCGAATGCTTGTTCGCTCGTACCTCGCTCAATTATGGATCGATTTTGAAAATTCTTGCTTGCTTTTGATCGCTGAACGATCCGGAATGAAAAAACAAATAAATAAATAGATAAATAAATGTTTTCTCTTTCCAATGAGCCTAACAAGAACCCCCCACCCCTCTCCGTTCGCCCGCAATAAAGCCTAGACTTTGCCGGTTCGTTGTGCCCTTATTTATGGTCGGATCGGGTTCAAGTGGGGCCCAAATTAAAGATAAAAAAAAAACGTTCAGTGGTGAAAAAAAAAATTTCCCCACCCTTTTCCTCCACCCCCAAAAACGCGAGAAAAAAATGACTTTTTTTTTTTAAATTGCGCGCCAAGCACGCATTTGCGAAAATAAAATATTTTTGCCATGACTACCGGGTATTAGATAAAAAAACGAATAAAATGAGCGGTGTCTGGTCTCTGTAGGTCAATAAATAAACTTTTTACGAGCGTTTCCGTATTTTTCTTCTCACCCCCATATCTCCCCTCCTAATTGGCCCACCACCCCCTCCCTCCGGCCCGTCAAAGTACTCGGTGGCACCCTTCCTCTCGCAAAAAATTTACGCCCTAACTCCACCACACTCCACCACCTGCCGAGCAAAAGTCAGTTAAATTTTTATTCATATTAAAAAGCCAAAGTACATATACTCAAAAATCACAACAACACCGTAGGTAGGTAGGTCTTAATGAGTATAAAGACAAATAATAGCCTGTCGTATTGGAGTCGGGTTTTTACCCATCGTCCTGACAGTTGTCAAGTCTGGAGCGCCCGAGAACCCAAAAAAAAAGTTTCGACTTATATTCCATATAAGGTTTTCGATTCATACAGCGATTCATATCCTTCCGGACTCTCCAATATAGTACGCTGACGAGGTCTAATGAGACCGAAACGGCCGTCCGTACTTTTGGTAATCTGGTTGGATGTGTGTTGCTGTCTGAGTCGGAACTCTTTATTTGGGTTCTCGGGCGCTCCAGACTTGACAACTGTCAGGACGATGGGTTAAAACCCGACTCCAATACGACAGGCTATTAATTGTCTTTATACTCATTAAGACCTACCTACCTACGGTGTTGTTGAAATTTTTATTCATTTTTGCACCCTTAATATCGCAATATTTCGCGAACCAGTTGAGCTAAAGGGTTCAGGTCGGAACGAACTTCCGTGTTTAGTCAAGCTCTTCAATTTTCTATACCATAATTTTTTTGTCAGATCAAATCCGGCTCAGATATACCCGTTTTTCCGATAAAATTCCTCTTCAGGTAAATTATAAAAGCGAGCCCCCCCTCCCCCCACCCCGACCCAACCTAAGACACATGTCAAAAGACAGGGAAGGTCCGTTTCCATCGACTGAAAAAAATAAATAAATAGATTTCCCCGGTCTGTTTACGAAATACCGGTCCTGCTGGGTTAATAATAATATAAGCAATTTATTTACAACGGTCACCCACTTACAGGAAATACAAATAAAAATTTTACAAGGAAAAAAAGAAAAAAATAGAAACCATAAAACTTTTCTTCATAAAAAATTAATTAAATCACAGTTAACAAAACTGCATCTAATACCAATCAAACAACAAATCATCCTAGAAAATAAGCAAATACATTAATTAAAATTATACTTAGGACAGGTGAGATTGCAAGTGAGTTTGCAAGATCATTTATAAAAAGCAAGAAGAGCAGTGGTCCCAAATTAGAGCCTTGTAGAACTCATGAAATGACAGCGTACTTATAGTAGACTTGCAGGCAATCTCATCCACAAATAGTAGCGTTCAACAAGATAAGACCTCATTAATTTCACCAAACTATGAGAAAACCCCATAAGCTCGAGTTTTAAAATCAGAACGTCAAGATCTATTCTATCGAACGCTTTTTGGAACTCCATTTACGCCACATCGACCTGTCCCTGTTTATCCAGGGATGAGCATATAGGTGTCCCAATATTCCATGGACATGGAGCAACCACAGATTACTGAGGAAAAAAAATTTAGTTTTTTTGAAATAGCTCAAAGTCGGCTGATTCCAATTCGATGAAATTTGGTAGGTAAATTTCTTATTAAAAGTACTAATTTCTGATGTACATTATAATTTGACGGAAACCTGGGAAGGGGTAAAAGTACCCCCACCCTCCATTAAAATCGATCGTAATTATTGATATGGTAGCAGGAACGCTGTTCATGTTTTTTTGTTTGAAAGATACATCGTTTTAGCCTATTTTTGGTCTCCTACACAAATCTGTATCTTTCCGAGGTGCTATGTGATAAAATAAATTAGTCTTATTATAACTTATATTGCCAGCATAAGTTAGTGTAACACTGTCACATGATCTTTTTTTCATATAGCCGTGCTGAGAGATATCGCAGATTCAACTTGACTATAAATTTGATCAGAAATGAGAAGGATCAGCACTTTTTCAATTGAGAAGGATCTCCCTTCTTTGAGAGAGGTGTGACACGAGCCTTCTTCCAACATTGTGGGAAACAGCCAGACCGAATTGTTATGTTAAATAAAGTAAGAGGCCCTGACCAAGCAGATATCCAGCTTTAACGATAAAGCTGGGGATAGAGTCACTTCCAGCTGTTATTTTATCTTTAAGTTTTTTGGCTGCTCTGATCGCATCGGGCTCCTGTAATAAATGCAAGCTGGTAAGACATTCTGTTATTTGGCTAGAATCTAAAGTGGGATTACCGCCTGTCACTACGTACACACTCCAGAAAATCCATAAAAAACATCAACAATACTTGGGGGCGGGGAGGGGTAGAAAACTCTGTAGCACCCTCCCCGATTATACCAGGAATCCTCGATGGCCTTTTTTTTGTTTGAACAAATATATTATCTTCGACTTTATTAACAAAATCCTAAAATGCGATCTTAACGTGATTTTTTAATGTTTTTCTGATGTTCTTAAAGATATTATGGCAGCTCTTTCTTTATTACTCTTAACCAAAACTATGATTTCTGATGTAAATCAGAGAGGGTATCTCCGCCGTCTATTCACCTTCCAGGACACAGTCTGCAAGAAAATCTCATTCATTATTTGATAGAAAATTTCGCAACCCCTATTTACATTCGCAGCATTATAGACCCCTGAATAATCAGCGTCCAGAACATTCTCGTACATTACCGGGAAATTGACCTTCCTAAAATATTTCCTAGAATATTTTGGCATCACTTTAAATTTTTTTTAACTGCTTATAATGTTTAAGACTGCAGTCTATAACAATCCTCAATGGTGCGATGGTATTCATCTATTTTGGACATAGTAACCTCATCTTCAGAACACGGCCGTTTGAATTCTTTACTTCGCTATGCTGATTCAATTGTAACATCTCAATGCAAGAGTAAGACTGCACAATAACAAGAAGAAGTATTGGGCCAGTTTTTGACGCCTGCGCCAGAACGCACCAGAATTGTCATTATTATAGTCCTTCCTGATGATGTTTTGTATTCAAAAGTTCTAATCCGTTCTTTTAAAAAGAAGAAGAAAATATTTTTATTTGGATACTTCAGTTTATTACATTTTCTGACACGTTTGACAACAAAACTGGTGTGATGTTGTCAACAGTAAAAATATAATTGTTTTGATTATTTTGTCACATTTCTGTCATGATATTTTATCTATTTTAAAACAATAATATGTCAAAAATAATTTAGATGCGACATCACTGTATTCTATACTTTTTCAAATGACCTTCGAAAAGACTATGCCCTCATTAATCTGCAATATGTAAGTCCATTTTTAGGGTACTTGTATTACCGACACTGGCGCTTACTGTCGATTTTTTAGGGTACCTGTATTATCAACACTAAGTGTCAGTGTCGGTAATACAGGTACCCTAATCATTTTGAGTTTAAAATGCCATTTAATAGCTTTTTTCTTAATCTACGGGATGGTATGTTGCTCCAGAGAAACAAACCGTTCAATCACCATTTTTTTCACCATAATTACCCATTATAATACAAACTTATTAGAAATCAAACATTTAAAAGTCGTTATTCTCGAAATTGGTAATTTGCGGCTGAATTGATTTTATTTCTGTACCCTTCAATTATTGAATTCAGATTTTTCGTATCAAGCTTAGCAGAAGCAGAAGTGTTGTAGAGAAGTGAGAGCGTGAACTATCGTAAGAAGAGCAGAAGAGAGTTCTTGGTTCCTTTCAAGTAGTTACTTTGACTTAAAAAACATCTCAATAAAAAATATTATTGAACAAATGTTTTTATAAAATTTTTCGGTTATTTATTGACTTTATGAAAGATAAATTTTTTAATTGACGCTTATGTCAAGAATAATAGGACCGGTTTTGTGTCCTGGCTAAATGTATGGTTTGTATGCCAGCTAATAGATTCTTGCCAGGTCGGAGGAGGGTGATATTTGTTGCCAATTTTTCACTATAGATTACCTAACCCCTCGCATGAATGTTAGTTCCTTCTCCTTGGCTATTTACTGCTCTGACTGCTCATTTATCTAAACCTGCTGGATCTAGGAATCAAAATTTACTTTATTTAAGTTTTTTTAATGTTTTTATATTTTTCTTATTCTCCTTAGTTTTATCTACCGCTTTTGATGTATTTTTTTTTGCTTTCTTTTCTCCTTATTTTTTAAGCGGAATATCTTCCTAACGTTATTTATCATTTGAAAATATTTGAGCAATAAGAACGTATCTTGTTGAAAGGGTTAAATTTATGTATAGGATAGGTAGGTACTTAAATTCTACTGTTCCTGACAGACATTACTTCGTTCTAAAATATTTATACGAAATAATGCTCTCTTTCAAAACGAAATAAACCAATGAATGATGCCACAACTAGTTCCAACACAAGCCTAGGATGAGGTCTTAACGACACATCAAATATTTAATGACACGTTAACTTTATTGAACAAACAATTTGCATCAACCGCTAGACATTAGACACTAATAACATCAACTCAAACCCTTGAAAGTTAAAAGCATCATCATGTAACATAAACCTACATCTCAACCCTAAAATACTACGCAGCCAGTATCAAGATCGATACTACGTCAACACAATAAACCCTTTCCAATTAATTACCCATCAACGTCCTTCCTTAGAGACACGAATCATAATATCTGTAACCCCCGGCTTGTTTACTTACCCACCATCCCCTCCCGCGACGGCCCACGCATCACTACCTCTACCACCATCACCATCGCCTTCAGCACCACCTCCAGGTCCTCTAGGGAGGCTATCATGTCTTATCAGCCCATTGTCGCACGTGCGGTAAAGTCAGGCTCTGGACGCGGGGGTGTGGTGGATTGTTTATTTGTGGTAGGTGTCGGGAATGCGATCACCTGGGGGTCGGGACACGCGAAAGATAAACGGGTTGCAACTTGCAGAGGGTTGCATCGGCCATGCACCGGCGCAGGCTTGCGCTCTGGGGTTTCGACGAAGCCATTGACGTGGAGGACGGGCTGGGAGTTTTACGAGGAGTAGCTGGAAAGCTAGTGGGTGGAAATTCCCGGAGATTTCGTGTCTGGTAGGGATAAGTCTTTCTTAGTTGCATGCGGGATCGGGGATGAGTCTTTTTTGGACGGGTGTAATTTAATCAGCAATTTATTCCGATTGGAGGGATGGAGTTTTACTGGAGTTTACTCGAGTTTGAAATTGTTGGAGAGCCCATCTGGATGTTGTGGATGGTAGAGGAGATTAGGAAATTGTTTTATAGTGTTTTTCTTCAACCCGTGAAGTGAAAAGAGAGCGGGGTTGATTATTTAAAAAAAATAATTAATGTTAATAATGGATTTACGTAATTTTTGTAGTGGTTGAGACGAGCTTGCCGCCTGCACTTTTGATAACCCTGGATGTGTTATAATATAAATGTTGTCTCCTTTTTTTTCAACAATATAATCCCAAGTCACATAATAATAATGTTTCTGGGAGATAAATTATTTTTAATTAACTACAATAATTACACATTTTTTCGTATAAACTATAAAAACTTCGCAGATACATGCAAAATTCCGTATTATAACTCACTCCTAGGCGAGAGGTTCAAGTCTACTCGTTCTGGAAGGTAATTGGCAATTAACATTCATAAGCCGCGATTACCGCACTTCTTAACATTAGCTGCAGTTAAAATAGTCGCTGATTCTCCTTTCTTTTCTACTGGTCCGTCTCCTTCGATGTACATACACACTAGACTTCAGGTTACATACTCAACTATTTTATAGTTATTTTGACATAATTAACTGTACTTGTTTGGGGACTAAATGTTTAGGCTGGTTCAAGGATAAATAATAATTATTGAGGGGGTGAAGGGCCAAGGCTATGATAATCAAGATTGGGACAGCAGCATACGGTAAACTTCAAATAAGTAGGTGCTGACCTTGCTGATTACATTGCTCTCCCGAAGAGTTGATTGGTAATAGGCACTTGATAAAATGACGAAGTTATAATAAGGTTTACGACACAATTTAGGGAGAATATTTGATGATTTCCGACGAAACGAGTAATTAACGAGGTGTAAGTCTCATTAGTGATTGTTCTAAAATTTACTAATACCGGGTACTTGCATATCTGACGACGATGCCCAGTTTTGTGAGAGTAACTGACGACTCCAACCATGAACCAACCAATAATTCCAGCAACCACGACAATGGTACGACAGGCTCTCTGGTCGCAGGCGATCTCATCCTTCTTTCCTTTTCTCCCCGCGTGGCCTTCGTTACAAGAAGGGAAAAATAACACGATTACTCCAAGCAATATGAAATCATTGTATCGGTGAATATAACAAATTTATTATTGGTAATTATACAGGGTGGGCCATCGAAAAGGTAACAAGCCTAATAATTTGGAAAGTGAAGATCTATGCAAAAAACGCCGAAACAGGTCGATTTTGTTATCGAAGGGGACATATTTGCATGACAAATTTAAGTACCCAAGTTCATCCCCTTGGCGGGGGTAGCTTGTCATCATAGGAAACAGATATCGAGTGATACATCATTTGAAAGCTACTTGAATTCTCTTTACAACGATATCCAACATTTTGGGTTTCGGTTACATAAAGGGTGACCCAACGAAAACCTAACTCGCCTTAATAACTTGGAAACTAAAGATATACGCGAAAAACGTCGAAACAGGTGAATTTTGTTATCAAAGGATTCAATTCACTAGTCACTTTCTCTACTTCTTAAACACTTAGGACTAAAACACGACTGTTAGATCTTCTTTGGTATGTGTACAACTGTAATATGTACTCTCTAGTATCGCTTTAACTCTACTGAACTACTATCCTCTCAAAAGTCCAATAAACATGGGGTCGCAAACGCATTTTCGAAATACAGGGTGTTATAGTTTAAATTTTTTTCAAGTTTTTTTCTCATAGTACATATCTACACTTCACAAGATATTCAACTGAAATTAGGCACAGATATTAATTGAGAGTTTACACCATGTGACATGGCAATTTCGATAGCAAATCTACAGGGTGAAATTCTTTCTGGAACACTGTCCCCTGCTTTCCTCTATAACTTTTTTTTTAATGAGCCACTGTTAATTTGAAAAAATGTAAAAAGAAGCTTTGTTGTTATACTAACCTTTATGGTCTTCTATAGTTTTGTCGTATCTGCAACCGATTTCGAGAAAAAAATTTAACACCCTGTATCTCGAAAACGAAACGTTTGCGACCCCATGTTTATTGAACTTTTTTTCTTAAAATTACTTAAGGAATCTCCCCTCTTCATTTGTACCTCCAATTAAGGAACACCCTGTATAAATCGAGAAAACTTCCTAGATGTTCTCGCGTAATAGCATATGAGCAGGGGGTGTTCACTAGTGGAAATAGTGGCAGTAATGTGGAAATAATTGTACACTATGGTGGAAATAATAATAATAATAACTAGTGGAATTTTAATAACTAGATATTATGTGGAAATTGTATAAATAATGTATAAACAGTGGAACTAATGTTGAAATAGTGGAAATGATGGGAAATAATTTTAAAATAATGTGTAAAAAGTGGAAATCAATAATTGATAATTCAATTATTGAACGTTGTAGAAATAACTGAAAATAACGTAAAATAGATTTTAACGGTGGAAATAATGTGGGAATCTTGGAAATAATGAGGAAATATTGGATATTATGTGGAAATTGTGTAAATAATGAGGAAATAGTGGAAATGATCTGGAAATAAAATGGAAATACTGGAAATGGGGGGAATTTAGTTAAATAGAAATAATTGCACACTTTTCCATCGAGTGAACACCCCCTCGAGTATGTAAAGTGTTTTATTATTCTCGTCTAGGCGTAAAGTGTTACTTTACTGCTCCATGATGTAAGTTACCAGTTTACACACACTTTTTGTTTTTATAATAATTTATGAAGAGTTAATTAGAGGCTCGTTTGAATTAAAATAAAGTGTTAAAACCTACCGGCCGTTCTTAATAAAACAGGTCGTCATGCTGATGATGAAGCCCGAAGTGCTGAAGTGCAAAAAATAATCCAAACTTCGCCAAACTCTGGTTACAGTTTGTTGTAGTGAATAAATTAGTGGACGCTATAGCGCAAACAGTGTCCGTCGTTTACATCTGTTTTTAATGGAAATGAATGAATGGTAATTTTAAATTGACCAACAATCGTGAATCAGTGACCTCGCTATCGCAAAGTTCACACTACAAATTAGCAACGAGCGCCTTATTATTGTCGATCTCGAACAATTCAAAAGGTGCACAAAGGAAACGTACTGGTTGGCTGGAGAGCGCGACAGTAAAAAATAAAACGAAAACGTTTCGGGCACAAAATTATGTTAATGAGCGGTGTAGATGCAAGTTAGAATCTGCTATCGATTTCATTAGAAGCAATAAATACCGCCTTTTTCTTCTTTTTTCCCGGTCTGGGCGCAGTGATTTTAAGTTTTTGTTTTGGGTCTCATCCGAAATGTTCACGTCAGAAGTAATTAAGAGAGATTTAATAGTCTGTTTACGTCTGGGATTGCGAATATTCGCCGTGTTTCCGTCCGTTTATGACGGCCGTCCGTGCTTTGCGACTGGATTCCTGGGAAATATTCCTTTTTTTCTTCTTCTTCTTCGGCGAGGTATATTGTACCCTGTTTCAGATTTAGATGACGGACCCAAAACGTGGGAGGGAAATTTAGGGAGCGGAGCTCTTTTTCTCAGCTCGAACAACAAGAAGATAGACAACGGAGTCTGGGGGTTTTTTATTAACAGAAATAACATCGTCCTGTGGCATGTCGTGACCGTCTGCCCACTAGAATTAATTGCTTTAAAAGAAAAAATAAGAGAATTTGAATAATGAAAATTCTTATTGTCGTTATTTCTTACAAAGTGTTGTTTGTCCTAATTGTGGGTTTCAATTAAATCCCGTTTCACCAGCTACAGAGATGTTAAAACCGATTTGTGGCGATGAACGTCGAAAACTATTTCATCCCATCTTCTGGAATTTAGAAAATAGAATTGTTCACAGCGATATTTGACTGTATTATTGTAATGACTGCCATTTTGAAACGCCTTAACCGATTTTCCTCAAATGCAACCCCGAACGTGGAAGAGGAAAATTTATAATTCTACCCAGTTCCGTTCATCATACGCCCAAGACTGATCGTTTTATGCCAAATAGCCAGAAGAGCCATAAAAAAGTCTTAGTCCTCATCCTGATCGCAAGAAGGGTTAATTTGCAAATGACAAATTTTTATATTTTCACAATCTTTCATGAGCCAAATCTGAAGACGACTTGTACCTATTCATACATATTATTGTGTAATTCTAAATAGGCTACAGAATCGATTGACCCCGACTGGAACGAAAGTAGGTTGTGCTAGATAAAGTAGCTCAAATTACACTTTTGGGGTCAATTAATTTTCTGGTGGGTGGAAATGGAAATTGGGACATCATCTGGAAAGTTATAAATCTCGCCAAGTAAGGGGATTACAAAGCAAGACATGGCATTATATTATAACGCCCTGTTTGAGAAATTCCAGTGAGGGTTGTATTACGAAACAAGAATGAAATGTGACAGATTCGATCGGCACGAGTAGGATGGCCATTGAAAATGTTTCGTAATTGATTGAAATTAGTTTTTCACTTAATGTTTCGGATCTTCTGACAAGAAATCCCTGAGGAATCAATCAATCATCAACCGAACTAACTAATTTGTTACTTATTGTAATCGATTTTATGGAGATTAATTTTAGGTTATGTTGAGCGTTTCAATACCTACAAAAGGTCACTCGCGAATCTTCTATCTGCGCATGTGCTTAATAAGCTTTCCTTATACAATCATTGTTAAAAGGTGTGTTGTTTAAACATAACATTTGAGCCTTTGAGCGTTTATGTATATGAAATCATGAGGTTGATTCTTCATTTGAGTACAATATATGTGGGACCACCTCTACGGTAGCTGTCCTTGGCTGCTTCCGCCGCCGGCAGTACGGTGGTCTGACGGTGAGTTTCGACGGGGAACCACCGACCGTCTGCAAGCAGTAGCAGTGGGGAGACGTCGAACGAGGACAGACAGAGTTCAACGCGAACAAGATCAGTGAGGGAATGGAAACGCTCCGGGTTGCTACTCAATATATTCTTATATATTCTAATAATAATCAATTACGAAGTGTTACGAGATTAGAGTTGAATAAAAATAGTTGTAGAAATACGGTGTTTCTCTGTGCCTCTACAAATTAGTCTACAACAGTTGTCAGAAGTGGTCCGAACCTAAAACTAACGAATTTTGAGGTGTAATACTGTGAAGTATCGATGTGTTTTTAATACAGACAAATCTCAGTTATAACCATTTCACAAAAATGCCTCTTCGTGGTGAAAGTGAAGAAAAATAAAGTAAATTTTGGCAAATTTCCGTTGAAATAAATTTAACATGATCAAGACTTGGACGAGCTGTCGGAAAAAGGAAACTCAATAAATCTTGCAAGAAACCCTGAGTATTAAGTATTAACGTATTGGATTGATATCCAGCTGGTGTGTCGGTAAGCAAGTAGATCCGGTATGTAAATGAGGAGCATATTACAGGTTTTCTAAGGAAAAATAATAACGAGGGGTGAAGCAGTGGTCTTTTACGAGAAACAGCATACAAAAATTAACCAAAATTAAAGATTGCAACTTCGAAGTTGATGCACTGCAATAAAGATTATTCTCAAAGGTAAGCAGCTATTGCCATGTTGAATAGAGTTGTGAGAAGATAATAAAGATTATTCTGAGATTATTCCTAAAGGTAAGCAGCTATTTTTTAGCTCGTGAGTTGAGAGAGATGCATGATGAGTGAATGAAAAGAAGCATGAGTAAAGTTGGGGAGCTCTCCAAAGTCCAAATGACATATTTTGAATTCGATAGGTAAAAGTAAAGCAAACGCATGAAGCATGAGCATGAAGTAAGCTGAAGTAGAATTGAACCCAAGTAGCAGTTTAGACTTCATTTGCGTCGACGATTCGACGTAATTTAGGTACCTATATTATTTAGGTATACAGGGTGTTTTGTAATTGAATGTCAAGATTTAAGGGGGTGATTTTTGGACCCATTTTAAGAAGAAAACTTCATAGGAACATTATATTATGTCCTAGGAGTCTTAACTTTTGAGATACAGGGTGGTAAAGTTTTTAAAAATAAATAATTTTTTTTTCATAATATTACCGCTCTGGATATTTTAATGAAATTTAATAGACAGGTATTACTCATCAAGAGGCATTTTTTCATGTACCACATTTCGTTTTATCTCCACTAGTGACATCTTGCAGAATTTTACCTGCATATTTTTATATTTTTTTTATTGTCATTTTAACGACAATCTTGTGACCATGTAAAGAAACAAAAAAATAAATAAATAAAGTGTCTTTATTTTAACTTAGTATTGCAATAGACAATACTTTTGCAATACTTATCAATACAAAGGCGAAGTCTAGCTTTCGCTACTCTACTTAACTTTTCTTTTAATATTTAAACTACAAAATAATTGCCTGAAAACAAGTCTATGTTAAACAATCAAAATGCTCCTTAAGGGCAAAAAGTCCAATAAATACAGTAGATAATTAAATAACTTACAAAACAAAACACAATAAGTAACTCCCCCCCCCCTCCAAATAAACCGAAACATGAGTAATGCACAATTCTACGGTATACTAATCTAGGTCACCTAACCTGAATTGCGTGAAGTTTGCCTCGACTTTACGTGACGAAGATCAAAGTGAGAGTAGATATTACGTAAATTTCAGCGACGAATGTGGGAATTATTACTATGAAGTTGAGGCGATATTATTGAAATATGTAAATTCGACGTCCGTCTTTGGTAGAATCGACCTAATACTTATTTAAAAATAATAGGTAATACCTAGTGCAATTGCAAGTGAGAGAGAGGCAAAGAGCCCCTAACAAGAGGCCCTGAATTTTAAATACTTTATCTCTTTTAAAGTCTCACATTTTCTATCCGATTCTTTCTGATGCACTCTGAAGTTCTGAACACGCTGTTGGTGCGCAAGGCGCAAGATTTCTCTTCTTCAGTCAGTCAGTCTTCTACCCGCACAGCATAAAATAAAGAAAGAAGGTCCACGGAATATTGAATATCATAATGTATAATATTAATTAGTTGGTTTGGAAAAATAATGTGTAGGGATGCGAATGCCCGAGTGTCAATTTACATGTCAATAAAATTTTCCCAGGAATAAATGACTTTTGCTTAAAAGTGGTAAATAAAAACGCGCCCCGTGAATTAAAAAGTTTCATAAAGTATAAAAAACTTTCCTTTTTTTTGGAAAAATTATATTATAAGTACCTACCTATAGCTTTTTCTTTGTAAAAAAAAAAATAAAAAACAAATAAAAATTCAGATTTGAAAGGTGGGTTTTATGCAATTATTTTGATTTTGTAATTAACTATTGATTAATTAGAATGTAAACAATCGAGTCCTAATGATTTTACTAAGTGATGAAGACGAATGTAATTAAAATACTTAGGTACTGTGAAGTTGTGAAGGTAATATTTCTTCATGATAAGACTAATATGGACGTAATGATTTGACTACGATGTCAGAATTGTAAAAGAACGTAAGTCAGATTTACTCTCTTACCTTATTACATATTTGGTATCGATGTACAAAATATCAGTAAAATAAACATCATGCAGCAATACAACTGCGGATCTAGGATCTAATATGTAGTGGTAACTGGTACCTGATCATAATTATTATGTGTCCTGATGATATCCTTTTAGGGAATAATTTTCCCCACATTACATTTTGAAAAATGGAAAGAATCGCCCTCCCATCACTAATAACCAAGTAAATTACCCTTTTCAGAAAACATCAAGTTATTAAATGCAAATCGTAATTGTGTAGCTACCACTTTTAAAGAAATGGGCAACACATCCGCTGCCCGCATGGCATGGAAATAAATCGTTGGTTCCAGTTGTTTATACTTCATATCGGCCCAGCCAAAGTCTTGAAGCGCAAGAAATAATAGATAAACTATTATTTGAATTATTTGAAGAAGAACTGTTGCTAGTTCTTCTGTGAAAATAATTCGTGCCTCTCAATCCCCGTATGCTAGTCATATTATTCTCGTTCCCCAGAAAAGTGGCGACTTCCGTTTATGTGTTTATTATAGAAATAATATGACTATTAAATATAAAATCTCACTTCCTCGTATCGAAGACTAACTTGATAAACTCCTAAATTATAACAGATTTATTACCTGACACTTATACTCAGGTTGTTTTCAAGTATACCCATGGCCTCGTATTCAATAGTAAAGACAGCGTTTCTTACTTCGGATGGCAAATACGAGTTTTTTTTTACGTATGATTTTCGGTCTGTATAATGCTCCTGCTGTTTTTCAGCAGCTGCTGCCAAAAATTCTATCTGAATTACGTGATCCCACGTCATTTTTATTTTATTTTCGTTTATTTATGCATTCATTGTCCAACAGTATACCAATAACTAACAGGACAATTTAAAAGGTACATCATGCCCTATTTGGACGATATCTTGATTCCATCGTCGGTTTTTCAGGAGGGTCTCCTTAAACTGGAAAAAGTTTTGCAATTGTTAAGGAAATACAATTTGACCTTGCAAATAACTAAGTGTACCTATTGTCTTTTCCCCTAAGCTGGCATATATCTTGGTCATGACAGTTCCAACGATAGAATCCAACCCGATGCAATAAGAAAAAAAAAATCAACTTTATCAATTCCTGTAATTCTCGGATTTCTTCGGATTTCTTTTAAAAATTTATATGCAAAAATTCTGTAAGCTCTGTCTCCCTACTGAGCTTGAGTGTGAAACCTCACCGATCTACACCAAAACAAAACACTCTTAAATTTATAAACTCGCTCCCAACGCCTATTTACTCAATTAATCATAAACGAAAAATCCAAACCTACTCAGAAAACGATTTAGTTATGGTCCTCCGGACAGCTAAACTTGCGACGGGCCATTCCACAAAACTACAATAAGTTCAAGGGCTCGTTCTGGTGAAGAAAGTTCTTCCAAATGATCGTTATCTGGTACACAGATCTTCGTGGTTCTCGAACCTCTGAAACAGTTATCGTCGCAGGTAACCTGAAACCATGGATTGTTTTAAATGATCCTGTATTCCTTCTAACCTGTCTGCTATGTCAGAAGATCACTGTTGTGACGTTAGAAGTCTGAAATCTGTCTCCTTGATCACTGTTGTGATCCTGTCTTCCTTCTAACCTGTCTGCTATGTCAGAAGTTCACTGTTGTGACGTTAGAAGTCTGAAATCTGTCTCCTTGATCACTATTGTGATCCTGTCTTCCTTCTAACCTGTCTGCTTTGTCAGAAGATCACTGTTGTGACGTTAGAAGTCTGAAATCTGTCTCCTTGATCACTGTTGTGATCCTGTCTTCCTTCTAACCTGTCTGCTATGTCAGAAGATCACTGTTGTGACGTTAGAAGTCTGAAATCTGATCACTGTTGTGACGTTAGAAGTCTGAAATCTGTCTCCTTGATCACTGTTGTGATCCTGTCTTCCTTCTAACCTGTCTGCTATGTCAGAAGTTCACTGTTGTGACGTTAGAAGTCTGAAATCTGTCTCCTTGATCACTGTTGTGATCCTGTCTTCCTTCTAACCTGTCTGCTTTGTCAGAAGATCACTGTTGTGACGTTAGAAGTCTGAAATCTGTCTCCTTGATCACTGTTGTGATCCTGTCTTCCTTCTAACCTGTCTGCTTTGTCAGAAGATCACTGTTGTGACGTTAGAAGTCTGAAATCTGTCTCCTTGATCACTGTTGTGATCCTGTCTTCCTTCTAACCTGTCTGCTTTGTCAGAAGATCACTGTTGTGACGTTAGAAGTCTGAAATCTGTCTCCTTGATCACTGTTGTGATCCTGTCTTCCTTCTAACCTGTCTGCTTTGTCAGAAGATCACTGTTGTGACGTTAGAAGTCTGAAATCTGTCTCCTTGATCACTGTTGTGATCCTGTCTTCCTTCTAACCTGTCTGCTTTGTCAGAAGATCACTGTTGTGACGTTAGAAGTCTGAAATCTACTCTGTATCCGTCTTCTCGATCACTCGTGTGATCCTGGTTTACTCTGACTACTCTGTCAAAAGATCAAAGTATTAATTACCCTGATTTTCAGTTGTTATAGTATTCAGTCTGGTGCGAGTGGTGCGACGCCTACCCTTCCGACGTCTTCAAGTCCGAGGACGGCCTTTTTATCAGGATGGTCGACTGTGGGACCACCTCTACGGTAGCTGTCCTTGGCTGCTTCCGCCGCCGGCAGTACGGTGGTCTGACGGTGAGTTTCGACGGGGAACCACCGACCGTCTGCAAGCAGTAGCAGTGGGGAGACGTCGAACGAGGACAGACAGAGTTCAACGCGAACAAGATCAGTGAGGGAATGGAAACGCTCCGGGTTGCTACTCAATATATTCTTATATATTCTAATAATAATCAATTACGAAGTGTTACGAGATTAGAGTTGAATAAAAATAGTTGTAGAAATACGGTGTTTCTCTGTGCCTCTACAAATTAGTCTACAACATATACAACTTTATACTGATGAAAATTATCGTTACCTTGAACGCTATAATTTCTGCCAGTGCAGTGCGCTTCATAAGCTAATCTAAC
This sequence comes from Malachius bipustulatus, assembly GCA_910589415.1. Classification (NCBI taxonomy): domain Eukaryota; kingdom Metazoa; phylum Arthropoda; class Insecta; order Coleoptera; family Melyridae; genus Malachius; species Malachius bipustulatus. The sequence continues at coordinate 40,857,543 of OU342635.1, forward strand.
TGCGCATTTTACGCTCATTATTTTTTCTTAGCCTTCTTTCGTGATAGTTATTAAGTTATAAAAATATTATAATCAAAGTGAAAAACTAAAGTGATTTAGTTGCTGTAACATGTGCATCATCATCATCACGGCTAGACCAAACGGAAATTACGACATGTTGAACTTTTCAAGGTATTTCCGTTGATGGTTCTCTGGGTTCTTTACCTCCAGCAGCCGCCAGATTCGCCGAAAACCTTCGCCAGTTTAGAAACTGTTTAGACAAAGCATCGACCCGTCGTCCGCGTGCATCAGTTTATCGTACCACAAAGCCTCGCCAATCTATTTTAATGACGGCTCGATGCAGTTTTTTATGCCGGCAGATGATTTGCTGTTTGCTCGCTGCTTCTTCTCTTCTTCGGTTCTTCTCTTATATGCCACCTGTTGTTGTTGGTTGGGTAATGCTTTAAGAGATTGCGGATTAGTTCCGACTCGCTACAATGTTTGTCTTTCTAAGTATAAGTACTTCAGATGATTCGAAATTCATCTGCGTTACTGTTGAAAATCTAATTAGGGTGGGAATTTTTAAGATGCGCAACTACATTATAAATGTATAAACTGAGATTAAATATTTTGAAAAAAAGTGTTCATTTTTGGTGCAACATTTTGGTGCCCAGCGTAGGACTGAGGTGCTATTTTTTTAATCTCTAAAAACTCTTCATTTACCCAAAAACAAATCCACAAGTAACATTAACTTTTACGCAGGATGCTGTATTCCGTAACATGGGAATGGATCCAAAATGGCGGTTACAGTCAAAATTCACGTTTTGTAATTTATCGGAAAGCGGCCATATGACTACGAGTTTCCTGACCCACTGCTTGGCTTGGACGAGACACTTTCTCGGTGCTCCCAAGACTACAATGCGGCCAGTTTTAGAACTAAATACAGTTACTATCGGAACGTGTAGCCCGTTGCAAAGTAAATCATCCCGAGATACGTTTGTGGCGTTTTTCATGAGCTAATTAACACAATTTGAAAATAAATTCCTTACATTTTTAATGGAATTTTGTTCAAAAGAAATTATTTATTAAAAAAAAAACAGTTTTTTTGGCATCTTGAAATGTATTGTTTAACTTCATTACTAAAATAAATGGGCAACAGTAAAACAAACGATCATCAGAGCCCTGTTGATGCGGGAGAGCGGTAGAAAAAACAGAGTGAAAATGACAAGGAAAGGAAAAAAACAAGCACGAATAAATAACAATAACAGATGTATAAAAAGTTTATATTACAAGTAAAAAGATAATAAATTACACCAATCAAATTAAAAACGACAATGGACGGACTGTCTATAATAAAATACCCCCCAGGATTCGCTCTATCTATCTATATATATCCTGCGCAAAAAAGAGCCATTTAATTATAAACAGGTTGTACTTAAAAGGTATACCAATTACAACATATCGATAAAAAAATAAAATCCGTGTTAATTAAATCATCTCTAAAATAATACTCCAAGGCAACAAACATGTAATTTTGTAGTCTTGTCTAATAATAAAAAACACATTTAAAAATTGAGACTTTCAGTAACATTCTTCTATACACGCGACGACACAAAATCGACAAACAATGGACTCGTCAAGTATCTAAATTTTTCTTTGACCTTCCCATGCCCCCTCGGGAATAATTAATAAAACTTTTGCTCACAATTCTGTAAAAAGTTACCTTCCAACATTTCTACCATAGGTATATTAATAAAAATTAATCAAAAAAAAGTTAATAAAACAAGTAACTCTCAACGAGTCCCCATTGATGAGACAACAACACTTATCTAAAACCCTCATCGTTCCGGAACGCGCTCCCCCTTCACGCGTTAGAAACTGGCTGCGGCGGCACCCACTTCAAACACTCCGGATCGACTTCCTTCAGCAGCGGACCCCTGCGCTTCACTCTCTCCACGTACTCGTCCAGCACGTCCTGCTTCTTCAGGATAATGTGCTTACCCTTCCAGTACTTCATCATGCCGAGCGCCTGGAGCGTGGACACGATGTCGTACGAATGGATCGCCATCTCCTGGCTGATGTCCTTGACGGATAACTGGGTGCCGGCGCGCGCGCACAGGTAACCCAGCAGCACGTCCTTCCAGTAGGAACGGTAAGAGATCAGACCCAGATCGGAGAGAGGTTTCTCGGGAGAGCCGATCTTGCCTTCGACACGAGTCAGCAGGTAACCTGGAACAAAGAGAGAATTGATCGTTAGATTGGTCAACAGCCGAGCATGCTTATCTGCGCATCTAGCTTTATGTGGCGGGAAATTTGAAATTTCATCTCAGCGGGTTAGTTAACGATAAAACATTTTTATGCAGTTTTAACGATCTCTCATTTCAAAATTTATTTTTAACAAGTTTCGCACAGCATGTGCAATGAAAACAGAAGACAGAACATTTCGTCCTTGTTATGGACTCATCCGCATGTCACATCAATCACAAAGCATACGAAGGTTTATAAGTATTAGTTATGAGTCTTCCTTGGTAAGTACAAAATTGATACATGCTCCATATTTGTTGCTCTTTTCGGGGAAGTATATTCGAGGCGGGAAATTTCGAAACGATTGAGAATAAGTGATAGACAACCAAGTGGTCTGTATTCAGGTGGAAGTAAAATTAATCGTCACGTCATATGTGAGCAGTTTTTGAAATTGTACCTACTATCAGAAAGGATTGAAGGAGAAATACATACAATAGTTTATGACACGTGTCTCTCGAACAACTATTATAGATGAGACGAGATTGAAGCAGCGTATCGATTTTCCGGGGTTTGAGTGCTTATTTGTTCTTTCCCGACATCATTATTGTGTCGCAAGAGCTCGAGACTCCAGAAATTGCGAATCGTAAAGCCTTCCTGTTCGCGACGTACCTACACTTGAGCAATGAGCACACTCCATGAGGCTTTTATCGTGCACACGAAAGTGTAGATACGATTCTCGTACAATTAAGTTAGACGTGCTCGCGTGCATCATGTCGGAATAGAAGAGCAGGAACAGGTGCATTAATCTTGTATAGCGACTCAAACTAGGCAGCTGCTTTTATGTGATGAAAAGAGCGAAATCATCTGAAAGTGCCGTTCGATAAGAAAGATCCGACAAAAGCGCATACCGTTTCAGTAATAATAATAATAAGTCCTTAGTAACGCAAGTTAATAATGGAACGGATCACTGATTACATACTTCAATGTCACTCGATCTCTTGCAAAACTGCAAGCTAGTCATTGAAATGGCGCGCGGCGGTCACGAGGAAGAGGAAGCCTCGTTCGTGTAATCGCTAGCCTTGGAGATTATGCCTGGAGATGATCTCACGTCTAGTTAGGTGGCTCTGGGGAATTATTATTATCTACACACACGGTGGCATGTACTCGTAATGCTGCACGAGGCACGGGAAAAATCGCTCTCCATCATTAAAACAGGACATGCAGCATCGTCTCTCTGCTGCACAATAACCGCGCTTTGCGCTATCTCGCCTCTTAATAAAGTGAAGTGAAGAAGAACCAGAACGGGAGCGAAAGCCTCTTCGAGATGTCCGCGTTTCATTCCGCAAAGTACTTTCAGCCTATCGGCGGTTTTTATTGTGACGCGGAATTAGCTACACACTCGACTCAATTGAACATGGAAAAGATACACGGGAACGAACATGCTTCACTCGATGACTCGCCAATCCGCCAACATATCGCTTGCAAAAAACCACTCGAGCGATTTAAGCGGCTTTATAAGGGAAGCTGAGAGCACATCTCGTCCTTTTTTTGCTCGAGCGCTTCCTGGTCGTATCTGTATAGTTCTACAATTACGATCATACTAATTGAGAGTAACATAATCATAAACGAGCACCACGTCCTCGATGACTTGTCTGTTAATGACTTAAAAAGGACTGACAAGTCTCTTCAGGACAATATCAATAATTGGAAGTATTTCAAACACGTAATCTTCACTGCTACTGGATACCTTGTCGTGAGATACTTTGCTTTTTTCGCTGATGTATCACGGTACTATTGGAAATGTCTCACTTCAAACGTAAACTCGGCAACATCATCATCGACCCAATGCCTCTTTCATCAATCCAAGGACATGAAACCCGGACTGTATAGGAGGATGTGGAAGAACATCCCAATTTTTTCGGGGATTTCACGGTACGTCATTCTGTCAAAAAATCAGTCAAGGGATTTATGTCCCCACCCCAAAGATGGTGGCCATTACTTTACCGGCGGAAAGGTTTTTAGTTCGGTTTTGGGGCCACCTTCATTTTGGTATAGGCTGAGAAGTTGAGAAGAAAAAAATCATTTTGAGGCAAAAAGACACATATTTAGCGAGATCGAACCGATTATCCCTTTTCGCATGGAAAGCAAGAAATCTGGACACACAAATCTGGTAATTTGGTCACCAAACTTGACGTTAAAGTGATGGATTCATCTTCGTAAACCAGAAAACGGTGGTATCACCCATGACACAACAGTGTCAAATAATACGTCAAAATAGTCACTCTGAATAACAGAAAGTCCCGAATAATTATTATCTTTACTTGCCTCTTGAAGACCGTACGATGAGAATTGATCTCCATCTCCAGTTTTTAAGTCACTGGGACCACCATAGGCCGTGAAAAACCGTCAACTAGAACAAGTTGTGTGTCAAGGATGTCATAGTAGTAAAACCGACATGCATAAGAAGAGGTCTAGAAGTAAACATGAATGGAACGTAAAGACTGAAAGAGACTTTTGTCCCAAAAATGTTCATTAAAGCGGCTCCTCTTCGACGTACGACAAATAAGTGAGAAGAGTTCTTTTTAGGCAATTTCCACTCTTTTTATTCCCTCATTATTGTCAGCCAGAACAGTAGTAGGTACCTACTCGTTCCCATTAACAGCCTCAATGAAACAACTTCAAAAAAGGAATTCCGGAAACTCAATGCGTCGTCGTTCGGTAACGTCGATGCGACCAAGGAAAAAATGCATGCAATTACGACGCATCGCAATTGGCGGCGGCGGCGTCGCCATCCGCCGTGGTGGGAGTCCCGGGGCGTGGTGTCTGGGACGAGTGACGTCACCCATTGACGCCGCCGCGACGCGAGTACGCGTACCGGCGCCAGACGCCGCTATCGACCGACGGGAGGTCAATACGTGCGCCACATCGCCAGTCTGCCGTCCCCCGACCCCCGCCGCGTCCCGACGGTCCCGGCGTCGCGCCGCCGTGCATCCCCGAGGCCGGCAGCTAGGCGTTTTGCAATCATAAAATAAGCGCGCAACCGGGGGATGGTTGTCCTTGCCCCTAAAAAAATCAGCAGACACTCGACGTTCCTAGATATATACGCAGACAGTCGCCGCAAACTTTGACATTTGACTTTTAACCTGAACTCTCCGAGAGTCGATTCATCACATCCCTCTTCGATATTGTGCAAATAATTGATGAATCAAATTCTCTAGATACACAATAGCTATTTGTGAAACAAGGCAGAAGGCCGAGTTTGACAATCGTCAAAGTGATTAAACACTCCTTTTGCAACGTGTGACACACTGTTCCTCAGTGTGGTTGTTCCTCAGGGTTGTTCGGGGCCCAAAATCTACTAAAATTTACTATTTTGTTCCTTTTTTGCGACTTAGATCGTTAGCACACAATGCGATATTTCGTCCGACATGTCGAACGTGGTAATTCCGACGTTATCCGAGCAATACTACGTAAGCTGAGTTGTGGGTGAAGTTATCCACACGACCCCTCCAGTCTTATTCTGTACAGAAATCGTATATCTATTTGCAATGCCGATAGGAGGATGGTATTATACCCTTTGTTAACTGACCGAATGGTTGTCTGGTTCATTGACATCGTAAAGCCAAAAAGTTTTTTTTGGTTTTACGATGTCAAATTTTTTATTTTTTTTATTGACAGACTAAATTACATCCAAAATTAAAAACTTTCTACTGTCTGAATATACTGACAGCCAAACTTATAAAGGCTCATTAGGCAAACGGGCAGATTTCTGTGCTCGTTTTTGAAGCTAATATCGACGTCAAATGACTTTTATTAACATTTTTCTAATTACTTTCATGTCAAGAATAGACAAATTTAAAAAAAATCCACTTAGACTCGATACCTTCTTCAGAAATGGCCACAGAAATCTGCCCGTTAACTTAATGAGCCTTTATAATACCCGCTGTGAGTCTTTATTAGGCCCTATTATTTCAATGAGTTACCAAGTACCAGAAACACCTACTGAATTGTTACAAACAATCCCATTGAAACAGTTAACCATAGCGACTATTGATTGCAATTCGCCTATGAAATCAGTACTCACATGGCACACCACAGCAACATTACTTTTATGTCGAAAATAGGCCACATTTAAACATTTTGATGGTCTTTTTAATCAGAGTTAATGATTAACGTACCAATAACGTTGACTACCTACGTAAGTCTCCCTTTCATAAACCTTAATTTGGGAGACAACGATGGAAGCGCCTTTAGCTCTCACACATCTACCATTTCTTCATTCATTTCTATACAAAATCTAATCTCATTATTTCTTGTTACAGATCAAAGGATTTGCGATTCTTCAATCGTCATCGGATAAACGAGGGGATAAATTATTGTCAGGTCTCAGGTCAAACGAAAAAGCCAACGAACAGAATGCGCAGATGGCTGCTTACGGTCGGTCGTCGGGAGCGTGCGTGCCGCATCGTGCAGTTCGGACAATTGCCGTCGGTGACATCCGGCGATGCGAAGAGAGGAAGACAGGACGAATCCAGGGATCCCGATCGACAGACGATAATAAATCACACCTCGATTCCCGGCCGCAACACAATGGGAGCCGAGAAGGCACCATATGGCACCCCATCGATTGATTGCCTGCCGTTAGTGACTGGATACACTGGATGCTGCCCGGCCCTAATCTCCGCGTCGTGTGTTAACACATGTAGAGACGGGATAAGGGTGACGAGGGGGCGTTTCGATGTCACCGTTCACCATTGACTGGCACTGCTACGGATGACCGAAGGCTTGGATTATCTTTACAGGACCACGGGAGCGATTTGGGTTTGGGATGAATGAGGGATCGGTAGCCGCAACCCTAAGTTAACTGTAATTAAGTCGATGAAAATAAAAATTTCAATATTTCGCTTCATCTGTTATCTACGATGTCATTCTCATTATTTTGTAACAGGTTTTTCTCGCAATAATCTATATCTTAATGATAAAACATAACAATAAATAATTTGTCATAACAAACAATTAACCTGAATTCTTGTATACTAGTCAACCTGGATTACTGTCTAGAATAATCGATTGTTTTCTATTGTACAACAGAGTTGTCAGATCCATTTTTTTTTACCCATGTCCCATTACTCTCTTGAATGATGCCATGTCACAAAATCATACGAGAAATTAGCATTCAAATATAATTCGATTTACCTGCTAAACTCTTACTTATTAGACTGTCAATACCTTGCGGGTTTGTATGCTGTTCGTCAATATGAATTTAATGGAAAAAAGTCGTGTGACGCCGTTCTGTGTTTTATTGTTCGTTGCTATCAAAGTAGAAAAAGTAAGTCGAAAAGAAAAACAGTAGTGATTAATATCAGGTGTTCACTAATAAGCACTTCCTCAGTAGGCCGTGGACCGCGGAACGTTTGTCATAACTTGATTTCGATTCGTCGAATATACGAGACCGTTCTACAATGCGAGTAGATTTCGAGAGAATCGTGATCCGCTGTCACGGTTACTAACTGTAATTTTACTGCCAGTCGTTAATCTTAAATCATCGGTATTTCATCCGTAACCTAACAACCAGTATTATAAAGGCTCATTTAAGTTAACGGGCAGATTTCTGGGGCCGTTTCTACAAAAATTATCGACTCTGTAGGTAGTAAATATACTATTTCAGTAGATAGGCGTCAGATAGTCGTAAACATTGTTTCTCGCACATGGGTATCTCAAAGTAATGAATAATTTAGATCTGTCGCTATTCCCTAATTCGGTTTTCCATCTCTAGCTGTTCCAGCTCAATGAAATTAATGTAATGTAAACAATATTTCATTTCTGACAGCATATACAGCATAGATCTCTTTAGAATAATTATTATCATGTGGTGGCACCCAAGAATTCTAGAGAAAACTTTGAACGGTTTTATGTTGCAATTCTTCAACCAACAGAGGAAATATCATGAAATGAATTTAACGGGCCAAGTACTAAAGAGACGTTGGAAGACAAAGTTTAAATCGCTGGAAACATAATGAAAAAAAAAAAAATCCTGATACCTATATCAGTTCCAGTACTTCCAGTTCGTACTTCCATCAAATAGAGTGCATGGATGGATGTTTCTGTAAGAACTTTTTTTTTTGAAAAAGGAGGGTAAATCCATTATGGATACCCATGCATTAGGTTATGTGGGAGTCCCACCCACTAAAACCCCCTCCTTTCGAGGGCCGTCTGATTCTTGGTCACCGGAAGCACCTCAGCCTCATGGGCTTATTGTGCACCCCCTTTTGCTTCATGACACCCATTCCATCAGTCTGGTTCCCTGAACTAACTTGTGCAGCCCCGTTACTGAATGAGTTTCATATTCTTCCGGACGCATTTTTTGTTGTCCGTATATCTCCTGTCTTCTGCGGTCCAGAGCCTCGCATTCACACAGTACATGTTTTGCTGTCTCCTGGGCCCTATTGCATTCTCGGCAACTTAGGTCTCCATTGAACAGTCCTATTTTATTTAAGTGTTCTTTTAGGGCAATATGTCCCGTTAGTAATCCCACTGTAATGCGTAACTGATTCCTGCTAAGTAATAGTAGTTCTTCAGTTGTCTTTTTTATGGGTCCTTTGATAAAGGCTTTCCCGTGTTGGTGTTTGGTCCTTTTGTCCCAATATATTTTGTGTTTTTCTTTGACCCATATATTAACCTGACCCCGTGCTGTACTTTTTGGTACTCCCAGGGCAGGTTCTGGGCCAATGTATTTAGCCGAGGATCCTCTTCTTGCTAGCTCGTCGGCTTTTTCATTGCCTGTGATTCCTCTATGTCCTGGCACCCACATCAAGGTTACCTTATTGCGTTCTGCCAGGGTTTCGAGATTCTCACGGCATTCCCACAGTAGTCTGGACGTTATCTTGGGGCTTTCTATAGCCCTCAGAACCGCCTGACTATCTGTTAATATATTGATCCGTGTATTTTTGTAGGCCCTCTTATTGTTTATGCTCGCGCAGTGTAACATAGCGTATATTTCCGATTGAAATACAGTTGCCCACTGCCCGAGAGATATGGTGTGTTGAGTATTGTCCAACTCATTGTATATGCCAGCTCCAGTTCCTTGGTCGGTCTTTGACCCGTCAATGTACCAGGTTGTTCCGAACAGCCTGTTGCTGTCTGTGGGCTTATTCCATTCCTCTCGATCTTTGATGCTCACCTCAAAGCTCTTGTGGAATTTGAATTTTGGAGCCATGTGGTCTGTGTTTGCATCTAGCAGGTCCACTTCCACATAGTTTTTGATTCTATTGTGTCCAAGTTCCGCATATTTGCCCCTTGGTTCTTCTTGCAGCCTTAGTCGTGCCAGTCTTGCCTCTCCCATTATCATTAGATGAAGTGGTGGGAGGTCTAGGAGGACTTCCATTGCTGCAGTTGAAGTAGTTTTCATTGCCCCCGTTATTCCAAGGCATGCGAGTCTTTGCACCTTGCTGAGCTTGTTTATCGCGGTATTTTGTTGCATCTTTGTCCACCATACCAGAGATGCATACAACAACATTGGTCTAATCACTCTGGTATACGCCCAGTATACCATATGTGGTTTTAATCCCCATGTTTTCCCATAAGTTCGTCTGACCATCATGAATGTGGTCTCCGCTCTTCTTTTAATCCTGTCTATCTGTTGGTTCCAGGTGAGTTTTGAGTCTAAGATTACCCCAAGATATTTCACCTCTCCCGATATTTGTACGTTCCTGCCTCGAAGTTTTAGTGGTCCTAGGCCCACCAGTTTCCTTCGATTAGTAAACGCTATGATGGTTGATTTGGAGGGACTTATGTTCAGTCCCTCCAGAACTTCTATTCAGAAGTTTTTGAGTTATAAACAAGTGAAAATCGTCGTTTTTCAAGTTCAAAGCCCTGTACAACGAAAACGGCTGAAGATAGAGAAAAACGGCTTACATGTCCCTATTTTAACTTTTTATGTACTATCCAATGGTATAGAAAAATTTGTACTTTCTTTGATTTTTTTATTTGGCGATGCGTGGAGAAATCTCAGAATTTTTCAAATTTTTTATCACCCTGTATAAACATTTCATCTACATGATAGGATAGTACATGAAAAAGTAAAATAGGGACATGTAAGCCGTTTTTCTCTATCTTCAGCCGTTTTCGTTGTACAGGGCTTTGAACTTGAAAAACGACGATTTTCACTTGTTTATAACTCAAAAACTTCTGAATTTAAACACCAACTGTAAAAGTCAATCTTATTTTCTCTTCTCAGACAATCTAAAAATGCAATAACATAGGAGCATTCCATTTAAAAAAACATAACTTTGATATGCCACTGTCATATGGGACACTCTGTATACTGCAAAATAATTTTAAATTATGGCCACTGTGATCCTGTACTTGAATTTTCAAAAAGTTTTTTGAAAAAGTCCATCGTTTGGCCTACAGAGACCGCTTCGAATAAGCTGGGACACCCTGTATAGTGAGTGACAATTTTATTAACGTTCTTGAATTTTTTGACAACTGTTCTAACCCCACAAAATCAAGAACTGTCAGTTGTAAAGAATAAATAAAGTTGACCGGTTTCAGCTGCTAAAATTTGACATTTAAATTAAAATCCAAGGCTTGCATTCACCGTTACCAGCCACTAAATCAAACAGTTAAACAATCCTGAAAACCCCCACATTACTTTTGAGTAGGTGGTTAGTGCGCCAAGCAAACGTTTACAACTCCTGAAAAATTCCATCACTCATTAACAGTCACTCGGTATTATGTTACATTGTGTCAATATGTAATGACATATTGACATACTTGAGCTCATAATGAAGCCGTATCAGATCAGATATTATGACTACGAAACATACCAGACAAAACAATCACCTTCAAAAGATTAATTTTTCACATTCAACTTTAGTGGTGAACTTATGAAAGTTTCGAGTATCACGCATCATAAAAAATATGCGCCGTGTTTTTCAAAAAATAAAGCCCCCAGGCGTCTGCGAAAAATAATGACTAATTTTTAAAAATAATTTCGAAGTGAGTTCATGCTAATTTCCCATTCTCGCGACATAACAGCAAACATGTAATTCAGTTTCGCGACATGTTGTTTCAGTGTTTCCCCTCCGCTATTGAGGTTGACAAGCGTTAAACACGTTGTAAATTTAATAACCGACTACCTACGTAATACATGCATAAAAATACCGATTATAACGTTGGGGCGCTGATAATACTTAATTCCCATTTTCTCGGAGTATACAGGGTGAGTCAAATTCGAGCTACATCATTGGGATCTCGGAAACTATAACGCCGTGTCCTAGCTGCATCCGGGGACTGCGTTGCGTGCGATGCGGGGAACGCACGCAACGCAAAATCGCACGAGAAATTTTGAGTGTGTCCTAACTGAATGCGTGCGAGAAAATGGTTTCCAATCCAACTATTTCTGGTGCAGCTTCAGATGAAATACGTTTTAATTTGGAAACCAGTAGGTTGTTGGAGCTTGAAAGACTTGAAAATCACAGAAACAAACATGTTACTTAAGAGAAAGAAACAATAAGACGCAAGTAATCTATAGAAATAGGTATAGATTTATGATAGATAGATAAATAGAAGGTAGGTTAAATAAAAATAGGGCTACAATAGAAGTTAATAGACCTCATACTTACTTTAAAAACCTAAATTCGAGACAGCGTTTCACATTCCCAGTGTACCTTGGCTCTTGTTCTTGTAAAATAGATTTCTCTTATTGCACAAAATGTTTCGCTTTGACACGAAGGCAATCGAAATTCAAAAAAGTTCCTGCCCGCCGTAAAAATCGCAAGATTTTGACAGATGAAAATACTAAATATTTTAATTTAAAACAATGCGTGCGTTGCGGTGTCGTTTTATCGTACGACTTTTGCGGGCAACGCGTCTACTGTGGACACTCCCATTGCTTTGCATGTGTTTTATTTTAATCGTTCACCGCAACGCACGCACGCAACGCACGCAACGCAGTCCCCGGATGCAGCTAGGACGCGGCGTAAAAGGTACGGACTGGTATAACTGCGGGGAAAGTTGCTTAATTTAAAGCTCCATTATAATCTGAGGAAAAAATTTAGTTATCTCCGATAGTTTTTTAAAAAACTGAAAAAACATAAATTTTTGAAATCTCAAATTCCTATCTAATTTGAAAAGCTGTCAAAAAACTGAAAGAACATTCTCACGGCCACTTTTTATTTGCTATCAAAATATGCAATGAGATTTCGAAACACGTTTCGAATTTCCGCTCTCATTATCAACTTAATTTTTTTAATACGAACCTGGATTTTTTTCTTGAGTTTGGAAGGAAATCGTGCCTTTGATTTATTGCATTAATTTTTTTATGTTCTCAGATTTTTGGGAATTTCATTGAAATAAATGAATAAAAAATATTAAATACGGTTCTGGATTGAAAAAATGACAAATAAATTGATATTTTCATGACTATACTTTTGTGAAGAAAGTAAATTATGCATTATAAATTTTCCAAATCCCAGAATAGAAAAAAACTGAAAAATATAAACTGAAGACACCATTTCCTTCCAAAATCAAGCAAAAATCCAGGTCAGTGTTTAAAAAATAAAGTTGATGGCAGCGGAAATTCAAAACGTGTAACCCTGAATCTTGTTACATATTTTGACAGCAAATAAAAACTGGCCGTGAGAATGTGCTCTCAGTTCTTCAATAATATCTTTTCAAATAAGTCAACTGGATAGGAGAATTTAAAATTTGATTTTTTTTTTAACTTTTTTCAAAAATATCGGATATAATTAAATTATTTTCTCCAATTTTATCCGAGACCGTATGCCTTCTAGTTTTCGAGAACCAAATGATGGAGTTATAATTTGATTCACCCTGTATACAGGTGTCCCAATATTCCATGGACATGGAGCAACCACAGATTACTGAGGTAAAAAAAGTCGCTCGGACAAAACTTATCTCTATACCAAAATGCTTCGTTTGTCCGTTAGAGGGCTTCAAAGTCTTTTAAAAATTTTAGTTTTTTTGAAATAGCTCAAAGTTGGCTGATTCAAATTCGATGAAATTTAGTATACATCAGCTACGTAAACTAATATAAAGTAATATAACTCATAGCACTATTTATGAAGGCAAGTACGACTTATACAGTGAGGCAAAAAAAGCAACAATTCGATAAATCTTTAGATTTTGAGTTTTGAGAGAAATCGAAAAGCAGGTCAATTTTTAAATTCAATTTAATTCCTATTGACGTAACATTTTTTTTTATGCAGGATGTTCCTTGGCTCAGTAATAACAACATCCTCAATTGTTTTTAATGGGACACCCGGTATAATATCGTGAAAATGGCTTACATGTCCCTATCTTATCTATTTTCATGTGTTCATAGTTAATATTTTTATACAAGGCGGCGAAAAACCTGGTGACGACACAGACAACCAGAGCGAGACTGAGAAACGAACTCAGTCCGATTAGGCAGTTTATAGGAGGCACGCTAAACTGCGAAGCCACCGCCGGCTTTTTTTAGTTTCACGGATGACTCAACGCAATCTCGAACATGCGCAGAACGCAGAACCATTTTGGTATTTAGTAGAATGTGAGTTATTCTTGTCTGGCAATGTGGCATTCCTGTCATGTCACTATAAATTCCGCGAAGGTGACATTTCTTTGATTTGATGAGTCATCAAACACAATTGTAGGATTCCCCTAAATAACGAAACAGGAGCTAGAGGAATTCGTGAATCCCATTTATCTTATTAACATGTTCGGAACATTCGGAATTTACCGAACGCCAAGATTACGAAATACTGCTCGGGTGCTTTCTTTGGAGTTCTTTTTTTTTGAAGATGAAAGCTTTTTTTGTTGTTTTTTTTTCAGTAGTTTTCTTTAGGTTGCGGATTCTACGTAGAAGCTCCAGGAAGCTACTCAACGAACAAAGCAGACTTTCTATAAAATTTTGACTACCATTTTGAGAATTCCACGATAAAAACTTTCTTTGTACTGGAGACCACGCCAACTCTGAAACCGAAATAGACTTTTTCATGGCCATGGAACCTGACGATTCTGAGGTAGTGTTTGTCCTTTGAAACTGGACAAACTGGCAATTTAAAACACTTTTGGAAATTTTAAATAACTTGCCACCTCGCATCCCAAAGATAGGAAGCGCTTTTCAGAGATCAACTTTCGTCTGACCATTTAGACAATTTCAGACATAGTCAATTTAGACAATTTAGACAACTTCCAAGAGATCTTATTTTTTTCCATTGCAAGCAGTAAAGTTCAAGATCTACGTAAACTGCGCTTCCGTTCTTACGATGATCTATTTTATCAAAAAAAAAGACGAACGGCTTTTATGGTTCTATTACTTCTATTGACGTTACTGAAATGTCGAAAATCAGTGCCGTCCCTGTATAACCACCGCCGTTATCGTACAGGTGGGCGCATAGAGACGCCGTGCAGCAGCCGCCGCCGTCGCCGCCAGCAGCAAGCAGCAGCAGCATCGCCGTCGCATCGCGTTGAGGCAGGTCGCGGCGCAGACGGATCCATACCGAGGGCCCTGACCCGGCTAGACTGGAAGGGGGCGCGTCATCCCCCGTCGCAGCCTCCGACTCCTGCGACCCAGCGCCCGGCCGGGAGAGAGGGAGCAAAACGCTCGTTAGCACACGCAGGGCGGTATGGTGCACAGTTACACACACAGTACACACACACTCGCAACAGTATTCACACACACATTCATATATTGACAGACAGAAGGAAGAGCGCGTGTGAGGATCAGGAAACCTCATATATGTGCATGGAGAGAGATTCCTGATTGTTGGCTGTCAAGGTAACGAAGTCAACGATGATGAGATCAGGGAAAGGAAGGAATCAAAATTGGAAAATGGGAATTCCTTATTTCTAGGTCTCTTTTGGGTTGGGTTCTTTTCCGTGTTAAAAGTCCTTCACAAACGATGTTACAACCAGCATGACATTATAATTTATGACAGAAATCGAGTGTCATGTGGTAAGTGGTAAGACGGAGAGTAAATTTTACGGAACAATTTTTTTGGCCTTCATTGAACTTTTCTGATAAAGCGACCTAAAGAATTGTTTCGCCGATTCGTGTTGGAGTCGGCTAATTGGCTCAAATAAAATGTCGCGTTCTGAAGACATCCAAAAGGCATCCAGTTTGTATAGAAATTTCGATTTTCAAGAAATTTTTTCTCAGCGATTTTCGTGAAAAATGTGTTGATGTTCTAAAAATGGTGAGGAAGTCAAAGCAGGAACCTATTTTTCCGTAGTGTTCGAGGTACTAAAAAAATGTCGTTTTCAGGGCGAAGGTGTTTGAATTAAAAGAAAAAGAAGAAAAAACGACAAATTACATTACTAAATTACATTCAGGTTTTTTTCCAATATTTTGAAAACTAAAATGGCTAAAAATTTTTTTTAGGTTACTAATCAGCAAGAAAATAGTCAATTTCATCCCACTTCACATTTTTTACTTTCCTTTCAATCCTGTCCTTATTCTGAGTCCTTCCTTTCATTTGTTTTGCTATGGTGTGTTTTTATTTAAACTGTAAATGAATCTTTCAAGGTTAGGTCAAATATGAAACGACGATATGATTCTGGATGTTTCGAAACTCAAGAATCGAAGCGTTAAATCGGCGCTCCAATCTGTTATATAGGTTATGTCTCATTTTATCGTTAATTATTCGCTCTAATTAATCAATGTATGATATTTATTTATTGATGGGAAAGTATAAAGTCGATTAGACCTCCCCTCCCGCAAAATCCTTTTTTTTTTATTCATGTGGGTGGGTGCTATGTCTTTTCTTTACAGGTAGAGGTACTAAACGGTTCACCAAGACTAACGTTAAAATGTGATGTTATACCATAATATAAGAGATTTATTAGTTCTCAGCCTTCAATGTTCAAGCAACTGCTTGATTTACATGTCATTGTTTCGTTATCTACACAGCTAGGTTTTCTTTGCCATATTCCTAGCTGTTACCCTTTTCGAATCTGACACTCTCGTTAAATATACAAGTTAGGTACGTTAATTTTTCACACCAAAAATCGTTTTTTTTTTGTCTCCTTTCTCCCAATGATTGGCTAATTCAAGTAATTTCGTAGCTTTGCTACGAACTAACAAAATGGAGTTATACAACGTAGAAGGTCGAGGGGGTTTCATTCAAAACTAGATGATCAGAATTGGAAAAATAAAAATTGGCGCCCTTCAACTGCCATTTTTGAGTTTTCGAAAAAGTGTTACATGATCTTGTTGCATTAATTTATTATGATATAATCCAGCATTTTTCGAACATCCTGTATACAAAAAAAAGTAACCCACGAGTAAAATAATTCTCAATGTCATAATGATAGCTCACTTACAGGACAGGTTACAGGGTATGAAAGAATAAGCGACGCGTTAAAAACCACCCCATCCAGTCTCGGTGGCCATTGAAAGCCCCGTCGAAAAAAAATAATTGAATGGAGTAGGTATACCGACATAGATTTACATCATACGCTCGAGTAACTAAAAAGCGCATCGCCGTACTAATATGGGGACAATAATTATTATTGCGAGGGTAGAAGCGTTGCGCGAGGCTGCATGTCTCGTTTCCCCCTGCCCTGCATGTCTGGGTGCAACAACCCCGTGGTGCGGGATCCTTCTCTCCGCACTGCGTTTTCGGCAAGTTTACACAGCGTCCCGCCGGTGTCTGTCTGGCCGTGGCAGGGGCCGGGGACACCCCTTGTCTAGACGCGGGCCTCATCCCTTTTACCTTGCCCTCGCGCGCTCTCGCTCTGGAAGACGTCTGGAACTCTGGATCGACTCCGAGCTGGCTGAGAGAGCTGAGACCGTCGGACGATCCCGAAGGGCGACCGCCGTTTGGATTGGCGGGGTCATGGCCCTGCCTCTGAATTCATTATTAAAGAGGGTCAATGATTCCTGCATGCCGTCGGGTCGTCCGGGTCGGGGTGACGATTTTCTGGGTTGATCGAGCGGAAAATTAGACGAAATAAAAGGAATGATCGAATCCTGCTATGTATATGGGATTTTATAAATGATATTAAGCCGATTTATATTACTTCATGTGCTTTATTTTTTCTGGATGATCGCTACACTGGCATGGGAATGATGACTTCTAGACGATTTTATACAGTACGTCCCAGAATAACTATTCATGATTTTCAGGCCATGATAGGGGACATTCAATTGTTTTTTTTCCCTATAAACATATGTGTCCTAAAAAGTCTGGTTTTCAAGATACAGGGTGTTTAAGTTAAAAAAATCTTGTTTTATCAATATCTAAAAGATCCTTTTGCCGGTTTATTTTTTTAATTAAAAAAATGTTTTTATTTTTTTGTCAATATTATTCGTATGACTTGCCCACCTCCCAGACGCCACTGGAACTCATAATTATTATCATCAGTTAGTGCCAGCTTTGCACCTTACCACAAAGAACAACCCACTGCCAAATTTCACCAAAATCGGCAAATGATCTTCGAGGTATTAATAAAAAACATTTTTTTAACTTTAACACCCTGTATCTTGCAAACCAGACTTTTTAGGACACAAGTTTATAGAAAAAAACAAAACAATTGAAACTCCATCATGGCCCGAAAATTATGAACAGTTATTCTGGGACACACCTGATGTATACGTATCACGTTTCTAGTACCTATATGAGTTAAATTGGGGAATCACCTAAGTTTTAGAGAAACTGGTCAAATGGAGCATTTCTTAAGATTGAAAGTTGCCAATTTTTTTTGTCGGCTCGAACATTCGATTTTTGCAAAGTCCGGTCAGCTCTAAATAATTTTTTTTAAGTCGGGTCAGCTCGATTTTTTTTAAGATTCGATTTGACAAGGTTCGAAAAAAGTTTTTATTTGACCGGATCTTGTAAAATCAACCTTGAAAAAAAATTAGGGCGGTTTGACAACCCTTGAAAAGAGCTCTAATTAGAGCTGACCAGACTTAAAAAAAATCGAACAGACAGGACCTATCAAACAGGACTAGACCTGGCAAAAAAAGGAAAAAAAAAAACAATCAAGCTGACAGGACCGTTGTTAAACCGGGTATTTAAAAAAAAGAACAGGCCAGACAAAAAAATAAAAAAAACCTTCCCAAAAAAAATCGAATTGACTGGATCTTCTCAAATCGACCTTGAAGGTGGATACTTCGAGAAAATTCCTTGAATCTTGAATTTATTGGAATACTTCTCTGGTACGACTCCAGAACGCCAATTATACAGAGTGGTCCAGATTTTATCTATTGTATACAAAAAAAGTTCTGATTCCTCGTAGGTAATAAAATTTTGGATGGAAAACTATTAATAAACAAAAAATATTTTCACAGCTTCAATTTTCGAGACAGATGCCCATATTTCGGAATTTTTTTTTTATTTATATACTGGCAAACTGGCCAATAATAGCGATACGGATAGGTATTTGGAACGTCAACGGGTTGCTACTTTCACGAACGTCAACTAAGGTGTGAATTTTTGGTTGCGTTCAGAATGTGCGTTCAGCAACCAATAATTTATTTACAGGGTTTTTAATTAAACAAAACTCCAGTTTCATAATAAAATTAAAGTTACTTTAAAATTTAAAGTCCGATTTCACCTTGGTTGCGATTCTTTTTAACAATATGTAGTAACTTTAAGCAACTTAATTAAACAATAAATAGTAACTTTAAGTTGATGCTGAAGTGACTTTAAAATTTATTATTAAGCCGGCCTTAACACTTTTGTTTTTTCGAAAAAACATGAATGCAACTCGTAGATCATAGCAGCTATTGGGCAGCAAAAATGAGTAAAAAATTTCATTAACCTCGAAAAAAATCCCATAACCAAGAAATTTGATACAGATGTTGTATACAGGATGATCCCGAATTTGCGGACACGGTATAAAGAGTGTTATAGTGTAGAGGATGTTCAGAAAGACTGTAAATTGAAAAATATTAACCCTAATTTTTTATTGAAGATTCTGTTTTTATGGCTAAGAAAATTCTCAGAATTTTTATCTCCATTCATGGATCTTTTTCGTTCAACTTCAGTAATTCACAAAGGAAAAAAATCACAAAGCAAAAAAAAATAATTTTGTCGATTGCAACGCTTTCTATTATGAACCGAAAAAATATTACTGTAATACTATACAGGCTGATTCAAAATTCAGTGCAAAGATTTTAAGGGCGTATTTACCAGCCAAAAATAAGAAGTTTTTTTCATATAATCGTATCTCCTAACTTGCTTTGTTTTCTAGATACAGGGGATAAAATAATGAAAAAAAAAATCGATTTTTATCAATTTCTCAGCCGATTTAAATTAGTATATGCAGCGTGCCTTGCACGCTACGTTTTCTTTTTCAAAATTTTAATTCTCGATTTGGAATATTTTTATAAAGTTCAGAAAAGTTATGATTGACTGTACATTTTCGCTGATGTAGGAGGCTGTATTAGGCAAAGATCACGAACGAACACCTGACAGCTATTAAGAAATCCTTGTCTTTGTTATTTAAGTAAGACGTAGAAAACATGTCTGGTCGATTTTCTGTCCCGGTTCTGGGTTTTCAGAGTTTGAAAAGTATATCATCTTATGTGAATTAATTTTCCGCATCTAATGAGACCACTCTCATCTTGCTACTCAAGATTTCCGATTAGTTATCCAGATAAAACCTAAAAGATTATTTCTTTGGGTGTGGGTTAAAAAAACATGAAAGGATAGTTGAGGAAACATATAAAAAAAACTTGCGTTTTGTTCTGGGACACGACAAGCCTCGAGTATAAGCGGATTCACGATTGTGAAGTTTAAGTTTGGATATAGGGAGAACGGGAGAGGTTGGTCGTACTGCCGAGGGTGTACTAGAGTATATGAGAATCGATCCGTCAATGTCGCGTGCGAGTTTTAAGTGTTGCATACTGTCGATGATGATATTTGGAGTGAAAGTGGGTCACCAAGTTCGGTTGGACAGTGGTTAAGGCGCATGCGATAGCGTCATCCCAAAAAAATTATAAAGGGAGGTAAAGGACGCTTCAGGTTCATTTTTCGGTCTTACTGCGGCAGATCATGTAGCCTGTCTACAAGTTCGTAAATTAGTATTAGTCCCTTGTGTAATGGTGAAGTTGTTTCCGTGAAAGATGCAGTCTTACGTGAGTAATCTTTTGAATTTAATTTTGGTCATCATAACTAATGTTCGCTTTCTTGTCTTTACAGACAAGGGACGTGGTTTTGGACTTACGTACTACTAGATTAAGTTTTTGAACGTAGTCTTGGACGTAGTCTTGGACGTAGTCTTGGACGTGGGTTTAGACGTAGTCTTGGACGTAGTTTTGGGACGTGGGTTTGGACGTAGTTTTGAACGTAGTTTTGAACTTTAGTTTTGATTTACTTTTGAGTTTCAAGTTCTAGAATGTTAGGTCCCGACTTCCAGTTTTGATTTTTAACTACTAATTTCCGATTTCCAGTTTTTGATTTCGATCTTTGAATTTCTAAGTTTTAACTTTTGATTCCTGAATTTTAATTTCGAACTTCTAGTTTCTGAGTTTTGAGTTCCAACTTTCAATTTTCTAATTTACACGAAAGTTTACATAAAGATTCGATCATGTGGAGGCTTAGGTAGGTACCTACCTAGGTAGGTATACTAACCTGTGTGAAGGGTGATATTTGTGGAAGCTTGGAAAAATAAAGAAGAGTGGTGGAGTTTAGTTTGGAGACATGGAAGGTTTCATCAGGCAGAGGTCCTAGCACTTTGATATTTGGTCGTCACAAGGTAGCAGGGAGAGCAGTCCAGCTCATCCGGCACCTGGATCACCAACCAAGGGGTGCTAACACCAGCACAAAGGCAGTTCCAGTAACCATGCCGGCCTATGCTTTGATCATCGCGCTTAATTAGGTTAGAGGAACCTTAGTTCGTCAGTTTTGAGATGGAGTTTTGAATAATAAGGTATGTCTTTATGAGTGAATAAACTTTTGCTATTTTCCGACAATCCAGAAAATTAAATAAATTCAAGTACAGTGTTTAATTGATTTCATCACCTATGACTTTCTAAGTGAATCTGATTTTTGATAATATGTTATGAACTTTTATTGTGGTCAATGAGTGACTAATGTAATGGTTATGTGTAAAAATAATTTATTAAATTTATCGTGTGTGTTTAGGATTTCGAGTTGGAGATGATCATTTTCTAAATTAAATTTTGAATTTTAGATTTTGTAGGTAGATACCGATTTTTATATTGAAACTTTTGCTTAAGATAAATTTGAATTTTTGATAAATAATCTCTGATCTAACTCCGAGTTCTATTCAGAATCATACCTATGTGTTATAGTTTAGAAATTGTTTAATAGAATTTGAGCTTTGGAAATTTTTATCTGAACTATTGAAATGATATAGGTACCTATCTTGAATTTTAGTCAAGTAAGTTTGATATTATTGGTAATAAGGTAATATTTATGTTTGAATATTTGAGTCAGGATTACTGATTTTAATTATTAAATTGATTGTTGATATGTAAGATCTATTGGTGATTGCCAGTCTATTGTACTGATGATGAAATTGATTTTAATAAATCTTTGTATTAAAATTCAACAATTTTAGAGTTTTGAGAATCAACCCTCCTCATGTTCTTTTAAATTATTTATTCAATCAGTGGAGTAACATCAAGAATAAGGCGATATATCCTGGTATATTTTGGTGAGGTTTATTAATTTTTGGTTATTGTTTTTAAAATTGTTAGGAGTTACTACGGGTCCAGTCTGGTTCGGTGAATGCTGGATTTTCCAGAGGAAGGCCACATTTATCTGTCCCGGGCTGGATAATCACAACGAATCTTTTGTTTAAGTTTGGTTTTGGTTTGATACTTTGGAAATTTTAGACGATCACTTTTCAAAATTTAAAATTTATTTTCTTTCGACATTTAGAATATTTGGGTGGGGCATTCGAAATTTGATATGTCCTACTCGACAGGCCAATGTGGCTAATGTTACAAATTTGCCTAGTCACATTGAGATCTGTCAATAGCCACCTCCTTCTTTTCGGGGTTAAGGTAAGTGAATTATTTTTTTTATTGTTCAAATTTTTGAGTGGGAGTAAGCGAGGGGGAGGAAGGCTCCAAGTGGTGCCGTGACCAGGATAAATCAATCTCCTTATTCTTTTTTCGAAAACTTTCTCAAACTTTGAGAAGAATTAATGAACATGAGGTGTTGGTGTTTTAATAATTTTTGAGAGAAAAACTTTTTCAAAATTTAGACAAGTAAAGACAAATACCTTTCTTAGTTGCGTAAAGTTTACAGATGGACTAAAACCAAAAGGTAAGGTTTGAAATTTTCAACGAAGGACTTCGAGGGAATTCAGACCTGTGGTATTTGAGTCCGTGTTGTTTTCTTTTTGACGTTTCAGCTTTTTAGGTTCCAGCCCAGACGGTGTGGTAAACCTGAAGATGTGGTTTTCGAGTTCGATAATTTTTTAATTTTTCAGCTTAGGTGGAGTTACAGATAGAATCAGCAACAATCTGATTTTTGAAATTTTGGTTTTGGATAATTCTGTTAGGTCAGGTCAAGTCAACTAAGAAAAGGAACGACAATTTTCGTTTTCTTTGTTTCAGGTAAAGTTGGTTGAAAAGTCTTGTTTGAGAATTTTGAGGCAAAAATTTTTTTTGAGATAAATAGTGAAAATGGATTTCATTGAGGAAAATACTACAGTCGGTTTTGAGGTCGTTGATCTCAAGGTAGATGAGATTAAGTATGAAATTTTATTAAGAGGAGAAGTTCCACATTGGAACGGAAATTATAGGCGTACACAATTAAGTCAACTTTTGAGAATAAATGGAGGAGTCACTGTGACTATCTCTCCTTTTGATTTTAATGAGGATTTGAGTCAAGTTTTGGATTCTATTTTGGATTTGACTGAAATATTGCACGATGAGGTAATTATTTCCCCTCAGTCTAATGTAGCTAGGAGATTTTCTTCGAGGTTAGCTCATTTGTTAGGAAGAATAGACAGGATGAAGGTCACTTCCGATGTTCAGACTGCTAGTCGAGATCAGGTTAGAGCAGATGCTCTACGATTGCGAGGCGATTTTAAGAAAAAAATTGTCGGTGAGGTAGTCAGTTCAAGAACAGAAATCCCACAAAGATCGCAGGCCTCTCTTTTAGATCAAGCATTTGATAGGTTATCTTGTCATAATGCTTCAACTACTCATGAAGATAATCTTCATACGGTTTCGAGAGTCCCTTCGAATCTTCCAGAAGATCTATCGTTAAGAAGGTTAGGCTTAAGAAGCCATAACACCAATCCGTTTTTAGATTGTGATCAGGTACCCTTTGACTATGATAATCAGGCACATTCGAGCAGTTTTGTACCCCCAGTGAGAAATCCATCACCCACTTTCTCACAGTTTAGTCTCAATTCTCAAGTCCCATCCATCCAGTTAGTGGCGCCTATAGATAAGGTCATCCCGGTGTATAAATGGGGATTATGTTTTACTGGTAAAGAAAAGGGAATTGAAGTTATAAAATTTTTAGAAAGAGTTCGTGAACTTAGTCAAGCTAGGGGAGTCCCCCTTGATACAGTTTTTAATAGTGCAGTCGATTTATTTAAGGAACCAGCTCTCTCATGGTTCCGAAGTATTAAATATCAGTTGAGGTCTTGGCGAGACTTGGAGGCAAGAATTGGTAATACTTTCATCCCTCCAAATTACGATGAAGAACTCCTAGAGGAGATTCGCTCCTTTAGGCAAAGGAATAGTGAAAATGTCGTTACGTTTATTGCGAATTTAAGGATGAAGTTTTCACATCTTCTTAATCCAATTTCTATTCCGGAACAGTTGAAGATAGTTAGGAGAAACCTCCTACCCGATTTGAATTCGAAGTTATGTTTGATTGATCTGGTTTCCTATGAGCAGTTAGAATGTCTATGCAGGCAGATCGCGAAGAATTCGGTGATAATGAGTGGAGTAGAGGGTAAGGTCCGTGTAGGTAGACCCCAAGCAGCACCTGTGGGAACGACAGCTAGGGAAGCGAAGGAAATCCCAAAGGTTAAAGTAGAGACCCCTCGTCCACCTTTTCCTCCCCGAAGATTTGCGAATGCCCCAAATCAGTCGATGAATAAGTCAGACCGACCCCCAGTCAGCTCTTTTTCCTGTTGGAATTGTGACCAGGCGGGTCATTCATTTAATTTTTGTCCACATCCACTTGAGAAATTTTGTTTTTCGTGCGGTTTGAAAGGAGCAATAGCGCCTTCCTGTCCCCGATGTCATCATTCAGGGAAAGATAACCAGGAAGCAGTTGAGTCCAAAGACGTTAAGAAGGTGGTGGATTGTCCAGAAACTCGGGAGTCGAATTTAGGTAAAGAAAGTTCTAAGGCAGATTCAAAAAACGAGTCGGCGAGAGAAGATTTTGGCGCGACTTCCCTCGAGTTTCGAAGACGCCAACCAGGTCCAGAATCAGGTGCGATTCCGGAGAGACGTTAGAATCGAGACAGGTGAACTCGAACCTTTCTAAGCAGATCAGTCCAGTTTTTGAGAGTAAAGATGCAGATAATAGGCCGTATATCTCTATTGAGTTAGAGGGTTTTGAGATTCTAGCTCTAGTTGACACTGGGGCAAATATTTCCATCTTAGGTGCAGGAACTGAGTCGATTTGGGAACTATTGGAGTCCAATCGAGTTGTTAAAGATAAATTACCACGAGTGACCGTAGCAAACGGACAGCCACAAACAGTTCTAGGTACTGCAGTTTTGCCTATTTGTTTTGAGGATAGGTTGATTGAGTTAGAATTTACAATTATCCCTACTATATCCCACGCTGTTATTTTAGGTTCTGATTTTTGCAAGCAGGTTGAGTTGGCTATCGATTTTAAAAATCAAGTTTTCGACATTAATGAGATTACAGGAGAGACTCCAAATTTAGGTACTTATCTTGAGGAGTTGTCAGAGGAACAACAGTTGATTTTAGATAAGGTAATAAAGCAGTACGAATTACTTGCTTCGAAAGCTCCCGGTCGTACGAGTGAAATTACACATTTCATAGATACAGGTTCAGCTAGACCCGTGAAGCAGAGGCAGTACCCTCTGTCTCCTGCTATCACCAAATTTTTACATCAGGAAGTAGATTCAATGTTAAGAGATGGAGTTATAGAGGAAAGTAATTCAGCTTGGTCAAGTCCTGTTTTGATGGTTCCAAAAAGTGACGGTACCTACCGTATGTGTTTTGATGGTCGTAAGATCAATGAGTTGACTGTTAAGGATTCCTACCCACTACCGTTAGTAGATAGTATTTTGAGTAAAGTAGCTGGGTCTACTTATCTATCTTCGATTGATTTAACAAAGGCGTTTTGGAATATTCCCTTGGAGGAAACCTCCAAGCCCAAAACGGCGTTTCAAGTTCATGGTCGAGGTCTTTTTCAGTTTAAGGTTATGCCTTTTGGGTTGTGTAATGCCGCACAGACACAACAACGGTTAATGGACCACCTATTTAGGGGTACTAAGTTTGAAGATCGAGTTTTTACTTATTTGGATGACATTATTTGTGTGTCCAATTCGTTCGAGGAACACATTGCTCTTCTTGCTGAAGTGTTGGAGATTCTCACTAAAGCCGGGTTGAAAATCAACCTGGATAAGTGTAAGTTCTGTAGAGATTCGTTATCGTTTTTGGGTTATGTGGTAGATAGGAAAGGTCTAAGGACCGATCCAGGAAAAGTTCAGGCTATTGTTGATATGCCATCACCTAAAACTACCACTGAAGTTAGGAGAGTAATTGGAATCCTCCAATGGTATCGAAAGTTCATCCCTAATTTTTCCACCGTGTCTGAGCCAATTACATCGCTTATTAAGGGTCGTAAGAAACACACTCCAGTTATTTGGACGGAAGAAGCCGAAGAGGCTTTCCAAAGTCTTAAGGAATTGTTGGTTTCAGCTCCCATTTTAGTCAAACCGGATCCCAATCTACCTTTCTTCATTCAGACGGATGCAAGTGACGTAGGGGTGGGGGCAATTTTATATCAAGTTAAGGATGATTTTGAGCACCCTATAGCTTATGCTTCTAGAAAGCTTCTCAAGACTGAGAAGAAAAATTACACGGTTACAGAAAAGGAATGTCTTGGAGTTATTTTCGGTATCGAAAAATTTAGGTGTTATGTCGAGGGTACAGAATTTACGGTTGTTACTGACCATGCCAGCCTACAATGGCTGTATAAAATTAAAGATCCAGTCGGCAGAATTGCTAGGTGGACAGTCAGGTTGAGTGGATTTAAGTTCAAGGTTGTTCATCGTCCCGGTAAGAATTTGGTAATGGCTGATTTTCTGTCCAGACATATTTCTTTGATTAATGTTAAATCCTTTACGCCAGATACCTGGTATGTTGAGATGATTAATAAAGTCCGCTGTAACCCAGCGAAGTTTCCAGATTTTGACGTTAAGGATAATATTTTGTATAAACATATTAGGCCAAAACACGACATCCAGTCTAATTTTTCAGACTGGAAAATAGTAGTTCCAACCGAGAATAGGAAAGAGGTTTTTGTTGAGTGTCATGACCATCCAACTTCAGCTCATTTAGGTATTTCAAAGACGTTGGCGAGAATTTTGGAAAATTATTATTGGCCAGGAGTAAAGGAGTCAGTGAGACGTTATGTTAGATCATGCGAGACTTGTGGTGCCCACAAATCCACAAATCAATCTCCAGCTGGTTTAGGAGGAAATCAACGTAAAGTCGATTTTCCGTTTCAATCTATTTCGTTAGATTTTATGGGACCTTTCCCAAGATCTAAATCAGGAAATACCCAATTGTTGGTTATTACTGATTCTTTCACTCGATTTGTTATAGTAAAACCCCTTCCTAAGGCCACTTCGGCCAAGGTCGTGAAAATTTTGGAGAGAGAAATCTTTTTGGTTTACGGAACTCCAGAGGTCGTGTGTTGTGATAATGGTAGTCAGTTCAGGTCTAGAGAATTCAAAGAATTAATGAAGAAGTACCAGATTCCTAAGATCTGGTATAATCCAAGTTACCACCCCCAGGTTAATCCAACCGAAAGGGTGAATAAAGTTTTGGGTAGTGCTATAGCGTCATATATTAAAGATGATGATCACCGAACATGGGACGAACATATTTTCGAAATTGCTCAGGCAATTAATACCTCGGTACATGAGTCAACAGGGTACTCACCCTCTTTTTTGGTTTTTGGACGGTATACACCAGTGAATGGTAGTTTTTATAAGGATGTTGATTATAGTTCTTTTGACCCAGTCGATTTTTCCAATCGACTTAAATGGCAGTCCGAAGTGAGCAAAGTTCCTAAACTTTATCCCCAAATCCAGGAGAAAATTAGAAAGTCTTTTGAGAAAAATGTTAAGAGGTATAACCTTCGTAGGCGAGAGGTTAATTATCAAGAAGGTGATAAAGTGTGGAAGAAAAACTTCGTTCTTTCCAAAGCGGTTGATAAGTTTTCTAAGAAATTAGCTCCGAAGTATGTCCCGGCTATGATAAAGAAAATTAAAGGTACTGGTAAGGTTGTTGTTCTTTCAGATCTGTCAGGAAAAATCCTGGGAGATTTTCACGTAAGTGATATTAAACCATTTGTTGAGATCCAGAATAGCCAGTGTTAGTGTAGAGCGCGCTTTAGGGGTGACCTAGTTGTGTTGTATTCAAGTTGGCGCCCCTAGTGTAAAGCTCCGTTCACACGCAAAGGCGAAATACATCCTATTTGTTTGTAGTTTGAGAATTTAGAAAGAATTCGTTTAGTGTGTCAATAGTAAGCTTTTCAGTAAATTTAGTTACGGTTTTGGAGAAAAAGTAAAGGTTGTTTAGAGTCAGGAGTCTTTGTAGAGGTTGAGTCGAGTTTAGAGAAAATCCTTTTATAGGTACTTAGGTTAAAATAATTTGAGACTGGTAACGTTAGCGTACAAATTAAATAAATTTAGCTAACCTACCAGTAAATGTTGTTGAGGTAGAGGTTGAGTTAC
The DNA here is from genome assembly GCA_910589415.1 of Malachius bipustulatus. Lineage (NCBI taxonomy): Eukaryota > Metazoa > Arthropoda > Insecta > Coleoptera > Melyridae > Malachius > Malachius bipustulatus. The sequence continues at coordinate 40,885,662 of OU342635.1, forward strand.
ACTTTAGTCATGGCCAGACTAATTTGTAAAATATTTTTAAACGGTCGCGTTAGAGCCCCATGCAAATAAGTGAGCTACGTGACTAGGCGTTGGGTTGAGTTGATTTAGGTGAGTTCTTAATTGAAAATTTCGAGTTCTGTTAGAGTTGATAATTGGCATAATCTAAATATAAATCTGAGCTGTTATCATCCTAACAGTAACTTTCAGGAACGATCCGTTGAGTAGAGTTGAGAATTGAGGTAGTTATAATATTTTTAGGTTGAGATTTTGAAGAAAAAGCTCCTGACGATGAAAATCTTTTCCATTCCTTTGATTAAGGTTAAGTCGAGTCAATATTTTTAGCTAGAGTTTGAGATTCAATAAGTACAGTTAGTTTAGATTTAAGAATTCTTTCAGTTGACACATTATCTCGAATATCTTTGATGGTGTTTAATTTTGGCGGAACAACATTAACCGGGTGGTTAATGAGTTATGATTGGAAATTAACTATACAGATTTTGACAAGAAATTTTGAGTTTTAAAAGTCTCTTCATTTGTAAGAACTTTTCAAGTTTGCTCTTTTGAGAACATTTGAGTAGTGTGACAGTTAAAAGTAAAAATCTTTCTCTTTGAAAATTTTTATTTCCTTAATAATTGAGATAGAGTTCGTTGGTAGGTAAAACCACATATAGGTCCAACGTTTGAGATTTGATTTTCTTTTTGAAAATTTTATTCTATAATAATTGAGATAGAGTTCGTTGGTAAGTAAAACCACATATAGGTCCAACAGTTGAGATTTGATTTTCTTTTTGAAAATTTTATTCTTTGAGATAGGGTTCATTGGTAAGTAAAACCACTTCATAGGTCCAATGATTGAGATTTGGTTTCTCGTTTGAAAAATTTTCTTTAGACAATGACAACATCTTTGGGGTTATTTTTGGTACTTTCCACCCTGGTGCTACCTAAAGAGAAAGTATCCAGCCATTTTGAAAATAGGTCCAGTGGCTGATTTCTTGTATATCTTTCTATACGCTTCTTTCCTTTCCTTTTTCGCCGTTTACGGCACACATATAAGTTCGTCTTTAATCTTTTTCTATCTCTTTCAATCTAAATTTATAATAATTCATATCTTCATAGCGGGTGAACGAACCACTTTGCAACATATACCATTTCGACATTTAATCTCTTTAGCCCTTTTTAAAGTAGTATATGCATAATACGTTTAAGAAGCAACATTACACATATAAGGCATGTTCCTATATGCCATCCCTTTTTGGGCCATAATTTATAACATCCATTCTAATTATGAATGGCGGTTATCCTGGCCATTAGACCCGTCCCGGTAAATGAGGATTCTCTTGGACTTCTCCATCCATTTAAGGTTGGATCCAATTTCTTTTGGTCCTTCAAATATTAATTCAGTTTGGAGAATTATTTCCAAGTTCTTTTAAGTAAAGTAGGGACTTTACTCCCTATATTTTGACGTCGAGTTCCACCTTAGTCAACATATCAGTATAATTCTGAAGGTCTAACACATTTGTGTAAGTTTTAGAGTAATAATTTGGATTTGAGATAGTTTTGAGTCTTTGAGTTTAGGTGTCTGGGTAAGTCTCGACGGGTTCTTGAGTAAGAATGGCCGCACAGTTCCAGTACCACTTTGAGTCGTTCAGTAGAGAAATTTAGTGACGTAGGTCTCAGTAGAGGGAAATCTTGGAAAATTAAATCTGTCTCACTACTGATACTTAGCGTTTGCGTTAAAGAATTTTGAGAAATAAAATCCGAGTTGGAGTTTCAGAATTTCATCTATTCTTGTGTTTTTGATAACCACTTGACTGAATCTTGTTGAATAATTTGGACGTTTTTGGAAAACAATTTTGACATTTTTGAGTATAGATAATTTAGATATCCCGATTTTGACATTTTTTGAGTATGAATATCTTCGATATTTCGGTTTTGACATTTTGAGGTATGAATAATTTTGATTTGGAAGTGTCCAGATCAAAATACTTTGAGTATGAACAATTTTGACATTTGACCCGATTTAGACGTCTTGGAGTTTGAGGTATAAGTAGAACTCTTAGATTTAAAATTTCTTTAGGCTTTTCTATGTAGAAATTTAGTTTTGGCTCTTTTAGATTTCTCTATGATTTCCTTTGTTAGGAATCATATTTCGCTCCAAAGTCGTTAGGACGTTACTCTTAACTAACTAACGATCAAGGAAACCTTTTAGCTTTTGACGTAAATCTCTAGTCGCAGGGAAACGCACTAGAGGGGTGTATTTTGGCATTTCCGGCCTCATAAGCGGAGAATTGCCCTGTCGTCTAGTCAGCTGCTTAGCCCCCAGCTGATGAAGTAGGTGGTATTGTCTGGCGACATACCGACCATAGGGGCCGAATCTTTATGGCTTCGTCATCCTGGCAGTATTGCCAACTCACGAGTTTCGGTCACTGAATTTCCTTGAGGTGTTCAGGCAGACCCAACTCCTTGATTTTTTTGTGTGTAGGACGAAGTCGGTAATCGATTGACGACAGCCGGAGTTTCTCCAATGGAGAACTCTGTTTCACATAGTTTTAGTTTTATTTTATGGATGAGTATGGTGGTGGAGGTTATTGGTTCTGGTATAGTCTGTTCAACCAGAGGTTAGGGAAAATATTTAGCTTTCTTTTGAAAAATCTTTAGTTACAAGGTAGTGTACTAGAGGGGTGCATTATGTCATTTCCAGCCTTATAAATGGAAAGGGCCTGCCGTTTAGTCAGTTGTGGAGCCCCCGACTGATGAAGTAGGAGGTATAGTCTTGCGACATGCCAACCACAGGGGCCAATTATTTGAGCTTCGCTACATAGGCAAATATTGCCACCATAAGAGTTTTGTCTTTTTGAGTTCCTTCGTGTTCTCATAAGACTCAACTTACTTTATTGAATTATGTGTAGAGCGGAGTTAGTTTCCGAATAACGGCAGTCAGGTTTTCCTCCTGGGAGCCTGTTTAACCTAGTTTTAGTAACCAGAGTCCTACTGGCGGTTTCCGAGGTCAGGGCTCGCCCATATTGCTTTGTGTTTGAAACATGGAGTGTTTAAAACTTGTTCTTTCTGTCTTTTCTTTCGGTTTGTTGGGATTTGTTGATTGTTGATTCGAGAGGAGTTCTCTCGGAAAAGTTTCTTGTGGAGACTTTTCCTTCCTTTTTACAAGGGGGGGTGTGCAGCGTGCCTTGCACGCTACGTTTTCTTTTTCAAAATTTTAATTCTCGATTTGGAATATTTTTATAAAGTTCAGAAAAGTTATGATTGACTGTACATTTTCGCTGATGTAGGAGGCTGTATTAGGCAAAGATCACGAACGAACACCTGACAGCTATTAAGAAATCCTTGTCTTTGTTATTTAAGTAAGACGTAGAAAACATGTCTGGTCGATTTTCTGTCCCGGTTCTGGGTTTTCAGAGTTTGAAAAGTATATCATCTTATGTGAATTAATTTTCCGCATCTAATGAGACCACTCTCATCTTGCTACTCAAGATTTCCGATTAGTTATCCAGATAAAACCTAAAAGATTATTTCTTTGGGTGTGGGTTAAAAAAACATGAAAGGATAGTTGAGGAAACATATAAAAAAAACTTGCGTTTTGTTCTGGGACACGACAAGCCTCGAGTATAAGCGGATTCACGATTGTGAAGTTTAAGTTTGGATATAGGGAGAACGGGAGAGGTTGGTCGTACTGCCGAGGGTGTACTAGAGTATATGAGAATCGATCCGTCAATGTCGCGTGCGAGTTTTAAGTGTTGCATACTGTCGATGATGATATTTGGAGTGAAAGTGGGTCACCAAGTTCGGTTGGACAGTGGTTAAGGCGCATGCGATAGCGTCATCCCAAAAAAATTATAAAGGGAGGTAAAGGACGCTTCAGGTTCATTTTTCGGTCTTACTGCGGCAGATCATGTAGCCTGTCTACAAGTTCGTAAATTAGTATTAGTCCCTTGTGTAATGGTGAAGTTGTTTCCGTGAAAGATGCAGTCTTACGTGAGTAATCTTTTGAATTTAATTTTGGTCATCATAACTAATGTTCGCTTTCTTGTCTTTACAGACAAGGGACGTGGTTTTGGACTTACGTACTACTAGATTAAGTTTTTGAACGTAGTCTTGGACGTAGTCTTGGACGTAGTCTTGGACGTGGGTTTAGACGTAGTCTTGGACGTAGTTTTGGGACGTGGGTTTGGACGTAGTTTTGAACGTAGTTTTGAACTTTAGTTTTGATTTACTTTTGAGTTTCAAGTTCTAGAATGTTAGGTCCCGACTTCCAGTTTTGATTTTTAACTACTAATTTCCGATTTCCAGTTTTTGATTTCGATCTTTGAATTTCTAAGTTTTAACTTTTGATTCCTGAATTTTAATTTCGAACTTCTAGTTTCTGAGTTTTGAGTTCCAACTTTCAATTTTCTAATTTACACGAAAGTTTACATAAAGATTCGATCATGTGGAGGCTTAGGTAGGTACCTACCTAGGTAGGTATACTAACCTGTGTGAAGGGTGATATTTGTGGAAGCTTGGAAAAATAAAGAAGAGTGGTGGAGTTTAGTTTGGAGACATGGAAGGTTTCATCAGGCAGAGGTCCTAGCACTTTGATATTTGGTCGTCACAAGGTAGCAGGGAGAGCAGTCCAGCTCATCCGGCACCTGGATCACCAACCAAGGGGTGCTAACACCAGCACAAAGGCAGTTCCAGTAACCATGCCGGCCTATGCTTTGATCATCGCGCTTAATTAGGTTAGAGGAACCTTAGTTCGTCAGTTTTGAGATGGAGTTTTGAATAATAAGGTATGTCTTTATGAGTGAATAAACTTTTGCTATTTTCCGACAATCCAGAAAATTAAATAAATTCAAGTACAGTGTTTAATTGATTTCATCACCTATGACTTTCTAAGTGAATCTGATTTTTGATAATATGTTATGAACTTTTATTGTGGTCAATGAGTGACTAATGTAATGGTTATGTGTAAAAATAATTTATTAAATTTATCGTGTGTGTTTAGGATTTCGAGTTGGAGATGATCATTTTCTAAATTAAATTTTGAATTTTAGATTTTGTAGGTAGATACCGATTTTTATATTGAAACTTTTGCTTAAGATAAATTTGAATTTTTGATAAATAATCTCTGATCTAACTCCGAGTTCTATTCAGAATCATACCTATGTGTTATAGTTTAGAAATTGTTTAATAGAATTTGAGCTTTGGAAATTTTTATCTGAACTATTGAAATGATATAGGTACCTATCTTGAATTTTAGTCAAGTAAGTTTGATATTATTGGTAATAAGGTAATATTTATGTTTGAATATTTGAGTCAGGATTACTGATTTTAATTATTAAATTGATTGTTGATATGTAAGATCTATTGGTGATTGCCAGTCTATTGTACTGATGATGAAATTGATTTTAATAAATCTTTGTATTAAAATTCAACAATTTTAGAGTTTTGAGAATCAACCCTCCTCATGTTCTTTTAAATTATTTATTCAATCAGTGGAGTAACATCAAGAATAAGGCGATATATCCTGGTATATTTTGGTGAGGTTTATTAATTTTTGGTTATTGTTTTTAAAATTGTTAGGAGTTACTACGGGTCCAGTCTGGTTCGGTGAATGCTGGATTTTCCAGAGGAAGGCCACATTTATCTGTCCCGGGCTGGATAATCACAACGAATCTTTTGTTTAAGTTTGGTTTTGGTTTGATACTTTGGAAATTTTAGACGATCACTTTTCAAAATTTAAAATTTATTTTCTTTCGACATTTAGAATATTTGGGTGGGGCATTCGAAATTTGATATGTCCTACTCGACAGGCCAATGTGGCTAATGTTACAAATTTGCCTAGTCACATTGAGATCTGTCAATAGCCACCTCCTTCTTTTCGGGGTTAAGGTAAGTGAATTATTTTTTTTATTGTTCAAATTTTTGAGTGGGAGTAAGCGAGGGGGAGGAAGGCTCCATATATTATGCAACGAGCTTATAATGAAGGCTATTAATACGCGAGTATGATGGTTAAGATACGAGCCGTAGGCGAGTGTCTTAACCATCATAAGAGCGTATTAATAGCCATTATCTGCGAGTTCCATACACTATTTTTTCTACGACCCTTTTTTATTTCATAGAAAAGATTAAAAAATTATATATTTTAACAATGACCCGTGTACAATTGCAGATCATTGAGGTTAAGATAGGTTGCTATTTGCTTACGCATATTACCCAATTTTCTGTTCGTCGCTAAGGTTATTCTGCTGAGACATGTTTTAGTATCAAGTTTAAAGGGCACTACTCACTACTGCGTAATTTTTATTATGCGAAGTTCGAATTCCGAATTTTACGCTTCGATTTTGAGATTAATTAATAATTTTAATAACATCGACAGCCATTAATTACGATATTGTATGACTGCGCAACGCGGGTCGCAGCGTTGCCGCTTTGAATACTATATCACGGAGCGCTACGAATGATACCTATAATACTTTATCTTCCCATCTTTTACACGATATACCTACTTATCAAATTAATTAAGGTAACATAAAATCTTGATAAATTTTCTTTGAATGTTACTTATGTTCTAAATTAAATAAACGTTCAGAATTTTTTTTCAGAAATACAGAACTTATATCACAAGGCAATTTTTGTCGTGAGTATGACAACTCTGTGACTTCGGTTGGCTTGCCGACCCGATCGTGAGCGAAAAGGAACCGATTCGATTGCAAATGCTCCTCTGCCATTGGATAGCTTGACCAGTGCTTTAATGAAAATTTGTATCTTAATGAGACCCATTAAAGCACTGGTGATTCGTATTTAATATGCATATTAAAAGTTGGGAGTAGAAAAAAAATTTTATAGGCTTATTTGTTGTCATAAGGGCCTTCCTTTGATGGGAATAACATGAATTTATTAATTCCAGTGGCGTCTCAGGGGGCTACCTGAATTAAATTAAATGAATCTCAATAATCGATCTGAATTTATTACTTGTTGTGTAATAGGGCCTGGCACAGATCTTGATTTTTTTCTTGGAAACAAAGCTAGATACGAGTAAAGCTCGGGGAGGCAAGAAAGTTACATTATTGACCGCTTAATCTAAAAAAAAATATAAATTGTCAAAAGAGCAGTGGCGTACCATATAATTTTACCTATAAGTCTCAAGTAGGTAGCCCCTGAGACGCCACTGGAATTAATAAATTTATGTTATTCCCATCAAAGGAAGTTCCTTATAACGACAAATAAGCCTACCAATTATTTAAATCGGCTGAAAGGTTTTTGAGTAATTAATAAAAAATCGGTTTTTTTTTTTAATTTTACAGCCTGTATCTAGAAAACGAAGCAATCACGATTATATGAAAAATTTTTCTTATTTTTGGCTGGTAAATACGCCCTTAAAATCTTTGCACTGAATTTTTAATCACCCTGTATAATTTAATAAATAATATAATTATAATAAAAAAAATTACTGTAATACTGTAATAAAATTTCAGAGTTATTCCCACACTTTAGCAGGGGGTGAAGGAACGAAAAAATAAAAAAAAATAGCATTTTAACATTTTTAAAAACTCATGTACCTACGCTGTATAAATAAATTATAAAAAAATAAATAAATCAAGAATACTTACTGAAGTCTATGAGAAGCCTTCCGTAGCCTTGTCTCTGGTAAGGTGGTAAAGTGAGGATGCAGGAGACGTTGTAATTGAGAAAGGAATTCTTTTCCTGCAAAAAAATCCCATTATTAATATACACTTGCTTAGGTATACCGATACTGCAGCATAGGTTTTTTGCTGCAAGCGGAGCCAACAAGTCTTAAAATTTTAATTAGAAATTCTTGGAAATTATCGTAAATTAAAATTAATATTTTCCCTAATAGGTTTAGTTGCGCGTTTTATATAGATTTATATAAATTGTCATTTTCAGATAAACCTGTCAATTAGATATTTTCATAAAACATGCTCGCCTCTCTTCTTCTTCTTCCTGCTCGTTTAATTCCTCAGTTAAAAACTTTTAATTGCATTGCAGTGATGGAATTTATTGAATTTATATTTTTCTAATGGCCGCCGTTCAAGAAAAATCCTTTTATTGGCGATAATTGAATAAACGATCGCGCCATTTTTTCTAAGTTTCTCAAAAATTATCCCCGTCATTCCTCCGACGAGTTAATTGGCCGGGAATGTCGCGTTAATTGAATTGTGACTCAAACAGGAAAAGGTGATTAAAGAAAGCAATGCATAAATTAAGACTTCCAAGCTGCAGGTTTTTTAGGAGCGCGACTCGAACGCTACGCTAAGCCTGCATGTGTGTGTGTTATTATGAATGATGTTCGTTCGATGTTATCTTGGGAGTTTACGGTTGTCATTGGACTCGAAATTAACAACCGGAAGTCTGCTGGCCTTCAAACTTATAAAACGTGAATAAGTGAATGGCTTTAACTAGCACCTATTCTATATTCTCTATCGTTTGTGCATACAATACGAGGCTTTTATGAACAACGTATGCCGACGCGCAAGTACGTACTTGTACTAAAGTTGTTTGTTATCAATGAATTACTTCATGCTACATGAATTTACAACGGGTCCAATTATTAAAGTAACTGTCGTCGTCGGTCTGAGTGACGATACCGACGACCATTATTATTTTAAATGGAAAAATTTACATTATTCTCCATTATTATTAGAGGCAGCAATTACTGGCAATGGAAAATCGAACCATTACCATTAATAAGAACCACTCATCACTTCTTACACACTTTCAAATGAAGTAAAATATGGTACGTTGTCAAATTTACAAAAAACTTGTAGCTGCACTAATAAGAAGGAATAGAAAAGTCACTCACTGCCCTTCGCCACCAACCAAACTTTGAGACAAACCATGTGAAAATGAGATAAACCAATAAGAATCCTGAACGGCGCTGAATCCTGAAGAATTTCTTTCAAAGACCCTTAATAAAGTGGAAGGTGCATGGGCGCGGTCAAAATGGTTCAATAGAAAATTTTGAAAAGTTTAGAAAAGTTCAAATTCTTAAACGTCAAAATCGTCGTCTAAATCCAAAAAATGTCAAAAATGGCGGTTTATTGACAGGGCGTAAATTTACTTCGCTGCCAATCGCCATCTTATATGAACTCTTCTGAAGGTCGCCATCGTCGTCTAAATCCAAAAAATGTCAAAAATGGCGGCTTATTGACAGGGCGTAAATTTACTTCGCTGCCAATCGCCATCTTATATGAACTCTTCTAAAGGTCGCCAACTGTAGCAATGGAAATTTGCTTGCTGTTGAACCGCCACCTTTCAAAGACCTTTAATAAAGTGGACGGAGTCTAAAAGTATGAGGCGTTGTCAAATGTGTTAAAAAGCAAAAACCCATCAAATTCTTAAAAGTCAAAATCGCCGATGCAATACAACAAATGTCAAATATGACGGCTCATTGACAAGATGTAAATTTGCTTCGCCACCAATCGCCATCTTATATGATCTCTTCTCTAGGATCATCAATGAGGGTTAGTCAAATTTGTTAAAAAGAGACAAAACAATGAAAAGCCTGCGACAAACTTGAACACAACTGTCATAGATGTCGGGGAATCACCAAAAATATTAAAATTTGTTTAGCTAACCGCTAACTTATAAAGAATTGCTTAGATATGTTGCCATATTTTTAAAAATGTTACAGTACCTATGTAGTTCCAATACTTAAACTTTGAATGTAACTACGAATGAATTGGACTAAACATAAAGAAAAGTCATTGATGACAGTTAATCAGAAAGTTAAAAAACTAGTTAATTAGCTTGTTGATCACAATTTAAGAAAATTAAAATTTGCTCCGCTGGCAACTAATGCTACCTTGCAACCTCTTTGGGAAATATTCAAGGAACGTTGTTTCAAGGCGGCGTTGTCAGATTTGTTAAAATATTACAACGCTATCATTAAAACCTCTAAATATCAAAGACTAAAAAAGGTTTAAACAAGAAAGCCTAACCTATTTCCAGATGAAACAAAACAATGCTTAATTGTTACTTTCCATTTTATAATCTTTCTTAACTGCACTGTAAAATTGCCAAAAAAATTCTTTCAGCATCCATGACAAAAATGTATACATCTAAATGACTAAATATTATAATGCAATTTCTTAACAGCAGTAGCAAAGACCGTCGTCCCTCTTAATCGCAACTAGCAAACTTTTTTCACGACTTAGAATCAAGCAAACAATAATTTATAGCTGGACGATTATACGGTCTAAATGTCAAACTTCTGTCAAAACATGATCATCAAAGACTGCCTATCAAACAATTAGCTACCCTCAGCTAAAATTGTTATCTGTCAATGTCAATCTTTCTCCACGACTCGAAATCACACAACGTTGCCGAATTTCTAAAACATTTTTGACTGTAACTGGACCAGAAAGGTCGCAAAAATACCAAAAAAAGTCAAAATACGAACGTCAAAGAATCTGTCATTGAAATAATTACCCGTAACTTCTAATCGCCACCTTGCAATCTTTTCCAAAAACTGTAGAACCAAGCTACGTAGGTTGCCGTATTTAAGAACAATTTATAGCTGAAAGATTAATAATTCTAAAAGTCAAAATGTAGTTAAAAACATTTACACGTAGTTAAACAACAATCTTTGTCCCCGATTTAAAACAAGCAACGTTGCCGTATTTGCTAAAAATTCCTTGATGCATCATCAAAGGGTCTAAATATAAAAAAAAAAACACGAACGTCACTTTACGTAAAACCTCTTCCCGAATATGGCGATATTTTCCATTCGCATCGGCAATGAATAACGTCAAACGATACAAACGATGTTTACATCCGATTGCCCATTTTTACACCTTCATATTATTCAGATCCGAAATTAGCGTAACGGCGTGTGACGTCGTTTTTACGACCGACCGGCCGCCGGCCGTTCTGTTTTCTGTTTACTCGCATGCCATTCGGTTTGGAAAATCTCCCGCTTTCCATTCATGATCGCCCCGATGAATCGCCCTCCCCCCGGCGCGCCTCTCCGCAACGGGAAATGCGTGGTCGCGCGAAGAATTATTGAAGATCTATTTCTAGTCCGGAGATTGCAACGACGACGAGAGCGATGACGCAACGGGAAGCCTGCTGATGGTGGTATTTATAGAGATGAAATCTGCATGTCGTGTGACGTCTTGTCTGCGGCCTGCCTGGATCCCTGAAATCTTGCCTTCCATTATGATACTCAAATCACGTCCTAATCTATCATAGTTTTAATGGACTGAATACGTCACTCCATTTAGACTGTTTGTTATGCTGTCTTTACCTAAATGGGAAAGTATGCTGCACGGTATTACAAAAAAAATTCTTGTCTATAGAGTGTCCCACGATTTACGATCCTGTCTATGTAGACTAGTTTTCTGGTCTCAAATTCTTATGATTTTGGTTCTAGAAAGCGACTTAGTGACTGCAATTCAATATTAGTTTAAACAACACAGGTGTCCCGTATAAAACTGCCCCATCAAAGGCTTGTTTAAAAAAGGTTCCCTGTAGCTGCACCTTTCAAATTTCGCGAACAAGCTGTTCTTGTGACTTGATGTCACAGTTTTCAATCTACGGAACTGAAATTTTGCAGCAGTCAGACAACTGGAAAGAGTTATTGTCTGGTGTTGCATTTGAGAAGTAGCGGTAAGTGGTTTCAAAATGGCGGTCATTTGAATCGTCGCGAAAACTGGTATTTTTTTTAACAAGTCGCGGTAATAAAACCAGCTCAATCCAGTTCTAATTCTAACAAAGGGATTCTTCTGACTATATAAGTTTCAAAATCGGGTAAAAAAATTTTTTGCGAGTAAAGTGGTGGTAATTAAACCAGTTCAAACCAGTTTTCATTTCGCGGAAAGGGCCTCTTCTGATTCATAAGCTCAAAGATCCGCTCATAAAGTTGAAGAGTTGATCTGAAGTTGTGATAAATTATAATTCCAGTCCAAACAAGTTCAAATTTTAGACATCGCCTGGTTCCCAATCTTCCCAACAATATCACGTTGTTAATTTTTGCGAATTTTATTGCACCACTCAAGTTTTATGGGCAAAACAAAAGATGAGACAGCTTCTCATGTGATATTCGAGTGTCCAGCACTCGCAAGAACGCGCTATGCAGTCCTGGGACCAATCAGTCCCGGGAGCCATCTGGCGAAAAAAACCTTGGTTAGCAGACTGCTGAACCTTGTCAAAGGAACGGAGCTCTTCTAATCAAGGAAAATCTAAATGTGAGAAATACAATAAGCCCGCTGGCTTCAGTGTTTGGGACCACATAAACCATCTCTCACATTTAGTTAAAATACCAAATACCAACACCAATGGGCAAAACAAAGATTTTTCAACATTTTAGCTGGTCGTGACTGAAGAGATGCATATCAGACAAAACGATTGCATTACTTGAAAGCGAAGCAAATTTTCACTATCGTCAGCATCAGAATTCTGCCATCAAGCTCCGTTTTCATGGAGGCGAGATCAATCTCAGTAATCTCGTAACTCCTGTCATTACGAGATTAATCTCAGCTAGATCCTCCTACAGACAGGCAATAATAGGCCAAGCAACATTCCAAATTTCTCTCCATAATTTTTGTCTAGTTCTGGTACCACCCCCATCAGTCCCACCACCACAACACGAGACAAGCATCCAATTCCAATTCCTTCAGCTGTCTCTGGCATGCGTTACCCAACATCGCATTAATCAACCCACGATCGTTTTGATGATGAGTCAGGGACACCCGTTGCGGATTTTTTTAACAAACGACGTTAACAATGATGGTAGCCCAGATCACGCCTATCTCGCCATTTCCGACCAATCCGCGGCCAGTTCCGTCGCGGTGGTACCTTGGAATCGGACGATGGTGGATCGCCTATCTATGTATAACATAGCGGCAGGTGTATCTCGGTCAGATCTAAAGACGCTAGCCTAACACGAGGAATCGCTCGAGTGAAACGTGCGCTGTCACTGATGTCGGTCGGCGTAATGATCTTGCCTTGACGGTTCTTAATAAGAGATTGGATTTGGTCTTCTGTTGAAACTATCCTTTATGTATGAACGCATCAATATATGTAGGTACAGTGTGTTTCGAAAGTCTGGAACGACATGATTTTTTGGGCACCGCCGGGACCCTCGCCACAATTGGCTCATTCTTCAAACACGGCAAATGAGCCCGCAGATCTTTTTCGTAAAAAACGAATTAACATCTCAAAATTTTGTAATTCTCCTTTCTTGCCTTTTTATAAAAAGCTACAAAGGAGGTTGCCAAATTAGGTAAATCCCAATGCAGTTGACGAATGACTAGGTATCAGTGTGATGGAGTCCCGCCTCACTATGATGACATTAACGCCCGTGATCAGATAAGTCTGGCATAAGGGTTGATACGGCGGTAAGAATTCCCCCCAACTCCCTTGCAAAATTTTAGTCCAGTGATTGGATTGTTGATTAATCATCAACATAAGTGCCACGAAAACATGATTTGTTTCAAACTTTCCTGACACACTGTATATCAACGATGTGCGAGGAATGAGCGTGCCAATTTTAAAATAAATGATAAAATCTACAACGTTATAATTAGGATTATTATGGCGAACCGATACGTTTCCAGTCCATATTATATAGTCACATGCGAACCGGATGCCAGAAAAAATCGTCTGCCACGACTTGATACCATTGAATCTCGTGATGACTTTACATACCCCTGCAGTTTTCAGTTATTTCATTACCAGTACAAACGAAAAGCTACATTTTGTATAGCTATAATAAGAAGTTGCAGCAATAAGCTGTTGTCAGTTTTTTTTTTTTTTTTTTGAAGAGGAGTTTTCATAAGTAACTTACACTTTCTTATCATTCGGAGTCAGTTTACAGTCAGATTATAGGGGGTTTTGTCTGCAGACCTTGAGTTAGAATCGGGACACGAACCCGGTAGGGTGGATTCCTCCTTCCCAGCTTACCCACTAGTGACGAGCCCACCAAAGTCTGGACCCTCGTGTCGCGTGTCCTCTCAACGTAGGAAGCTCGGAATCAATACCGCAGACACTTTTTTTCCTGATTACACAAGCATCACGTGCCACCCCAGGTGTTCTTTTAAAACTGTATTGAACATCCAGCAGAGCTATTAGGTTCCGCTGGACCAAAATTTGGTCAGAGGTCCTGATACTGCACTATAGACACCTGAAAACCCCACTGGGAGGCAAGTAGAGCCTTATCCCCTCTTTTAAAAAAAATAAGTTTTTTACGTGTTCTACCGTTTGACGAAGTTATAAACACACAAACTAAAACATCCTGTATATAAGGTTTCCATATGAGTTTCGTCACTGCTGGAACCAGCTCCATTGTCTCAGGCCAGCAAAATTTTACATGACTTCGATCTGCTAAAGGGCTTGCTAATAGCTAATGGCCATAAACCCTAAAGAAGTAGATTCCCTCAGCTTTTTTTACAGATTGGGTCAGCTTGATTTTCACCAACTTAGGCCAGTCTGATTTTGAATTTTAACTGACTTAGGTCAGCTTGATTTTCACCAACTTTGGCCAGCCTGATTTTGACTGACTCAAGTCAGTTCGCATTTATTTGACTTAGGTCAGCTTGATTTTCAACAGCTTAGGCGAGTCAGTCTGATTTTGAGTGACGCAAGCCAGTTCGATTTTCAACAGCTTAGGGCAGTTTAACTGACGCCAGTCAGTTCGATTTTAACTGACTTAGGCCAGCTTGATTTTCAACAGCTTAGGCCAGTTTGGCTGACGCCAGTCAGTTTGATTTTAACTGACTTAGGCCAGCTTGATTTTTACCAGCTTGATTTTCACCAACTTAGGCCAGCCTGATTTTGAATTTTAACTGACTTAGGCCAGCTTGAATTTCACCAACTTGGGGCAGCCTGATTTTGACTGACTCAAGTTAGTTCGCATTTATTTGACTTAGATCAGCTTGATTTTCAACAGCTTAGGCGAGTCTGATTTTGACTGACGCCAGTCAGTCCGATTTTAACTGACTTAGGCCAGCTTGATTTTCACCATATTGGGTCAGCTTGATTTTCACCAGCTTAGGCCAGCCTGATCTTCACTGACTTTGTTTGACTGACCCAAGTCAGATATAGATGAAGTACCTGCTTGATTTTAAACGATCTTCATAATGCATTATTATTAATTAAACGTCAGTCTAGTTTTTAGTTTATAGTTAGTTTAGGTATAGAAATACGAGTAGAACGCACTTTTCTGCCTCCAAAAAGCAGTAATAATATTAACAGATCGTGCATGATACTACGGTTATTATTCTAGACAGAAGTGCCTATAAGACGCATGCGTATCGTTCGATAATACCAAGACAATAAAATCAAGTCCTCCTTTCACTTGGAAGGAATGATATTCCAATTCCATCCAAGTCAAGTTTTACGAGTATTAAAACGCAAAGTCTGCGTCTCCTCAAACCCTCTCTCCTCTCCAATACCGAGATGGCAAAGATCAAAGACCGTCTGCTGAATTTAAAGTACCGCAGAATGACGGATAAAATTCACGGGGCGCTTTTCTAGATACACATTATAACTAACGGTCATTTTCGACGGTTGAGTTGTGACGAACGCGGCAATTGAATCGGTATTAATGCCGAGAGTGCACGTTTCTTCTACGTGCCGCATTAATAAAATTACATCAAGTACCTACAAGCAATGAAAAAATCCTGGAAAGACGTAGGTAAGTAATTACTCATACCGTCTGCTATTTATGCAGAGACCGTTACAGTCCGCGGGACCAGTACACGGGTCCCATGGAGCTTTCCCCCTGAGACTTCATTGAAATTTAATTGGTATGTCATCAACCATCATCCTTTCCGTTGTCGTACGTGGAAAGGTGAAACGGTTAAATCGGAACGTTTAAATGATTCGTTGGAAGAAATAATAGTTAAAGGACATTAAATTAAATAAATAAAAAATCCAAATTATTAAATAAATAACTTATTTGACTTGACAACACTGTGAGATAATAAAACGGAAGAGTTGGACGAAAAAATAATTGCAGAGAGAGATAAATGAACGATTTATTGATTAATCTCACAACACCGCCAGCGTCACTAAAACAATAATCAATTATTGATTATCATCCGTCATCTTTTCCGCCGTACGCGGAAATGTTGAAACAGTTTGATCGGGAAGAGGTTTTTGTTAAAACGAAAAAATCAGACTAGAACGAAACAAATTAGAACACAGAGGCTCAAATTAAAGAACCAATGACTTGGCAACATTGTTCAAACGGTACTAAAAGAACCAAACCTTACAGCGATATTCTTAGATTCATTCAGTATGGGAACCGCATTAATTAAAAGCAAACTAATAAAAGAAAAACGAACAATCGTTCATTCAGATCTTTAAGCCTGAGAAGAAAAGTTCAATCTGACAATGCCGTTACGGGAAATAGATGCCCCGAAATTCACAGAAAGAGCCCAGCGATCCGAGACGTTAAAAGTTTGAACGTTACCCGCGATTACTGGACTGGGAACCACCTTGGAAGCTCTTTAAACAAAAAGAACGTTTTAAATTACACCAAGTAGGTATTCACACACAAATTTAGTCGGAATCGTTTTTATTTCTCTATACAATCAGCATTCTACAAATCAAGAGAATTGAAGAAGACCCAAATAAAAATAAATTGCTCGTGATGAATATGCTGATATACAATAAAAATACGGGAAGGTGCGTACTTACAAACGCGTTCACTGATGACAATGCAGGATTGCGATTTTCTATACTGATGTAGGTACTGTGCATGATACTGCGTACTATATCAAAGAAGTGAACGCTTATTCTTGCTGCTTCCCTTCACATGCAGGCAATGCAATAACATAGACCGGGGACAACTTTTGTGGCCAGGAGCCTGTACTTGGTCTGACCAAATGTGTTTTAGTCGAGGCCATCAAGGAATTGACGCAAAGGGAAGTATTAGGAGGCAACAGCGGCCTGCAAACAAGCCAGACGGTTAATAGAGCCGCTTTCGGGGGGAAACAGGTTGGCCAACTTGACCAAGCTGAACCGGGGGAGCCAGGGACAACTTTTGTGGTCAGGAGTCTGTACTTGGTCTGACCAAAGGTTTTCTAGTCGAGTTTTCTATAGTCGATGCCATTAAGGGATAGACGCAAAAATGTTTAGAGAATCATTTTAGGAGGCAACAGCATGCTACAGACAAGTCAGACGGTTCATATAGCCGCTTTCGGGCGGAAACAGGTCGGCCAACATGACCAAACTGAAACGGGGGAAGCTTAGAGAACTGTTCTGTGCAACTACAGAACAGACTGAGTCTCATCGGTCACAATACCCCGAACATGCAGGCGCTTCCCACTTATATGAGCGAGGGGGGACCCAGGCTGTCCCAAATGTGGAATAGACGACGAGGACTCCTCGGATACCACCATATACGTGTAGGCCAGATAGCGTGAGACTCAATCAATCTCTTTCGGCCAGAGGAACATTTCCCTTTGCGGAATTTATCCTCCTCTTGCACAACCCTTTTGTCCATCCATAGACATTATGGCTATTCACGGCAAAAGGAAACATTCATGTGCGTAACGCGAGTGGTGAGACTGAACGTTCAAGATTTTCACCACCAACATAAGTCGCAGTTGAGCAGCAAGACGAGTCGGATCGCAGCAGAATGCCCCGTGGGCAATTAACGCGTCCTAAATAGGCCTATCGCATTAATTGAGGCTGATGTACACCCAGTACCCTTCCTCTCATCGCAGAGAACATTAATTTGAACATTCGCATTCCCCGCACGGGTTGAGTGATTCACATAGTGGCACGAGAATAAACAGTGAGTACACAATAAACTATTACGCCATAGTATTAATTGTTGATCCTGTCTATTGTTGTTTCCCGGTGTATTCTGTGCCCTGGTCCTTCGCCCAGATTAGATCAAGCTTTTCGGTCTTACAAACCGACCTATTAAAAATTATTTATTTCAGCATCATTTTCACCCAATTAGTTCCCCATTACGGGAATCATACATTATTTGTCCTGCACATCCGATTGATTCCCCATTAAGGGACCATACAATAACACCATAGCGCCTTATTTAAAGAACAGAGAATACCAGGCGAAAAAAAAATTCAAAAAACAAGTGTAACAGAATAAGGCAATACATTTAATTGTAGCGATTCTGTCACCGTTGGTTTTGAACAATGTAATAATTATTTGTGATACGTATAATAGTTTGAATAATTATGTCAAGTGCGATACGGTTAGATCACAGTAACGGTAACCGGCAATCAACAGTCACTGATAACGCCATCTCTAAGAGCCTCTTTGGTCGGATACTCGGTTATAATAGTGAGAGGTAAAAACCACTGAATCATCATCGTCATCGGCATCGCCATGGTTTCCGAGAAGAATGTCGACAGCCGGATGCGACGGTGCCTTATTTTATTTACGTTGAACGAACGACATAATTTCTATACGGACTATATTTATCAAAGGAGATTAAGTGCGGTTTTCGCACTGCGGGAAACTAATAAAATGCAAACTTTCCTGCAAGCTCGTTTCGTTTCGGTTATCAAACGCTCGGCGGATAGACTTCCAAGAGCGTTTGCACGTTGCGAGAACATGCCACGGAGATTATCAGGTTGTGGGAAAATTTCACGACCAGGTATAGAGAAAACCTGGTGACAAAACCGAATCACGCATTACAGCATAAAATATCCTGCAAGGGAAAACTTCCCTTACTTCTGTGTAGGTAGTAGCCACGGCCTTAGCGCGCATACAAGACCGAGCTTATAGATTCCATGTTTTTGATTGATTATAGACACTCGCATGAAGAAATCTGGAACACTACTCTGCCTTCCACCTGTTTTATTTACTTTGGATGACAATAACTTATCACAAATAAAATCATCACAATAAAACAGATTTTTCGTTATAGTTCTTGTTCAACTAACTCTTCCATCTTTCTTGTTTGTGTGAAGGACACTAATCCGGAGGCACCATTTCTCCACAATGTTCAGAACTTCTTGGTATTAACGCCGAGGTTGTTTTAGAATATTTCCCCATGACATAGGTATTTTTTATAAATATGAAACCTCCAGCTGAGACGTCGAATAAAATAATAATAATAATTAATAAACGAGACCATCCCCTTCATAAAAAAACCTATCGTCCTGTAGAATGACACAGATTCTTGACGTAAGCCGTATAGTATAAGCAACATCAACTCGATTTTTTATTAATTATTAATCTATAACTTTGTTCCATAGATTCCAGTAGCAGTCGATGTAAAACTTCCCTCCCGAATTGGAAAATAATTCATGTGTTATGAAATGTTTAAGACTTGATACTTACGTCATCGCAATCGATCGAAAATAATTCTACCCACATGGGAAATTTTAACAGCACCTACGACGTCAAGCCAGGTTTCTCCTTAACGCCATTGAAAATTACATACTTCTTCGGTAGGTTAGAGAAAGACTCTATAACACAAGAGCTGATGGTGTCTTGTTGATATTTAATTTCATCTACAGGTTGATTCAGTGACTATCACAAACTTTGACACATGAAAGCTGACATGATTCTGAGAAATGACTTCTTTCTGCGATTAGTCATATCTGTCACGATTCATCATTATTAATCATTATCACCACGATATTATTATAATCAATATACCGAGTGTCTTAGAGATTAGTGCCAAGTGCCATAAAGTATACAGGAGATACTGGACCTTAGAAATAAGTCAAAAACTCCAAAAAATATGTAGGTGGGGCATATTAGGAATAAATTGGGGATCCAGAAGGAAATTTTGCTATAGTTTTGATTTTCTCACCCTCTATGTTTTTGGGATCCTGAACACGAATTTTAATTGGCCTGGATTTTTTTTGCACATTTTGTCCAAATTTTTCCACAATTTTTTCGGCTTTTGGCCTAAATCTCAGGAAGGCAACATTTATTTTTGAAGTTCATTCTACACAAAATTAAAGTAGACAAAATTTCTTACATTTCTCACATAATTCACGTTTTTTTTTTCGAAGAGTTAACTGTTCCGCCGGTACAGCGCGCAAAAAAAAATTCCCATTACGTGGGGTTTTGGAAAATAATGCTATAGTTTTGATTATCTCACCCTCTATGTTATTTGGGTCGTCGAATACGAATTTGAAGTTTGTTTGTAGAAATTTTGGCCGCAACTTCGGTTTTTTTCGCACTTTTTGCCCAAATTTTTTCAGTTTTTGGTCTAAACTCAGAAAGAAAATGTCTTTTCGACAAGTCCATTCTATCAAAATTAAAGTAGACGAAATTTACTACATTTCTCACAAAACATGTTTTTTTCGGAGACTAACCGCGCGTTCTGCCGGTAGAGCTTTCTAACTGAGCTTCAAAACTTCCTTTATAGCGCTTCTTTTCTGAGATTTATGCAAAAAAACTGAAAAATAGTACCTACACGAAATTTGACAAAAAGTGCAAAAAATAACAAAAATCCGGGCCAAATTTTTGCCAGCAATCTTCAAATTCATGTTCAGGGACCCAAAAAACATATATTAGAGGGTGGGAAAAATGAAAACTTTCCTCTGAGAATTCTAATATGTCTAGCTTAATGTCTTGATACGTCCTAAAAAGCACACAAGATAGGGGGTGGGATAGAAGGGGACTGGAGACGTTGCTGACAAGACAACAAATGAGAGGGGTAATTTCAAAACTACCCCTCTCAACTAGGTTATGTTCCTGAAATTCTACTTGACAGGCGTAGATGGCGAAAACTCTTTGCTGCGAGTAATGGCATAAGAGTCAACGTTATCGTTGACACATTTTGGTGGGCGCGGCTAAACATGTCAAAAACCTGTCGAAGTTCCCCCATCAGTTTACGGTATGGAACGACTCGAGATGACCACAAAACAGCGTATCTTTGCTGTAATTTCATTATATCTGTATCTCTGTATATCTGTGCGATCTGTGTGTAATTTGAACCAGAAACGTACGGTTCAATGGCTGCAACTTTTTTACCCCCCAATTTTAACGCCATTGCATAAATTTTGGTTTTGATATACTTTTCCAAAAGCTAGGCATTTCTGGTATCCAGAAGCTTAGTGCATAAGGTTTGCTCCTTATAAAAAACCCTCGCTGGCTAAGCCATCTCGTGGAAATCATCCCCAATTAAAGATGAGCTCATAGCACAAAAAACGTTGCTCGGATTTTTCGTGGTCGGGGAGTCCGGGGATGAATAAGAAGCCCTAGATCAAATCTGTAAATTTTTCAAGAAGTTGAAAAAATTTACAAAAGACGCCTTATAACTTTTTGCCCTCTTGAATATCTTGATTGTACCGGGTGTCCCAACACTAGTGTCCACCCCCTAAATAGAGCTTAATTTTAAAGATAAAAAATTGAAACTTTGAGGATTTGTGTACTTGATATAGGACCACGGAATGGCATAATCAGTTTCATTAAAAAAAATATAGTTCGGGCGCCAGCGATAAAAAACTGTAAGATGGTGGTAAATTGTCGAAAAAAAAAATTGATTTTTTTTCAATACATACGTAGAAATCGATTAATAAAATCAATATCGCTTGAAAGAAAAGTGAAAAAAAACTAATTATAAGGCTTTAATTAAATAAAATATAATTATACAGGGTGTCCCATAATATGTGGGCAATCTCCCGGATTTGGGTAAATTTCGTAAAAATAAATGAAAAAATAGCTATAAAATTAATTCCTCAGAGACACCCTTACAAAGATCTTAGCTGTTGAAGTTGAGGGTTGAAAATCAATTTTTTGCAATAACTTTTTTATTTCTTGACCGATTTTGATAATTTTTGGTTTTAGTTTCTATTATTTGGGACTGCTTAGAATAGTGTTTCATAATCTTTGGTAGCACATACATAGACCTCGAGATGGCATAACCCCCTCATTCACTTGAAAGAAAACAATAAAAATAATAATTTTACAGTTTTTTAAGGTTAATTTTCTTTTTATTTGACATTTTTTACATAATAAATGTATCTTTATTTATTTCGATAGAGCGAACCGTTATCGAGATAAACGTCCTTCTAATAGGTGATGCGTCGCAAGAACTTTCTAAATTTCAAGTAAATTTTAACAAGATGGCTGACCTTTGACAGTAAATTGAGCAGGAAACAAAACAAAAACTGAATTAAATACACGTCAGTGTCAAAGATTTCATTTCATGCAGATTCAATTCTAACTGATTTTCTGCGTATTCAGCATTTGTGCAACTCATTTTGAAATCAGTTAGAATTGAATCTGCATGACATGAAATCTTTGACACTATTTGACGTGTATTTAATTAAGTTATTGTTTTGTTTCCTGCTCAATTTAATGTCAAAGGTCAGCCATCTTGTTAAAATACTTGAAATTTAGAAAGTTCCTGCGACGCATCACCTATTAGAAGGACGTTTATATCGATAACGGTTCGCTCTATCGAAATAATCAAAGATACATTTATTATGTAAAAAATGTCAAATAAAAAGAAAATTAACCTTAAAAAACTGTAAAATTATTATTTGTATTGTTTTCTTTCAAGTGAATGAGGGGGTTATGCCATCCCGAGGTCTATGTATGTGCTACCAAAGATTATGAAACACTATTCTAATCAGTCCCAAATAATAGAAACTAAAACCAAAAATTATCAAAATCGGTCAAGAAATAAAAAAATTATTGCAAAAAATTGATTTTCAACCCTCAACTTCAACAGCTAAGATCTTTGTAGGGGTGTCTCTGAGGAATTAATTTTATAGCTATTTTTTCATTTATTTTTACGAAATTTACCCAAATCCGGGAGATTGCCCACATATTATGGGACACCTGTATACAGGGTGAGAACTTAATATGTGGGCAATCTCCCGGATTTGGGTAAATTTCGTAAAAATACATGAAAAAATATCTATAAAATTAATTCCTCAGAGACACCCCTACAAAGATATTAGCTGTTGAAGTTGAGGGTTGAAAATCAATTTTTTGCAATAACTTTTTTATTTCTTGACCGATTTTGATAATTTTAGGTTTTATTCTGTATTATTTGGGACTGTTTAGATTAGTGTTTCATAATCTTTGGTAGCACATACATAGATCTCGGGATGGCATAACCCCCTCATTCACTTGAAATAAAACAATAAAAATAATAATTTTACAGTTTTTTAAGGTTAATTTTCTTTTTATTTGATATTTTTTGCATAAAAAATGTATCCTTATTTATTTCGACAGAGCGAACCGTTATCGAGATAAACGTCCTTCTAATAGGTGATGCGCCGCAGGAACTTTCCAAATTTCAAGTAAATTTTAACAAGATGGCTGATCTATGACAGTAAATTGAGCAGGTAACAAAACAATAACTTAATTAAATACATGTCAGTGTTAAAGATTTTATTTCATGCAGATTCAATTCTAACTGATTTTCAGCGTTTGTGTAACTCATTTTAAAATCAGTTAGAATTGAATCTGCATGAAATGAAATCTTTGACACTATTTGACGTGTATTTAATTAAGTTATTGTTTTGTTTCCTGCTCAATTTACTGTCAAAGGTCAGCCATCTTGTTAAAATTTACTTGAAATTTGGAAAGTTCCTGCGGCGCATCACCTATTAGAAGGACGTTTATCTCGATAACGGTTCGCTCTATCTAAATAAATACAGAGACATTTTTTATGTAAAAAATGTCAAATAAAAAGAAAATTAACCTTAAAAAACTGTAAAATTATTATTTTTATTGTTTTCTTTCAAGTGAATGAGGGGGTTATGCCATCCCGAGGTCTATGTATGTGCTATCAAAGATTATGAAACACTGTTCTAAACAGTCCAAAATAATACAAAATAAAACCAAAAATTATCAAAATCGGTCAAGAAAAAAAAAAGTTATTGGAAAAAATTGATTTTCAACCCTCAACTTCAAAAGCTAATATCTTTGTAGGGGTGTCTCTGAGGAATTAATTTTATAGATATTTTTTAATTTATTTTTACGAAATTTACCCAAATCCGGGAGATTGCCCACATATTATGGGACACCCTGTATAGCAATGACAGGTAGACAATATAATCTGAACAATATAATCAATATAATCTGAAAACGGTAGGTGCAATAAGTTTTATGACAAAGTAAATAAGGCCCAAATAAATAGACGGCTCTTGCTGGGCTAGCCGGCACACTGAACCTGCACTGAACAGTGTCGTAGTATGGACTCATGAAAAAGGTGATTATTAAAAAGATATTAAAAATGTTTTTTAATGAAACTAACTATGCCATTCTATGGTCCTATATCAAGTACACAAATCCTCAAAGTTTCAATTTTTTATCTTTAAAATTAAGCTCGATTTAGGGGGTGGACACTAGTGTTGGGACACCCGGTACAAATCTCAAAAACTGTTGAGAAAAAAAAATTACCCAGTGGCGTGAAAATTGGGGAGTAAAAATTCGGAGCCCTATTTAGCGTACGTTGGTTCAAATTACACGCAGATAATATTATTGCTCTGTCATTAGACAAATTAATAGAAAAACGGAGCAAAAAATTTCATAAAAAAATGTTGAGAGTCTTTTTGAAGCTATACAAGAAAATGTATTTTTTTTAACATGTAATGTTTGAGAAATTTTTGGGATTTAGATTTTAATTCAATTGCCATATAGGTTCCTTTTACAGAACGAATTAGAAAAACTTCGCACAGTATGTGAGGTGAAACTGAAGACATGGACGGTACCGTTTCGTCCTTATTTGGACTCATCAGCTGTCCCATCTGTCAGGGACACACTACATACTATGCGAAAGCTTGCGGAACTAATATTTAGTCTTAACTGGTGTTCGATATAGTTGTAGTGACTAGGAATTATGGAATTTTATTATTATTATTATTATTTTTATATGCCCCGAGATCTATCTCTCCCTATGAAATCGCTAAAAACTGCCATCAGATACCCTGAACACATCCGACTCCGGAATGATTACATCCAGCCCTGGGATTTTTAGTTTATCTGCGCTCTCTCTTCTAGTTGAGGGAACAAAAGCTGATAATATTTTTTTCCTCATCTCCACTCGTAAGTGCCTATGAGGGGAGGGGTGTCCTCAATAAAATCACCTAATTCGGGATTGGAAAAATGAGCTGGTCCAGCTGATTAAGAAATGAGCTCACCTAACTCGATGTTAACCTGGGCTACAAACGAGCTAAAGCAGTTATGGGCTTTCCAGAAAATGAACAAACCTGCTTTCTGGTAATAAGATTTTATGCAATAAGAAAAACTGAAACAATTGGAACTATAAAGATCTTTCTGAACATGAATTATTGATCATCAGCTTTCTGAAGAAAAAAAAACCTGAAAGAAATTAATGGAAACTGTCCATGTTAGCGTCTAAATTCCTGCACCATGACCGAAAAAAGCCTGAAAAAATTCTGAAAGATCACTTTTTTCACTAATAACGAAAGTTGCATTTCGAGATGCATCTTATTTATCGAAGTAGGCATCTCAATAAAATCCACTTACACATGCAGTAACAATTTCTCGAGGCGCCATTAAAGAGCAAAGACTCCATTAAACTGACTAAGAACTATAATAAACTTTTTCTGTTCACATCTAGAATGGAATTCAGTCTAGTCTATGACAAACTTACAAGGAGCAACGACAATAATAATATTAATGGTAAAATAAAGTAATAAACGACGTGCCGAAGAGGAGAAAGCCCGTGTCGGTGACTCAGAACCGGGATATGACGCCCAGAACAATGATGCAAATCAACGGAATTCCTCGTGGACAGTGAGTGAATCACCATCATGCATCCGCGGTCAAGTCGCTGCATGGTAACAGGGTAATAACTGTGTTCTTGTTCTTCGCGGTTGATAAACGTTCAAGCTGCAGCTCCAGCTGGTTCTAAAGTTCAACAGAATACGAAAAACTCCATTTCTAATTAAACTTCTCTCATGGCTGGATTCTAAACATAAAATTATCTTCGAAATGGACATTTGACATAATCATTTTAGGGTAAAGTGAAGACCTGTAATACCTGATTTTTTTGGTTGTTAGGTACCTACTAATTTGACGAGTAGTTTAATTTACCCTACTATACTCTCCTGATGTTATTCCCTATTCGTGGAATAACTGTTAATTAGATAAATTAGCTCATGCTCTATTTCGAGAGAAACGTAGGAAACGGGAATCTCCAAAACAGGCTCACGTACAGTGTCAGTGCAGTGACGTATGCGATCTGGATCCTCTGCAAACAAACAATTGCGTGGGCGAATTCCAATGGGATGACTTATTAATCGATTTTACCGTTGCTTCCGCGAATAATCGCGAATGTAAATATTTTCATCACGACACGGCCCGTCTATTTTTAGCTCTAGCGCCGCCCATTGCTGGAAATATTCGCAGACTTTACCGTCCATTAATTATTATTAAACTTCAATCGGTCTTTCTACTTTTAAATACTCATTGTTTGCAATGGCTACGTGGGCGGTTTAAAAAATTACCAGACAACGCAATGTTGTCAGATACGTTCGCGTGTACGTTTGGTTGAAACGATTAATCGTCACGACACAGCTCACGATCTCCGCACCGGACTTATTTGACATATTTTAATGTATACCGTTTGAATTGTTGTTGGTTGTCCTTTTCTTTCAAAAACAAAAAGTTCAATTGTCAAAATCAAATATCTTTGACGATAAACGAAATAAATAGAAGAGAAACTGTCAGCAAGCGCTTAATAGTGACGTAGTGACGACCACGTGAAAGTTGGATTGAAATCACAACTATTGTGACGTTTACTATTTAGTAGCTGAGCACTAGGCTGATATGAAATATTTTGATAGTTTGATGGTTGATGTCTAAATTTAACTGTCAAATTGAAATATCTTTAAAGACAAAGCAAAATAAATAGAAAAAAGTCAAGCAAGCTATTAGTGACGAACACGTGAAAAGGTGGGTTGAAACAATCGCGACGTTACTATTTGGTAGCTGCGCACTGGGCCGATATGAAGTATTTTGATAGTTTGACGGTTGGCGTTTAAATTTAACTGTCAAATAAAAATATCTTTGATGACAGAGCAAACGAATAAGAAAAAAAACTGCCAAGCAAACTATTAAGAGTGACGATTATATCGGTTACAATAGCCAAGCTGCTAGAGTTTCGGTCAAACGATCTCTAAAGTGCAGCATGACTTTTCTTGGTCAGTACTTAGATGGGTGACCAATTATAGTGGTAAATAAAAAAGTTCCGTGGCCGATCGTGCTCCGGGAGGTACGTTAAAAAGGGGGTCCCGGCTGCTTCACAGCAGTCGTTAAGTTACGTCAGAGGCCCTTGAGGCTACTTGAAAACTTCTGACACTTGGGCTTTACCACAGCCATAAGATATTTATTTATTTTTTTTTTAGAGTGACGATCACGTGAAAAGGCGAGTTGAAACAATCGTGACGTTACTATTATTTAGTAGCTGCCACGGTGTATAGCTGCGCACTGCGTTGATTTGCAGTATTTTTATAGTTTGTCGTTTGAATTTAACTGTCAAATTTGAATATTTTCGTTTAATCAAAATGGAAAAACATTTGCAAGGTGCAACGATGGGGAAAACGGTAACACTGCAGAAACGATCATAGGTGTCGTTACTGATGATTTCAATGTTTGACCAAGACGATGTCTATAAACTGATCAGATCCGACACTTTTCCAACCCCTTCGTTAAAACTTTTCAACCGCTTCATAAAAAAATACGATAACAATAAAAAATAAGCCAGTAAAATAAAACAGTAAAATGATAAGAAATTCTGCAACAAAGTTTCACCGACTCCCGATTTACTGTCTGGTGCTCTTTTCTTATATCGTTATTTTATAGCAGTCGTTGTCCTCGAATAATGTTAAGATAACGTAGACTCCGGTAATAGTGCAGGATCGAGTACTTGCGAGAAGTGCATTCCGGACGGTCGATATCACTGTCTGATCTCTCGTCCTTAGAGGAAACGGAGCGACATTATCTGATCCTACAGGATAGCTGCAGAAGTAAAAAAAAAACACTGGAATATTGAAAAGTGTTTTGGACAAAAATGTGTTCCTGAAATTGCAACGGTTTCTTTAGTATCTAGTTTCAGACGTATCTCTCGGGTTTCAGTATATACGTCAAACATCAAAAAGATCTCTCAGACCAAGTCTTTTGAGAATTGCGGTAAATTCTCCTTTGAAAATTTATAAATAAACTATAAAAAGATCGTCGAGGATAGTCCAATCATGATGACTCGAGAACTTAACGTTCAACATAACGAAATTCCCTTCAAAGTAAGGTTATGAATCCAAATTGATTTTCTTACATCACAATGATCATAAATTGAACGTCATTGTATGCGTATAAGCAGAAAGTCGCCCTATAAAATTCAATCCTTTCCGCGAAGTAATTCATCTATTTATGACACGTCTGTCATTTGTCAATTTATTGCGGAAGTTCACAATAAATAGGATACCACCTGCATAAAATCTCCCCACAAATCATAGGCTTTGTTATTTTTCATATTTTCTTGTAAGGATAGTACTCTCACTTGCGTCTTTATAGTTTTATGTGTACATGCAGAAGAGTGCTAAGGCGATAAAACAACAACAAGAATAAGAACGTTATTAAAAAACGACTGCTGCTGTCTACTTATCCGAGCCCGAAAATTTCGCTGGGATAAACAAGATGAACCATTCATAACAGTCACAACAATCTCTTCGTTCCCGAGTTCCCCACCGATATATTTCCATTAAGGCGGACGGCCAAGCATAGTATGTAATCCCATTTTCATGCAAAGTAGTTGCCACTTTTCATTTCAAGAGGTGACCATTATATTATTGCGCTTTCAGACTTTGCATCATCTCCGTTTAATTAAAATTCCCGACGGCGCATAAAATCGGCCGGGACAGACGTCCACAGTCATAAAAGCTGAACATTTTCGACAATTTATCGTTTTTACGACGCGAAACAATATCGTAAAACGGGCCGAGTTGAAGTCACGTGTGTGCATGTTCTTCGCCGTCCGGGATTGCTCATGCTCTCGACACGGGCGTATTTAATGGCGTTTTCGGGAGGTTGGCTGGGGGTAGACGGGTCTTGGAGAGATCTATCATTCTCCGTATTTGCATAAAGACAAAGGACGACGTTCCTTTGCTGCCGCTGCCGCGTCCTTTCGACGTTACAAGACGAGTCTGTCGTTTTTGTTTCTATGCCACTCATTGTTCATCCGCAACATACCACCCCTCCCCCGCCCAAGGGGTTAAGAAGAGCCTGATTAGAGCTGGGATCTTCTTAGAAGATTTTTCTATTAAGT
Organism: Malachius bipustulatus; assembly: GCA_910589415.1. Taxonomy (NCBI): domain Eukaryota; kingdom Metazoa; phylum Arthropoda; class Insecta; order Coleoptera; family Melyridae; genus Malachius; species Malachius bipustulatus. Next base: position 40,914,868 of record OU342635.1, read on the forward strand.
AGGTACATATATAAACTCTATTTTTCTAGAAGATGTTTTCTAGAACATTTCTGTCACTTGTCAAATTGTCAGGAATACAAAACACAACAAAATATCAAGTCGAGACTCTTTTGTTTTAATATTCAGCTCTGATGATGGTTCTTTTCTAGTATCAGAAATAAGTTATTTCGTGCAAGAGGTAACTTTTAAAAAGTCGGAATTAGTTCTTCTATTTATGAAACTTCTGTCACTTGTCAAATTGTCTACAATGCTAGTACAAAAAAAAAACGATAAATTCAAAAAAATGCAGCCCATTTGAGCAAATTGCGCCCAATGCAGCATATTTGAGAAAAAAGGAATCAAAAAAAAAAAAATCTGGAGCATTTTTATTTAAATTTGTTAAAAATGGTAATATTCAGCTCTGCTGATGGTTTCTTTTAAAGTACCAGAAACTTGTTCATGTGATTATGATTTTTAAAATTTGCAAAGCACTAGGAAGCTACTTATCCTGGAAATTTCGATGATTTTCCTTTCGGCTATTACCTCTTAATAAGTCTCGGTTTTCCATTAATAATTTATATCGTCAGGCTTATCCAGTGTCTATATCGATCTCGCTACACCCAAATAACAGGGAAATATCCTGCAATCACCGTGAGGATTGGGAAACCCAAAGGTATAGGCAACTTTTCCGGAAACGAACCACAATCCTGGTCTTTACGGCGGCAGTTAAAATCAATTTGCAATGCTTATTTTACGACTTTATACGAAGCAGAAATCCACTTTGAGGTGCAAAAGTCTGGAGAAGGGCGCCGGTTTCACTCAACACATTCAACCCTGATGCACGTTCCGTTCGTATCTTGCGGCATCATCGGGAATTCGTCGAGACGTAAGAATTGCCCGTCTGGATCGAGAGTCTAGACGTCGAGATTGACTTGGACCGGGGAGGTAAATGCCTATATTTTTGAAGGTCCCTATAAAGGTTGTGTGTTCTCCTTATCATATTCGGTCGGTTGCTAGTGCTACGGAAAATTTTTGAAACCTTGTGATTATGAAACTTCCGATCGATAATATCGGACGAATGGAAGGAATGTGAGGAAAGGTTATCAGAAATAACGCGCTTTCGACACGTGAACGTGAGAAATTTAGGATCACAGCTCCATTCGGGAGAGAAGAATGTGGCCGTGATGGCTCTCTCAAATTTTATTAATGGTGCAAAAATAAACTTTGGCTAATGTAAAATCGTCTGGGAATTTTATGTTTACATGACATCATCTAAAACGTCGTAGACAAAACAAACCGGGATCCAGGAGTTCTCTGGTCGGTCGCTCCCGTGTTGAAATAATTATTGTCACAGACGATAATAATAATTAATTCACATCAGCTTTAAACCGCTTATTGGTCAGGAGAACAAAAGTGAACCGAATTTGTTACTAGTTTTCTCTAGAATGATATAGAGTGTTCCATAATATTGTACCTATCTAAAAGTATATTATCTGGATTCTCGAGAGAACATTTTTTATAATATATCATGTGGTATATTTTTGGGCAGTAAGTAGAAATAATAATTATGAGACGCCCTTGTGTATTATACAGGATTGTCTATAGAGTGTATTTATACACAACAGGGTGTAATCAATTGTCAATGCAAAACAATTCAAAGGAGGAATTCTCCTTGAGGGATCTCCTGTCAAATTTTCTCCCAACATCCATCCTCTCTCGCTAATGATCGACAATTCCTACCCTTTCGCTAGGATCTTTCAGAAATAATTGGAGGTAGGTAGATTGATAGTAATTGGTAGATTTATACGTAATTGGGGTTAGAAATATTTGCTAATTAAAAACAGTTCATGGAACTTCATTATCAGGCATTAAAGGTAGGTAGGTACCTAACGCAATTCTTGTCAAGGGATAATTTTAAGGTGTTTATTTCACCTTTTTGCTCACTTGGTAAGCAAAAACAGCAAAAACTTACGTCTTGGCTGTCATTAAGTCTTATACGTTTCCAAAATTGATTTTAGTCGATTGAAATTTCTTGAAGGTAAACTATCTTGGATTTCACATAACTTTGTGTTAGTTTCTATCACTGACTACCATTTGTATTTCTAGAAGGAAACACGGAAGACATAAGATGATAAAAATAACTTCAAGAGTCTTTAAAAATTAACGCACGTACTCAATTAAGTACTAATAGTAACAGGAAGTTCAATATCGTTCTTTGATTTCCCGTAAACGGAAAAGACACTTATCCAGACCTATACAGGGTGTCCAGGTATGAGTGTAAGAGCTATACACGTGGCGACCTTCCTTGGACTATTTTGAATAAAAAATCTTAATACAATAATGTTCTAAACCTCTTCACGGTGCCACACGAGGTCATCAAAGTTAGAAATTCTGGGTCACAAATATGCATATTATTGAACTTCTGTTTCCTTTTGCAGTTGCGGTTAACATTTTCAAAGACTTTTGCAAAGTCTTATTTCATTTAATTTTCGTAACAGTGCAATTATTCACTTTTTTAACATTTCCTAATTTTTTTTTTTAGAAATGTTAAAAAAGTTAATAATTGCACTGTTACGAAAATTAAATGAAATAAGACTTTGCAAAAGTCTTTGAAAATGTTAACCGTAACTGCAAAAGGAAACAGAAGTTCAATAATATGCATATTTGTGACCCAGAATTTCTAACTTTGATGACCTCCTGTGGCACCGTGAAGACGTTTAGAAGAGCATTATTGTATTAAGATTTTTTACTCAAAATAGTCCAAGGAAGGTCGCCACGTGTAGCTCTTACACTCATACCTGGACACCTTGTATAATCAGCATGGTGAAGACATTTAGGTACTCATATCATATCGAAATGCAATTTTGTCGTAATTAATCGAGATTTAAAAAAAGGTAATTTTGGGGGAAACAACTTCAAATTACCTTCAAAACATGCGATGAAAGTATTATTGGGGAGGACCGAAATACCTCAGGATAAAAACTGAAATGCAGAACTCAATTTAATGTTATTATGATTTACAATGTCAATGATTAGTACTTCGCACGCTTCTTGCCTGATGTCTCGTTGCCCGCGCCCATCTAAAAATTTCTAGGTTTCTCGCGTCGCGTTTTCTTCATTTCAGCAAATAAAAACGCCGAATCATCGACATTACCTAGGGACATTGCCTAGTAAGGAACTTCTATCATTACTATCCTAGATTTAACTTCAGGTTTGTTACCTTCGGTCAATGATATGAATTTTCGCGCCTCAAATGCGCGACTATTATCACGTGATCTCTCCGGGTTGCGCCTTTCGGAACCGTCCCTTCACGTTGAACAAAAACGTTGAAGTTACACAGGATATTTTCGATAAAAAAGTCGTTGAGATTCATTTCTACTTTACCCTGAGAAAAAATGTCTCTTTCATTTTTTTATTAATTTAAGGTAGGTAGGTACACATAAATAAACTTTAATAACGCACTAAGGCGTTACACCCCTATACAGAGCGTTTTTCATCTTTTTCGCCATTGGGATCTTGGTAAGTAATGTCAGAGATACAGGGTGGGTTAAATTGGAGAAAAGTTGCGACAAACTGGAAAAAAAAACTGAAAAATCGAGTTTTATTATTTTCGCAATATTTTTTTTATCATTGGGAATAAAAAAAAATATTTTTGTAGATTGCAGAAGGCATCCATATTAACATTTAAAAAAATGTCAAAGCCGACTAGATCCCAGAGTTTTCATAGTACTTTTTTTTTCTTATGGCCGCCATCTTGTTTTTTGTTTCCGTTCAATTGGATGATTATTGGGTTGCCTAATTTTTACCCAATAAGACTTGTGAATAGAATTCGAAATTCAAGTAGATATGCATTAAGAAATTGCCACCCAAAACCGCAATAATTTGAGCATCCTCATCGTAGTTATAGAGATATCCTCACCTACCCCAGCCCTAATTATTGGTACTGTAAGTACACACACTTTCCCATATTTTATTATACCCGCAATCCGCATATACACGAATTTTTTTTTTATCCAAGCAAATTAGATTCTATTATCCCAAATGTATATAACTACCCCTATAATACAATAATGATAAATCGTGCAAAATTACGAAGTTGGGGGGTCATCAGACGTCGTTATACAGATTGGGGGTTGATCGGCACGATGATTAGACAACGCCGCTCTCGTCTAGAAGGACATCATACACATACAGGGACATCAAACACGCAACGCACCCTCTTCGTTTCATTTCAAGCAGTCCGTCTGCACCCTGCAATCAACATCTGCATATGAGGGCGGTGGAAGGGGTGCGAGGAGAGTACGAGTCTGTCGCCTTGGAGGCGGCCGGGCCGCCGACCGCCCCCTCCCCGCCGTCACTTCATCGGATCTGCGATAATCTGAATTCGAGCGCGACAAATTAAACCTAACGACATAGACATAGACGGTCGTAAAACGTATAAATTCGAGGACGTCATGTATATGCATGCAGACGTCGTAGGTAGGTAATACCTGCTTGAAATGTACCGACAGAATCTGCCGCTTCGTTAGTTAGAGTGGAAGCAGATTGATGGCTAGCGTTGTAAATTTCCGTTAAAATATTGTTACGTTTTAAATAAGCAAATTGTAATAAGTTAGCTATTAGGTACATATGTAGTAAGTCTCTTTCTTGTGTATCTGTCCGTCTGTCTGCACAAAATTTGCAATCAATTTTAAACTAACTCTCCGAAGAGCTAAAGACTTGAAACGTTAAACATAGCTCAAAACTGGATAACAAAGTTTTACAAAAATACTAACTCGCTTTCTTGTCTCTCCATTTATCTGGGAGCAAAAATTTTCGAAAATAGGGGGTGTAGCTATGTCACTGCTACAAGTAGACACTAGACGTAACGCTTGTTAGTAATAACTAATAAATTAAGCTGTCCAACAGCTTTCGAGGCATTAAAATCTTGTAGTAAATATGTACAACACAAAGAATGTTCCTTAATAGTCGTCATTACGCAATTTACGCACTAAATGAAAGAAACTCAAGTGAGCGAAACCGAGAGTGAAGTTAAAGCGAATAAACCGCGGACTCGCACCAACGTTCACCGTCACCGTTCTATGCGAACGAACGTAACGTACGGTACGGACGGCGTCTCCTGCAATTTCAGGAATTTCCGGTTGCAGGATGCGTCTCTCTCGACTCGTGTTACTAAGCCATTGTGCAAACCGAGTCCCGATATGGTAAGGCATCCGATGATTCATGCTCTAGCTAGGCAATCACCTCCAGAAGACAGCTACAACTCTGCCCGTTTAGTAGAAAACTCTCTTGTTTTTTTTTTCTGAGCAAGCATTCCGGGCATTCTTCAACTTTTTCAGGATTTCGCTTCATGGAGGTAGGTTTCTTTGCCGTACGACCAGCGATGAGATCGCATAATCAAATGCAGGCGTTCCAGGAAGTATCACTGCTTGCTTTTATTATCCCATTATAAATTACTAAATAATTGAAATATTTGCGCGTCCAAGTAATATCGCAGCAGCGGACTAGTCGATAGATTGGATATGATCGAAACGGTTGATCGGCGATAATAAAAACCAAATTCCAAATACAAGTAAGTCTTCCAATATCTACTAATGTACAGGCCAAAAATAGTTCTTGAAAAAGAGACGCATAAATTAGTGGACTTTTATGCGGTGATTCAACTGTGAATACTATCGCCATTTTGGAAATTAGGTTGCTGAAAATTTTCAAAGTCATATCTTGTTAGTGTAGTTTGATACCTACTCTAAAAATTTCACTTCAATTGCTTTAAAAATGCGCTCATAAATGGATATAAAAATTTAGCAATTAATACCCTGTTCCTACCCACGCCACTGGCTTATTAAGGGATTTTTTTTAGATTTACACTTGCGTAAAGAAAGTTCGTGTAAAACGTTTCTGCCGTCCTGTTAATTTAATTTCTAAGCTTTTTCTATCTCGCATAAACAGAGGTTAAAAAATACAAATTGCACGAAAATTCAAATGGCCGCCATTTTAAAACAGCTCTAACGATTTTGCTCAAATGCAACATCAGACCACTCCTTGTGAATATCTTACTCCCATAAAAAAAAATTTCCTAGATTGAAAATGCAGCCTGGAATAGTACCGCAAAAACGTTTATTTTTCGCACTTTGAAAGAGCACCCTGTAGTAGAAGTCATGCAATTTTTGGAAACTTTTTCAACGAAAATTAAAAGTCACTCATAAATTCTACAAGATTGTAAAATTTCGAGTAGTAATTTTGAAAGATAAAGCTACAGAGATGTGGTGAAAATCACAATAAGTTTGAAATTTTAGAAAAATAATCGCTTTAAAATTTTTTAATATCTCCGCCATTTTAATAATTTGCTTAATAATTAATTAATATAGGGGTGTCTACTCTAAAAACTTCAGATCGATTCTTTCAAAAATGTGCTCATAAATGGTAACAGAATGCTACCAATTATTTTTCCCCTTTTACTACACACGCCACTGGTTACTTAAAAAAAAGTAATTTTTTCCACTAATGTAAAGTTCGAAAAATGTATTAGCAATTTTGACGAAGATTTCAAATGGCCGCCGTTTTGAAACGGCTCGACCGATTTTGGTGAAATGATATACCTACATCAGACCACTCCTTATGGTCTGATAAAGATTGGAAAGGTTCTCAAACCTTTCTCAAACATTTCCGTAACCTTTTGCCAAATCTTTCCCAAACCTTACCGAAACATTTCCCTAACCTTTCCCAAACCTTCGATACACCTTTTCTAAGCCTTTCCCTAACCTTTTTTAAACCTTTCCGTAACTTTTTTCCAAACCTTCCCCAAAACTTCAATACACCATTTCCTAACCTTCAATCCATTTTTCCCTAACCCTACCAAAACCTTTCCCCAACGTCTCCCAAACCTTTCCATCTTACTTACTCTCATAACAAAAATTATTTCCTAGATTGAGAACTGCGGCCTGAGATGGTGTCACAAAAACGTTTTTATTTTTGGCACTTTGAAAGGACACCCTGTAAAACTCCTGCGATTTTAGGAAACTTTTGCAACGAAATTTAAAAGTCCCCCATAAGTTCTATTTCCCCCATAATTTCGCGTAGTAATTTTGAAAGATAAAGCTACAGGGACGTGGTGTAAATCAAAAGTTTGAAATTAAAAAAAAAAATAAACATTTCATATTAAATTTTTTAACATCTCCGTCATTTTAATTATTTGCTTCCTAAAAATTTCACGGCTAAAGGTTATTAGTGTAGTTGTGTGTTTTAAAAATTTCAGATCGATTAATTCAGAAACGTGTTCAAAAATCATTATAGAAAATTAGCAATTTTCCCTCTTTAACTACCTACGCCACTGGCTTTTTAATAGGAAAAATGAATTATTTTCCCAATAAAATAAGGTTCTAAAAATACTCATCCATCCATGTTAATTGAGTTTCAAAGTTTTTTCTACATCTGAACAGGCGAAAAATTAATATTTTTTTTCCAAAATTCAAATGGCCGCCATTTTGAAACAGCTCTAATGATTTTGCTCAAATGAAATCCCAGACCACTCCTTATTTGGAGTGGTCTGGGATCTTACTCCCACAAAAATTTCAGTCCCTTAGATTGAAAACTGCGACCTGAAATTAGGGGGGGGGATGTCTTTATTTTAGAATTTTGAAGAAACACCTGTGGAGTAACACCGCGACTTTAGGAAACTTTTTTAACTAAAATCGAAAGTTCTCCAGTTCTCCTATCTTGAAAGATGAAGCTACAGGGGCGTCTTTAAAATCGAAAAACCCACTTTTCGAGAAATAAATAAATATATTTATATAAATAATAATAAAAAAAATTAACTCAGCTGTATGTTGAAAAACAAAGAAGAAAAATAACGGGCTTGTTACGATCGGGCTTTATGGCAGACAACAAAACAGAGCTACGCAGAAACCTTCCAAAGCCACACGCAGTTGTTTCGGTCTCATTATGACCTCATCAGTGTGGCACATCGAAAAGATAACTCCGGATGATGATAACCAGTGGCGTATCAAAAAGAAGTAGGGTGTAAAAAAAAAGGTTGTATCACCAGCACCACACCACCACATTATATCACCAAATGTACGTACCAAATTACAAATCAATACCCCAAAAATGATTTTGCTCATTGATCAAAATGACAAAACAGCATTAAAGTTTCAACTCGAAAAGTGTCTCGAAAACTAATTTCGTTTATTGTGGGACCCTTCACGCAGTTACTCTAAACATTTGAACACACTGTATAAAAAAATTCCCACACCCGAGTTCAAGTGTCTAATTTTTCAATTAGCTAAAAGTGCGTTAAGCTAGATAAACTACATCAGTTAGATCGTTATTTTTTAAGTAACTTTCTAAATAAACACCATCCTCCGTCAGGATTAACGCGATTGAATCTCCCATTCGGACAAATTTAATTTCTAGACAGACTTTCCTTCACCATGACGACCGCGTTCGTTTCCCTTCCTGGATGTATCCTTTTGGCGGCCCTGAGCGGCAACCCCGTCAGGTGGGCGCGGTCGTCTGCGGCAACTGCCAGACACCGACGACGGGTCGTTGACCCCGACGCGACGGGGGCCGTCCCGGCGACGGCCGCCCCAAATCACCGCCGTCAGGAGCGCCGGTGTCGCTCGTTGCATCATGCATTCGCGAATTCCCGAGTATATGTCGTGCAAAATTTAACAGTAGTTATCCCGATAATGCGGGTCGGGTGGCGTGGATGTTGCCCGATAACGCGACAGGAGAAGAAACGACAATCAACCAACATGAGAACGAAGAAAATTGAATGTAATAACACTGTTTTTCTAAATATTCTGAAGTTTTTTTTTTTATTAAGGAGATATCTCATTAAAATATTAATTAATTAATATTAAAACAATTAAAAATATTTTGAGAAAGTGTAAATGTCTATTTTAAAAGTTAATGACGTCACAACCTAGTATACCATATAGAAACTGGTAATAGAAAAATTCGACAAGGTGAAAAAAATCTACGACGAGAAAAGTGAAAACATAAAAGTTTTAACTTCTGTAAAACAAGCAATTTGTGGCTGATTTTCATCCATACAAGTTAAAATATGGCAACGTTGTAAATTAATTAAAACATAAAACATTAAAGAAAACATCAAACGTCAAGCTTAGTTTTTTATTTTTTTAATTTTGGTTTCGGAATTCAAATAGAAAATATAATGGCAGAAAAGTCATTCATCAAGTTTGTCCTTAATAACCCAGAAAATATTCCCAAAAACATAAAACCCTGCCACATTGAAATAAAGTTAAAAATTGTACTTCCTCTTCTTTTTTCGAACAAATTTTTTTTAACGGAATGTCAGGAAAATCTATAAGGCGAGGAATATGACTTCATATCGATGTCCTTCGGTAAAAAATTCTTGGTGTTTTTCGAATTTTATTAAAGTTATTGACTTTTGGTTTCCTTGATTTTTTTAATTGCGGATGACATGAAAAACAATACTGCGCAAATAATAAAAACAAAAATTGACTGAAAATTTTTGGATCTAGTGGGCTTTGAAAATTTTTGAAATGTTAGATGGATACCTCATGCACGGTGTTTACAAACAATAAGCAATTTATACATACAATTGTTTTATTTTAGTCAATTAAAATAAGAAAACTCGATTTTAGCATTTTCTCAGGACATTTCAGTAACGACTGAATTTAGCTGTTTGTTTCAGATTCTTAATACATACCTACGTACAAAATTGTGTGACTTTTCTCTAATTTAACCGCGCGACCCTGTATCTAGTTCTCAAGATTTCCATGGTGGCAGAGATTAAAAAACTCTCCGTAAAAAACGATTCTCCGAATTTGTTTCAAGGAGAATTTCAAAAACATTTTGGAGAAAAAACAATTCGATTTCGATCAATTCGACCTGCTTCAGATAAAAATGGTCAAAATAAACATTTTTGACTTATCTTTTTGGTATGCGTTTCAAAAATTCAATTTCGTTTATTTAAACGCGCCCTTTAAAAAAGCAACAAAAATTGAAATTAATCAATAAGATCGTAATAGCTTTTCAGGATTTATACAGGGTGAGTCAAATTCGAGCTACATCATTGGGATCTCGGAGACTTTAATACGGACTCCGTTAAATTGGGACAAAGTGCGCTATTTTGCCGAGATTTTTTTTTTAGTTATCTCCAATTATTGTTTTGAAAAATGCGAAAAAAATTTAAATTTATTAAATATTAAATTCCCATCTATACCTCAGTCGGTCAAAAGATATAGTAATAAAAGTGCGCGGCAAGTTTACAATCCAGGTAGGCAGACCTTATACACAAGAATTATATACACAAACCTTAGAATGCCCTTCTGATTGGTTTACCGGAACCAGATAACCAATAAATAACGCACTATACAGAGTGTCCCACGACATGACTGCCATAGCTTAAGGGTAGGTGTAATTTTTCAAGGCGATTCAGGATCTGGTTTTGAAATTTTCCTGAGGTCCTTCGTTTCAATTATACAGGGTGATTTGTGCAATTTGCCGAAATCTTTGATGAGCGATATCTTTTGAACGAATTGATCGAATTTAACGAAATTTGGTAGATATGCTCTACTAATGACACTTGATACCTCGCATTTTTCGCCGATTCGAAAACTGCAGGGCCGTACTTAATTTTTTGATATCTTTCGGTTTTGTCGAAAACTTCACCCTGTATGCATTTTATTCAAAGTTTGGTGCCATATTCTAAAACTACGTGAAAAATGCTACAATTGTGGTAAAAAAATACTTGGCATCATTAAACTGAATCGAGAAGAAAATTCAGTTTTTTAGTTTTTTATTCGGGATTTCAATTCATGTATGTTGTTAATAATTTAAGAAAAATCAAATGTGGTTTTTTAAAACTTGCGTATTTTGTAGTTATTTCAAATAAATTTACTTTATCTACAGATTTAGCCAAGATTAGGGACCCTTCTACAGATTGTTTCGAGCTAAAAATAAGTTTTAACAGCAAAATAAATAACACAATTTAATACATTACCACATAGACAAATAAATATCCACATAAACGAAACAGGAAGAAAAATATACACACAAATTTTGAGAAGAAAAACTACAATTCAGTGCAGGTAACGGTCCAGGAGACCACCATCAAACTCAACACATTTCCTAGACTTTTGGAGTAAATCTCGGTTACCCTGCGCATCACTTCAAACCTATCTAATTTACATTTCTATTTTCCAACAGGTGAGAGGTGACGAAGCTGCTGAGAGGTGACGAAGCTGCTGCTAATTGTGCACTTTGTCAGTGGATTCTAGGACACAGACTGCATATTCCTAGAATTATTTTCACATTGTTGGGCACTTGAAAATCCACGACTAACTCGGGAAACCCATTTTCAAGATAGATTTTCGGTGAATGTTTGGTGTGGCATTATTGACGACCGCCTCATTGGTCCGTTTATAATGGAAGATCGTCTCACAGCCATTCGTTATTTACGTTTCATTGCGAAAATGATCTTCCAATATTACTGAATGAAGTTCCTATTAATGTAAGACAACGAATGTGGATTCAGCACGATGGCGCACCTCCACACTTTGGTCGAGAAGTTACAGAATTTCTTAATCAAGATTATACAAACCGGTGGATTGGAAGAGGTTCTGCGGTTCCTTGGCCAACAAGGTGACCAGACTTTAATCCCCTGGATTACTTTTTATGGGGAAGACTGAAAAGTGTAGTTTATGCAGGGAATATTGAGAACAGAGAACAACTAGTCGCTAGAATCATGGATGCCGCTAGAGCTAGACTGTGTATACAGCAACTAGGTGGACATTTTGAGCAAGTACTTCAATAAAGCGATTTTTTTTAATGGTTTTTAGATTAATTTCAAGGTCAAGGAAATGTGTTGAGTTTGATGGTGGTCTCCTGGACCATTACCTTGCACTGAATTGTAGTTTTTCTTCTCAAAATTTGTGTTGATATTTTTCTTCCTGTTTCGTTTACGTGGATATTTATTTGTCTATGTGGTAATGTATTAAATTGTGTTATTTATTTTGCTGTTAAAACTTATTTTTAGCTCGAAACAATCTGTAGAAGGGTCCCCAATCTTGGCTAAATCTGTAGATAAAGTAAATTTATTTGAAATAACTACAAAATACGCAAGTTTTAAAAAACCACATTTGATTTTTCTTAAATTATTAACAACACATGAATTGAAATCCCGAATAAAAAACTAAAAAACTGAATTTTCTTCTCGGTTCAGTTTAATGATGCCAAGTATTTTTTACCACAATTGTAGCATTTTTCACGTAGTTTTAGAAAATGGCACCAAACTTTGAATAAAATGCATACAGGGTGAACTTTTCGACAAAACCGTAAGATATCAAAAAATTAAGTACGGCCCTGCAGTTTTCGAATCGGCGAAAAATGCGAGGTATCAAGTGTCATTAGTAGAGCATATCTACCAAATTTCGTTAAATTCGATCAATTCGTTCAAAAGATATCGCTCATCAAAGATTTCGGCAAATTGCACAAATCACCCTGTATAATTGAAACGAAGGGCCTCAGGAAAATTTCAAAACCAGATCCTGAATCGCCTTGAAAAATTACACCTACCCTTAAGCTATGACATGATGTGACAGATGTGCTATGACAGATGTGACTACTTGGACCTTAAAAGTTTGTGCGCAGTTTTATTACTATATCTGTTGGTCGACTGAGGTATAGTTGTCTTATTTGAAAAGATATCAAAAAACTGAAATCACATTCTCACGGCCACTGTTTATTTGCCATCAAAATAATTTATGTAATAAATAAGATTGAGGGTTACACGTTTCGAATTTACACTGCCATCATCAACTTTATTTTTTTTTAAATACGGACTTGGATTTTTTTCTTTATTTTGGAAGTAAATGGTGCATTTATTCTATTCAGTTTTTTTTTTTCTGAGATTTATTTACAAAAGTAGAGTAATGAAATTTATTTATTTAGAATTTATTGTTGTTTTTTAAATCCAGAACCGTATTCATTTTTTTTAATTTCTTTAAAAATAAAAAATTAACTAAATACCTATGTAGAATAAATAAAAATAAAAAAAAATAATTAAAAGGGCTATTTTATGAAACAACCCTCATATGATCGCGTATTTTTTTTTTTTTGAGTAGAGTTAACAACAAATAAACTGTCGGTTGGCCATGGAAGAGTGAGACAAACAGTAGTTACATAGTTCAAATAAAAATAAAAATCTAAAATTTACATTAAGATGGAATTCCTGCCAGTCGACAAGCGTCTCGCGACATTGGCTTATGGAAGATAAAAACAGGCGTGCATGCGCATTTGGACTCTCATCATTATGAGTAGGTAGCCGTAAGGTATAGTCAGGTCAGAACATCTTCCCTTGAAAAAAAAACCTATAAAATGCGCCGCAGGTTTTTTAGTGTCAAATGAGACCTGTCATTTGAGGCGGGACACTTTTTGAGTTAAGATAGTTCAATTTGCTAAAGTGAATAGTTCCAATTTTCGGAATTGCATATCGACACACGTTTCATTTCAAGTCATGGCCTGTCATCAGGGTTTTTTTGCTCGGTCTTTATTTAATTATTATTAAGTAATTTTTCTCGAAAACTATAACTTAATATGAAAAAAAAAATACAAGAGAAAATCAGTCAAGCTTACTTTTTTAATAAAATGAAATGTTTTGATACCCTTAGCGAGTTATTAGCCATTAGCCAAATAAGGGTCTTTTTACCATTTATTTTTGAGCGGGAAGGAGGGAAGTGGAATCACCCCGCAGCTGATTTTTCTAGTTTTATTGTGTGTTTAAATTTTGAAAACAGCGTGTTTAAAAATATTCAATATTCGAGACAATTTTTTCTGAGAACTGAATGAGATTTAAAAAATAATTTTTATATAAAGAAAACGCGGTGGCGTATGATTTTTTTCTACAATAAAGTTCAATAAAAATCTAGAAACGTCACGAAATAAAAGAAAAAAATTGTTACACATTAAAATATAACAAATTAAAGGTGTAAATACACGAAACATAAAAAATATCAAAGTTGGAGTAACTCTCTATTAAGTGTAAGTCCTACCTACGAAAGTGTTCATATATGTATATTTTTTTTTTCTTAAAAAAAAACATTTATTAGAACATTATTCGTTCTTCTTATTTTCCTAAAATGGTCCCAAGAAATATTCTCCTCCTGACTAGCTCTGTATAAAAATTTATTATACAACATGTTACATACAAAATAAAGGAGGTGATTCGACGACTTATTTCAAGAAAAAACTTTCTAATTAACATTTTAATCAAACAGTTTTTTAGATACACAGTGCTCAAAAAAATATTATTTTTCCAAATTCATGAAGATATGAAAATGTTTTTCTTACTTTTTACGAATCTCAAGAACCGTTAAGGCTACAGGATCGAGCTTTTGTACAGATTTTTACATTAATAATAGCTGTTACTTTTAAGGCTTCTAAACCAATGTTTTGGTATATGTCAATGATGGAGAATTAAGGGTTGCTTAAAAGTCTTACCCCCACATCTTTTACGCCACTCGAGATTAAAATTGGCGTTTTGACACCGAAGTTCCAATTTTTCAAGAAAAACGGCATTTTTTATCAAAAAAACCTGCAAAATCCAATTTGAACAAAAAAAGTTATTTCCAAAATAAAGTAACAATTATTATTGATAAAAACTTAAAAAAAGATAAAAACCAAACAATTTTTGTAATGATTATTGGTTTGTTCAAGTTTTGATCAATCACTTAATTTTGAAAATAACCTTTTTTATTCAAATTGAATTTTGTACGTTTTTTGATAATAGATGCCGTTTTTCTTGAAAACGGTGCCTCCTGCAGCTTTTGACCAGCTTTTGTTCTTTGTGTAAAAAACATTGGCGGTTTGGAATTTGCTGTCAAAACGCGAATTTTTCGAGTGGCGTAGAAGTTATTCGGAAACTTTTACGCAACCCTATAAAATTGGTTTAGAGCCTTGAAAGTAGCAATTATTAATGTAAAAATCTGTACAAAAGCTGGAGTCTTCAGCCTTGACAGTTCTTGAGATATGGCAAAAAAGTAAGAATTTTTTTTGAAGTATCTCGAAAACGGCTCGTTTGCAGACCCATGTCAATAGAAACTTTTTTCATTAAATAATTCCTTGAATCACCTTTATTTTGTACATGTTGGTAGTTAACACCCTGTATAACAGCAAACTATGCAACAAGTTTACAATGGCGATTAATGGCGAATAGAAATAAAAATTATTACCGTCACTGTCACATCAAAGAATTACGGATCATCAGCTCTCTTTTAAAATAAAATTTTTCTCAGTTTCAATTGAAATAATAATTGAAAAAATCATTGCTAACAGTGAAAAGTATACAGTGCGCGAGAAAAGTAAGGAATAAATTCGATAAACCGGAAAGCACTGTTTTTTTGAAATAATGAAAAAACAGGTCAATTTTGTTTTTAAGTTGTTTAACTTTTGACATAACATTCGGGTATACAGGGTGATGCGCGAAAAAGTGGTGACGTCATCGGCATTTTTTTTAAATGGCAACCCTTATTTTTTATTCCATTTTTTGATACTTCATTTTATTGCCAATACGGTTATGTGATCATTTTGTAACCTTAAATGAGGAAATTTCTGAGAAAAGAACTTAACTTAGACAGATTCAATGTAATAGACAGATTTAATAGATTTAATTTAATTTAATTTAACAGATTTAATTTAATAGACTTAATTTAATAGACAGATCTTATAAAATTACCATGGAAACAATCATTTTATTTGATATCGTTTTAATTTTTATCGTTAATGTTCCGATTTTCACATCACTAAAAAGTGCACACTTTCTACTCACAAGCTGTTTTCTCAGAAATTTCCTTATTTAAGGTTACAAATTGATTACATCACCATACTGGCAATTGAATGAAGTATCAAAACATGGAATAAAAAATAAGGGTTGCCATTAAAAAAAAAAATGCCGATGACGTCACCACTTTTTCGCGCATCACCCTGTAAACCCGAATGTTATGTCAAAAGTTGAACAACTTAAAAACAAAATCGACCTGTTTTTCATTTTTTTCAAAAAAACAGCCCTTTTTGTTTTATAGAATTTATTCCTTACTTTTCTCGCGCACTGTATAGATTGCATTAAACATTTTTGGACGAGTACCTATTTTACGTATATTGTGAACTAACAGGAGTAAGCAGAGAACGAGACAACATTATCGAACGGAAAAACGACACGGCAAGGCAAACTATCGTTGTGCCGCTCGTCGAGACTCGTGAGGAATTTTTCAGGATACCAGAAACGAGGCGACCAGGAGGTGGTTTTCGCCACCACGACGAGGAGGTCGTATAGAGCAGGGTCTCGAGCGCGCCAGAGCCAGACAGAAGCCATAACAACGGGACAGAGAGAGACGGCATCAACGTGAGTGACCTGCAGCCTGCAGCTGCAACGACGGATGCATGCATGCACCGCGTCATCGCCGTTGCATCGGTGCATGTGCAACGGTGCACCTATTCCTGATCGCCTGGTGCATCGATGCACCGCTCCGAGAGGCTCTCACCTCCCGCGCGACCTACGTCCGTCCTATATGTCGTCGTTCTCAAGAAGTCATCCTCGAATTATTAACACGGCGCGGGGTATAATTAGACGACACCCGCACCCACGCCAATACTTCAGCAGGGTGGGTCTAGGCATTTAGTAGCCGCGGCTGGGAGTTCCGCTGCTGCTGGTGCGTTCCGGTCGGATGAAAGTTTGATGATTAACGGCCGGGCGATTAATTTTTTGACACCAGGTACGAGATAATTGGATGTGTTTATTTATTTTATATAGTTGGCAACAGTTATGTTCTATGAAGATACCATTTCAGATGGTTTGGTGCTTGTGAAGGGAGAAATATCGATTGTTTCACTGTAATTTCAGCTCATCAGCCTGGTCTATCAACTAAGAACACGCCAGAAAAGTATTTACTATTATAATTTTTCTATATATTTCTTATTCAGTTTGTTTCTTCGCTTTATCTATTCGTCCGTAATATTTTATGGAAAAAATCCGGCAAGTGCAATATTTTCAAGCCTTTTTAAATTGGCCTTCCATAATTTTCCATGGTCATCATGTTTACTGTGAAAATTTCAGTTCAATTCCTTTGAAAATGTGCTCATAAATTGTTAGAGAAATTTAGCCGTTTTTACCCTTTTCCTACTGACGCTACTGGCTTATTATTAGGAATACATAATAGGTACACTTTTTTAGACTAATATCAAGTTCAAACGAGTTTCATTTTTTCCATCTTGTTTGTACTGGGGGTTTTTTAAATAACCACTTTTACGAAAATTAAAATGATCAGCAAGAGATCAGATTTTCAACTGTTTCTCCATTTATTCCGGTAACTTTTCAATCTGCCCTCGTACCCTACCCCAACTGTTCAAATAGTGGAAAATTATTCGACAATGGATAAGCCTCGACTCGGAACGATCGAAACATCTATGCGAATGACTCCCTCCGACTATAGATCGAGATCCAGACCCACCTCAAGGCTCTTTATCCGCTTCCAATCTGTCCCCCATCCCGTCCCGATGTCCAGACTTTCGAGAGCGTTTCCGGTATTCCACTAAAATTAACAATTCTTGAATCCAGTTAAATTATTGTATATAATAAATTATATTGTAAGAGTTTTTCCAAGAGGACGACATGGAAAAATGTTTCCCTCCCTTGTTGTTTCGGGAAATGTTTCAAGTTTTTCGACTATAATCAACCAATTTCCTTGCTTCACACGAAGAAAGTCTGAAAGAAAATTGGCAGCTTCTTTTTCAAAGTTACCCAACTTCTGACTTACTTTCCTCACCACATCCATTTCTCTCATACTTATACACTGACGCCCTCCTATCACACTCGATATCACAACTCAACCCTTCCATAAAACCAAAATTGTCACGGAAACTTTCACCAATATATGAACCGATAAGAAAGTTTGCTCCAACGCAGAGATATCTAAAAGGTACGGGTAAGAAACGTGGAAGATGACGTAAGAAAAGAGAGATAAAATACATTTTAGAGCAATTCGTTACTTCCGTTTCATTAACGACTGTACAAAAACAGGAGAAAGTTTATTTTTCTGGTTCTTTAGGAACTGCATCATGAATTAATGGCATACTGTTTTACAATATGTTATTCATCTCTTTTCTAGCAAAAAAAGAGTCCAGACCTCTCTTGGGCTGTAAAGAAAAAAAATCCAGACCTCCCTTGGGCAACAAAGAGTCCCGACCTCACCTAGTCAGCAGAGAGTCTAGACCTCCCTTGGGAATGGAAGAGTCCAGACCTCCCTTGGGAAACAAAGAGTCCAGACTTCACCTGGGCAACAAGGGTCCAAACTTTAACCCAAACAAAATGAAATACAAAACAAGTGAAAAAATAAACAAAATGTTAATAACCAAAAGGGACACAAGAAGAAGTTTAAAAAAATCCTTAACAATCGTTACCTATACGATTTATGGAGCCGCAACCGTCAGAGTCAATAAAGTCATGACTAACATAATTTCAATCTAATTCAATAACCACCGATGGTGGAGGTGGAATATACCGTCCCTTCGGGATGCGCCCTGCGCCCGCTTCAGAGTTCAGACGTCTGTCGTCGGGGCGACTGCACCCGCGGGCCCGCGCCCCAGCCGTCTGCACCGGCAGAAGGAGGAGGGGGGAGGGGGCGGAAAATCCCCCCGCTTCGGATCGACCCCCTCAGGCTGGCAGGAAGGAATCACCGACGTCTGGCTGCTAGTCTGCTGCACTCCAGACGTAATTATTGTATTACAAGGGTTGCGAAGGAGGTGGCCGCTCGCGCCATACAGCCGCCGCCGCGGCGATATCCAAGCAAGGGGCATCGAGAATGCGGAACGTCGTCCTCGTTACGTCCCGTGAGGGGAATCACATTCAATTAGGCGGGGAATCATCAGATCCGAGCTCGTAATTGTGCAGGTAATAATGCGCGATTATGCGGTTCCAGTTTCGGAATTTCATTATTATTCCGTAACCGTTATTTCTCTATCTAGGTATTGAACGTATAAGGTAAGTAATAATAATCATTGGGACCGCAAAAAAGTACCTACAGGTCATAAGAAATTGTTCTTGAATGGAATTTATTCGCCCAGTCATGATGGTCTTAGAAAAATTTTAACACAGTCTCAAATTATTAGCATACTTTACTTTCTAATCCAGGATTATGGTCTTGTCTTTTTCGAAAAATTAACTTTTTTAAAATCGATTGATTGGAATTATTTAAGCAGGGCTAAATGCACAAGGGTGCTCAAACAAGCCGTTAAAGAATAAGAAAAAAACAGCAGAATTATCACTGCAAACTTCTACAGAAATTTAGGAAGGTGAGATCCATGCAGATAATTAATTAACCTGATGAAGGTTGAGCCTATTTTAAACGCCCAAACCGATGTTAATTAATTATTTATTAAAAAGCATAAATCAATTTTCCCTGGATTGGAAAAAATAATCAAAATTTATATATGTGGCGCCATCTATGGTCAATCTATAAAAGTAGGGTCTCTGTCTTGCAATACCATTCCTGCAATGGCGTAAATAGTTGACGAGTTTCACAAGAGATGGCGATAAAAATAAGTTTACTATTTTCTGCAGTTGTTTGTATCTTCTCATTACATCAATTGCGTCAATAGTTCAAGAGTTATTTACAAGATGGCGGTAGCTACTAAAAATTATTCCAATTTTCCAATTTCAAAAATGAGATTTGAGATATAAAAATTGATACAATTATTATTGCAAAAATGCACACATGAGAGGAGAAAATTAATTGTAAAAACAAACAAAAAGATTTATGAAATTATGAATTAATAAACTAATCATTATTCAAGGAACGTTTGGCATAAACATCAAACTTCATTTGACAATAATTAGATGAAGTCTCTAATTGATCAGTCAACTACTAGAAAACGATCACAGTAAACCAACAGTCAATTGCAGCGGTCAACCAAGTTAACTCACTGCAATATTGAATCTCTATTCTCATCTCTCTGACTACCACTTCAGACAAATTTACAACAAAACCGGATGCCATAAACAAAACAAAAAGACTCACCTTACTGAAGTATCCGACGGTGTGACACCCCTCGTTATCCACCATCGTCATCACGTAAAACAGGAAAGGTTCCACATCGTAGTAGAGGGTTTTATGATCGAGGAAAAACTTGGCAAGCAGGCAGAGGTTCTGGCAGTACTGCTTGTACCGTTTTCCGTCCACCTCCCACACACTGATGGTATCTTTCCGGTAAACCTCATCGCCCGGCGGATGACGCCACACGCACTTGACTGAGTGCCTTTGTAGTATCGTCCGCGACTTCATGTACCGAAGGCAGTACTCGCAGATGTACAGCTTGGGAAGACGAGCGTAGTCTTCCGGGTAGGGACTCTGGTACCAAACTTCCATCTCGAATTTGCCCATTTCGATGTATTTCGTACCTGTAAAAATGTGAATCATTCCAGTTAATTCATCAATTATTTTTAACGAGTCATACTAATTTTATTCATTTCAATTTTCAATAAAATGTCATCATGATAATATTGAAAAAAAAAAATTAAAGCAAAAAATGGGAAAATAACACTCCACCTTTGGTGTTTGGTTGCATCTTCAAATCGTCCTCGATCTTCTCACTGGCCATCGCTTGGGCGTCCCTGAACAATTTCAAATCGTACTCCGGGACGAAGTTCATTAGATCTGGTTCGTGGTTCTTGTCCAGGAGTGGTTTCTGATCGTCGGCAGGCTCGCTCTTAAACTTGATCCGAGAGTCTTTAATTTTCTGCAGATACAGCTTCTGATCCTGGATCACTTGGTTCCTCGGAGACTTCTTGAACACGTCCAGGGCCTTCTTGCGAAACTCCTCGCGCTTCCTCCGTTCGATCGCCTCCTCCCTGCAGAGCGCCTGAGTCAGATTGTGGTACGTGGGGCATGCTTCGAGCGTGAAATGCTTCTCGTACTTCCCGCTGAGATGACCGGAACTCTCGCAGCCTTCCAGGGGGCACTTACGTTCTTCTATGACGTGCGTCTCGTTCAGACGAGACTTCCCGTCGTTGCGTTTGCTGTTTTTCGTTTTACCTTTGCTGACGATCGGGGCCTTCTTCACCGGGGACCGGCTGAGAGATCGTTTGGTGCTTTCGGTGTCTGAGTCGGTGTCGGAGTAAACGGTTTTACCCAGGAGGTGCTTCGATTTTCTTGTACTAGCCGATCGGGTTAACTTCCTTGTAGCAGCAATTTGTTGTTTGGATTTGTTCTGATCGTCGTTTTCGGAGTCCGAGTTATCCTCCTTTGCAGTGACGGTGGGTTTATTGATGGGTTTTTTGGTGGGTTTCTTGGGATCTTCTGATGTATCGCTACTATCGCTATCGGAGCTGCTGCTGGAATCGCTAGTTGAAGACGTCGAGCTCTCAGAGCTCCCCTTCGGTTTAGATTTTTCGCATTTCTTTTCGACCGGTTTAATTTTCTCAACGGCTCTAACCGATGCTTTCTGTCTCGGTTTAGGCAGAACTGTCGGTTTAGAGGGACCTTTAGCGGGACTCTTTGAGTCACCCTCGGAATCTGAGCTGTTCTCGGGGGAGAAAATGCTCTTCTTTTTATTGGGATCGTTTTTAGCACTGGCGATCGCTCTTGGTGTTCCTTTCGCTTTAACTTTCGTGGTCGGCGGTGCTTTGTTGGCGTTCTGCTTCGGGGGTTTCTCGTTTGACAATCTCGGTTTCGGAGGTTGTTTCGGGGGTGCAGTAACGGCGACTGTTGCGCTAGCTTTAGGTTTAACTGGAGCTTTCCGCTTAGCCTGTTGTTTGGCTAGCACGCCTTTAGCATCTTCTTCTTCTTCCGATGAATAAATGTTAGTTTTAGCAGGTTTTGCAGTTTTGACCGGCTGCGCTTTCGCTTTAACCGTCGGTTTGATATCGGAGGATTTTGTCGAGGGGTTTGATTTTGGACCCTCAATGCTTTTTCGCGCGGTTTTTGTTAACACAGCTGCAGGTTTCTTGTTCTCAGGGCTGGACTGGTTTTTGGTGGTTTTCGTAGGTTCCTGAGACGATGAAGAATCAGTGTCACTGGAAGAGGATGAGCCCGAGCCACTTGAAGATGAACTGGAACTTGAGGAGTCACTGGTTGAACCGGAGGTTGATTCGGTTGAGCTGCCGGTCTGAAAATTGCCCTTAATTTGAATTTGTTGCGTTCGAGGCAGTGTGTTGTGCATGCTGACTGTGGTAACTTTCCTAAAGGATTTAACAATTCGATTTTAGCTTACCTTTTTCTTGTTTGTCATTGTGGAGAAACTGGGAGGATTCCTGGATATGATATTGAGAAGAATTACACATTAAAAGCGGTTAAAACATTTAAATAAAACCATAAAACAGTCAATATTTACATAAAATCAATCATTTAAAAACTATATCCATTTCATTTTAAAACTAAAATTTTTTTGGTAGTACCAGTTTTTCTTCTTATTAAAATTTAGTGAGGTTAAAGGCAACTGTCATGGCCTCCACAGTTAACTTAACTAACAACCACGTTGCGATAAATTGGCCGCGTTCACAATGGTCACATCTCACATCACGTTTTTTACATTTAATCTTCACGTTTTATTTTTAAAATGATCTACGAGTTCTACGACAATCTTATAATTAAATTTATAATATAATTCGGTCAATTTCAATATCAGAAACCAAACTTACTGTATAATGTATCTTACACGTGTTGACGCCGTCAGTGTGACGTCACTGGGCGGGGCTAAGTGTATAATTGCTTCCAAAATTACAAACCTTTCACGTGGCCGTTGTTGTCAGTTGTCGTGATTTAGTTGAAGTTTTAAGTTCACGTGGTCCTGAAGTTTGACTTATTGAGGTTGTTTTCAGTCATTGACCTGCGATCGTCATCAATTGAATTGAACTAAATCATATTTTAGGTTTTCGTCTAGCTCGAACCGTCAGTCGGTAGTTTTATTTTCATCATTAAAAATTCCGCATTTACCGTAATCAAAAGTTTACAGTGAAATTGGCAACCCTGCAACTGTCAAAATAATGCTTACCATTATACTTTCTGCTCTCTATAATAGGCAGTTCACCATACCATACCATGATAAAATTAATGTATCATGATGATGACCATCACCCAGTTCCTAGTCCATCTCTTTTTATTCTACAGTAAGCAAGAAAAAAAACTCTTGAAAACCAAACTTTGCTTCTTCAACTTGACCATCACACTTTGTTCACCTTCTCTAAATAGAGTGAATTGTGATATATTCAAAAATATATTATGTTGAATGTCCATTTTTTATTAGAAAAGTAATATTATTTTCATTTTCATCATTTCTCAGAAAACATTTGGCGCTAGTAATTTTTAATTTGGGTGAGTTTCTAAATAGTTTCTAAGCGTATCTAAATTGAGCAGCCAACAAGTGAAAACATTACCCCTTTTCTAGAGTATCTGGATATTGACAGATTTTTATTGTAATTTTTTTCAAGGTACTCTAATAATCTTTTCTAAAATAATGCAGGCAGCCAAATCAAATCTGTTGGCTAAATTACTCTGTTTAGGTTTTAGATAGGTCAACATTGCGTCAAAGAAGTCAAAATGCCTAATTTGACAATCTTACTGAGCACTCAACGAGTCAACGACAGATGACATTTGCGTTATTGACATTTATGCATAACTAATTATTAGTCATTTTTATCATTAAAATATATGTCATTGTCAAATAACTTCATCGTCAACTCAACAGCTGACATTGCTTGACGTTTTATCCAAGGTTGAGTATTTATAAACTCACCTTTATATCAGGATGTTTGTCAGTGGCGGAGGTAAAGAGAAAAATAGAGAAATAAATAAATAAAAGAAATCCTTTAATAAGATAATAAATTACTTGTATAGTTTCAATGTTGATTTATCTTGTATAATGTCTATTTATAATTTGCATAAGACAACATTCTAAAATGTAGTATATAGCTAATCACAATACTCAGATGTTTAATTTGGCGGCCATCATATAATTAGAACGCCTGTGATCTCTGGCGCCAACCATTGACAGTTAAAATAAGGCAACATGGATCTCCAACTCCATCAACTGACACGATCTTTTTGACAGTAACGCGACCTAACCTTGAATATCTTTGCACAGCATGAGATGATTGTCGAGTATGTGATATCAATAAAATGTATGTGATCCATAAAATTTTTCATCAACTATAGTGCCTTGGAAGAGAGAGATGGCTATTGCAGTCATGTCTGAGCTCATTTTACTAAAATAATTGTGAGATAACTTTTGTAGTTCAAATTCTCATGTGTCATATTTAATTTCAATTCCTGTCAGTTTCATTAAAGTATTAAATATATTGCGAAAAACAATAATTTATGACTATAATAATTTAAGAACGTAATGAAATTACTGGTATGTTACTAAACAACCTTCAACTTTCAACCTTAATTGTCACTTTTTTTATGATTCATGACATTTTTGACCACCATTCTTCATAAATTTTGTTATTTTTGCTTTGGAAGTGAAATTATAAAATGGTAAATGTTAATTAATTGGCACATTCATGGCCGATTGCACAGTCTCTACTTAAATCTGGACTTAACTAAGTGACATTTAAATTTAAGGGCCACTTAAATTTTAATAGCATTGCACCACTGCCACTTACGAAATACTTAACTAAGTCGCAGTGAATCTGTCAACAAGGCTAAATACTGGTTGCTTTTGTGCTAAAAGAGATGTTAGTGGTACTACTGACGTAAGAATTCTGTCGGTTGTCACTTTGATTGACGAATTGTAGTGGACACGATGCCGGAGGCCGGTTATTGACAGTATGACGTCATAGTCATTAGTCAATAAAGGTAAAAAATATTCATTTCGAATATTGCGATTTGCCTTGGCAACCCATGATCAATGATTTCTAATATTTCCAGTCCAGCGACGATCATCTTCCAAAATATGGTTTTCTAATACAACATCCATTTTCGTATTATGTATATTTAAATTAGTAAATCAAGGGTAGTTTTATTTTTATTAGCAGGGAATGCCAGGATACTGATGAACACACAACACGATTTTATGGTTATGTTGATTTCATGCATTATTCGATTGGCTCTTTGATTAGGCATTATTTGCTTCTTCTTATTTTCCTGGTATAATTTTTGTAAAACTACCTTATTTAGGTTAAGTGGGACTTTAAGTGGAAGATTTGCGGCCCTTAAGATAAGTGTCACTTAAAATTCTTAAGGTCTACTTAAATGAGTGGTGCAACAGAAACAGTCCCCCTTAAAATTTTAAGTGACACTTAAGATTTAAGTGTGGGTGGTGCAATCGGCCATCAAAAACCTAAACTCGAACGGAAACGTCAAATTGAAATATTCTTTTATCCTCATTCAGAAAGACAGAATATTCCGAGTTTCTGAGATAACAACGATTTAGGGTACCTGTATTACCGACACTAGGGCTAGTAAGAATCAGTGTCGGTAATACAGATACCTTACAGCGGCTCGAGTTGTTCATCCTCCTTGAAATACAACCAATGCAAACTGCAATTAGTAAGAAACTCAGCAGCACACGTACTCAGCAGATATCGTTACTGTTCGAGGTTAGTTTCTTTACTCTAACAAAGTTCATTATGCAAGTAGTTATGTTTTTGTTATTGTTATATGATTTGTAGATCATTGATTGGAGTAGTTCACTTACACACCTACCATTCCTACCAATTGTTTGTGTTTTATCTGGCAGACATGCTTCATTTTTGCATATTAAAAAGCCGAAGTATACTCAAAAGTCACAACAAACCGTAGGTAGGTAGGTCTTAATGAGTATAAAGACAAATCAATAGCCTGTCGTATTGGAGTCGGGTTTTAACCCATCGTCCTGACAGTTGTCAAGTCTGGAGCGCCCGAGAACCCAAATAAAGAGTTTCAGACTCAGGCAGCAACACACATCCAACCAGACTACCAAAAGCACGGACGGCCGTTTCGGTCTCATTAGACCTCGTCAGATAGCGTACTATATTGGAGAGTCCGGAAGGATATGAATCGCTGCATGAATCGAAAACCCTATATGGAATCTCATTCAACCGGTTACCAGTGACCTCGAGACAGAGCGACATCTATCAAGAGAAACAACAGGCTCCCAGCAAAACAAAACTCCAGTGTGTATTATGGGTTGCAGACACTCCAGGGGCTACGAGACTGACATCAAATATGCATATTAAAAAGCCGAAGTATACTCAAAAGTCACAGCAAACCGTAGGTAGGTATAGGTCTTAATGAGTATAAAGACAAATCAATAGCCTGTCGTATTGGAGTCGGGTTTTAACCCATCGTCCTGACAGTTGTCAAGTCTGGAGCGCCCGAGAACCCAAATAAAAGAGCGCCGAGAATCCAATATAGTACGCTGACGAGGTCTAATGAGACCGAAACGGCCGTCCGTGCTTTTGGTAGTCTGGTTGGATGTGTGTTGCTGCCTGAGTCTGAAACTCTTTATTTGGGTTCTCGGGCGCTCCAGACTTGACAACTGTCAGGACGATGGGTTAAAACCCGACTCCAATACGACAGGCTATTGATTTGTCTTTATACTCATTAAGACCTACCTACCTACGGTTTGTTGTGACTTTTGAGTATACTTCGGCTTTTTAATATGCATATTTGATGTCAGTCTCGTAGCCCCTGGAGTGTCTGCAACCCATAATACACACTGGAGTTTTGTTTTGCTGGGAGCCTGTTGTTTCTCTTGATAGATGTCGCTCTGTCTCGAGGTCACTGGTAACCGGTTGAATGAGATTCCATATAGGGTTTTCGATTCATGCAGCGATTCATATCCTTCCGGACTCTCCAATATAGTACGCTATCTGACGAGGTCTAATGAGACCGAAACGGCCGTCCGTGCTTTTGGTAGTCTGGTTGGATGTGTGTTGCTGCCTGAGTCTGAAACTCTTTATTTGGGTTCTCGGGCGCTCCAGACTTGACAACTGTCAGGACGATGGGTTAAAACCCGACTCCAATACGACAGGCTATTGATTTGTCTTTATACTCATTAAGACCTACCTACCTACGGTTTGTTGTGACTTTTGAGTAGGTATACTTCGGCTTTTTAATATGCATATTTGATGTCAGTCTCGTAGCCCCTGGAGTGTCTGCAACCCATAATACACACTGGAGTTTTGTTTTGCTGGGAGCCTGTTGTTTCTCTTGATAGATGTCGCTCTGTCTCGAGGTCACTGGTAACCGGTTGAATGAGATTCCATATAGGGTTTTCGATTCATGCAGCGATTTATATCCTTCCGGACTCTCCAATATAGTACGCTGACGAGGTCTAATGAGACCGAAACGGCCGTCCGTGCTTTTGGTAGTCTGGTTGGATGTGTGTTGCTGCCTGAGTCTGAAACTCTTTATTTGGGTTCTCGGGCGCTCCAGACTTGACAACTGTCAGGACGATTTAAAACCCGACTCCAATACGACAGGCTATTGATTTGTCTTTATACTCATTAAGACCTACCTACCTACGGTTTGTTGATGCTTCATTTTATTCAAGGCAATAGTTGATGGAAAATTTTGTGGGTCACACGAGCGAATATAATGCTTATTGGGATTTACCTTTTTTTAATCAAAAACAAGCAAAAACTCAAATAAACAAATAATGGTGGGCTCTGTTGGTAACAATTTTGGCCTGAATTTAATTTCATTAGCAATATTAGCATATAATACACAATAATAAATGAGATATGATGGGAGTGTAATAAAGGTTGCTAATAATTTTAGTTGATTTTTGAACGCAGCAGCACAACTATCGTACGACAACATGTCAAAAGTTAAATGTCAACAAGTGTTATGCACCGTCAACATCAGTCATCAGTCACAGTCAGTTATTTCATTCATTACGTTTTTCTTTTCATTTTTATCTGCTCTGTGTCTGCTGTCAAGCTGTATAAAATCAACATTCAACATTTCTTTCAACAACAATACAACAAAAAATATGGGTCCGAAGAAAGATTGGCGACAAAAAATCGAAATTATCGCGTAAAATGAACAAATG
Source organism: Malachius bipustulatus (assembly GCA_910589415.1). NCBI lineage: Eukaryota > Metazoa > Arthropoda > Insecta > Coleoptera > Melyridae > Malachius > Malachius bipustulatus. Next base: position 40,942,861 of record OU342635.1, read on the forward strand.
ATCATTAACAAGATTGCCCAAGATGTCTTGCCAGATCCAGGTCACCGCAAATCTCTTAGATACAGCAACAATAAGACGCAATTTGTTCCCAGCAGACGATCTTAGAGGTAGGAAAGAATGTGGGTCTTTGATCATATCAGTCTTTGTAATACACATGATATTGTTAATAACAGGTCAATATATTATTAACTTGCAATAAAAACGTAGGTTGCTTCATAGGACGGTTGGCACATTGTCTGAATTTTACAAAAAAATGGGGCCCCCGGGACTACATGTTGGTTTACCCTAGAGTAGTCATACATCCAGGGAGTTTGTTAGATTAGATTTAAGTTATATATTCCTGGATATGAAACTTTCACTGGCAATAGAAAGGCTGAATAAGTTTAAGCTGTAAATGCCTATTATTGTTGGAACTTCTTTCAGGAATTAGTGTATTGAAATAAAGACTGGAGCAGCTTTGGATGGTTTTCAGAAACATACTGTTAGTCTCCTGCTTTCCTGTTATGGCACCATTAGCTCTGACTTAGATTATAGGGGGGGGGGGGGGGGTACATACATACCAAGAGGGGATTGTATTGAGCTGAAGGGGCAGCAAAGAATGTGACATGAAGTATCATTTCAACTCCAGGAGAACTCCAGAATAATTTTTGTTCCTCTCTAACAAAAGATTTATTTGCAGGAGGAGATGCCTGGCTTCAGAGTTGCGTGATCTCCGTGTCGCCCACCGGTGACATAATCGTTTTAGGACACAAAACGAAGATTGTCGTTTTGGCAGCGAAATGGAATTCAAGCTCAGCGTTATGTCAATTCGTGTCCACTTATTCGGGCACTCTAAATGATAGCGAAAATGTCAGAGCTATTGCTTGTTTGCCCATCGTTGGACAGACACAGAGCTCTCATGTAAGTTTGTCACAGTGTTGCCAAATACTGTTAAAAATATTGCAAAGGTAGCAACACCAACTTGACAGTTGTTTGTTGTCTGTCATGTTATTTATTCTGAATAGGTCGGACCAGACTGGACTTGCATCATGGTGGGATTCGATTCCGGCTATGTCAGATTCTACACTGAGAACTGCGAGCTGCTCCTCGAGGAGCAGCTACACAATGAAGCCATCGTAAATGTCAAATGTCAATCCCAGCACAGCCCTCGGCCTGACATCTGGCCTGAAGTTCGCGTGGAGGAAATCTACGTCCACTATCAAAGCAATCTCTGCGTTATAAGCGGCAATCAGCTTTTCCCCTTGCTAAGAGCGTGTCGCACTCAATTAGCTCGAGGTAATTATATAACAAAAAAAATAATGAAAAATCCTATTCGGTGAATTGTTCACAGTTCAAGCGAGAGGAGAATCGATCGACCTAACCCAGACGCCGTTGAATCCAAAGAAATGGGGCTTCCAGGATCAAGCGACTGTCAACGACATGGAAGTGGTCGGTCTGAATTTGACCAACACCTTCGATCACCTCTTGACCGCTTCGCTTTGCGGCGGGTTCGATGCGAAATATCGGACCGCCCCGCCGCACAATACTCTTGTGATGGCCGTCGGGGCGAGACCGTTCGTTGGATTCCACTACGCCCTCGAAGGGGGCAACGTGCCGGTTTTGAGCGACGTTGCTAAAGCAGTCGCTTCCAAGCTGAAGTCGGCCTTACCGTAAGTTAAAAAAACTCATGAATGGTTCATGAGTATTTAATTTAATACATTAACACCCTACAATTGGTTGATTGATTGTTCAGAGTAGTTAATATAAACCTTGGTAATTCCAGAGGATGGTTGATGGGTACGAAATCGCAGATCGAGAAGCAGCTGACGGTCGCGATGCAGCCGGCTGAGCCGATGGGCTGCCGATTCGGTCTGTGCGACATGAGACGGACGGGCCTGAGGGTGATCCTGTCGCCGGACCACCGGCTGGGCGCCGTCTCGGACGCCCTCGGTCGCGTCATGCTGATGGACACCTTCCGGGGGACCATCCTGAGGATATTCAAGGGCTACAGGGAGGCGCAATGTTCGTTCTTGCAGGTACCGCAGGAGACCAAATCTAGCAAGACCCACTTTGGCAACAAGGTGGCCCTGTTCCTGGTCATATACTCCCCGAAGAAGGGAACGGTCGAGATATTCACGGTGCAGCAGGGATCCAAGGTGACGACGTTCACCGCCTCCAAGCACAGCAGGCTGCTGTACGTTAATTACGGGCTGATGGGGTACGAACGGGCGACCAAGTCGAGGTATGTCTGTCAGTTCACGACCGTTTTTATCGATAACGACGGGTTGGTTAAGGAGATCGTGGTCCCGTTCCATTTCGCCCTGCCCGAGAAAAATAATAAACGAGCGAAAGATATTCATCTGTACAAGAAACTGAGGCAGTCGATTAAGAACGAGAGTGAGAGTGATCCCGGGAAGCTGTCGGAGGAAGCATATAAAGCGTGCACCGAGCTGCAGACGATGGAGATAATGACTCAGACTGTCGAGATGCTCATTACTAATAAAACCGTGTCCGGCGATGTTATAATGAGATGCGTCGAATATTTTATTGGAAGATTTAAGGAAGAGCAACTAGAAAAAAATGAAGAAGGAGGAGAAGAAGAGGCGGTTGTTGAATCGAGCGGTTTACGGTTGTTGTGTGAAAATATTAGAGACTTGTTAGGGTTCTATTTATATGTAACTAGTAGTGTTAGAGTAGTAGAGGAAGGTAATAGTTGCATCATTAGTAGTAGTACCAGTGCTAGTACTAGTGGTAGTGGTGATAGTAGTAGTAGTAGTGTAGTTGTTGATACTGATAGTGAGAAAAATGTGTTAAAAAATACAAAAATAACATTAGGTGCTAAAGAATTGAGTAATTTACAGACATTAATAGATTTAAATGTAAATTTAAACGTAACTGATAAGGATAAGAAGAGCGAAGCGAGAGTATTGTTTGCCGATCAGGAGGAGTTTTCCGTCTCCGATCTCCTATCTCTGTTCGTTCTGAATTCAAGCGACGGGAATAAACTTAAAGCGAATATCGATACAGGGAAACTATTCAAAACTTCCGAGGTATTCTTCAAGAAGTTCATCACCGAACCGGATGAATTGGTAAACACCCATGAAACCTTAGAGAGCGTAGTTAGTAAAAGTAGAATCACCACAAAAGACTTATTCAAATTAGTCATAAATTATTGGGTAAATCGTTCGTTAGATTCGTATGTAGACATAGAAATAGAGAAAGAAATGAATAATTTATACAGCGTAATACACACCATCGTTAAGATAAGTGATTGTTCAGAAATAATCGTAGATTATAGCGAAGTGTCCGGATTTTGGTCCGAAATTAGGGAGATCCTAGCAGAATCCGCTAAACCGTTCCCGGCGTTAACCGCTGCGATCGTAAGCAAGCTGGTCGCCCATAATATTGAAATGGAAGCAAACTCCGGAACGACCGATCAATCTGGTTCCGGTCTGGAAGACGAATCAATTGAAGTCCTATCACAAGAAAACTGCGAGTGGACTCTCCTGATCGGGAAGTTGGAAGACATTTCGCTGTTAAATATAATTCTCTCTAAGAAACCGGCATCGACCGACTGCACCTTGCCACCGCTAAATCACGACACCGTCAATGTTAGTCTGAATTACGTCTTAGAAAACGGAAAAGGCTCGGTTAGCGAGCTCGTCTCTAAATGGTTAACGTCGATCGGCGTGAACCCTTACAACATCGTAGTAAACGATCGCATACACGCTCAAAAGCAAAACTCTACTCAGGAAGAAGACGAAGAAGCCCTAGAAGACATCCCGAAAGAAAAAATCAATCAAGTCAAGTCGCAAACCGTATTCAATCATCTAAACTTGATGAGATCTGAGTTTCCTTACAGTCTAGAGCCGAGCAGGCTCCTAGCGAACATGTGCTGGGAGTACTGTCTAGCCTGGCAGAAGGATGTGCAGAATTTGGGCAACCTCGAAGCCTCAATGAAATGTCTCCGAGAGATAACGAGTCCACACATCCTGCAGGGGTTGCACAATTTAATCTGGAGCACGCATTTGAAAGTCCTATTCGAGAACGCCTCGAAATTGATCAATAAGGTCGGGAAGCTCCCGAAGGAGCGTTTCTGTCGCCAAGACACCGGACTCGCCGATTATCAAGTCACCCTTTTCATAGAGATTTGCACGAATTTCCTGGACGGTTTCCTCGACGTCGTTCAGGCAAGCTATAACACTCCGAAAACGCCCCTCAAGTACGAGCAGTTGTGGGAGAACGGGACGCAGCAGCCGCTCGTTGAGCTGGCTCAGCAGCACTCGCAAATCAATTACGAGCTGCTGATGTTACATTATCAGTTGAGCGTGTGCTTGCAGATGATGACGACGTTCTTCATAAAGCAATCGAAACCGATTCAGAACCTGTTCGATTCCTCGTTGTTGTCCCTCTTCTTTAGCGATCTCCAGAGGAAAGTCGAGCTCGACCTCAGGAAGACCAACACCAAGCTCAATTTTACCCGGACTGAGTTCCTGGTCAAGGTAATACCACTATTTTATTAACTCGCTTTCTTGTCTGTCTGTCCATGCAAATCTTGCTATCGATTTTAAAGTAACTTTTTGAAGAGTTGAAGACTTGACCTTGACTGACTATTTAGATCAAATTATATCTATGATATAATAATAATAATAATAATAATGTTTATTAACAGCAGTTCCAAGCGATGACAATATTCACCATCAACAACAGTAACACTTAATATATAAACTAACTTAAATTAACAAACATATTTGTCACATAGGCGTAAGACGCCCGTCTGTGATTTATACACAAATACAAAGTACAATAAATACAAAAATACAATAAAACAATAATACGTATATATCTAAAATACAACAAAACCAAACATAACATTTCCACATCAATCGCACAACTTTCACATCAATCGGTATGATCACTCACACGCGAATTAAATCACAATCACACGCAAAAAACAACGCAACAAGACTAAACCACTCATGCATCCGCTCTGAGTGCTCAGCATCATACTTCCAGACCTATGAATCCCTCAGATCAAGCTGCCTCTCTACAAATTTACGGCCCTTCTCAAGAATAAATTCTTTCACGGCTCTTGCAAAAGCTCTATCATTTCTTATATCTTTGATGTCTCGCGGTAAGTTATTAAATGCTCTCGGAGCCAAAAATGTGATACATCTTTGTCCAAAATTCCTATTCATATGTGGCACCGGCACTGATAGCATGCCTCTAGTTTCCGGTAGTCTGTCTGTCCGAACCTCTGCATTCCCATTTAATTTCCTACTATAATTTAGTATTCTCTGGTAGAAAAGCTGTTTTATGTCTAGTATTCTCGTCTCATTATATAGCTCACTGGTCGGATACCTATAGCTTTTGTTCATCATAATCTTCAGGATCTTTTTTTTTACATTTGCTAAATTTGCTAGATGACAGTTAAGTGCCCCGCCCCAGGCCAAGATGCCATATCTTAGATGAGACTCTACTAGTGCCGTGTATACCATCTTTAACTCCTTCAGATCCAGGAAGGTAGCCAAAACCTTAAACCTATGTAGTACACATCTTAATTTTTTTGTGATTGCGTTTATATGTCTGTCCCATCTAAGGTGTTTATCCAATTCAATACCCAGATACCTTACATCCTCAGACAAAGGAACATTTATACCGTCGATGTTTACATTATCGAAGTCCGGCAGTGTACTCTTGTAGATGGCAAAAGGCAAAATTTTGGTTTTTTTCATGTTCATAGTTAGTCCCTTGCTGTCGAACCATCTTTTTATATCTGGCAAATCTGTCTCTATCATCTGCCTTAACTTATTCCAAGCAGTGTCGTTATAAAATATAACTGTGTCATCCGCATATGAGCTCACACTACCTGCCATCGGCACGTTGAATATTGAGTTTGTGTACAGTGTGTATAAAATCGGTCCCAATACACTTCCCTGAGGAACTCCAAACTTCATGCATGCAAAACCACTGTAGGCGTTTCCAATACGTACACACTGCTCTCTGTCTTGTAAGTAACTCTTCATTAGTTCCAATGCGACGCCCCTAAAGCCGTAATTTTCCAAAACACAAAGCAATTTAGACTGATCTACCGTGTCAAATGCCCTCGATAGATCGATAAAGACTGCAAGGCACCGATCTCCTTTATCCAGCCCTTTACAGACCTGATTTGTCAATGAGGTTATTGCGTCCTCGGTTGACATCTTTTCCCTAAAACCAAACTGTCGATCTGACAATACTCGATTTCTATTCAAGAAACTGCAAATACGCTTCTTCAAAATTTTCTCAAAAATTTTCGAATAAGTGTCGACCAACGCAATAGGGCGATAATTTGAAACATTTAAAGGATCACCGGACTTATATATAGGCACAACTATAGAGCGCTTAAACTGGATCGGATATTCTCCCGTTTTTAAGATCTTATTAAAAATCTCTGATAAAGGTTCAGAAATGAGTTTCCTGATTTTTTTTAAAGTAATAGTATTTGTATTGTCAAGTCCAGGTGATTTTCCATCCTTCAATGTCATGATAGTCTTCTCAATTTCATGCCTATCGGTCGGTAGCAAGAATATAGAGTTATCTATACGAGTTTCATAGATCCGATCATCATTTTTCGGTATTTCATTTGCTAGTCTCTCTGCGACTCCGGCGTAGTACATGTTAAATGCGCTCGCCATGGCCTCAGGTTCGGTCATAATAACATCGGTCTTTTCATCTCTTATTTGATTTATTCTCACTTTATGATCTTTTTTATATGTCCAGTCAGATACCACCCGCCATAAACTTTTGGCATCGTTTTTTCTATGTCTAATTTGTTGCCTATAATAATCGTCCTTTGTCTTTCTTATCATACTCTTTAATTTATTTCTATAAGCAATATACTTCGATCTTAGAGTGATATCTTCTGGAGCTCTCCTGAGTTGTCCATAAAGTTTATCTCTCTCATTTAGAGCAACAATCAAACCCCTTGTTATCCATTTCTTCCTCTTCCTGTATTTATGTCTAATGTATTTATACACAGTACACTCATTGATTGCCCTCTCCATAATACCAATAAATTTATCCGTTGCAACCTGAACACGTTCGTTCTCTATTACAATGTTCTTCAGTTGCTGCAATTTTTTTTCTAGCAATTTGTAGTTTATATAGGAGATGACCCTAGTTTTACCACTATCTACTTTTTTGTCATCATCGGTGTGTAGAATCAGTTGCAGTGCTATGAAGTAGTGATCTGTTATCTTAGTTTTAACCACTACAGGAATAGTAAGGTCTTCGAAGGGGTGTCTACTCTTCATAAAAATGTGATCCAGGCAGGAACTTGTGTTGTTTTCAACTCTGGTGGCCTCGTTTATCAGAGAGGAGTATCCTTGCTCACGTAGGATATTTAAGTACTCCTGACTGTCCTCAGTTTCTGTCAAAATATCAATATTTATGTCTCCAACCATTATGTTATAGTCACTGTTACTACAACACCCGGCTAAATAATCATTTAGACCACACAAAAATCCGTCCGCTTCCAAGGATGGAGATCTGTAGACAGCAGCAATTTTTATATTTTGACCCCCGTAATTTGTAACGTTTACTTCGAGCCCCGTAACACCTTCAGAAAGTTTGACAACTCTATGTGTAAAATCTAAATTTTTCTTCAAATACACTATGACTCCATCGTTTCTGTTCAGTTGTCCATAACTATATAGAAGCTTATAGTTATCCATTTCATATAGCGCTATATCCCTGTCAGCTATATCGAATGTCTCAGACAATATAACACACTCAAAATCAGTTTTATATTGAGTGAGAAAGATCTTCAATTCATCTAAATTTTTTTGTATACTTCTGATATTTAAGTGGCATAGTTTGAAGTTCTTATGTCCATTATTTACTTCATAGACTGCATCATTTTCCCATCCTGTCTGTAGTATCTCAGTCTTTATATCCTCAACTCTAAAATCTCTTATATACCCATCCATATCAACAGTTCAGTGCAATCAAACCAAACATCAAATACAGAGCCCGAACAGCAACACATTCACACCAATGTACAATTCACCGCCCTCCACATCACACCACCAGACATCATACATTATAATATGGTGATTACCAATAAACACTCAGTAAAACCTCTCAATCACACGGATCAATAAGTAATAAAAATACAAAAAATCCATAATATAACAACCAATATAGCACATTTCATGGGGGAAGTATCCACCTGTGTTTTACAGATAAAATAATACAAACACAAACATAAACACAAGCAATAAAACAATAAAGAATAAAGCAATAAACAATAAAGAGCTCCAAGTCCGGCCGCGAAAGTCCAAACTAAGATAAAAATCTGCTGAAAACAAACAACGAACGATTCGAATCAAAATCAGTATTTAAAAATTTTCAAATAGTCCAGAGCCTTAGCTATTTATATAAATCATATGCACATAATTTACCTATTTTCACACCCATTTGTTTATATCTCACTCACAGACCTCAGAAACTATAATTCACAATACCTTCATGTCCCAATCTGCCGGATGCATTATTTTCTTCCTAGGTGTCCAGAAGTAGATCCAGACGCTGAGCCCTTCCTCGTACGATCCTTCCAAATTTTTGGCTCTGTTTCAGTCCTGGTCTTTACTCTGTCTGTCTGCTTCCCGGGGTACTGACTCGATCGTCCGCCGCTCAACTCTTTTCCGCCGCCGACTTGGGGCGCTCCCGCTTTTCCCGTGTATGTAGTGATGTATGCTTCCAACTTTTGTTCACCTAGGCGTAAGTGTTCTTCATTCTGGGTTTGTCTGTTACCAACTTCTGGAGTAGAAAAGCTTGTTGGTTCAGATACTGTTTTCTCCTGTATGTCGGCGTCAATTTCATTCAATGCGAGTATATCATGGGCACTATAAGCACAATCATCTATAACCAGTTTATTTCCCTTAATATAACACTTCTTCCCGCATTCTCTTTCGGTTCTTAGTCTCCCTCGCAATATCTTGTTTTCTTCTCTCTCCAAACGAGTTAGATCTCGGTTGATAAATATTTTAGTCCCTTTCAACTTGTAACTGTTTTTCAGGATTTCATTCCTTTTTAGGTGAGTAAGGAGTTCAACTTTTATGATTCGGTTCGGCAATTTTCCGATGTAGTAGGCATCATTTATATCCCTCAGTTCAATATCCAACCCAAGCAATCTTCCTATCTCCTTTACTACACTCTCCGGAACGGAGGCAGACTCAGAGAGTTCTAGTCCGCTGATCAGCAAATTGTTGGCTCTTTCCACTCTTTCAAAATAATCTATTCTTTTCTTTAGAACATTGTTTTCTGTTTCCAGCTGTTGGACTCTTCTTTTAGTTTCCTCCAATTTCAGAAGTAGCCTCGATTCAGCCGCATCAACGACGCTCTTGAATTCAGCTCTGTTTGTTTTAATTTCCCTAATTATGTCTTCCCCTGAGACACTATTTGTCATTATTCCTTTCAGATACGATCCAACCGTGTATGTAAAGCTTTAAGCCGGTATTTCTTCGTTATCAGTCCGGTGTCGCTTGAATCAATCTTCTTTATCGGGGAAAACAATAATCGACGAATTGGCTTTAAAATCTAATTTTCTCTTCTATTTATTCAACCCAAAGTAGGATTTTCAAAACTGTTAAATTTCAAAATATACGAGACGATGTAGATAGTAATAACCGTTTTTCACTAATTAACAGCCACGTCTTCTTGGTTAAAAACTTATAATCTTTGAAGACGAATTTCGTTAAACATCACTCTGTTGCAATACTCATTCATAATAATGATGAGTATTAATGAATGAGAATAATGAGAATAATAATGAGAATAATGAATATTAATGATATCATCATCAGATAAAATTTTTTCACAAACTCAGAATTATTGTAACCCACTCCCATATTTCTAGTCTTATAAGGAGTTTTTGAGGTCCATTTTGCTCATTGAAACTAAGTTTTTGCAATCCACTCCAATCACAAGTCAATAATCAAATAACCTTTCCCAATCTACGGTCTCAGATGTTCTTCTTCTTTATATTCATCTTTATACCCCTTTCACTCCCTGATTTTGGTTCACTTTTTGTAAATTCAGATTGAATCCGTTACACAGATTTTATTTAGGTGATATTATGCAGGTGATATCGGCCAGCCTGGAGACGGTGACAATCAACGAGAGCAACGAGCCGTACATAAGGGACCACGTCAAGTGGATGGCGGAGTGCGTGAACATCGCCCGGATGTGGGAGCTGGACATCGATTTCCTGAAACGGTACCAGGTGGTGAATTTGTACGCGAGCGGGTTCGACGTGATTGCGACCGAGCTGCTCGCCGGGATCAGTGAGAGGAGCAAACTGGGGCCCGAGCTGCTCGTCGTGGCCGGGAAGCGTCTCTCGCATTACATGGCCTCCGTAACCGATTACGCTGCCAAGTTACCCGTCCTTAGCACTTACCTTACGGAATATCTCAACACTTTGGTGAGTGTGTGATTTGATTTGTGTTGTTTTTTTGTTTGTTTATTTCCAGAATTTCCCTCAGATAGGCACTACCTTATCTGAGGGGATAGACCCTTAAAGGTTAAGCAGGGTAAAGTTTCTGATAGAGAAGTATTGATAAGAGTGTGTGTTCTGTCCCTAATGGATAGATGGCGTGAGAATACTATAAATTTGATAAAGTGCGTTAATCACATCAAAAATAAAAAGTTAAGATGAGCCATTTATTTAATATCGAAGCCAGATTGTCATATAAATTCAAAAAACAAGTTAATCTAACTCGAAGTTAACTTTCTGGGAGCCATTAAGATGTTTTTGTGTTACAGAATAGCGGCTACTACTGCGCCCCCAGTAAATTGGAGAACATAAAGACACTGGCGTCGCAGATCCTCCCTTGTTTGAAACCGACTCAGCCCGAGTACCGACTGGCCGAGCACTTGTTAGAAGCTTGTTCTACACTGATAGATTTACAGGATGTATAGTTGTTACCAGTTTGAAAGTGGCATTTATTTTTATTGTACAAGTAAATTGAATTTTTATTGGTCATGTTGTTACAAAAGTTATATATTTATATACTATTATACCCTTGTGATTTAAATACAATAAAGTATTAGTAAGTTGTGTATAGAAATTTTTTATTTCATTTATCATTTATATCGTAATTGTAAGAAAAAACGACCTAATTAATCTTCCAGGTCTCCAGACGGTTCTTTGATTTCTATCTCAAGCATTTCAGCTTGGGGCATTATGATGTGTTCGTATACTGGAATCTAGAATTGGCATTAATATTTAAAAATGTTTACAGAAAGAATGGTGCTCCATTTTTTATAATAAGTAATATGTTTGAGGTTCATGAACATTCCCAGAAATTTATTAACACCTAACATAAGTTATTGGGATAGTTATTTAAAACAGTTTGCTGAAAGCTATGAGAATAATATAGCACCAAAAGTGAGCCTTGTGGTACTCCATGGTATACGATCTGTCCAATAACTATTGTAATCGCTGTTGGTACTTGCTATGCTCAAATAAATCAAACAAACAATATACCATAAGAATGGGAGACACTTTGACAATCCCAAAAATTCTAATATCAAATTCCAAGTCATTCGTCTGACTAAATTGGGTTAGGTACTGACAAGAGTTCGTAATGTATGTCCGTTCCTTTGACAAGGTTCAGTAGTCCACTACCCAAGGTCTTTTCCTTCAGCAGGCTCCCGGGGCTGAGGAGTCCCAGGACCGCATAGCGCGTTCTTGCGAGTGCTATGGACACTCGAATATCACATGAGAAGCTGTCTCTGTCTTTGAGCCGTCTGTGTACCAGAGAAAATGGGGGTTGGATGCTAGAATGGGAGCTGGCTGAGCACTTATTAGTGCCACTATAATAAAGGAAAGTTGAAACTTATCACTGGAAAAAGCTTTCCAGGGTGTCTAGAAGCTCTTACTGCCTCGAATTTTCGACAATGGAAGGCGAGAAGTGATTATTTTGAACAAATCATATCTTAAATAATAAAAGCAACTCAAAGAAAATCTTACATGAGGGAAAGACGAATCAAACTGTATATCGTGTCTTAAAGTAGTCCTCTCTGACATCCGGTAATAATTTCCAAGAACTGGTTCATCCAGTTTTTTCCCATAAACTTTGGAATAATCAATTTTAGTCAATAATTTGGCCTGCAACTCATCTCGCTGCTTCTTGGTCAAACGTTTCGATGGAGGAGCTCCGTTAAGTACCTGAACAAAAATAACCCGTTAATAAATTAATCTAAACTAATTGCTTTTATTCTCAAACCGACTTTCCAAGTGGTCGAACTAGCGATTCTTTTTATATCTGGAGGAATTGTATGCTTGAAATCCGACGATAACTTAACATCAACATTCTGCCACTTCTTGAAGATGCCTAGAGTTTGAAGGTACCGCCCACCTAGAGTCCACATTCTGGCGCTATAATCAGCACTTGAACTAAAATTTACTTTAGCTGGGTATTGAATTTCGTTTTGTAACTCGCCTGATCAAAATTTTTGCGTCATTAATGTAAGCAAGCCCGGACACGGGCATATTATGCCCCTTGTAACTGTTCAGCAAAATCGGTAATGGCTGATTTCGGACCATTCTTTTAGCCCTTCCTATTAATATATCGTTCCACATAAACGGGAATTGGAATCTCAATTTCGGCATCGAGACGTGCTGTTCAGTATTCGTGCAATAATTCTTCAGTAACCAAGTTTTGATGTATCCTATTGAAGTTCCTGATGGCATAAGAATTAAATTGAACAGTTTTTAAGTTGAAGTGAGTAAAACCTCACCACAAAACAGAAACTCGTCATTCTCATCCGTCGTCATCGATATAACATAATCCCCGCCTTTATGGATAGCAGAGAAAGAGGTGATGAACCCTCCCATCATGTGGTGGGACCAGACTTGCACGTTACCGTTCTCAAGTGCAACTAGAAGCGTCCCAACAGCCGGATCCATGTCTCGAGTGTTGAGGAACACCATACAATGCACAGCAAGTTTCCTCAGAGGCACACAAGACTCAGGAACAACCACCGTGGAAACCCGACGGGCTCGTGCTTGCTGATGACCTGTACCTACAGAAGCTGATAGGAGGAGAAAGATTATAAAATGATCAAACAGACAAGGAATCTCATATTGCAAATATTAAGATAAAAAAATCATCATAGCAAGTCCAAAAGTTTAGAAAGGAACAAAACAAGCGACTTACTCTTGGGCAAAGAACTCTTTTTCTTTCCAGGTCCTTTCACAGATTGTTCCGACGATATACTCTCCTTCCCTTTCCCCCTGTCCCTGCCAAGGCCCCCAGTTTTCGCCGTCCGGTCATCTGGGAATGCTCCATCGCCATGTCTGTTAACGCTCCGGTACGTGATCTTGATGCGTTGAGTAGGATTGGAGACGTCATACTTCTTGTACGGTTGTCCCGTCTCAAGACGCCACATAATTAACTCCCCGTTGTAAGTTGCTGTGACTAAGGTTTGAGGGGCGCGCACTGCAGCGCTGCTGATGTCCTCTTTATGTCGCAGATCCCAGTTTTTGCTGAAAGACCCGCCGGGTCCCACCGCGACGTCCGAGTCGGAGAACTCTGTGATGCGTCGGTTCCAACCGATCGCCATTATACGATTTGATACCTGGAGAACAAATAATGGATCTTTGATATTTAATCGTAAAAGGTTATATTACATACCCAAATCACAGATTTAACTTCGCATCCTTTATCTATTCGCATGTTTCTCATACAAGTGCCGGAATGAAAGTTCCAGATCTTCAAAGATCCATCATGAGCCCCAGTTAATAATCTTTGGTAACCGGGATCGAAACAAGCTGCTGTAATCTCTATAGGGATAATCTCACCGTGGAACGATTTAATATGGGCTTCTCTTATTGTCTGCATTCTCCTACCATCCCATGGATTCCACATAATTATGCAGCTGTCCAATCCACAAGTAATGACCATCTATGAGTTCAAAAGTAACTACATGAGTAACTATAAGTATAATGACAAACAGTTGCATTTGGGCACAAGTGTGGGAAAAAGTTGGGGCATTTCCTCATATAGGCACCCTAATTTTTCCCATAGGTGCGTGAACGAAATGATGTAAAATGAACCTTAAAAAGGGGATTGTAGATGACTACAGAAACACCAGCAGAATGAGTGTTTCCGTCGGTATGTTCCGCGTTTAGTTTTGGGTCGAGTGGTAACACAGCCAGCATGGTACTTCCAAGAATCCATTGCCTTCCTTCAGGATTATACAACGCTGATATATCGTTATGCTCTCCTAATTCAGCGGGGATTCCTAGATAAGTTTGCATGCATGATTGAGAAGCGATATCCCAGACTTTAACGCACCTATCCTTGGATAACGAATACAATTGTTTAGCGTTATCCTGTAGAACCATCTGAACAATTCCAGTGTGGTGCCCGTAGAAGACTACTGAAGGTCTATTAGTGACGAAAGTATTCCATACTCTCACCAAACAATCAGGGCTTCCAGTCGCAATAACATGAGCTGAGTCGTCAAAGGAGTAGCACCAAGCACCTTTTGCGATTTTAAAAGCATATTCTTTACCATTTTGGGAAACGTCGGTCAACAAAACTGAGGATTTAGGACACTGAGCGCAGGAAATAATACTGTGGAGAGTGCTGTAATAGGAGATTTGTCTGACAAAATCGGTGTGCTTCCTCCCAAAATTGACAACACGAAAACCTGCCACTTCTCCGTTCACAATCTGACTGAAACAGACAGAAAGAAGAGGGATACCCGGTTTGCTTTTAAATGGACCTCTTCCGATCGACGAGAGGTATATTATCTTAAGAATCCCTGCTTGGTCACCAAGAATTAGCTTGGATTCTTCGTTTGGGTCTTTCTCGAAATGATAGCACATCGCAGTGACTGCATAGTCCAAAGCTGTCATCATCACCCGCAACTCGAATTTCCTTGCAGAAGTGTCATAGAACCTCAAATCTCTTTCGGTGCTCGAAGTACAGACCACGTAAACGTCCGGAAGGCTTGCAATTGTAAGCACCCATGTCGCTGCTACTTTTAGGTAAGGGCAAGTGGAGACCACAGTTCTTTCCAGTTGCAGGTCTAGGGATCTATAACTGATGATTCCGTCTTTGCTGCATGTCAGGAGACTCCCATCGTGCCAGCTGATTGTTCTATCTGGTTTTACAGTGGGTGCGAAGACGATGGAATTGATGGTATGTCTATGGTCGCTTTTTAGTATTCTTGGTAGGACTGGTATCGGGGCTTCTAGAGTTTTATATTCGCATTTCACTTCTTTCTGTTCGAAGCAAAGGATTAGGAACGATATGAATTCGTTCCACGTTACAAAACCATCCCTGGTAATGGAATTATTATTAGAAAGGCATCAGGGATTGAATCGAATACCTAGTTAGTTTAGTTAACTAACCTCTTGCTGTTTATTTTATTGAATAACTCATCGAATTCATCGTCATCGTAGAGCAGTTTCGAGACGAGGAAGAGTAAATGTCGGAGATCGTCTTTATCGAATTGTTTCCCCTCTTGGGTTGCGAAAGCGTCATGGATTTTTTGTATGTCACCTTCTTCCAGTTTATTGAGCAAGTCGATGTCTTGGTCTTTTCGTGCTTCTATTACAGCACTTATTTTATGTCTTACATTAGACATTATATCAGACAAATCAAACTAATGTCGAATAATTGACAGATACATAATAATGATCTCGCTTGGTCATCATCACAATCGAAGTACCTACTGTGACTGTGTGTGTGTGGATGGATCACAAAAATATGTTCTCTCGTGCAAAGACTAAATAATTTTGCTTCAGGAATGCTACCGCGAGGTACTCCATTTCTTTGTAGTCGCGATTTTGATGTTTTTTTTTTATAATATGAACAAAAACTGTTCCAGAATTAGATAAAAATCGATCTAAACTTTATACCAAAACCTGGCGCAATAATTAATAATTATTATTATAGCTTGTTTTTTCCAGTTTTTTATTTTTCCAGTAATACGTAAGTAATAGTCACCAGAGTGTGATGTCTATAGAAGTGACGAGGGCCGATTAATTGTTATTCACACGCTTCGTGGCAGCAAATAAATATTATTTATTTTATGAATAAAATATAAATAAATATAAATAAATAAATTATAAATGAAATTATAAATTATTTACTTATCTTCAATAACAGCGACGTTAATTGACAAAGCGACAACCCGCAGTATTGATTTGATGGCGCTGCCACGCTGCTATGGGTACGGGAATTGCTACAATAATATCTCACTAAGCGTGCAATTTTCAATCTAAGTAAGCACAATGTTTTCTTTCAAGTATATTAAAGTGAAAATGCTTAATTCGAGTCTTTTCAAGCGAGTTTTTTATTCGAAAAAGAGACTCTTCAATAAAAGTTTCCAAAGGAAGAAGTTCTAATCCGCTCTCACCAAGTATCTTCTATTTTTTCTTGTTGCTGTTTTACTGATCGGATTGAAATGGATCCGATGTTTGAAGCCCTAAGTTTGTTCAGAAGAAGAAACTACGATAAATGCGTAGACGTCTGCACGGAAATACTGGACAGGCAACCTCTGGACCAGGCTGCTTGGTGCTTGAAGATGAGAGCTATGACGCAGCGAGTCTACGTCGATGATATCGAAAGCGAGGAGATTCCCGAGAGTGATTTTCTTGATGACAATGTCGTCGCGACTGCTCCTAGACCTGGAACTTCTATGAAGACTGCTATGCCGTCTACTTCAGCAGCTATGACGTGAGAAAATTGATCACTATAATTATTATTCATCCCTTATGATTAATGTTTTTCCTTGTTGATTGTTTCAAAATGCTTTTGAAACACCTTTAATCTTCACTCTTTACATAAAAATTACAAAATTCTTACAGTGCCCGCCCTCGTACATCAACAGGTCGTCCTATTTCTGGTATCCTCCGACCATCAACCACCCGTCAAGGTACTGCTCTAGATCGTCTCCTAACCGCTCGTCCTACAACCAATCAATCCGCCCGAGCTATTCGTCTGGGGACAGCAGCGATGCTTTCCGCGAAAGAGGGACCTTTCATCCAGGTGTCAAGGCTGAACATCGCTAAGTACGCCCGTCACAGTGGCCTTGCGAAACCCCTCTTCGAGTTCCTGTATCAGCACGAGGGTGACGTGAGAGCGGCTTTGGAACTGGCCACCCAGGCGAATCGGGCTGTTGATGGTGGTAGTTGGTGGTGGAAGGTGCAACTGGCTAAGTGTTACGTGGCTGTGAATATGTTAAGGGAAGCCGAGCAGCAATTGAGGAGCGCATTGAAGCAGCATGCACACGTTGAGACTGTTATTAGGTTGGCTAGAGTGTATCAGAGATTAGGTGAGTAATCATGAATTATGAGAAATAACAAAATTGCGATTATAACAGAGAGTATATAGGTAATTGGTGGGAGGGTCTTCGATCAGAAGGACAGCTAGTCAGACCTTGTTTGTTTAAAAGATCATACATTTCCTCCTCAATTATTAGTTTCCTGTTTTATGTATGATTCTTTAGGTTTTTCCCCGTGCATGATATCCATTGAAGAGTGCAAGAAGAAGAATGATTTGTAATAAAAAGTGCAGCGACTGGTTGACATTTTTCTAAATATTGTTGCTATACTGGATGATTTATAATTAAATTTTCTCGTCAATGAGCTTAAAAATCAATTTTAAGAGAGTTTTCGGTCTCTTCTTCGTTTGAATCAGACCAGTGACGATAAAACGATCATGTGATGACAAATGGAGATAAAACACTTCTTTAAGCTTCAATTTCTACTATATGTACGATTCTTTAGGCTTCCCTGTGTCCGATATCCATTGAAGAGTGCAAGAAGAATAATTTGTAACAATAAATGCAGTGAGTTGTTGACATTTTAGTAAATCTTTTTACTATTGGATGAGTCATGGTTACGTTTTCTCGCCAATAAGCTTCGAAATGAATTTTAAGAGTGTTTTTTGGTCTCTTCTTCGTTTGAATCAAACCAGTGGCGATAAAAAGATCATGGAATGACAAATTGAGATAAACCCTTCTTTAAAGCTTCCACTTCTACTATATGTACGATTCTTTAGGCTTACCTGTGTCCGATATCCATTGAAGAGTGCAAGAAGAATGATTTGTAACAAAAAGTGCAGCGAGTTGTTGACATTTCACTAAATCTTGTTGCTGCTGATTGATACAGTTCTTCCCAATTAACTTCACAATCAATATTTTGCGATTATTTGGGTCTCTTCTCCTCTTTAGACCAAACCAGTGACGATAAAAAGATCATGGAAAGACAAATGCAGATAAATTTTTTCGCAGTCTGCTTGTAAGAGATGCGTGGTTGTGGTTAAGCTAGTTTCATTTGATTGCATAATGAATTTGGAGAGAAGAGAATTAGGACGAGAAAGACTTTTAGTTTTTAGGTGAAGAATAAATAATTTGACGACCTAACATGCCCAGAAATGAATAGAAATTATTTGAATAAAGTAAGAATATTTGGGTCCATATTAGCAGGTAGGGTCTAGGTAAAAATGCAGAATGTTGTTCTTTTACGTGTAAGAGTGTTTCTAGAAGCTATTTCCCTGGTTTGCTGTTAATAGATCAACCTCTCTCGTCTATGGAGATTTGTAAGGCGGGCCTGGAGCTCTTTCCTAACGACGTATCCATCATGACAGAACTGGCTCGCCTGCACGAAGCTCTGAATGATGCCTCTTCATCCGTGAAGTATTACAGGAACATTGTTATCGAGGATGCCATGAATACAGAAGCTATTGCTTGCATTGGAATGTACCATTTTTATAACAACCAACCAGAACTGGCTCTCAGGTATTACAGGTAGGTAGGTTATACGTTTTATCTTAATGTGGTGCATTTAAATCTCATATATTAGCTTATATGCCAGTCGCTCAAGGGGATCTCAATTCGAATTTTATTTCATAAGCCAATGGTAAAATGGCTCGCCATGCTCATTTTCAATCTGTCTGCTTGTGTTGTTGCTTGTTGCTTGCATTTTGCGTTGCAACTTATTCTGATTCAAACTAAAACTGAAACTTCTCGACTTGATTATTGTTACCCGCAGTCCGCACATACTGACTGAGCCAGCTCTCGATTTCGCTTTGGGCAGTACCAGTACCAGTATAATACCAGTGCAAGAATATCTAACAACTTTTAGAAAGAAGTCTTAGACTATTTTTGAACAACGAATAATAAATTTTAGTGGTTGCCATTGCAATAATGAAGTTTATTTCGTAAAAAATAAGTAAGCATTATAAAGAGAGACATATAAAACAAACAATAATGTAAAAATATTATTAACAACTAGGTAAAAATTATAAAATAACAGAAATTTCAATTAGGGAAAATGCACCCCAGTGACGGACCTAGGAGATATAGCGAAGGGAAAACGTCCGGCAGTGACATCAAATATTTTGTATCAGGTCTTTCATTTGGATTATTATTTAACATCATCTCGATTAATAAATTCATTTGGTAACCATAACGATTTTGATCGATTGACTTCTTGCGACCATTGGCAATTGATAGAACCACATTGGAGACCTAAAAAATTACAATACGTACATTAATAGTAAAAAAAGTAAAATTAATCAATTATCAAGGCTATACAGTATTCTAGTATACAATCTCCAACTCTGCTACTTCATAGCAGTTAGGTACCTATATTGCAACTTCCTTGAGGTCTGAGCTTTAAGATAAACCCGAGATTTCTAAATTGTTTTGAAGAAAGAAAAAAATTAATGGACCAGAAAATTTACAAAATTTTTATCAGAAGTGGGATCGCTCAAAACTCACTTGTATTCCAAACGCTATAGGGTGAAAAAAATGTGATGAAAAATAATTCGCCGCCTGTTTAGCGGAAAAGTTTTAGCGGATAAATTCATCTGATAATGCTTGAAAAAATAGTAAAAAAAAAATTTTCCAAGAGAGTTTACCACTGTGATATCCTTGGAATTTTTGGGTGTAATTTCAAACCTTGAGCGCTAGATATACAGGGTGGAAATTTTTCAAATGACCATTCTACAGAAAAAGTAGTTCAAATAGGAATTTTTCTTGAGAAGACCACTTTAAACTGCATAAAAAAATTAGGAGTTCTACTGAAGACTCATCTCGTAGATATAACCGAATACTTACGGATCCTTCAAACATTTTTTCCATAGCGCACATCTCGTACAAAATGCAGCCCAAAGCCCAAATATCCGATTTGCTGTCGTAAGGTTTTCCATCGCATAGTTCCGGAGCTAAATAGTTGCAGGTACCTATTACTGTGTCCGTTTTAGTGCTGCTGGAAAAAATTTCATCATCAATAACAGAAAAGAAAATCGGAATTCCGAGGAATGCTTACGAGACCAACAGTTTTGAGACTCCAAAATCGCCGATCTTAATCACGTCTCCATAAATTCCGGTCAGGAAGATGTTCTCGCATTTCATGTCTCTGTGGATGATGTTTTTCGAGTGAATGTGGTGGAGACCCATCAGAATTTGACAGAAATAGTTCATAACAGCCTGTCGATAAAATACATAAATCTTTAATTACTGTTAATTAGGTATGCACGTGCGCATATATTATTTTATCTTTCCCGCCATTTTTTCTTTCTTTTTTAATAATCGTATGAAAAGGTTATTTTAAAAAGTGTTTGTGTTACAAGGGAAATCTATGCGAGAATTTAGGCAAAAAAAAATCATTTTTTCCTCAAAAAATCACTTCTTCCCTGTTTTATTAGGAATATTTTTTTCTCTATACATCTCTCGTAAAAAAAGAAAATGGTCGAAATGTTTTCAATCCATAAGTCTCAGGGGGTGGAAAAACTGAATTACTGAGAGTGGATAAATTTCCCAGGGGCGCTTTTAGGATGCGTCAAATATTTTCAAGCACTTCATATTTCTTTGAATTTTCATATTTTTTTGAGCTTCGTTACTACAATAATTTAACTGCTCACGATTCTTTGACGCATCTTAATTTGTTTATGAAATTAAAAATTTCGCTTTAGAGGGGAGTTTTTTCGAAAATGTATTAAAATTAAAATTTATGGTAACTTTTTGCTCCCGCAAATGCAAACTACCAGAAGTAATATTATAGTTTATTGCTACAGTTCATATTGATAGATCTGATCACTAACTTACCTGTGGTTCCAGAAATTCTCCCTTGTTTCTTTTCTGGCTCAACAATTCGAACATGTTCCCCTTACTAGCGTACTGCATCACAATATAAAACTCACCCCCCTTAATATAATTATCGTAATATTGAATTATATTCGGATGGTTGAGGGTTTTCAAGATCGCCACTTCATTCTTAGCGGTTTTCAATTGCTCTCCTTGTAGATTTACACTGATTTGTTTCACTACGATTTTTTGCTGATCGTGCAGCCTTTCGCATAAGTGGACAGTTCCGTAGGTGCCTTTTCCTAATATTCTTATATTTTTAAACATTTCCATTGTGTAATATTTATGGTTAGGGGTACAAGATGCACGATGAGATTTTTGTTAACTACTGAGTCGTTAAAGTTTAATTAATAATTATTGTTGGTGTTCGGTACTTATCAGCAAGTCA
The DNA here is from genome assembly GCA_910589415.1 of Malachius bipustulatus. Taxonomy (NCBI): domain Eukaryota; kingdom Metazoa; phylum Arthropoda; class Insecta; order Coleoptera; family Melyridae; genus Malachius; species Malachius bipustulatus. The sequence goes on from OU342635.1 coordinate 40,964,384, forward strand.
GTCAGGATGGAGATGATAAATTTTGAAAAGATAATCGGAGAATTGAAATTAATAAAGGCTGGGTCAGAAAAATCTGAAAAACCGCATTGGAAAATTCAGGGATAAAAAAATCTCTTTGTTTTTTTCAGTTATTGATATTTTTTATTTATTTTCGTAAAAGTGTTCATTTCTATGTTTTTATTTTTATAATTTTTGTCTTATGTAATTGGGAATCGGGTTCTTGGGAATGAAATTATTGTTTTTGAAACGATTTTTATATAAAACGAAACGTTTCAGGGCCGATTGGTCCCTTGTAAAACTATATTACCATACAATAAAATACACGCAACAGACACAATAAACAATAAATTACAATAAACAAAAGCATAATAACTAAAACAAATAAAATGTCATAATCAAATCAATTTATTATATTTTAAAAAATTTTAAAAATTCATAAAAACACCATTTTTCGAATATTTTATTGTATTAATTATAATTTTTTTAAAGTATTTTAAGTTTTTTACATATTTTCTTTACATTACGAGTGAACAAAGGACCAATCGGCCCTGAAACGTTTCGTTTTATATAAAAATCTTTTCAAAAATAATAATTTCATTCCCAAGAACCCGATTCCCAATTAAATAAGACAGAAATTCAACAATTACTTACTAAGAAGGTTCAAGAAAAATTATCAAATTTATTTTTATAATATTTTTTTTACTATCGTAAAATATTCTCTATACTATTAGGTAATAGCTTTTTAGGTACCATTTCAGCACAATAAGTGTCGATTCTTACGTTTTATGGGATTAAATTTTTCCCAAAATTTTCTTTTACTTATGCTTTTGAAATTTTTTTTTGCATTTTTGAGATGTTTTTGTTATTTTTTACACTCCATTTGAAGTTGTCATTGGGAACCACTCAATCAAAAGATCGCTTTTTTATGTTTTATGGTGTATTTTAGTATTAATAAAAAGCTAAATTATTGTATTATATTTTTTATTTGAAAAATACATACTATTTATTATTTTTTTTTCATATTCTTTTTCGACAAATAATTTCGTTAAACAATTACTCAAACCATTCGGAAGAAGTCTAAAGAAAAACAGAAAAAGTAACCATCATGCTTTTTTTGTTCCGAATCTTTTGGTAAAATTTGATTGGCTCATACCTTAAGGGAAGTTTTTGAGATAAATAGAGTTAGTTGCTGCCCTATGATATTGTACCTACCCATTTTTTCTAAAATGTCAAGTGCCCGCAAGGGGTGTTGCTTGAAAAAAAAACAGGAAAAATTAGCCCCATTTGGTGAACTTTTCTAAAAAAAATACTTATTTTTTGAGAAAATCGAGATGAAAATGATTTTTATAATTTTATGAAAATAAATTAATAATTTAGAGGCTTTTTTATAGATTTTTGATCGAATGGTCATGCATAATAGTTTTTGGATGGATTTCATATTTCTTAAGATTGTGTTTTTTTTCTCGAGAAAACAATAAAATAGTAGGTACCTAACGCTTTTATAATGGTTTAATTTTGTGGCAAAATTTTGCTCTTAATTCAAAAATTTTTCTATAAAATAGGCAGAAAATTCACCCCATTTGCGTCCAATTTTTTGGTAAATTTTCTGTTGCCTGTTGCTCATAAGGGATCTTGATTTTTTCTTGATAAAACAATAAAATGGTAGGTACCTAACACTTTTATAGTTTTTTTTTTAATTTTATGGCAAAATTTTGCTTTTAATTAAGAGACCTTTTTAGAAAATAGGCAGAAAATTCACCCCATTTTCGTCCAATTTTTTGGAAAAGTTTCTGCTGCCTGTTGCTCATAAGGGATCTTGATTTTTTCTTGAGAAAACAATAAAATGGTACGTACCTAACACATTTATAATGTTTTAATTTTATGGCAAAATTTTGCTTTTAATTAAAGACATTTTTTTAGAAAATAGGCAGAAAGTCCCCATAGACAATCACCCCATTTGCTTCCAATTTTTTGTAATTTTTTGTTCCAAAAGTTTCTGCTGCTCATAAAGGATTTTGTTTAACTAAATATTTTTTAATTTTTTTACTGTTATTGAAATTTGAAATCAGAAAAATACTCGGCTCCATATTTCAATATTTATTGTTTTATTTTGACTTTTTTGAAAAAATTGGAAAAAGTGACTTCCTAATAGTATCTATTGTTTAAATTTTAAACAAGTAGGTAACTTTTTCTTATATATTTTTTTGGTAATATTTTGTTTCTTGAAGAGGTAGGTAGTAGCCAGGAAAAAACTTTCATATTGTTATTTTTTGCCATAATTCCACAAAAAAATGGATTTTGAGAAAACTGGCAAAATTTCAATAACTAGCCATAATTGGTTAAAGAAAAACAAGCAAAAGTATTTTTTCTTACTTTTTAGTTATTTGCAGTAAATTGCTGATTAACAATCTACGATAAGTTTATTTTCGAAAATCGGGTAACAATACACCCAGTCAGGTTGTAAACTTCTTAGTTTATTAAGTTTTATTTAGTTTTAAGTTTAAAACCTTTAGAAAAATTCACCCTTAAATGATATTATTCTATGTTGAAAAAAACGGTTTTTTGAAAAAATCTCAAAAAAGTGACGCTAATTATTTTGGTAAAATTGCGCTTTTTGAAGAAATTTTTTGTAGTAATCAGGAAGAAATAACCCCCTTATAATTTTAATTGCTTATAAAGACGGCTCTTGAAAAATGTCAAGCTTCTTTTATGTAATCGAGTGAAAACTAGCCACCCTCATAAAATTGTTCCATTTTTTTTGAGAATTTTCAAGGAATTGATTTGATAAAAACAGGGGAGAAGTAACCCTTTCACTTTGTATTTTTTAAACTTTTTTGCAAAATTTTAATCGATCAGAGAGTGTCAGAAGATCTTTGAAAATTTCGCCGCTTTTGCCGAAATTTGTTTTTTTTTTACAAAAAAAAATCGAAAAGATATCAAATTTAACCTTCTCATTGTCTTCATTACTATTTGAACAGTTTTTTGTTATATAAATACATATAGAAAAAAAACCGTTCATTTTGTTCGATTTCTTATGAAATTTTAACTTGCGCTTGAAGTCTTTTTTTGAAAAAATTAAACCTTACAAAATTTTTATGGTTAAATTTGCTCTTGCTCCAACTTACTCATACTTTTTTCCATCTTAGTAGCTATAAAGACATAACAAAAAGTCACTAGGTAGTGGAATATTCGGTCCTTTTTATTTTTCTGTTTTATTGACAACATTTTTGCAGCTAGAAAATTTTAATTCCTTTTACTTCAGTCAGTTAAAATTTCGTTCATTAATAGCTGAGGGGCCACTCGCACTCAGGCATACCATATACACTACGAGATAATATTATGGGCCTCGTATCACGATACCAGTGAAAGTGTGTGGAAATTGGTAATGAGGTAAAATTTTGCTTCCCTATATATAACTGTGATGGCCATTGAGATGGCCTTACTATTAATTAATTTGACGATTTTTTGAGATTTTCCTTGCCCTTCTGGAATGGCCCATTAGTTTGAAAGTGGCCTTTAATAAGAACGGGTGATATAGTAAAGAAATCGTTCACCTGCTGAAATTTTAACCCCTCCCCCTCCGGCTCCCCTATCCTCTCCATTGTCTCCTTAGAATTTAAAGGTAATTTCCACAAAAAAATCACTACAAGTTATGAAACTATGATGGAAATTAAATGTAAAAATTATAGTGAATTGCGTAGGTTTATGCCCATTTATGTAATATTATGTAATAATTACAAAAAATTTTACCGAAGATAACAAAATAAAAAATAAATGAGAATAGAAAATAAACTAGAAACTTAAATTGTATCGAATCGATCTACCAGTCTTAAAATTTAAATAAATAATAAAAAAACAGTGACCCCTCAAAAAAAATTCACGCCCCCTTTTAATTCTCTCGCTGTCTTCGCGGAATCGATAAAAACCGCAAACAATAATAATTAACTCCTCCAAACATATTCAACAAACTTTCGGTACCCGCTGATTATCCGAAAACATCCTCGGATTGTTCGGTCCGGACTCGGTCGATCTTGGCATGTGTTTATACGACGATTCCCGCTCGATTCCTCGACTCAAGAATTAAGGAATTTCCCATTATCTGGCCTTGAGTGCCGCTTCAGGTATGCGTTACTTACGCGACTTGTCCTGAACGATTACGAGGTGGATACTCCGGCCGCCCGGAGCCCCAGAGAAGACCCATCTCGGCAGCAATCTCCTTTATCAGGACCGTAAAACCAGACACCGGACTTTTTAACTTTGGCTTTTAAACGTGCTCGTCCTTTTTCAGAATTTCTTATTTCAAGAAAAAAGTTCCTGCTTAAAATGGATCCGCAAAAGCCCCGTTTTCGAGATTTTCAAAAAAATACCTTCCTTCTTACCTTTTTTGCGATATCTCAAGAACCGTTAATAAGGCTCTAAACCAATGCTCTGATATATGTCAGTGGTGGAGATTTTAGGGTTGCTTAAAAGTCTTACCCCCGTAGCTTTTACGTCACTCGAAAAATTGGCGTTTTGACACTAACAGCGAATTCCAAGTGGCATTGTTTTTCACATAAAAGAGGCACTCTTTTTCGTTTTTCAAGAAAAGGGAGATTTTATTAGTGCCTTTGGGTAAAAAAACATTGGCGTTTTGGAATTTGCTGTTAGTGTCAAAAAGCCAAGTTTTCGTTTCGAGTGACGTAAAATAAAACTTTTACGCAACCCTAAAATCTCCACCATTGACATATCCCAGAACATTGTTTTAGAGCCTTCAAGTAACTACGTATTATTATTAACGTAAAAATCTGTACAAAAACTGGAGCCTGTGTAGCCTTAACAGTTCTTGAGATATCGCAAAAAAAAAGAAGAAACATTTTTTTAACGCCCTATGTATCTCGAAAACGGTGCATTTGCGGAGACATGTTATAGGAACTTTTTCTTAAAATAATTCGTTGAATCGTCTCCTTTATTTTGAACATGTTGGTAGGTAGTTAACACAAAACAAGTTGGTAGTTAAATAATAAAAGTACGAAGGCGTAGAAGCGCCACACGAGTTTTATTTTTAAAATTCCGAGTTTAAACTCGGAATTCCGTGCAGAGCCGGGCCTAGACTATTTGTCGCCTTCATGCCGATACAAAAATTGCCCCCCCCTCGTAAGAAGAAATGTCTATCTAAGGGAGGGCAAAAATAAATTTCTTGTGGGTCAAAATTAAACACCAATCGAAATACACATTATTTATTACATTAGGTAAATTCTGCTGCGCTGGAAGGTTTGGGGGATACCGAATATATCCTCCAAGAATGAGGGGGATCGAGAGAAAATTTTGGAAAAAACAAGTGCGGAAATGTTAATCACGCTAAGCAATAACTACATTTATACTGGTATACATTTTTAGGTTACGTTTGAAGGACCACACGGGCCGCCGGACAATACCTATACAGGGTGTTTTGTGATTGAATGTCAATATTTAAGGGGGTGATTTTTGAGTCCATTTTAAGAAGAAAACTTCATAAGAACTTATGTCCTAAAAGTCTTAACTTTTGAGATACAGAATTATAAAACTACTTTTATTATCCAACTATAGCTGAATCGGGTTCGGCGTTCCGCGGGTAGTCCGTACAGGCCATAGCCGTCCTGAGATATTCGGCGTCCAATGGCCACTGAAAATAATGCGTCCTTTTTCATAAGAAAATTCATAGGTTGGCTAACGCCGCCGGGAACAAGTCAGTGACGACTGATGGATTACAAAGTTAGTTCAGACGTATGGATTTTTTAACTTAATACTAGTAGGTAATATTTGTCAGACTTTAAAGAAAATGCGCCGCAGGCGAAATTATTTTCAATGTTCAAATTTCCCATTAATTAAAAATTTACTCAGATATGAAAACTGTAACTAAATGACTAATAAATAACAAAAAAAAAAAAAAAAAATTCAATAAAGAGTTGTGCCCCAAAAGGCTTGAGCCCCTGGGCTATACAGCCCTATTTAGCCCTTTGGTTACAAAGGCCCTGATCTAAATACATATTATGGAAAATGCCCAGGATGCTGCACGCGCCCCCCGCTTCCTTGGGTATACTAATCACTAATCCTATCATGATATTTTGATATTTTTCTTATTGTTATGAATTATGATTGTATTCTTGCTTCCGCCCGCGGCCCCTATGAACTTGCCGCCTGCGTGCTGGCACGCACGGCAGACCTGCTAGGCCCGGCCCTGATTCCGACTTTAAACTCGGAATAAAAAAAAAAATACTCGTGCGGCGCTTCTACGCCTTCGTATAAAAGAACGGCAATACGAAATAAAATAATAAATAGATAATAATAAAATGATCCCATCTGTATTCACGTACCTGATTCTGCTGTGTTTCAGGCGCGTGTTGTCGATGGGCGCTCACTCAGCGGAATTATATAACAACTTGGGCCTTTGCTGCCTCCACTCTCAACAGCTGGACCTGACGCTCGCCTGCTTCCAGCGCGCCCTCAGGCTGGCCACCGACCCCCTTGTCAGGGCAGAAGTCTGGTACAACCTCTCTCATACTGCTATCGTGAGTATCTCCACCCTTTCATTTATTATAATCACCTCTATCTCATCGATTATTCATGTTTTTCAAGTTTTTATTATTTATCTTTTTTACTATGTTTCCAGTCTTCTTCCTGCCGATGGAACCTTGAGGGGAACCCTATTTGTACCTAGATTCGAGGTGAAATGTTATGGCGTGAGTGTGATCTTTAAGAAAACCATGTTTAAACCACCAAATTAAAAAGCATTAGTTTTGGTTCTGAATAATTGGTTCCGTTTGTGGAACCTTCATACTTTTCATCCAAAATGTTTACAAATTTTCACTTTAAATGGTAATTGGTACTATACGATATAAGATATAAGAAAGGAAGTCTATTTTTGGCCCTGGAATGTTTGTGACGCTACTCCCAGAACCAGTAGGTTCTCGAAGTTTATGGTTTGACGAAAGGCTGCATTCTTCCCAATAAAGTTTCTCTAATTAGAAAATTTTACCATTTGGGACCTAAAAGATTTGAAGTCTTATAATGCTGATGCTTATTGGATTGGTTCTGGTCTGGGGAACCTTTCTATTTTTTGGTTCGTTACACTGTAAGTTACTTACAATATTCTTTGAGTTCCCTAGTTTCGGACCCCAAAGTCAATTTTCACTCCCAAAATATTCTCGTTGGTGGTACTTTGCATTGGTACCCTCTCTACTTTAGGCTTCCATTTTTTGTCAAACCTTGCCAATATTATAGGTACCTTATGAATGAAAGTTAACTTTTAGTTTTGAGTTGGTTCCGTTTGGGGAACCTTATTCATATTTTTGATCCAACATGTTTCCAAATTTTCACTTGAAATGGTAATAGGTAGTTAGGTACCTACCTATACAGGGTGCAGCGCGAGAACCTTAGGGCATTTTTATATGGAGAAGTCCAAGGAGTAGAAGTCTAAAAATTTGTACGTGTATAATTTTGGTTTTGACGAGCTGAATTAAAATATTCACAACCCCTCACCATTTCCGGTTATACCGGAAGTAGCCATCAACTATCTTATTTTAAACGGGACAACTTGTGTATTATTACATTTTCAGATTGCCTGAAAAAATATAATAAAAATGGTGTCTGTAGTTCAAAATTGGAACGAGTGGTTTATGAGTTATAAACAAATGAAAATCGCAATTTTTCATTTTCAAAGCAGCTTAGGTCGAAAACGGGTCAAGATATCGGAAAACGGCTTACATGTCCCTATCTCAACTTTTCACGTAGTATCCTATGGTGCTGATGAAATTTGTATACAAAGTGATGAAAAATCAGCGTTTTCAAAAAGAAAATTAATAAAAAATATATTTTTTTAGGTACTCCAGCATAGTATACAAAAAGTTAGGATAGGGACATGTAAGCCGTTTTCCGATATCTTGACCCGTTTTCAAGCTAAGCTGCTTTGAAAATGGAAAATTGCAATTTTCATTTGTTTATAACTCATTAATTGGTCGTTACAAATTTGAACTGTAAACATCATTTTTATTACTGTTTTTCAGGCAATCTGAAAATGTAATAATATACAGGGTGTACCATTAAAAAAAAAGAAAAATATGGCAACTTCCGGTGTAACCGGAAGTGGTGTGGGGTTGTGAATATTTTAGTTCAGCTCGTCAAAACCGAAATTATACACATACAAATTGTTAGACTTCTACTCCCAGGACTTCTCCATATAAAAGTGCCCTAAGGTTCTCGCGCCTCACCCTGTATACTTAATTTATTCCGTTACCTATAATGTTATAATGATATAAGAAAGGAAGTTTATTCTTGGTTCTAAAATGTTGGTGACGGTGCCTCCAAAACCGCGGTAGGTACTCGAGGTTTATGGTTTTGTGAAAGACTGCATTCTTCCTAATAAAGTTTCTCTTATCCAAAACCTTCCCATTTTGGACCTAGATAAAAGTGTTAGAATCCTTGAGGCCTTATGCTGTTGCTGGATTGGTTCTATTCGGGGGAAACTTTCTATTTTTTGGTTCGTTGTACTGTAAGTTACTTGTAAAATTTAATGAGTCTCTTAGTTTCGAACCCAAAATGAATTCGGTATGAGAAAGCAAGTCAATTTTTGCTCCTAAAATATTCTAGTTGGTGTTTTTGCTTTGGTACTTTCTTATTGGTACTGAAATCAGCGTTATGATTCCACTTTTGTGAAACCTTCCCAGTTATAATATACCTTATGAAAGTTCATTTTTTGTTCTGAATTATTGGTTCTGCTATAAATTTGATGATTTTGGTACTGGAAGGTTCTAGGATGGTGAGTCTTTCGATATTCCTATTACATGCAGTTTTTCTGATTATGAATTTTTCTCAGTTCTTGATCAAAAAAAAATCAAGCCTTTTCATTTTCCAAAAGCGGAAATAACCTCCAAATTTGGTTCCGAAATAGTTCGTGTCACTAAGAGCCGTTCAATTTTCATCTTTTGTGGTACCAGAAGGTTAGTTTGCTAAAAATCTCGCACTAATTCGTATTAAAACCAAAACTTATACAGTTTTGGCCTTAAAAGACCCAAAATGTAAAAACGCTTCCAAGTTTGGTTCTTCACCATTTTGATTACCATTTTTTGCTATACGTTTCCGTAAAGTTCCAATAATCGAAAAACTTTCTAATTTTTTTACTGGAAAGACAGAAATTTCTGTCTATTAGGAAAACATTTTTATTGTTTCATTAGCATGTAAAAGACTTCTAGGGTACCGGATATTTTCCAAAAATGCGGCTTAGTTTCACAAGTGCAGCAGTAGCGGCAACACAGCCACCGCCAAAATAAATTCGCTTGTGGTAATAATGTAACAGAGTTTACACTGGAGAGATATTGATAATAAATTCACATGTTAAGGAAAGGAATCGAGAGGTCAGGTATCGATGGAATGCTGCGAGTGCGCGGCTGTATTGGCCGTAGATCCTTTCCATAAAAATAACTCGCTAATGATTGTAATGGAATATGTATGTTCCCACTGATTAAGGAAAAATTTGAATTAATAAAATGCTTATTTAATGCAGGATTATTATATTTATTTATAAATTCATTGAGCCTATCTGTTCTCTGTTGCTGTTGGCGCGTACTGTAATGTTTTCATATTGACGCAATCAGAATTAATTGATTCTTGACTGGTATCCTGGAAACCTAAAACGATTCTTTCGTGTCTTGTCTTTTAATATAATTAAATGATTAATTGACCCACCTTGAGGAAAACGAGGCATTTTATAAGAGAATCCTTGCTCTTCGATTTATCGCGTCATTCCTCGTGGTACTTTTAGACTTACATGGCGCGCATTCAAAATTGCTACTTTACCTACATATGTAACTGTTAAATAGGTAAAAACAAAAATGCAGCTCACTCTTTTCATGCTAACACGCCAGGTATGTCTTCTGATATGTTAAGATGGAACTTGTGAAAGCTTTTATAAAAAAAGAGAACTAGAAGAAATAATTGACCTTTATTAAATTGAAACAAAAAATCACAATATTTTAGTTCTAGCCACTTCTTCTAATAAATATTTCTTGAATTTCAGGCAGCAGGTGATATGGAGCTGGCGATCCAGTGCCTGAATTTATGCCTGGCTTCGGATTCCTCGCACTCTTCGGCTTTCAATAACTTGGCAGTCTTGCACCACAAAATGGGAAAGCATGGACTCGCGAGGGCGTACTTCGGCACGGCCAAAAATTTGGATCCCACTTTGATAGAGCCGCAGCTCAATCTGGAATATCTGCAAAATGTTTAAACCTGGACCAGGGTTATACCAATCTAATAGTGATGAGCAGATTCGGTCTTGGTCTTGCAGAAAAACCAAGACCACTATAGCAAGACTGACCAGCAACATCGAGACCAAGACTTGGCAGACCAAAACCAAGACCAGGATCGAATGTGAAAGACCAAAACCAATAAGTGGCAAGACCTAGAAAACTATATTTGGTCTTGGTCATGCTTTGCTCATCACTACACTGCTTCATTAATAGGGACGAAAAGTGTACCTTGATTTTTGTGTTACACCACAAAATTTTGCCAAGGTTTTAATGAGAACTCACTGACAAAAGCGACATTACATTTTCACCCTGTATCTAGATATCCTCATTTTAACCGATGCAAAATTTCGGAGTGGTTCATTTCTTTTTTTTTCCTAGGACTATTAGCACAGAATTTTATGAAGGGAAAATAAATCCTGAACTTTAATCGTATAAAATAATAAATAATTGTACCCAGATAAAATAAATACATACTTTTGATTGATAAATTATCTTTTCCCGTTACCTACAACCTTATTTGCTCCGAACGTTTCGTCCACGTCTGCGGTAGAATCGGTTGGTCGTTTCTTGGACAACGACTGGGCAGCCTGGAATCATGTCGAGAGTGTTCGGGGCTGTGTCACTCCCCAAATATGGAAGCAATATTCTAGGCAAGATCTTATTTAGGCGTCTATAGCGAGTGTCAGGTTGGAGGGAGAGCTTATTATTAGCAGTTGAAGCAACCATCGAATCAACCAGAGTTCAGAATCGAAAATGCATTCCGTTTTTTTTCTAATGGTAGTTCATTCATAAAATGGTTGTTAGTAAAGTAATATTGGCCTTTCTTCCGAACAAGATTTGGGCACCCCACCCCAAAATGTTGTGAGAGGGGCAAGATCATGGAATCATGGATCAGCGCTTATATTGAAAGTGCAGAGATTGAAAATGGTTGATCCGAATGTATACGTTATACCTACACTACAGTATGAATTGGATAGATCATTGATATGTAGAAGAAGTAGGGTTGGTGCCAGAGTTCAAGAAGAATTAAAAAATTATGGCGCGAAATTCCATTCCGTGACCATAGCTACATCTAATTTTCTAATTTAGTTCGAAAAGCTGGTTGAAATATCATACCAAAGATGGGATTGCAAGATATTTTAAACCGGTGATAATGAATGATAATTTTGGCTAAACATAGAGGTGCGATATGTAATTTAAAGACATAACTCCTATTTCGATTTATCTTTATTTTCGCGTCAACACTAACAAGAACTCTTAAACAATAAAGAAGAGTCTATTATTGTAATTATCTGCAATTTGCAGTGTGTATTTTAAAATTTAAATGACACCAGGATTCGAAAATTTTCCACGTACTCTTGCGCTGCAATTATTTTTTTTAACTGTTACGATAATGTGATTTTTTGCTTGTAATTTTTGGTGCTTTATTTTTATTGCTGTTTGTTATTACAGATCTACTCAGATATAGCACAGCACTTAACGTAAAATAAATACAGGTATGCTTCCGATAAAATATTTTTTAAGTATAATAATTGTTGAGAGATAATCTGTAATTTTTGCCTATCACGATATAAATAAATTTTCCTCGTCTAGCTTTACATTACTCTATATAGTTTTCTGAAAACAATGACACTCCCAACTTTTTTTTAGCCACTTTGAGAAGAAAATTATGATTTTTTCACTGAAACTATTTATAAGACATTATATCAAAATACATCTTCAATTCCCCTGTATACATAGTAGGTACCCAAGACTTGAAATGGCTCAAGCAAATATTTTTATGCCGTTCAAAGTGGTATACCACCCCAAGATTCCCATAAAAAGTTCACTTTGGATTATTGTTTTTTTGCCATTGTATGGCCATTTGAAATCTTTTATAACTCTATAGTACCGAAGACTTGATGTGGCTCAAGAAAATGTTCTTATATCGTTCTGCCGTTCAAAGTTGTATACCACCTCAAGATATCAAGATAAAGCTTACTTTGGACTGTTTTTTCTGCACGATTTGATCGTTATTGAATACTTGAAATGACACAAGCAAAAATTTTTACGTCGTTCAAAGTGGTAGCCGTTCAAAAAAGTATACCACCTAAAGGATTTTTTTCAAGGAAAAACTTAATTCGGAATTTTTTTTCTGCACGGTTTGATCTCATCCAAAAAATTTTATACCGTTTAAAGTGGCATACCACATCAAAATTCCAAGAAAAACCTTACTTTGGATTATTTTTTCTGTTCTTGTGTGGCCATTTAAATTTTTTTTAAAGTCTATAGTACGGAAGACTTGAAATGGCCCAAGGAAATATTTTTATGTCGTTCTGCCATTCAAAGTCGTACTACCTACCTCAAGATATCAAGAAAAACCTTACTTTGGACTATTTTTTTCTGCACGGTTTTATCATTTAATTTAACATTTCTCATAAGTCTAGAGTACAGTAGACTTGAAATTGCTCATTAAAAATTTTTATGCCGTTCAAAGTGGCAGGTATACCATCTCAAGATCTCTAGAAAAAACTTACTTTGCATTATTTTTTCTGCACGGTTTGATCTTTATTTGAACATTTCTCATAAGTCTATAATATAGAAGACTTGAAATAGCTCATCCAAAAATGTTTATGCCATTCAAAATGTATACCACCTCAAGATCTCAAGAACAAGGTTACTTTGGATTATTTTTTTCTGCGTGGTTTGATTGTTATTTGAGCATTTTTGATAAGTCTATAGTACAGAAGACTTGAAATAGCTCATACAAAATTTTTTATGCCATTCAAAGTGGTATACCACATCAAGATCTCGAGAAAAAGCTTACTTTGTAGTTTTTTTCTGCACTGTATGGCTGATTGAAAATTTTTCATAAGTCTGTAGTATGGATGGCTTCAAATGGCTCAAGCAAATATTTTTATGCCATTCAAAGTGGTATACCACCTCAAGATCTCAAGAAAAAGCTTACTTTGGATTTTTTTTCTGAACTGTGTGGCCATTTGGAAATTTTCCATAAGTTTATCGAGCGGAAGACTTGAAATGGCCCAAGCAAAACTTTTTATACAGCTCAAAGTTCAAAGCGGTATACCTCCCGAGGAAAATTCTCAATTTGGATTAATTTTTCTGTACTGCATAGCTGTTTAAACGTTTTCAGATGGCATGCAGCTCCGCCTATTATTTTCAAAGGTAATTCTTGAAATGGTTCAGTCACATTTTTTCTGCAGTTCAGAGTGGTATAGCCAGAGGCGGATTTACAAATGTGCCGCCTATTATAGGCTGAATCAAATCGCCGCCTATGGAATTATTTAACCCCCGCCGTCTAGGGTCCGGGGGTCCTCCTTCCCCCGGGAAAGTTTTAGAATTATTAGCTAAAAAAGATATGAAAAGATCGCAACAATGCCAGAATTTTTATTCTGTAAATAAGTGATGCTGCTTGCAAAGGCAAGCTCAGCGCCCCCTCGGTCCTTGTGCTCTAGGCCCTAGCCTGATTTGCCTATGGGTTTATCAGGCCGTGTTCTTATGGGCTTCAAAAAGAATATGAATTCAAGGCGAAGCGGGGTTTCGAAAGGGTTCGGAACGGTTTTCCCCTTTGGATAAAGCGCCGCAGGGATTTTTTTTCAATATCCAAGGTCACGCAATTTCCCAGCACTCGAAAATATTTTTGGTTTTCGAAAATTTGCCGCCGTAGGCTATAGCGTACCTATAGCCTAATCGGAAATCCGCCACTGGGTATAGCACCTCAAGATCTCAAGAAAAAGCTTACTTTGGATTATTTTTTCTGCACGGTTTGATCTTTATTTGAACATTTTTCATAAGTCTATAGTACCTACAGAAGACTTTAAATAGCTTACCCAAGAATTTTTATGCTGTTCAAACCACCTCAAGATCTCAAGAAAAAAAGCTTACTTTGGATTATTTTTTCTGCACTGTGTGGCCATTTGAAAATTTTCCATAAGTTTATCGTACGGAAGACTTGAAATGGCCTAAGCAAAATGCAGCTCAAAGTTCAAAGCGGTATACCTCCCGAGGAAAATTTCCAATTTGAATTACTGCATAGCGCTGTTTAAACATTTTCAGATGGCATGCAGTTCCGCCTGTTTTCAAAGGTAATTCTTGAAAAGGCTCAGCCACATTTTTTCTGCAGTTCAGAGTGGTATACAACCGCAAGATCTCAAGAAAAAGCTTACTTCGGATTATTTTGTCTGCACTGTTTGGTCATTGGGTAATTTTTTATAAGTTATAAAGTATAATAGTACAGAAGACTTGAAATGGCTCAAGCAAAACTGTTTATGCAGTTCAATAAAGCGGTATAGGTACTTCCAGAAGAAAATTCTTAATTTTGGATTATAGTCCAGTCAATGACCCTTTTTCCCGTATAATTTTGCTTAACAGAATCAACTTTCATAAAAATTTTGATTTACGTTCCACTTACCCGCTACTTCAAAATTGACCCCGTGCATGTCAAAAAAAACAAAAAAATAAAAAAAAAACGAAAAAAACCCCGGGGGTTGTTTTACCCTGCGGGTGGATGCCACCCCTTCTTGGGGGTGAAAAATATTTCATTGAAAATATTGGAATGGGTAGATAGACTAATTCCTAAGCAACTTTTGTTCCATTAAGTTTTTTTAAGTCTTTAACTTTAAATTTTTTAACCAAATAAACCTAAGCTTTCAGACGGTTTTTCGAGAATAATTCAAAATTAAGGTATTTTATCGAAAAAATCCCCCCTAGAATAAAATGTAGCTTATAAAAAAACAAAAAGTATATGGTCGATTTTTGGTGTCCCTAGATCCAGTACAAACAGAGTAGTAGCTTGTTGAAGGTTGGTTAATTCTTATTCGTCAAACGCCAAAACTAAACTTACCAAACCTGAACTTTTGAACCTGAACTTACCAAAAAACAATGAATTTTTCGGGGGAAGCCCATGCAAACTTTTTGGAGTGCTTGAAAAAACCTTTACATATTTTTTCCGCTTCAAAAAATATGAAAATCATCCCCTAATACCACCCGAATTGAAAATAATCGTTACCACTTCACAATTCACTTGTAACTTTTCTTTACTTTGCACTTGTAACGTGCAAACGTGCTCTACAAGTTTGACTTTTTTAAATTGGTTATTTTTGAAAGGGTGTGAGCTGAAAGGGCTTGAACAAGTTACTACATTCACGAACAACATATCAAAATTTTAAAGGGGCATCCATATCTTACTCAAGTTTCATCCAACAGGAAAAAAAACCAAAACCTACAGCTTTGTACTAAGCAAAATTTTGCGAATCGTTGATAGTTTTTGAGTTATTTTGAACAAAAGGCAATTTTTGAAAAATTACAAAAATTCTCTTTTCAGTTCAAGCTATTTTTTTCAAACCTAAGCACTTTAAACCGGTCAAATTCTTATATAATGTTACAAGTACATAAATAAAGTGAATTGTAAAGTGGTAACGATTATTTTCAATCGGTGTGGTAATTAGGAGGTGTGATTTTCACATTTTTTGACGCCGAAAAAATATGGAAGAATTATTTTCGTCTAACTCACTTATAGTTTTGATGCTAGGGACTTTTATAACAAACAAAAATAACCGGATTTTCCAGGACTTCAAAAAAGGTTACATGAGTTACCCCCGAAAAATTCATTGTTTTTCTTTGGTAGGTAAACTTTCACTTTTGGCGGTTGATGAATAAGAACCATAATAGCTTCAACAAGCTATTACCTACATACTTCGTTTCGTTGGGTCTAGAGACACCACAAAGTTACCATTCTTTTCGTTTTCTTATAAGCTACATTTTTTCTAGGGAGTATTTTTTCGATAAAATACCTTCTTTTTGAGTTATTCTCGAAAAATCGTCTGAAAACGTGGGTTTTTAGTAAATCCTGAACAAGGTCAACATAGATGCAAGTGGGTTTCCCCACTCCCACAGAGTTTTCGGGGAACTGTGCATAGGTACTGGTGGGAGGGGTGGGATATGGTGGAAAAGGCGTTTTAGTACCAGATAATTTATGAGTATCTCTCAGACAGGAGGAATCAGAGTTGGTGTTTTTTTTTTAGGAAAATCCTGAGACAGGTCAATTCAATTTAGTATCAATCAAAAGGTGTTCCCGGGAAATAAAAATTGACCCCTCTCTCTCTCTCTCTCTCGGGATTTTCCTCAAAACAAAACACCAAAGGAGTTATATTAAGGGTGAATAGTTTTCAAAAAGACACCCGGTACCTTATACTTATTTCAGTCATTTGAAAAATTTCAGATTGCATGCAGTTTTGCATTTTTTCAAAGGAAATTCGACTGAAAATTAATCGTGAATCATTTTCTAAAAGTGCCAAGACTTGAAATGTCTCATCCAAAACTGTTTGTGCAATCTTATAAGGCCTCTAGAAAAATCATAAGGGCTACTTTTTCTGTAATGTAGGTATGGAAACTCGAAAAGATTAGAAAGGTCGTACTTCTACTCAAAACTCATCCTGAACGTGAACATATCGCGTACCTGCTATGCTAATGTTGATGGGTCCCAAATTAACCGAAACAGGGCTCTTCATGTTCAAGATCTTATTACCGTGATGTTTTCTTTTCATAATGGATTGGATGAAAACAAGACGAAGTAAGTAATTTTTTTGATGCACAAATTAAGGCACTTGGAGATATTTTTCCTAAGTCCTAGTCTATAAGATGGAGGAAAAAAGTTGAGGCGCCATTGTCGACATTCCTAGAAATGTGAGATAGTCAATAATTTGAGCTGTCATTATAAATTTCTAGTTATGGTAATTATTATAGTTATGTAGCTACTACAGTTAACGCATTTTCAGATAAAATTATTTAGCCATAAGCAATGCTGTATCGTTATTCTGGTCGTGGAGATTTTAGTAGGTTTAGGTTCGTACTCATCGTAGAGACGTCGTAGACTCAAGGCTGAAGATTTTATACCATCTCTAGAATACTTAAACAGAATAATTGGCCTGAGGAATGCTAATAATGCCCCGTAAGTTCTGAATCGAAATAAATGACCGTCACGTCATTCGGATCGGAGCAAAGCATCATCAGCATCAGCGAGAGCGTCCGATCGAAAATACCTATTATGTAAGAGATATTCCGTGAAACAAGCCACAAAAAACGACCAGGTACAAAAAATGGGTTAATATCAGTTCTTGGCAGCCTCTTGAAGAACATAGCGTAATTTAGCGCCCTAGGTCTTGTACGCAGAGAAGAGCAGAGCAGAGCAGAGCAGAGAACACGCGGCCACCTTTGGCGGGTAAACGCTCCATTGGTCCACGCTTTAAATTCCTCAGGAATGCGGCGATGCTTTTTCAATAATTACTCCTAAATCTCACCAGCACCACCAAGCACCAAGCACCGGCACCCAAGATTCTTACATCTACCTACCTAATCTAAGTAAAATTCCCGCCAATTCGATGAGGAATTAAGAAACGGCTAAAGAAGCGCAAACAACCACGTCGCAAGTCCGACGCGTGCAATTGTAAAAATACGTCACGTCTAGCGCTGGCGATATCAATAATTAATTTCGCATTAAAAATGTAATAAGAGATCGAAGCGCGGTCAGGAGCCCCGCGAGAGGCTAGCTGGATTTCACCGCGAGGAATGCCGCGTTTCCAGAGGAATGTAACCTCCAGACGGGTACCAAACACACCTGAGTTTTGTACACTCCCCGCCACCGATATCGTTCAATCGGCTCTATACTCCGGTGCTGTCGAGTCCGGTGAAACTATCGGCGGGAGTGTACCGACTGGTGGAACGGCTGCGGCGCGCGAAGCTTGTGCAACCCGACTGAGGCTCCAGTACTCGATCCAGCTGGCCGACTGCATTCCGATGATGTTTTGCCTCAGAATGTACCTGACCGCTCCTGAGCCCGAATAGGGGATTCAGGATTCAGTAGAAGGATATCTTCGCCGGTAGAAGGTGCCTGATGGCTGCTGGGCGACCCGAGTCCCGAACACGTGGATGGACTGTGCCCTTCTTGCAGTAGTGACTTAGTGCTTACTGCTGCAAGTTTTGTGAAGTGCTTGTTGTGCCCAATTGCAGGATTCACCATCACCACTCACTCGCAATATTCATTCATTCATTCCATCGGCATACGGTTGCTGCCGCTTCTTCTTCTTGTTATTCTTCTCTTCGGACAGTGCTGCAAGATTCAGGATACTGCTTTTAGATGGCCACTGAACTTTGCTATCGGTTGGGATTTAAATTTTGATAAATGGTACGTTGTTGTTAGTGTTTGGAAAAATTTTGGGCTGTCTAGTTCTAGTTATTGGTGTTGGTAATTATTTTGTGTATTATGGTAATTGTTCCAATAACTTTTAGTATATTTCTTACTATTATGGACGGACACTATCAAAAATTGTATCATTCAAGATTCATGCCCAAAATTCTTAATACAATTATTCTTAATTTGACATAGCATTAGACATTAGAATTAGAACCTGCCAAGAAGTGTTAAAAGTCTCTTCGATGACTTGGGGGTCTTTTCTATAGGTAGTCAAATAAATTAAAAAAAGTTGTGATTTACTGTTGGGTCTCTCTACTGTACCAAGATATCCAAATCAGAGCATTTAAGCATTTGCTCAAACAAACCTGGATTGTCTCAAGAATTTCAACCACAAGTTTTGTTCACTTCAGAATCTCGCCCAATAAATAATCGACATCAATATGCCATGTCCGGAGAATTCGGCGAACATCATCACCCAAAAGCAGACGTAATAATTGTCCAAAGAAAGGGCCCAAATATTTTGGCCACTTGATCACCCTTTACATTAAAAACGCTTAAAAAGTGCCCAAGTGGTAAGTATGTACTTAGGCCCAAGAATCAACCACCTAGATTTGGGACCGATAAATTTTGCTCAGTTCTGCCCACGAAAAAATAGCAACAATCATCATCAAATTGCCATACGTGAAAACAATTCCTCGACTATTCATATCCGTCCTGTTCCTGTGTTAACCTACAGGGTGGCCCAACGAAAACGTACAAAACAACTTTAAAACTGAAACAGGTCGATTTTTTTTATCGAGGGACACACATTTGGGTAACAAAAAATGTAGGTACTTCTTAGTATTTATTTAATCCATCTGAATTAGTGATTAATTGCCGAAAGTGGTAGGTAAGTTAAAAGAATGGTAATAAAGCATCAAACATCAAACACACTTTTGGGCTTTTTAAAAAAGCTCCCACAATGTCGATAGTGGTATAAAGTGCCACAAAATTTGTACCACCAACCACCTGAATTGGTCTATTTTAAAAACTCATTGGTTGTCCAAATTAGTATGTAGGTTATTTCCAAAATCACTTTTATTAAAATTGAACAAAAATTAATTGAGTGCCAAAAAAATTTGACAACATGAAGTGTCCAAACACTATACTTCTCTTTCAAAAATTTTGACACCGATTTTAACACAAATTGGGCATAAAGAGTCGCCATAAAGTATTGAGTGTCTATTTTCCACCATCTTCACCCAAACACCCAAATAATTCATCTTACTATCCCCCAAGCATTTTGGACTCGATTTTGGATATAGATTACCAAATAGGAAACCTAATCGTTTGGGGGTTTGGACCTTTCAAAAAAGCTCGTAAAAAGTACCACAATAATTATTATAGTGTAGAATTTCCTAAAAAATTTGACAACTCTTCCACCAAAATTTGGTCGTAAAAATTTTTTACCAACCAACCAACAAATTTTTCTGCCAGCTAAACAAAATCAAGTCCCAATCATTCTGATACCACCCAAAAATTGCGGCATAAAGAACCGCCATAAAATAAAAATACACAAACTTTAAACGCGTCCCGAAAATTTAGACCGTCACCCTCGGTCACAGCAGTCCAGTGCAGCTGGTCAAAAAATTAGCAAAACAAAGATGAATTTTTCTTCTTTTTACAGGTACAATAATTTTTTAAGTTTTTCAAAACGGAATAAAAATTTAATGGATTTTGTAACTATTGATTTAAATTTAAACATTATAGAAGACTTTTCACATCCAGATTGGAACTGGAAATTATATGAAAATATATTAATTCCTAGAATAATTCAAAATGTCTCCAACTTGGTTCCCAAAATATACATTTTATTGTATAACGCGCGTAAGAGCTTTTTTATAGCCTCTTTGAAATGTAGTTATGCTGATTCGTCTTTGTTTGGACTCATCAGCAATAAATTCGATCTTATTAATATTAAGTGCCAAATAAACCAAGTACCTAGTTCATTGTAGTACATTACATAGGTACTAGTACCTAATGTTATCTTCTGTAATATTGAACTGATTTTTGTTTCTGTACATTTTAAACATTTTTGTGATTACTGTTTTACCCTTTTTGGGACTAATCAGCATACCTTAGGTGTATTATTAGATCTATCACCGTTATAATAGTCCAGCTTTTCTATTTATGTAAATTAACTATAAAAGTCCTTGTCAGCAGAGGTTGGTTTGGTGTTTGGTACTGCTTAAAAAATTATATTTACAAATTCCTTTGATTTATTTTAAAACGTATCCTTGATATTTCGCCACATTCGATTTCCTGTCAAAAGAATGCCGTTGCTAATTTGTCTTTCCTCACTGCTGGAATATCTTAATTACATTTAAATGGTTTGTCAACGTGAAATTTTTTCGTCAATAATTATTATTGACGTTTAGAGCACGCAATATTGTGGTAATTCGTATGAAATTGCAATTTTTTTCCAACTGAATTAATTGCTTATTGTTCTCTTAAATATTTTACCCACAACCTTGCTGGTATTGACAATAATTCACTGTGAACTGTGAGAAAATATTCGTATTGTCATGGGTTAACAGCAAGGAATTTTGCAAGGAAAAAAAAAACTGCAGCTCAGTACCTTACACTTCTTTTCGCTTCTGCTTTCTTTTGGTACCTACAAGAAGAAGATTATCATGTTGAAAGTGTCTTGAACTTTGGTTTGCTTTAATTAACATCGCGATGATAATGGGTTGATGTTAGATGATTCATTACACTTGTCGAAACCTTGGACCTTGAGTAGTTCTTTTTATGTTAATTAAAATTCCGATGTCTCTACGTGTATTTATTTAATTTTACGTGTATATGTAAGTCAGTATCAGAGATCAAACTTGAAAAATGCTTGACTTATATCCTTTTTGTGACAATAATAACAAGAACAAGAAAGAAAGGAGCAATAAGTTATGGAATTTTCTTTTTCTTCTTCGTTTGTTGTAGGTAATTATTAAAATCAAAGATGTGTGCATGGCATGCGGCTCAAGAAAAATCGTTTTGAGAATCATACCTGAGATAAATCCAAGATGGCGTGTTACAAAATATTCAATTTTAGAAAAAAGGGTTCGTTAGGCTATAATTATTGTTCTCTTATTAAAGGGAGATTAAATGAAAAAAAAAAAATGCATTACCGCATACAAATTGCAAACAGAGTGAATTCAGAAGAAAAAATTCAGAAAATATCCAAGATGGCGTGTCAAAAAATACTAAATTTCGAGGAAAAATCGAAGGGGGAAAATTTGAACCACATTTTGGCACAAAAATGCCCTCGAAAATGCCAGAGAAAGTGAAGATTATCTTATAGAAATTTGGATATTTTGATTGTGTCCAAGATGGCGTTACTAAATTGAAACAAAACGGATCTGCGGTGGAAGATTAATTGTTTTGAGAATCATTCATGCGATAAATGTCCAAGATGGCGTGTCAAAAAAGACTAAATTCAAGAAGAGGTTCATTTTGCAATAAATTGGTGTTAATTTAAAGGGAAAATCGAATGGAAAATCAATTTAAGAAGTCATTCCGGCATAAAAATCGCAGAGAGAGTGAAGAGTTTCTTAGAAATTTGGGAATTCAAAATATGTCCAAGATGGTGTTACAAAATTAGAATAAAATGGATTCATATGCGGCGGAAGATTAATTGTTTTGAGAATCATTCATGAGATAAATGTTCAAGATGGCGTGTCAAAAAAAGACTAAATTCAAGAAAAGGTTCATTTTGCAATAAATTGGCGTTAATTTAAATGAAAAAGCGAGGGAAAAAAACATTCTGGCACAAAAATGGCAGAAAGAGTGAAGATTATTTCGAAATCTTGGAAACTGCGGTACGAATATGTCCAAGATAGGGTTTCAAAAAACATTAAATTTTTTTAAGGCCATTGTGCAATGAATTGATCTTATTTTAAAAAGAAATTAGATGAATAGAAAATAAAAATTACAACAAGACTGAAGATTATCTTAAAATTTTGGAAATTTAGAATACGTTGAACATGGTCTGACAAGAAAATATGTTTTAGCTTTAGCTGTCTCAGAAGCCTCAGATGCCACTCAGAACCACTTAGAAGTGTGCCAGACAAGTTTGGTGGTAGAAAGAAAATTTTGCCCGAAATTAGAGAAGGTCAGAATTTCAAAAATCTCAGTTTCATCAGGAGCCACAGAAATTTCCCCCATAATTATTGTGCAACCCTGCTTCTCGACCTGGTTTACCTATTACATAAAAGCTCTCAGGAAAATTTTCAATAGCTTTGAGGTAGGTACTCGAATTTTTGGTTTGATTTAACCAGCACTTAGAATACATAAGAGATAAGGCAAGGAATTTGCAATGTTGATGGAATCGTATCCAATCCAATTCACATATCACATACACATATAATTATTCACATTAGTAAACACGTATTCCATGTTCGGATATTACACAACCCGATAAAGTGGATTCTTTTCTATGCGGGACCAATAGAAATGCAGCTCATGGAGGATTTTGATTGCTCAATTTTGTAACATATTTATGTAGTTAAGTTAAATACACGACAAGCTATTTACATTATTTACTCCCAACAGGAATTTATTTTATATATACCTAGACAGATACCGGGTAATTACGATTACTAGACTACAAGGTGACGATAATTTAGGAAAAAAGTCAATATTTGTTTTATTGTAAATAGGGTACTTACTAATCGCGCATTCATTTCAATTTTTATTAACGTTATCTATTCGCATTCCATTCACATTATTTGGTACTTAACTTATCTAAAATAACTTTTTTTTATTACGAAATTAACACTTATGAAGTATGTAGGTATGTACATAAATGTACTACATATGTACATACTTCTCGATGAAAGTCGTTGGCTAACACATTACATAATGAGAACGGAAATAAGCAAATACCTGAGTGTAATCACTCATAAGTCATAACTTACCTATACCGAATCGAACCCTTTATCACCAGGGCACGTCATTCATTAGTGGAAATAAATGGGATATAAAAGAGGAAAAACGATCGCTCAATATGGTACAGAAAAAGTGTATTACTAATTGACTCTTTGTCTAGCGGAAAACATCGTAAAAATTAATAGAAAACTTTACTTAATGACGATAATTAGGTAAATACGGTTTTATATGCATGGTTGGCATCGAGGTTGGGATTATTTGTAATGTTTAGAAGTGATTAAGGAAGCCTTTACCCTCATTTTTTTTTCGCATTTATGTTTATTAGAGAGAAAGGAGAAATTTAATATCCAATGAATTTTTTATATGAATCAAAGAACCATTTCTTCTAAAATGTGGGAAATAAGACGATTTACAAACTCTACTGATGCTCGAGGACTGATTTTCACTCTTAATTTCCGTTAATTATTTCCGTAAATACGCATTGTGTGCTTCCTTTCTTACGGACTCATCATTGAGGAATGAGAGGATTATCAGAGTTTTCTGTTTTCTGACACGCCATCTTGGACATATTTATTCACTGGTACGTCTTTTCGAGATGTGCATCTAAAAAATTTATGCTTAGTAATTGAGTTACTGAGGTGAACAGAGGCCCATCATTTTATGATTTTTGACATATGTAAGAAGAATTATTATTGAGTTACTTCTTTTTGTGCCATCTTGAACATATTTTTCAAATAATTGACTTTAAATTTATGTTTTATTCTTATTTGCTGCTTTGTCTAAAATTATTCAAGAGACGTGTATAGTTCTATCCAAATGAATCATTTCATTTTTCGTACTTTTTCGAAGTATACCTACTAGTAGTTTTTGTTACGCCATCTTGGACATATTTCAATTTTTTTTTTTAATTAAACATAAAAATAATTTCAAATTTATTAATTTATTTGATAAACTTCATTCTCTATATATGCGATTTTCCACTTACTTACCTGCTGTTCATTGATAAAACACCTGCTATTGCTTAAATGATCTCTTTGTCAAATTGATGTTTTTTGGTACGCCATCTTGGACATATTTTGTATCCTACAATTTTGAAAGTTAATTATCTCTTCGAATATTACCAAAAATGCTTTTATACCTCGATTTTTACGGTATCTGCTGTGACAAAAAATTATTTTATTTTTGTTCAAGCTTCCTCTACTGAATGGTTAATATTTTGACACGCCATCTTGGACATATTTATCAACTAAATAATTTAAAGGTATGTTTTTCTGCATTTGATGTCCAAATGATTATTGTTGTCTCTGATAACATTATAGCAATTATTAAGTCATTTATTTTTCGATATAGGGTTTTTTCTCAAGCTAACTTGGACATATTTATTGATTACAAGATTTATAAAAAAAATCTAAGATCAATATTAAAATTTAAAATAAATTCATTCTTACAATACAGTAACGAATAATTTCATCAATTAATAAAGTCGTTAACCTCCTGGTAGTTTGAGTTTTGACACGCCATCTTGAACATAATTTTGTCCCTTATGATTAAACCGTAATTATCTACTCCATGCATTTTACGGTGTCTATACAATGCACAAAATCCAGACTGATTGTATTTAAGCGAGGTGTACACTTTCATGAATAAATCAAACCCCGAGGCATTCCAAAGAATTTTTTCATTAATGGAGACCAAACAATAAGAAGCTGCAGCAGAAATGTTACATCAATTATCAGTTAAACGAAAAAGGACCCGTTTATTTGTTTTCGGAAATTCCATTCAATGTAAACATGGCAATAAAACAAACACATTATTGTCTTGACATTTAGCAACGACTGGAATTTCAAGAAGGCAAATATTCGTTTACACTGGCCATCTTCTGTGTAAATATGTGCATGAAATATGTCGAAACTAGCAAGATTATTATTGACAGACTTGCCAAAAATGCAAATGTGAAAATTCGGCAATAGTTCCGTGGCACCAGAATTTTTAAGAATGAGAGTTAATTTTAGTTCAAGTTGCAAAACCTCCGGTCGCATCTTTTTTTAGTTTGCCGAAATTAATAATTAAATACTGAAACACCAACAAATTGGTGCTATACGTTAACGTTAACGCTATGACCTGTATTACTCACCTATGTAATAAATCAGTTATTACTTAACAGTTTGGTCAAACATATTACATCGTTAATTATATTATTATTATTCAATGGCAGGTAGGTAACCTACCTACATTGGTGTAGGTAAATGTGGCAGCACGGTCAAACGCCATTTAAATACACACAGTAGTATGTAGTAGTGTGTTGTAAAGTAACCCAGAACGGTTCCTATTAACCTTGAAATAACTGAGCATTTTATTATTTTCAATGAACATTACGCATTGTTACATTCATTTTCACATAATCACGTGTCATAACGTTGAGTAACCTCACACATTTCGCTCCATATATAAATCAGCGTTTAAGAAATTCGCATGGTTTAAGTAAATATAAGGCAACACTGTATTTGAAAATATGAACAAAATGACTTCGGTTCCTCGAATTTTTTCCTTTACAAGATTGTAGTGACTTGCTCTTTTATTTCAATAACTTGACTTGGGAAAAATGTCCAAGGTGCCTGTCGAAAGATTTCATTTACAATGGACTAATTAATTTGGTAGTAGATTTAGAAATGCTTCCATGAACTGGGAAAAATAATTACAGATTATATTTTTTCAAAAACAGCGCAGCTCCAGCTGCTTTGCTTGAAGGAAAATGTCCAAGATGGCTTGTCACAACGTTTTGTTCGTTTCTGAGCGAGTTTTAGACAAACTAAACGATTTTGTAGTTTCTAAAAAATCACAATATGAAGAAAGGAAATTAATCCCAGAGATTTCTTTAAAAAAATATGTCCAAGATGGCTTGTCGAAAGAATTCATATTATGAAGAATTAGTTGATTTGGTAATAGATTTAGAAAGGCGTCCAGGATTTAATAAAAATACTGGACAGATTATATTTTTGCGGAAACAGCGAAGCTCCAGCTGCTTTGCTCGAGGGAAAATGTCCAAGATGGCTTGTCAAAAGTTTTGTTTGTTTTTGAGCGAGTTTTAGAAAAACGAAGCGATTTTGTAGTTTCTAAAGTATCGCGATATGAAGAAAGGAAATTTATCCCAGAGATAAGTTATCTTTAAAGAATTATGTCCAAGATAGCTTGTCGCGAAATTATTCACCTTATGATGATGGTGAATTGGTTCTTGTAGTTTTGGTACTATGTAGTTTAGAAAGGGGCCCAGGATCAAAGAAAACTATCTCAGCTAGACAGATTCTGATGACATTAGCTCAGAAGAGTTCATTTTTCTCAAACTACTTTACTTGAGGGAAAATATCAAAGATTGCTTGTTTTTTTTAGATAGGCGAAGCAATTACGTTCCTGGGAAATACAAAGACCACAATTATTGCACATTTAAGGAATATGTCCAAGATGGCTTGTCAAAAAGTTTGATACGATCTGAAGATGATTAATAAATATTCGAAGTTTCTTTTGATAAGAATAGCAAACCTTGAAAACAGAAGGGAAGATTTTTGTGGGTTTGTTTTCTTGAATCTGAAATAATAGAATGCTCATGATTGAATTCTTTGCATCGGGAAAAGAATTTGACACAAGTAACAAAAGAAATAGTTGTGGAGTATCCCTTAGGTATATTTTTTTTGCAGAAAGACCCCAAAATTGTGCATTTAAAAGGATGTCAAAAATTTTGACACGAACGCGACAGGTATTGTCATCTTATTCCATTATAATTCGGCGGGGTCCTAATTTTACAACAATTATTATTGTATTTAAATGGAGTGCGATAAGCAGGTTGAAAAAAATTATTTCCTATTTCAGTCATATCAGGAAATATTTTTTTTTTGGGGTACCTCAAGGTGTAGTACTCGAACCTTATTAATTAATTAAGCACCGTTCAAAATAGGTCGCGATCATTGACTCGCTGTTATTTTTCAATTTTCATCATAGACATGGTCGTTGTTGCTAGAACTAGAACTAGAACAATACAAGGTGTTGTGTATCTAGTTTGCGCTAAAATAACTATTAATGGTGGAATTGTGTAACGCTAATGTTGTGATAAAACGCAGGATTGTGTTAATTTTACTCAACATTATGGAGAATATATTATAACAGTAACTGACGTTGTTTGATTAGATATATTGCAAAAAGTAGCTCAGACTGAAATAAACATGCTAAACAATTATTTCTGTTGTATTGTTTTGTTGTTTCTTCTCGAGGAAGTGGATTTATTTAAACAAATTCAGCAACGAGTCTTCTCATTTCTCGAAGAAAAATAGCAACGTCGATCAGTTACGGTATTTCGCATACCATTGTAAACAGTCACGGAGTCATATAGGCATTTAAATGCATCAATAATTTCACTTTTTTTTCTCGAACTATGTGGGTTCGACATTAAAATTCAATGGTGGGAGTTGAAATATGTCCTGTATCTACAGAGCAGGTCCTTTAACTATTTTACTACCATCGAATTGCACGCTTTTCTGTTCGGTGTAGGAAGTTCTTTATTGACTTATACTTTACACACGGAAAAGGCAAAACTGGATATTTACGTTTTATACTTTTAGCTATAAAATTACTGTTAAGAATACACTTTACCTACACTTGTATTCCTAGACTATTATACATGCAGACAAGCTTTGATATTATTAAGAAAAAAAATCTGCTTGTATTGTTAATTATTTTAAAATAAATAAAGGTTTTTGATTTTTGAAAGATTAATAGTCACAAAGCAGACTAATAAAAGTCATTAAACTGCACGAAGAAGAAGAAGAGTGACGTTATAATAATATAAAATTTATAAACGCATCGTTATTATTATAATCTAATCGACTACTCCTGAAGAAGTATACCTAAGTATGTAATTATAGAGTGTAAGTACATAAATAGCTTCCCAATCAGTTACATTATATTTTGTAATTATATGCTCAAATTAAATCTTACCACGGAACTCGGTAGATGAAGATAATAAATTCATTTATTATATGTATAGTTATTTATTTACATAAAAGTAGGTACTATAGATAGATAGGTACATAAGAAATCTCTCTACAACTTCAACAATGTCAATTAACTGTTAGGTACTCAATATCAGCATAGATAATAAGCAGACACATTAATTAATACCTACCTATATCTTCTTATATATGTATATGAATTTATGTAATTAATATAATTTACTTGAGCTTGAATTCTAAAGTGTAATTAAGCTATCATTAGAAATTTAATTGAGTCTAATGGTCGCTCATCGTTTGATATAGAAATTTTGTTGTCGATGTTATTTTTTTTATTTGTCAATTCCTATAGAAACGTTTATTTGTTGCTTTGCGTTGCTTCAAAGTTCAAACGATTTTAACATCTCTTCATCTGATATTTTGGAGGCTTTAAGACTGTAGTAAACGCTTTGGTTTTTGTTTTGTAACCAATTATACTTTTATTCTTTCTCCAAGGCGATTTAATGATGATGATGCATGAACGCTTTGTTTTGTTCAATTCGTATTTTCTGTCTTGTTACCTAGCCTTAGGCGATCTACACGTTTTTTTTTCTGTTATTTGAACGCTGCTTGATTTTGACGGTCTCTTCTGTTGTGAATGCTTTGGTTTTCGTAAAAACCGATTAAATTGTTACTATGGTAAGTTTTTGAACGTTTTGTTTCTTTAGGATAGCATTTTCCGTTTAGTTTCTTACCCCATTTTGGGCGATCTTGTTTGGTCGGTTTTGATTTTCATTTTGCAAGTAGGCAAAACTCACCCGGAGATTTAACCCTGACCTTACCTAGCTACTTCTAAGAAAGCTATTTTGATGCTCTTATTACTGGTCAATGACGTTTCGGTTTCGTTTTTGTAAACATTGCTGCCATGGGTACCTACTACTTATTTACGATTGCGCAAATCTTTTCTTAGGGATTTTGAAGGTCTCTTCCGTTGTGAACGCTTTGGTTTTCGTATAATAAAACGTCTGCATTGTTACTTTTTAAGTTTTTTTTCGGTGGATGTTGATGACGTTGTTAAGAGCGCTCCCTTTTTTGACTTTTTTTTTTCATTTAAACGCTTTGGATTTTTAATTTTTAATTTAACTTACTCCTAAGAGACTTTCAAGCTATTTTGATTCACTTTTACTGCTGTGAATAGTTTGGTTTTAGTACAATCGCTTTAGTACTCTGTGCTTTCCGCACTTGTGAACGCTTTGGTTTTTGTAAAAAACGTCTTTGTTACTTTTTTAAGCTTTTTAGGGATGATGTTGACATTTCTAGTATTAACGCTTTGCTTTTTTTTCGATAGTATTTTTTGCTTGTTTACCTTATTTTGGACGATCTTCGCGCTCTTACTGTTTGAACGTTTTGGATTTTTGAGCAACACTCACGCCTGGGTACTTTTATGCGATTTTGACTTACCTCTTTTTAAAAAATTGGTTACTCTTAGGGGATCTCAATTTTTTCCCTGCTGTAAACTTCATTTTTCTAGTATCAGTTACCTACTTTTGGCCGTGCGTAGCAATTTTGACGCTTTTTTACTATTGTAAAGACTTTGATTTTTTTCATACAAATTTTCTGACGATTTTGATGGTGTCTTCTGTTTTGGTTTTTGGAGACAAAACACGCTTGATTATTCTCAACTCTAGCAAACTTGCCGCTATCTGCTGCTTAAACGCTTTGAAACGCTCTGAAATTTTGGATAAAACTTACATTTTGATTATACTCTCAAGTGGTTTTGATCTTCTTTGCTGTTTTGAGTGCTTTAATTTTTAGTATATCTTACGCTTTGTTACTCATAAGAGCGTTTGACGCTTTTTATAAACGCTTTGTTTTTTTTTTTGCAAACAACGTACGTGGTTACACAACGATTGTGATGATTTTTTCTGGACGATTTTGATGTCTCTTCTGCTGTACTGCGAACGTTTTGGTTTTTTCACACCAAGCACGCTTGATTATTCTTAAGCCATTTTGCCGCTCTCTGGTGCTATAAACGCTTTGGTTTTTTTGAGTAAAACTTACCCTTGATTACTCTTAGGCCATTTTGATGTTTCTTATCGTTGTGGACGCTCTGTTTTTTGCAAACAACATACCTTTGGGTTATCTTTGCATTTTTTACGCTGTTTTCTGGACGATTTTGATGGTCTCTTCTGTAGTGAACGCTTTAGTTTTTGCAGACATCGCACGCTTGATTATTCTTAAGCGAACTTGCTGCTATCGGCTGCTTAAACGCTTTGAAATGTTGGATAAAACTTACATCTTGATTATATTCTCAAGTTATTTTGATCTTCTTGCTGTTTTGAGTGCTTTAATTATTAGTATGTCTTACGCTTTGTTACTCATAGGAGCTTTTGACGCTTTTTATAAACGCTTTGTTTTTTTTGCAAACAACGTACGTGCGAGCGTACGTGGTTACTCACCGATTGTAACGATTTTTTCTGGACGATTTTGATGTCTCTTCTGCTGTACTGCGAACGTTTTGGTTTTTCACACCAAGCACGCTTGATTATTCTTAAGCCATTTTGCCGCTCTCTGCGGCTATAAACGCTTTGATTTTTTGAGGAAAACTTACCCTTGATTACTCTTAGTCAATTTTGATGCTTCTTATTATTGTGGACGCTCTGTTTTTTGCAAACAACATACCTTTGGGTTATCTTTGCGTTTTTTACGCGGTTTTCTGGACGATTTTGATGGTCTCTTCTGTAGTGAACGCTTTAGTTTTTGCAGACATCGCACGCTTGATTATTCTTAAGCGAACTTGCTGCTATCGGCTGCTTAAACGCTTTGATATTTTGGATAAAACTTACATTTTATTATACTCTCAAGTGGTTTTGATGTTATTTTCTGTTTTTAGTGCTTTGATTTCTAGTGTCCCTTACGCTTTGTTACTCATAGGAGCTTTTGACGCTTTTATAAACGCTTTGGTTTTTGGTAACAACGCTCGCTTGGTTACTCAGCGATTGTGATGATTTTTTCAAAACTATTTCGATGCCTCTTCTGCTGTTAACGCTTTGGTTTTTGCTCGCAACACACGCTTTGTTTTTTTTTTTTTTTTAGTAAAACGTACCCCTGGATACTCTTATAGCAGTTTTTGTTCTCTTACTATCGTGGACGCTCTGTTTTTTGCAAACTATGTACCTTTGGGTTACCTTTACCATTTTGACGCTCTTTTCTGGACGATTTTGTTCTTCTGGACGTTTCTTCTGTTGTGAACGCTTAGGTTTTTGCAGAGAACAGACGACGTACGCTTGATTATTCTTAAGCGATTTTGACGCTCTTTGCTAGTACGCACGCTTTAATTTTTTTTTTTAGGAAAACGTGTGAACGCTTTTGTTTTTGCAAACAATGTACCCTTGGCTTTGTTTTTTTGGCTACGACTGATGCTTAGTCGTTACTCAACTCTGTGTTGCTAGTTATTGCTAAGCTGAAACATTTGAAGTACTTAGTGCGCATCAATTTTAGATACATACTAAATCAGAATTGGCAATTTCAACCGCAAATAACACCTCTTTGGATTGCTTGTGGTTACTCTTACGGGGATTTCTTAAGAATTGCTGCATCATATCTTAATCCATACATTATAGTAGGTCGAATGAGAAACTCACAGTACAGAAGTCACAGATTAATGATTTCAATAAATACCAAAGCGTTTCCTTCAAACTATATTAGTTGAATAACAATAATTGTTTACCTTGATGGACACGCCTGTCAGATAATATCGCCCACAAGAAGTTGTATCGGAAGTAGACCCAGTG
Source organism: Malachius bipustulatus (assembly GCA_910589415.1). NCBI lineage: Eukaryota > Metazoa > Arthropoda > Insecta > Coleoptera > Melyridae > Malachius > Malachius bipustulatus. The sequence continues at coordinate 40,996,527 of OU342635.1, forward strand.
GAATACATTAGTAGATTTTCGCAATTTTTCCCGAGTAAAAAGGGCAGCGCAGATTATGTAGAGTATATTTCCGCGTAGGTTGGCATTTTCCATAAACAACAATAGATGGTCGAGTCGTCACAGTCTAACGCACATGGAATGCGGTTTTACTACAATTAACCACTCACTGAATGCGCTTTACAATCGTGATCATTAATAGCGCTTTTTGCACTTTGATGATATTTAATCAAGTTCAGCTTACGCGTACACGCATTATTTGATTAATTATTGTAAAGTACAATGCTTCTTGGTGTTTTTATTAGTGTTAGGCTCTAGTGCTATAGTGACTAGAATAGAATACTGATCCAGTTTTACTTTAGCGAACGATTTCACCTCGAACGTGAACGTGCTTGGAAGATAGGATATGGCTAATGCAATATTCAAACAGTTGAGTTATGCGGATTCCTCGACAGATTTCTTCGACGAGACTAATACCGCGTCGGGCATACCACGCACTAAGCCAATAGATTCTTTCGTCTAAAATAATATAAAATTCAGATTTGAATTCCTATACAGTGGACACTGTGGGAATAGAAGAAGTACCAACATCAATGGTGGCTTGTCACGTTGAAGCACTGCTTCATTTAATTCAGGAATCTCAATTAAAATTTAAAAGCAGTCTCGATAGGTACTTTATGGGCACATTCATTTACACACTTATCTTTTTATATTTCCATTCTTGATGCTCTTAACGCTCATAAAATTACTATTCATTCGTCATATAAATCAAGATCTTGAACGTTGTTCTATTTCGAGATGTTTGACAGTGACGAATTCGCTGTTTAATATTGATTCAACTTGAGAAATTTTGTTAAATATTATCGCTCGAGATGGTTTGGGGAGAATTATATCGGTTCAATGAGCAGCTACATCATCAAGAGACATTTCGATTTTCAAGTGACGAATTCGTCAAGAATTGTGACCATTCTTCTTCTTCTTAAAATGAGCAGCAGCTTTGAGAATTATTTAGGTAGCTACTGATGTTAATTTCGGAACAGATAAGCACTGGACATAATACGTAAATGAATTAATTTAGACAGGTCAATGTCGTTATTTTATAAGAGAAACTATGCGTTATCCAAATAAACTTAAATTTTGGAGAAAGTGACGAATTTGTTAAGAATAAGTGACGATTCTCATTAAACTGAGCAATGATTTACAGAATTACTGTTATAAAACGTACTTGTCATGCCCAGAAGAAAGGCTCAGAGAGGGCTGAGGTTTGATTAACCAAAGGAACTTCAATTTTTGAGAAACTGGCGAAATCGTCAGAAATGACCATTCTTGTTGAACTGAGCAGTCTTTTCAACTTAATGGTGGTGATAGTTCGTTTAGAACTATCAACTTTTAGGGGGCTTTTCTGCAGTATTGATAGAAACTCGATTTCTGCAGTATTGATAATGACGAATTGTGGTGACGATTCTTGTTGTGGGGAGTGACGAATTCACCAAGAATAGTGGCGATTCTCATCATTAATTCACAGGATTAGGGGATGACAATTTTTTGTTGTTTCAGGTCAAAACTGGAAGCCAATTTCCAAAAAGTCTTTATTTTCTCTAAAATGGTCCAAATTTACTGCTTTAAAAGTCTCAATCCGAAGAGCAATCAACTTAACAGATCTTGTGGTAACAAATTCACCACAAGTGTTTAATTGTTATGACAAAATTAATGTTGAAGTAGTTTTCTCATAGAAAAGTTAATGCACTTAAGCAGCCAAAATGATCACTTGAAATAAATGATAATGCCGTAATAATTCTCATTGAACGGATCGTGGAAGAGCATACAGTAGAGTAGAACATCGGTTAATATCAGCAGTTTCCTGTGTAAGATTCTCACCGGTTAAACTAATGTTTCCTATCTGAAAACAAGATCGACTAATTAACAACTTGATGCAGTCGGACAGACTAGACTCGGAGCGCCTGCTTTGCATTTAAACTGGCTTGATCTTGGGTCTCTCGTCCGTACGGCTGCGGCAACTCTCCAACTCCAACTCCCGAAACCCGAATAATCGCGCCGAGTTCAATGACGAACAGGAAGAATAAACATTCCACTTTACGTCTCCGTGTCGTACTCGATTTAAATTACGTTTCACGCTCATCAGATAAAGATAAGACCGTCTCCGGTCAAAATGTGCCCGTTTCCTTATTTCAACTTTTTACACCCATGCATGCATATTTCCACAAACATAAAATGCGAACCAAACGAGTTGCGTTAAGGAATGTCAGGTTAAGAAACTCTGAAATTAATAACGTTTTGGCTGTTTAATGAACTTGCCGAAATAATGCGAATTTAGGTGGGTTTCTGTTCTGTTCCGCTGAGGAGATTGGCTCATTCGAAATGTACAGGCTTGATTACATAGCTATTAAATCTTCACAATGTGACGTTTAGGATGAGAATTCCAAAGGAGTAATAGCTAGTTTGTTGATGACAGGATCGCTATAATGTTGTCAACGCTTCGTATACCAACCACCTTCAACAAATGCTAACCCAAACTTGTTGCCCCATTAAAATTCAATGGGATTCAATTTATTAACTGCTACTGGAATGACTGAGAGAGATCCAAGAATGCGCTCTTGTGGTACTGGTACTAATACTAGTGTTACTGGTACTGGTATCTACTACTAATTATTCTTCCCAAATTAGTACAATTATTAAGATAAATTCAAACATTTAATTAACGGCCAACGATAATTCAAAAAATTATCAAGACCTAGGAATGTTATCGTGTGTTACGCCGTCTGTGTAGTGAGACGTTTAATATTCAACGCGTTAGTTACACTTCGTGCATGTGATATTTCGTGACTGCAACAAAGTCAGTAATATAAATAAATGTATGTCTTATCTCGCGTAGAACAATTAGTAATAATAATTAGAGTGTTGTTCTCTTGCGTGGGCTCCTGTGAGAAATGCATATTTTTCATAAAAGTTAAGCCGGTATATCTTCTTATAATCGCTCGAAGTAACATAAAGATGACTATCTGTCTTATTAAAGTCGAAAAAATGTTAACTCATTAGCTATGAGTAACGTAAATATCGCCATACCATATATGTATAGAGCAAATATGCAGACTCACTATTAAAGGTATGGATACTTCTTATAGTCTCTGGATCGCGTTGTTGCCATAATTCCTAGAGAATTCAGACGTAAAAATTTTTCCTCTAGGTAATAATCTTTGGTCTTAGAAATTCTTCTTGCATTACTTTGTTGCTCAACGAATGCTCCTTCCGATACTTGAGGCGTGCCTCAAGGCAATAATACTAGATCGCGATAATTTCTCTGGTTATAGCTTGCTCTAACTGTATTTTAGATTTACTAAGAATCTGCTTTGCTTATACATATTTAAAGAGATATGATCATCAAGAAATTAATTCAAATTTGTTTAATAATTTTTGATTCCCCCAGTTATATCTCGATTGGGGTACCTCAAGGTAATATTTACAGATCTCAAAAATTCCTGCGATTATACGCTTAACTCAAAGTCTTCATTCTCTTAATTTTCTCTGATCTCCAGCTCAACATTTTTAAGTTATGCCTGTCATCTTTTTACCTAAATCTAAATCTAAACCTCTTTTGAAATCCCTGATTAAGCTTTTTTCAAATAGTTTGTTCCTGTGTGTTCTTGAGTCTCAAAAATGTCCAATTACACTTACTTGAAAAAGATAAAAAATTAGAATTGTTTCGTTTTATTTGACTAACTCGCGTATCTCAAGATCATAATCCTAAACCTAACCAATTTATCTTATTGTTTGGTTATTGCTATTATGTATATTAAATTATAGTGGAATCAAAATGAAGAGCACGGGGGTTCGGCTTGCGTCATAGGATACACCCCAGGCAGCTAAAATGCATGCCATGAACTGAGTGCAGTGCCCCCCGCGGTGTGCGCAGAAGTAGATACAGACCTACTGGTCATTGTTAAAGAAGATATTAATGAATTGTTGTGAAATAACATGTCATTCGTTAATGTTGTGCTGTGAGTAGAGGTGGAAATTATAGACACGTGTTTCGTCATGTTTGGGACTCGTCAGTACAATGTATCTATCAACACATTGCACAGTTTTGATCACAGTATCAGAATTTTCATCTCTCCATGTTAAATTATGTACTTATAAGAAAAATTTTAAAGTTTGTAACTGACTAAAATGTCCAATTTTTGTACACGCGCAGGTACCTGAAACTTTTTTTAGGTTCTCATTATTTTCCTATTAGTTTTTAGGTAAACACAATTTTAAATTGGTTGACGTACCTTGAGATAATACTTCTAGACTTAAATAGTTCCTGTGCTCATTATTTTGTCCAAATTCCAAATTGTATATTAGGATTGACCACTGTATCCAGTTTTTTGAACATGGTACCCGAATTGAATTTTTATAGGACCTCAAAATGTTCCTTTTACAGTGGCGGCTTGTGTGTTTTTTTTTTTTTGCAATATTTGGTTAGACAAAGTTTGGTCAGCTCGAAAATTCGACTTTTGCAAACTCCGGTCAGCTCAAAAATTCAATTTTTGCAAAGCTCGCTCAGTCCGATTTTTTAAATTTCCTTTTTGCAATGTTCGGTTATATGGGTACAAAGTCCGGTCAGCTCTAAAATTCAATTTTTGCAAAGTCCTTTAAGCTCGATTTTTTTCAAAATCCGTTTAGACAAACTCCGGTGAGTTCGAATTTTTTTGCAAAGTCCGGTCGTACAAGCTCAAAAAAAGTTCAACTTTTCCAACTGACCGAAAAGCGAAAATCTGATCTTGCTAAAAGCGAATTTTCGAGCTGACCAGATCTTGTCAAACCGAAGCTTACGAAAAAAATTGAGATGAGCGGATCTTGCAAAAAAAAAAAAATCGGATTGACAAGATCTTGTCAAAACAAATGTTACAAAAAAAAAACACAAAAAACAAAAAGTTTTTAAACTAATTAAAAGTACAACTACCATGTAAAAATGTATAAACTGGCGTTCCTCAGGGTATACTTTTTAAGCTTTAAATGTTTCCTGTTGGCGCGAAATTAACTATCGTGTCTACACTTCTTAAGCAAATTTCGGGATCATCAACATGTATAAGGGCCTCACAATATCTTTACAATATCCTCGTAAACATTAGGATTACACTCGGGATTAAGTATCTTAGCAAAGAGGACTAAGGATATTTCTGATATAGGTACATTTTCAAATTCAGACACGCAATAATATAATAACTGTTACTTGATCTTAAGGTAACAAGTCTAAAATAGACTTTTGTCTACCTGAATCTGTAGATATCTGGGTAGGGACCATTTACAGTGGTGCCAAAACCATAGGGAAAGAACTTGATGTCTATTACTTCTGTTTTCATTGAAACTTTTATTGGATTGAAGACATCCAGTTTCCCCGGCTTCGGCACCACTGACGTAATGGTTACAGTGGTGCCGAAACCAGAGAATAAACTTGATGTCTTCTTACTTCTGTTTTATTTGACACTTTTTTTGGATTGAAGACGTATAGAGTTTTTTCCCCGGATTAAACTAGGGAAAAACCTTAATCTTTCCTTACTTCTATTTTAATTGATGAAACTTCTTTTGGACTGGAGACATCGAGTCTATTCCCCGGCTTCGGCACCACCGACCTAATGGTTACAGTAGTGCCAAAACCAGGGAATAAACTTGATGTCTTCTTACTTCTGTTTTCATTGATGGAACTTCTTTTGGATTGAACATATCGAGTTTTTTCCCCGGCTTCGGCACCACCGACGTAATGATTACAGTGGTGCCGAAACCAGGGAAAAACCTTGATGTCTTCTTACTTCTATTTTAATTGATGAAACTTTTTTTGGACTGGGGACATCGAGTTTGTTCCCTGGTTTCTGGAACACGGTAAGGACTCCTACCTATCTTCTTCTCGTCCGCCGGATCTTTACGAAGGTTAGGTATTGACGATCCAAATGGCAATTTGAATTTTGGAAACTGCCCCACTGAAAATATCAGTAGAAGAGCGGGAAAACCAGCGTCATAGGTCTTGTGGCTATAAATTTTGTCGTCGACCTAGCGTTCTTTTATTCACGGTAACTAGTAGTTCTTTTTACTTATTCATTTTTTCAAGGCCCTCAATATTGGTGACTGTTGATCCAATTAATTTTAAAGACTCTACGGTACAAATACGTTTTGAAGGCTTCTACTTCCATATACAAAAGAACTGGGAAAACGTAGCACCGTAACATACGCACCTTTAAGTCAAGGCAGGTCAATGGTTGTGAAAAGAGTCTCTTCATTCTAAAGAAAGTTTGTTGTGCTGTTAACTACTAGATCAAAATATGTTCTTCAGTAACTCTTAACTCTTTGACGTTGTCATTTGAATACATTTTGGGTAAGCAATAGACTTTTCGATACGAATTAATAGGGGTGCCGCAAGGTACGATACTTCCGCCGCAGTAATTACCTGATTATTTTTCGGCAACGGTTGTAAAATTTTTGTGGGTTACAGAAGCACAGCTTGGCATCATCGGAAAGCGACCGCTATGTTATTACAGGACTGGAGGAGAGTTTACATAAATGTTCGTGCAAATAAATACAATGACCAGATAGATGTATGGCGTCTGTGGATTCTGAACGAAGGTCATCAGCATTCCAGCAGACGAGGCATGGCGCCCATCGTAATTATTCGCTAAATAATTATCAAACCATCTCTAATGGGTTAAAATAACTACCCTCGGTCGGGTCTTTTATTTTTACTGACTCCTTGATTGGCATTACTTTATCTTGAGTGTGGCTCTGGCGCGAGCTCGCGATATTTTCGCGACCTGTACTTTTCTTCGATTAATCTACTCGTACAAGTAAGAGCGCCAGCAAGACCAGAACCAACCAGAGTCGTAATTTTTCATCGTCCGAGTCATAAGAAAAAAGCATCACAACTCGCCTATGGATAATTTATTCGTGTCCCGGAGCAGAATCTTCAGATTACAGATAATTATAAACCTAAACACTCTTGAAAATGCAATGAGTATCCGGCGGCCGAGGAGATCGTTCCACAGACATTAAAAATTCATCAGAGCTAAACGGAGACTGAGCTACTACTTACTTACTACCGGTGCGCAGCTTCGGATCATTTAATTCAGTGCGCGTTTTTGAATTGAAAATGCAACAGTGAATCGGCATGTTTGTATCCTATGAACCGAGCAGCCTTTCATTGATTAGTTCACTTACAACCATTGTCTCAGAATCGGCAAGACGATAAATAAACGAGCAAATGAAGCGAACAACTTTCCAGAAGCGGGTGTGTGCTCTCCAAGTCTTCTAGTGAGCATCCCACGTCCGAGTCTGTTACGAGCTCGCCTTATAAAGAAAGAAGACTCGTCGTCTGAGTCTGATGGAAAAAGCTTCACAAAGCTCAATTTACCACGCCAGACACGCAAATACTGAAGAAGTTGAGTCGCTCGATTCGGATCTTTCTTCGTCTTCCAGTGTGAATTCAAAGAAGTTACAATATTTTGGATTTAATTCGTCCCTAATAAAACTATTTTTTTAACAAGTCAACAAGTTTTTTGACTGCTGCGCTGCAGCTTCCGGAAGAAACTATCATTATTTCTTTCCGTATATAACTTAAGTTGATGCGTGTAGGTACTTACGACACAACACGCACTGGGTCATTTTATTGGAATTTAAGATGGGTTCTTTTGTTAAACCGCATGATTACACGTTTCTTCAGATTATTTAATGATGATAGTGATAGGACTAGTGCCAGTGCTAGTGGTATTTCTGAGAGATTTAATAGTTGGCGGATTCATAAAATAATCTAAATGATAGTTCTCCGTTTCCGGAGGCGACACATCGAGCGCCCAGATAAAAATTTTAATGCCAAAAGTCAATTTCTTCATCGGAATTCGAATTACCTACGAACCACGCAACGAGATTTATGATTCAGAGAAGAACTATGCACGACGAAAGAGCCATGTTTCCTGTTACCTGGTGACTTTAATGATGATTAAAACTGCGCGTGATATTCCCCGGCCGCTGTAGTATGATGGCGAGCCTGTTTGCGAAACTCTTGTTCATAAACATTTCGCTTTGATTTGATTATGGTCGGGCGTTTTTTTTTTCATGATATGCATTTAAATGTTCCGTAATTAATCGAATGGAAAGTTGAAGAGCGTCGCTGACCTCGGTGGTTTTTATCTGTTACTATGTGTTTGACCAACAATTTATGAATGAACTGGGCAACGTAAGCCAAAAAATCCAACCTTGAATTTCTAAGAATGTAGGTAGTACATATATAAATATAAACTCTGATCAATGTTACCTCTTCACGCTCGCAGCTCAAACATTCCTAATGTTGTTTCAAATATTCAAGAAGGGCAAAGTCATGTTAAAATTAAAACCTTCAATTTACCAATAACTCGAAAAGTACTACACAACTTGGTAAACTCAGGATGTGTTTGGTCACTTTCTTTGTTGACTTATCTGCGATTAAGACCCCACAGATGTGATATAAATTTTTTTTCGAGGCAACTTTGAAATTTGCTACAAAATAAAATGAGTAAAATAAGAAAGTGTGCCAAAACACACATCAGACATAAAAAATGAGACAATTTCGTTAATGGTCGAGTCGGAGTCAGATCAGTTCAGTTGTGACGTTTCACAGGGCTCATTGCTCGTACCTAATCTATGGAACATCTTTCATGATCAAATACTAAGAATTAGTTGTTAGTAAAGCAAATTGTAAACTGTAAAATGAAACGATTCTTCTCCGATTGATGCTGATATAGCATGCCGATGAGTTTTTACTCAAGACGAAACGCCATGCAGGAATCAAAGTCGACAAGCAGAACGTTATCTCGCCAATGATGACTACTGGAAAGAAGAATAACTCTGCCGGTGCCCAAACTTCCGGACACGGTGCTTTGACACATACCAAGATATTATGCAACGAAAAAAAAACAGAGCAGGATGTGGAAGATAAATCAGAAATTTTTTTTGGGATGCTCAAAGTGTTCCAAGTGTTTGGGATGCTCTCCTGAGTGTTTTTTTTTACTTGTAGAAGACTTGGTCGCATAGCAGATGTCGCTGGTGTCTTGTCTGTAAAAACAAAACGTTTTCCCCAGTTTTCGTCATTTTTCTAGGCACAGTTGAAGGCTTGGCCGCAAGCAGATGTCGCTGATGATGTCTTGTATAATAACATTTTTCCTGGCTTTATGTCATTTTTCTTGGCACAGTGATCTGGTACATACAAAGATGTGGAAGATAAATCAGAAAAACAAAACGAGTTGTTGGGGTGCTCAATATAGCTGTTGAGGGTGCAACTACTAGAAGACGTAACCACCAGCAGATGTCTCTGGTGTCTAAAAGAAACCATTGCGCAGCTTTCTGCCTTTTTCTTTGGATTGGCACAGTGCTCTGGTACATACCAAAATGTACAATATATAGAAATACAGAAAACTTTTGGAATACTCAAAATAGTTGATGAGTTTACTTTCATGAGTTTTTTTTTTGCTTGTAGAAGACTTGATCACAAGCAGATGCGCTGTTGTCTAAAAAAAAATTTTTCCAGTTTTTATTGTAATTTTTCTTGGGCACAGTGATCTGGTATATACCAAGATGTGAAATATAATCAAAAAAATAAAAAAAGTTTTTGGGATGCTCAAAATAGTTGTTGAAGGTGCATTTATTTTAACTAGCAGAAGACGTAGTCTAAAATAAACTATTTTTCGGTTGTCGGACATTTTTTTCTGATTGGCACCGAGCTCTGGTACATACCAAAATGTACAATGTATTGAAAAAAAAATTGAGCAACCCTTTCTAATTCTAAAAATAGTTGTTCTCGTCAGTGTTTTCATTTAACTTATAGAAGACTTGGTCGCAAGCAGATGTCGCTGGCATCTCGTCTAACCTGCAGATGCTTCTGCTATCTTGTAAAAAAAAAACATTTTTCCTGGTTTTATGTCATTTTTCTTGGCAAAATGATCTGGTAGATACCAAGATGTGGAAATGAAACAAACCAGAAAAACCAAACAAGTTTCTGAGGTACCTACTCAAGATAATTGCTCTTATCTTCACTTGTAGAACACTTGGTTGCAAGCAGATTTTTCTGTTTTTTTTTTCGGTTTTATGCCTTTTTTTGGCACAGTGATATGGTAGAAACCAAGATGGAGAAGATAAATCAAAACAACTGGACAAGCTTTGAGGATGCTCTTTTTAACCCGTAGAAGACTTTATCAAGAGCAGATGTCTCTGGTGTCGAAAAGAAACCATTTTCCAGTAACCAGTAGACAGACTGGTGAGTCCTAATAAAGATGAACCATGACTGCCAATGCCCGGACATCTCGAATTGTAGAGGTACCTAATGAAGATGCTTAAAACTACCAATTTTAATGGCACAAGTTTTCGTTGCACGATTGTGGTTAACATGCCCAAAATTCGGCAATCAATCCATAATGGTTATGGGTAGTCTAGAAGTTTTAAAACAATCTTCTTTTGGGTAAACCTGGGTTTCATTTGAGCGCTTTATAGTGTGAAGCACTCAAATAGATAAGATACATCGTGGTGTCTGGTTTCAATTAAGGTGACTAACCATTTACCTTTGAGATATTTATATAAACCAGTTGTTTGATGAATGTCGATAGGAAAGAAGATTCAATTAGACGGCAGTTTTTATCTAAAAAAAAAACTGCAATTGTCGGGTTAATTTGTTTATTTAACCGGTTTGTCTAATGTGATATTCAGCATTCCATTCATGGTTGGATGCATTCAGTTAACTTTTGCAGCAAATACCTTACTTAGCTGAGCATCTCGAACGTTGAGAACGAAGATAACTATCTGCCGAAACTGTTATTAAACGAATACTTTCGTGGGTATACGTGAAGTATTTTTTTTAAATGTAGAAAATTTCGTTTAATGAACGGAATAGGCAAGATTTTACTACCGCGGTCTACAATAATGGCGTCGTGATTGTCATAATAAACGAAGATAAATAAAAAGACATGATTTAATTTTACGAGTTAAAGAGCGATAAATCAAGGAATTAACGTTTGCGCGCATAAGTCATCGCTGGCTCTTCGCGTGGGCTAACAGGTATTCTAATCAGCCTTTCCAAATGTTATTTTGTAAACACAAGTTGGACATGTTACACAGCCTGCATACATGACAGGTGATAGGTAAAAATAAAATGCTGTAAGTGATGATAATTTATTCTTTGTGTGACGACCGTATGAAAAGTAACTCACACACAAAATGGTATAGTTCCTGAATGACAAATGACAAATGTCTCGCTCTTCACGATAACGCAACGTCACTTCATGTCACTGGTATCCGACCCAAATAATTCCTTATTTATGACTTATGCGCTCGCATCATGCACCCTGATTCAGGCAATTGTTATTTTAATTTAATCTAATCAATAATTCATCAATCAATAACCGAAAGCACAACAAGGTGATGCAATATAACTGATTTTTTGATAAGTAGATACTTCAAACACAAGGCAGCACCAGAAGATACCACAAAATGCGTTCTCTGTTACAAATAAAAAAATTCAACGTCAGAGACATGTTACCTTGAGGTACTCCTCTTATGAAAAAAAAATTAAAAACGAGCAAAGATCTCAAATCTCTGAACGGACCATTTGGACTTTCACTTTGGTGAAAGGGTGCCTCGCCCTTAGGCCAAAATTAGACCAATTTGGTAGGATCCCTGTTTTAAAGTTTCCATTCCTCAACAGGTGCTCATCACTTCTTCTAAAGCATTTCATAGAACTGTACTTTGAAAAAACCTTATCTGACCTGAGCTTAGATACTTTAAATCCAAAATCTTTTTTATGAATACACCAGACCTGGTAATTATCACGCCCCGTTTTACGATAAATAAAATACAACCGTATAGCTGTAACTTCTTGGAAACATCTCCACTAACCTGTCTTGCTGAAATTATCTCAGATTAATCGTTAGTATTTCTTTGAATCGCCAATTTGTTATTATTTCACAATCGTTGACAAGGGGCGTTACAAAGGAATACCAACAACGGTAGCCCCGTATAAATATAAAAGGTAGTCGTAAACAGTGACCGAGATTTATATACCTGATGTTTGGGAATACATAATTAGCAATTCGCATTGTTGTTGAGCCAAAAAGTAAAACACAAGGCCAAAACGCTCCTCTTCAGATTACAGGCGTCAGACGTCAGATGCAAGACTGAGATAAAGATTCAATTTGTATTTATCATTCATCACTGCCGGGTGGAAGAGCTCCGGGATAAAAATAGAAAATCGAAAGAATTCTGATGGCAGATTTACGATTGTAGAAAATTCAAACACGTGGGATTGACGGGTAGGGTGTCTGCAGGAATTTTAAACATTCATGGTCAATGCAAAATTGTAAAAAATGTTATAAAAAGTATAGATTGATGATTGTTACCTTAATGTTCTCCTTTTATCTTATTTTCTTTCATTTAAAGAAAAAGCGAGTTTTCTTTCCGATTTACGATTTGGGACTTTTTTAAATTAACTGCCTCTCAAGCCTCATAATGAATAGGACTTAAGTTGAACTTTTGTCTGGAGGCGTAGATTAAATCTTTTTGCTCTAGAAGTCATCTAAATTTAGTAGAGGTGCGAAAAACAACCACAATTTACCTGACCTAAGTTGAAATTTCGTTATCATTGTTGAATTTAGAAGCTTAGTTGAAAATTTAGAGGTAATTAGAAAGGATTTAACTAACCCGACTGCAATGAACAGATCGACCTAAGTTGAGCTTTGTCGACATAGCAGCAATTCCATATTTACTTCCCAGTTTCTTCCCTCCAAAATTCTTCCAAATTTTGTTGTTGAAAGTGCTTGAAAAAGACCCACAACTGATCTGATCAAATCTTAATCCACCTCAATTCAACACTGTTGAATTTAAAGGCCCAGGTTCGATCTTTTCACTCCAAAAGTTTTTGTGAGGAGAAATAAGAAACATTAGTTGTAAGATTCCGTTGAGCAAGATGAAATAATTGTGATATTTTTTTGCAGATGAGAGCGGGCGGGCACCCTTGAAGCGATGGTCGTGTCATGCGCGCCGGCGGCCTGTGCACGGTGAGCGCCCCCCTGGCCGCGTGCAGCCCTGCAGCCGCGCTACCCCCCTCAGCCCGTTTTCTTGCTCTTCACCTGCTGCACCAGCAGACGCTCTACTTCATCGTGCAGGCAAAATCACGCGTCCGAGAGCTCTACCAGCAGACATGTCTGCACTTCGCACACCAGGGAATGCTCGACACCGATCTTTTCGGCCTCGCCCTTATCTGTGGTAAGTTGAAGATTATTCTTCTGTGTATGTGTCTCTTCTTGCAGCAATCAAAGTTGTTGTGAGGCTCAAAGTGTATACCTAGTTTAGAACTAGAACTGGAACTATAGATAGATATATTCTTTCCGGTCAATTTAATGCGATTATGGTAAAAGAACAACGAAGTAAAGAATATGGAAATGTTTTACTACGGTAACAGCCTAAACGGATGGGAAAAAATAAGGTCATGTCATGCTCTAGGTCTCTTAGATGATAAATCTGCAAGCCATTATCAAATCGATTCGACATTGATTCTTCATCCAGCAGAGTCTTCACTTTTCTTATCTGACGACGTATCTTTATAACCTATCAAGCGAGATAGTAGAGGATATTATGACATTATTGATTGAACCAGCATCACTACTACCAAGTTTTTGTAACCCAGAAACCGCGACTTCCGTCGTCGAATTTGAGAACCTGTTTCGATTAATTAAAGAATCATTTAGAAAGTATTTCTTTATTTTTAATGTATTCATAATGGAGGATTTTGCCCGGTCAGTTTCATTGAAGAGAACGCCCACAAGTACAACCTGTGATGCAAAACACAAAACAAAGCAAAGCGATCAGATTGTGGGGACCTGTGAAAACGATTAAAGAGAAATCGTGCATTGAAATGTACACCGCTGGTATGCAACCTTTAACAAATACTCATGAAGGTTAATGAGTTACATTACAATGCCTTACATGCGCTGCAGCTCTTTGGCTTCTGTAACACTTGGACTACTCCTATGTGTAACAAATTCTAGACGGACGGTGTTGGTGCTGGTGCTGGTGCTCATTAGCTTTTAAAGACAGAAATATCTTACAAACGGTAGGCATACCAAGACCGAACTAGGCACTTTCTATCTATGCGAGCAATGTTTAATATTTTTACTTCAAAATTTGGCTCAAAGAAAGTTGTTATTGGTACCTACCTACCTATTACTGTGCAACGACATTCCGTGCATGTGCATCGCCGCAATTTACTTCGAGATTTGATTTCATGGCATTTAAACTATCTAAAGATCTAAATGCTTTGAATGGAATTATTGATAATGTGTAGTACTAGTACTAGTATTCTGGTACTAGTGGACTGGTACTGGTACTGGTAACCCGGTCAAAAAATTTGCTTGGCGAGCATGGCTCGAGCAGGACGCGCTGTTGCCATCATTCGCCAATTTTCTTCTTTTGAGAATAAACGTTGGACACAACTTTGAACAGACCGAATAATTCAGGCCGAAGAGTCTTGATGTAAGACTACTTTCCATGCTGCTCCAGAATTATTCCGCTGATGAAGATGCAGGATTTATCTACCATTTATTATCGGTATTAATATGAAGGTTTCCAGATTTATAATAATTTGAGAATTTTTTTCGTTATTGTCGTGTTGTGTTTCTGGTATGAATCATTTACCAGTTTTCGTCGATCTGCAGCCAATTCAAGACCAAATGATCGCCTTCCGAAATTACTCTTCTTATAGGTACCTAACGAAGAGTGACAATGAGAAGAGAAGAAGAAGATTATGAAGCATTTGATCGGTCACCTTCCAAAATTATTTTTCTTCATTAGATGGCAAAGATTTGCAGATCACGGTTAGGTACTTTTGGGCAATGAGAAAATTTTCTTCTGCTCTTGGTTGCGAATGTTGCAGCTTCAAAATTGGTGGTTCAAAAAACGCTTCTAGCAATGTTTCTACCAAAAAATTGCAATTCTTCACTTATATGCAAACTAAGCTCAGGCCTGCGAGAACTATTATTGTTAGTCTTATAGGCGATTTGACAAAATTCTTGATAAAATATTTTGCTCATATGGATTGCTGTCAAAATTGTTCTTTTGTTAAAGGAAAATTTGCAGTTTGGAAAACAAACAATTTGCACAATTTGCTTTTTTCGTAATGTGCTATTTGTTGTAGCGTTTCCATATTTTTTTCTTAAAGCGCAGCGTATGGCAACATTTTTTTGTTTACATTGCTCTCATTTTTGGTAAAGGAAACTGGCAACGAGAAAAAAGATAAATGGCATGAATTTTCGCAATATGCTTTTTCGGTAATGTGCTAATTGTGGTATTAATGGCAACATTTTTTTGTTTCTTATAGAGTGGCTACTGGCTGCTTCATGATTTTTTTGAGTAATGTTGAAAATCTTTCACAGACGAGGCAGTTTTTCCAAAATTAGAATTATGGGGTCTTCGAAGAAAGTCTGAAGATTTACCAAAACAAAAATTTTTGGTATAATATCTGGAAAAGATTTTGTCAAACATTTTTTATTTTTCCCAATATATTTCTGCTCCAGCTATTTTCTTTCAGACCAGATTTATTACAGTGTGTTTTTGTCTTTTATTCAATTCCAAGCTATTTTGAAAATTTATGTCCTTGTCTTTATTACTGCTTCATGATTTTTCTTCTTTTGCTCTCTTGAATACTTCTGAGGATATTCCTTAAAAACAACTCGACCTTGAATTCCAAATTACCAAATTTACCAAAACCAAAATAAAATATTTTTGGTAACTTTAGGTACCTATATCTTCTCAGGCTTGTGGTAAGTGGAAGAAAATATGAAAGTACAAAGTACTATAATCAGTTTGCAAGCAAACCAAGTTTTCCCAAAACAATTCGGTGGTAGCTCTGAGAATTTCCTCTTGGCCAGAAGGAAAGGTTGTGTAATTAATTTGTTTAGTTGCACTTGTAACTTGCAGCGACATTTCAATAATTATCTTGTCTCTGCTCTTAATTTAGATACATTCATGTTGTTTGTTGTTTGGGATGATTGATAGGTAGATATTTGTACGATGTATCTACGTAGGTCGTACATTATATTATTTAGTTGTCTGTTCCGTTATTATAACTCAGCAAAATGTGTAATGTTGCATAAAGAGACTGGAAATCAAATTCCTGTCAAAAATTGTTAGATGATAATGGTAACGCCCAACGCTAACGCTAACGCTGCTAGACATTTGATGAGGAATAATACCAAGTGAATCAACATTAAGAACATGCTGGGATGCAATTACGGTTAGATGATGGGTAGGTAGGTAGGTTAGATTATAGATAGTTTGGTAGGTATAATAATCCACTGTAAAAGATAAAAAGAGAAGAATCAACCAACCAACCACTCATCCACAAAATCTTGGTCGAGCATCATCCACGTTGGTACGTACTTGGTAGGTAGGTAGGTAGGTACGTCTTGAAACATCCCGAAGCCAAATGAATTCCAAACACCAACACCATCGACCATCACGAAGGCTGCATCTGGTCGAGGACGCGGCCAGACGCGCATTTCAACCATTTTACTCGGGTGTTTATGGTTTATTGTTCTATTTAAATAGCTACCATATGCTGCAAAGGACGAATACCTCAGCGGAGAAGAAGTGGAACTCCGCTCGTCTCCGTCGTTCTCTGTCGCTCTCGCGAGATCACGGCCGCGCCGGGCATTTCGAGGCATCATTACAAGTCGGGCCAGGTGAATAAAAAATGAAGCCAGCCCCAGGCTAAAAAACGCGACCAAAAAAACAATGCAGTGCTGCGGCTAAAGACAGGTAGCCGAGCGGGCAGACGGGGACGGGGGATCAGGATCATTTGTATACTCCCGGAATGTGCCCCGGTCGGTACAGTCGCGGCCAAAACCGGAGGGGTCGTGTGTTCAGATGCCGGCCGGACACAGTGGCGTAGCAAGTTTTACCTCCTCTAATATTATTATTAAATATTGCCGTTTTTGTTATTTTTCAAATTTAGATATTTTTTTATAATATTTTTCTCTCTCCATCAGCCACAGCCGATATCAAGAGCTATATTTTTAATTACATATTATAGACTACCTTATTTTATTTCTTCCAAAAATTATTAATTTTTAATCTACGTAGGTTGGTAGGTAGGTAGTTAAAAAAAATCTGGATAATAAATTTAAACGAAATATATTCCCAACAATCCAGTAAAACTAGAACGTTGGCAACGCAGCAATTAATTAAAAATCGCAATAATTATTATAGAATTATACTGCAATTTAATCATTAAAAAAACAAAGGAAAGGTTCCATTTAAAATATGACGTTCAACGTTCAATTGTTCAATGCACATGATAGACGGTGTTCAGGCCATCAAAGCCATAAAATAAGAAGAAATTTTGTTGCGATCGGCGCGCGCAGTATCAAATCAATTGATTGGTAGAAAAAATCACATTTTGTAATAAAATATTCTCGAAAATATTGCTAAACAAAACAGACTGCAATTAGTTTGGCAATGCTAGTCCTCTTAAATAAGCAATATTACTTAAATGAAGATTCAATAATATGCCTTTATTGTTCATATTGGGGTTATCTATGATAAGCTCTTTTTCTTTTTCATATCTCCAGCCTTGGAGAGCTTATTGGCCTCGCTCAATCAGCAACTCGGCCAGTTCAACCCACACTAAAAAATGAAGTGTTGATTATTTCGATTTAAATTCCATTGAATGACTGAGGGAAGGGAGAGCAAAATAATGAATCAAATAATAATTGTTATAACGACATTACGACATATACACAGTCAGTTTAGTAACTAATTCAATAATTCATTTTCTACGAAGCATGTCTTTTAACCATTTTAAGCATTTAAGCGAAGATGGCGTTTTCGGGCCGCAACGCGTCCTAGCAGCAGCGAGATTTTATTTTATAGCTGTCGGGTATTTCAGACAACCACAAATTACGACCAAGTTATAAACACCATAGTAGGACGGTGTTATTTTTTTGTTTCCTTGATGGCTAGAAAATCGATTATATGTAACTAAAGTCAGACTATAATTATAGGGCCACGAGGGGCAACCGTAAATTACCAGGTGGAATTAAGCGGTAGCCGAAAACCTATTAGATATAAAAATTAGATGAAACTCTCGTCATTCCGGAGTCGACAGAATCCTGTTCTAGTTTCTCGGAAACTAAGACCAACTCCCCGAGATGGAGATGGATGAAAAAAATAAACCTGCTTGGAGGTGAAATTATAAAGAGATTAAATTACTCCCGGGCCCTGCTGCGTTCCCAGAAATTGTTTAACCCACACGAAATTACAAATATTCGTTAAATATTAAATTCTCATCTCGTTCTGGTACCTACCCAAACCCAATCAAAATGTAATTTTATTTAAATAAAGTAAATGAGCCGTTTTTTTTCAATGTGGCGCGAAAGCCATTTTCTGGCCAAGCTTACATAGGATATTGCATATGTTATTGTTTGATTCGTAAACAAAAATTGTTTTTTTTTTTTGCATTGAAAATCTCTTGAAAATAAAACTGTGTTGTGAATATACCCACGCTACTCTTTGGCCTGTTAATGGTCGACGCAGTCTGGAGCATATATCGAATACTCCTACATTGCTAGCGCCCGTAAGTGGAAGTGTCACAAACTGAGTGAGACAGTAAATGACAAATGACTACTTCTATCTATTTGTAAAGTACTAGACCGTTGTGCGCAAGCGTCACGAGTCTGGTGGGTCGAAATGGTCGAATTAGTCGAATCTAAAGCGCGCTTGTAGGCGTATTCAATTCGCGGACATGCGCGAAGGATTCAAAGTACCTAGCTACAAAAAAGAGAGATAGGCACAGTTGAACGTCTACGAACCATAATAGGTAAATAAAAATAACAGTAAAAAAATCCTTTGAGTCGATTTCTTTTTTAGCTGTCGATTCTTCAGAGATAATCAAAAAATCAAATTCTCAGATGAAAGTTTTGACTATTGAAGGCACAAAGTTCTTATAATACAGTAAAAAGTGAGAATTATTATTGAATTTCAGTCTCCATTGCTTCCAATTGCAATCACAAGAAATAGAGTAAAATTTTCAAAACTTTCTTGTTTTATAATAATTATAGCCCAGTCATTATTACTTTAACCTAGAAAAATTCCGTTGTCGATCTTTCTTGTTCCACCCGTTAGGGGAGAGGTTACTGACTGATAGTATAAGTTCAAAATGGCGACCAGATCCGAGGTGCGCGCATCAGTCCACCATTTTGAATTTTATGAAAATAGGTTATGTTGAATAACTCGGCCGTTTTAAATTTTTTGCGTAAAAATGGAAGAAACTAAACTTGCGGACAATTTCATACAACTTTGTTTATTATTATTATGTATAGTTGTTTCTATAGGATCGATATTTTTTAATTATTAAACATGAAAAGAGTGGGGAAGTAGGGTTTTTCATAAAATTCAAAATGGCGGACTGATGCGTACCTCGTATCTGGTCGCCATTTTGATTTTAGACTACCAGTGATCCCCCTAACGAGTGAGAAGAAAAAAGAAGACTGACAACGGAATTTTTATTTATTGCAGGCCGATTTTTTTAATATAATGATTAATGACTGGACTATTATTAGTCAGGTCAGGGATCTGGATAATTTTTGGTATGAATCAACAAATCGATTTTTTTACAGATTGATATTATACGGAATTCGAGTGCGAGCTTTATTAAAATTGGTATGTCACAATGAGTATTGCTTGCTGCTTATAATCAATTATGTAACAGTTTTGAACAGTTCATGGTCACGTGCATACCTACACCCAGTATATTTAGTTCGCGTTGCTTTAAATAAACAATAATATTGCAAAAATTCGCATTAATTTGAATAAATCTTCCGATCATCTGACAAATTCCGAGAAGACAGTTGTTAGTCCATTTTAAGAACATTGACTCGTTTCTGCTTCTTCAGTTTTTCATTTATCCTTATTTACCGCAATACTAATCACAAAAGGATGTGCGAGAAATAATTTATTTTGACGAATCTTCTAGTTAGTTATTTTTTCGTCAAAACTGGTTGCTTTTCTACCAGCATCGATAATGTGATTACGATGAATCTTTTTTTCCTTATTTCTCTGCTTCATCAGTCAATTCTTCCATTTTTGACCTAGACCTTTTTGACTTTTTCAATTTCAACACACCCTACTTGTTACATTAATTTTTGCAGTTTTTCAAGATCTACCCCTACGTCTTCACCAATTTCTTCAGCTTTCTTTCCACCGATTTTTAATTGAAGAATCTGGTCATTTGATTGCATTCTAATGTCCAAGAAATCATTCCTGCATACCCTGAAGACATTCAAATTTAACCAATACGTCATACCTTTCATTTCAATTAAAAACTGATAAAAATACGAATTTTTTATATAACTACTTATACCAAAAGAAGCAGAACATCCATTACGTTTTGATGATGGAAGAAATATTTCTAATCCTAATTCTTCCACCTTGACGTACCATGCAGTACCACAAAAATCAATTTCGTTACTCAGAAAGGAACATTATTTCCTGTTCCCGATGATGTAGTCGTTTTGGCCCACCTGAGAATATTTCTTCAAGATGAGCCCCCCGTATGGGGGCCCGTTCGGCGGGCGTAGACCTTGGGTTGATAATTCAGCGGTTCCATATTAATTTGTCGAGCAGCGATCGGGAGTGATTAGTGTGGCAGATGTGCTAGGCTGGCAGGGGGCACTGGGGGGCGAGGGGGGCTGGAATGCGGTCCGCGGTCCGGCGCTGCTGCATTCCAGCCTCGCTCCGTTGGCCACGGCCGGTGATGCCGAATAGTGAGTGAGCTCTACCAGTGGCGGGCGTGGTTTACTCTTGTATTTATTCTTATTTTTTTTTTATTTATACGTTTATTTATTTACTTTTACTAGATACTCGAGTAGGTATTTGGAGACGCGAAATTAGATGTTTACAATCCATTCCATTATTTTGTTGGTTTTGCTACGACTGGATGCTTACGGAAGAGCTGCGGGAGGATATCTTCAGCGAACTGTTTAAATTTTTCGCTTTTAAAAAATTTATTGTCCACATCTATTCACAATAAATTATTTACCAAACTTTTACTGATAATTTTCGTAGTAACTCCCAAAATTATCCAGAAATAGGTAGGTAGGTACCTCCAGAGTTACTGCTGCCCTGGATCCAAAATCTTTTGGGTTAGAAGATAAAATAGCCCCAGATATTAAGTACCTACCTGCTAGACACATTACAAGCTTTCTGCAGACTTTTTTTTTTTGGTAATTATATACATCCGCGGCTCCTAAGTTTCATCATTTTTTTCGGGACCGAGGAGCGAAATAGGGGTGCTAGGTGGGTAAGAAGCTAAAAACAGCCATTGCAAACTAATATTAAGGTCACAACTAAGGCCTCTTTGACACTATACAGTCGAATTTCTATTTTTTCTTCACTTTCAGGGCAAGGAATATCTTCGAGATTAACAGTAGCACGGTTTTTATTTTGAATTTTGCATTAATTTTGCATTTATATTCCAAAAATGATTGTACCAATCACTGTAGACTGGACACGATATGTGAAAGCGGATATAAGCCTCTGTCCGCCTCTGTAAGCTTCGAAGCGCTTGGCATTGTCGTGAAGTGGTTACATTCGTGATTCGCGGTATAAATCGGCGCCTCTTGTCAGGACCGCACTCTCTCCGCACTCTCAAAACCGACTTTTTAGACCGTTTTTTTTGCTTTCCCTTTCATTTGCAAAGCAAATGAATACCTTCCTGGTGTTACTGTAGGTATGTTCTCCACCCCTATAATATAGGTGCCATAGTGAAACTGTAGAAGTGTCCAGTCTCTGAACCAATAGACTTGCTTCAGAGCTTTCCAGTTCTAGAAATCACCACGCTTTTAAACCTTCAATGAATCCTTTGAAGTTGACAATCCTTTGCGTTGTCACTTGTCAGCGCGTTCGCTTACAGTGGTTTCTAGATCTAGATTCTAGATTAAAGGTTCTAGAATCCTTGAATCAGGATTCCAATATCATCTAGATTCTAGACTCTTAACGACATAATAACCGGACTCTTTTCTCTCTATTCCAGATGGAGAATATCTGTTCGCGGAGCCCGAGCACAAGCTCTCCAAGTACGCCCCGAAATCGTGGCGCTCTTCCCACAGCCATGGACTGGACGCGAACGGTCGTCCGGCTTTGGCCTTCTACCTGCGCGTGCAGTTCTACGTGGATAGCCCGCTGCTGCTGCGCGATGAGGCCACCCGTCACCATTACTACCTCCAACTGCGGCTCAACGCCGCCGCCGGTAACGCCGGCGACCACGCCGTCCACCTCGCCGGCCTCGCTCTTCAGGCCGACCTGGGAGACCGCACCGACGGTATGGTTTTCAAGGTGGAGGACTACGTCGATAGCAAAATGCGGGGACCGGCTGGTGTCAGGACTATCGAGGCCGCCCATAGAAGTCACAGGTAGGTGTCATTTTTTGACTTCCCTGTTTATACCTCAAGAATGGATCCAAAATAGTTGGTGTTGTCGTGAGAAACTTGAAATTAAAGAAACGTGTATTTCCAGGGGATTATCCAAGAGTGAAGCTCGTTGTCGCTTCATAGTAGAAGCTTGCCAACTCCAAGAACCAGTAAACGCACACGTCTTCCGTCTAAGAGCCTCCAAGACCGAGCCGTCCCCAGGTTCGATTCTCCTCGCGGTATGCGCGAAGGGTTTACGAGTATGTCCCGACAATAATCCCCCGTCGACGTTCCTATGGAGCTCGATCGGGAAGCTGAGTTTCGAGAGGAAGAAGTTCGAGATCAGGACCAGCCACGAGAAGCTCACCCTCTACACCACCAGCGACGAGAAATCCCGCCTCCTCCTGGCGCTATGCAAGGCGACCCACCAATTCAGCATGGCCGTCGCTCCTCGCTTGAACGAAGTGCGACGCGAGCAGGAAGAGAAAGCTCGATGGGATTGCGATCAGCGCATCTCCGTCATATCGAGCACCTCATCCAACACCACGTCGGGGATCGTCAGCGATCGCGTCCACTCTGAAGATGAGCTGGAGATTATGATAACGAGTCCTCCTGCACCGTCGACGGAGAGTCTGGCTCTGGCTCACCTGCTGGACAGTGCGCCAGCCAGTAGCCGGACTTCCGCTGCCTCGGCGACTGCCGCTTTGGCGTCTTTGAATATTAAAGAAGCTGAAGAGCAGTCACCCAAACCTACTTGTAGTGAGGGATCTAACAAGACTACTGCCAGCGGAAAATGCGCTGGGTCTCAGTGCAGTTCTTCTTGTAGTACTGTTGTAGTTACACCGGTGCAGTCAAGTAAGTTATATTCTTTTGCTGTTTTCTTATCATCGTAACTAATTATTGATTTATTTGTTTCAGAACCGAAAGGGAGGAGATCGTCAACAAGTAGCAGTCTAGAGCTCGGTTATTCTCATACAGCTCAGAACTCAGCGGTGAGTGACGCCACTTGCATCGAGTTGGACACCCGTGAGCCAGTCTATACATCCGGTCCAGCTCCAAGTAGTCATACAAGTGGAGTTTACACGATGACCTCTAGTGATAATTACACCTTAAGTTCGAGTGATCAGTATACAGCACCTAGTGAGGAGTTTACTTCGCAGAATGATCAAGTTGATGGCGCTTTTAGGGAGCGTTTAAACTCCAATGTTAGTAATTCTGGTTCGTTTCATGGCGACGGCAGTGATCCGACCGATAAGAAACAAGCACTACTTTCCGCTGAAGAATTGACTGATTTGATCGTAGGACGATATCCGTCTTGCAAGAGTGTGAGTCATACGTTGGATTCTGATTCTGATTACGTCACGTTACCTTCTTCGTATCAGGGATATTTACCCATTCCGCCTAAACGATTGGATAGTGTGGATAATAGATTTAGACCGCCGCCGCCCCCTTACGGAGCTCAACTGAGCAAAGTGCCGATTATGGAATCAAGCGTGGATTATGAAGACGGCAGCTGCGTTTCGGATCTCTCCATGAGAGACCCACCGCCTTACCCCAAGAATTTGACTCCCATACCACCTCCGGTTTACCCTTCTGAAGAGGTCACTGCCAGGTTTATAACGACTCGGTCTCCTAATATCCTTACAGCGCACGCCAGTGCGGTTAGTGTGAGCTCTTTTCCGTCGTACTCTACAAGTTCCTTACCGTCTTACTCTACCACGAGTGCTGGTCCCCCGATACCACCCAAAACTCTCAGATCGGTTCCTTCTACCATTAGTGCAATTATATCCACGAACAATTACCTCGATGTTGCTGCTAGTAAATCTGGGAAAGTTCTGGTTCCTTGTACATTCCTACCACCACCAACGACAACCCCCAGACAACCGCCACCACCACCACCGCCACCTTCGTCGTTAGCGACCGTCTACACTAGCCAGCTCTCTAGATCGCAGATCGAGCAGTATCAACAGCAGCTGTACAGTGATGTCGATTTCGTCGTGTTCCCATTGAAAGAACCAGCGATCAGTAAGCAGGAATATCTTGAAGCTAAACAAGGTTCGTTTCTGGCAGCGTTAGCTCAAAGTCAGCCAGTGTTTTACCAAAGCACGCCTTTCTTAGCGCGATACGCTTCAAGCCAGAACCTTTCGGATACTTACGTACAGCTTCCCATGTACGCTCCTACTAGTATTTCTTCTACGGGGAGTTTGGATCCACCACCACCCCCCTTACCACCCAACAGACCTTCTAGATTCATGAGGACGCGATCCGATGATAATATATTGAATTCTTTGGACCATCCTCCTAAGTTTAGACGACTTCCTCCTCCACCGCCGCCGCCACCGGTTCCGGAGAAGCGTAACCCTCTAGGATTGGACGCGATGAAGTTGCGGGTAGTTAGTGAGATAGCAGAGGAGACTTTGAAACCGGAAGGGGATAAGGGGCAACTGGATATTCGTACTTTGAGGGAGAAGAGTAAGAAATTGGACTTGCCATTGATATCGGCGCTGTGTAATGACAGATCGCTCATTAAACAGACCAAGGCGTTCGTGATGCCCAAGCACCCGGGTGAAGTAATGCTCAGACAGTCTGTCAGTAGTTCCCGAGCTAAGTATCCGGTTTCGGGGCTGAGTAGCACGAGAATGGCCAAAACGACTAGGAAGACTCCTTCGGTCAGTCATCGACATCCGGGCGATAAGCTGCCGGAGATTCCAAGAGCTACTCCGAATAATTATGTGCTCACTGATCCGAGGATCAAACATAAGACTGTGCAGTCGAACTCGTAGCATTCGGGCAAACTGTTATTGTGTAGAGACAATGTTCCAGTGCTAGGATTTAAAACATTATTTCTTTGTACTCAGGGTGCCATCATTGCAATATATTATTCCGGTAGAGAGGAATCGATGTTTGACTGACTGGTTTATTATTGTTACATTGTTTCTATTATAATGATTTTCTCACTTGAACGTCGGTTCCTTCGTCTACTCTTTATGTACATAGTTTATTTTATATAATGCACGATAGGTTTACAGTAAATTCTATTAGCGTTAATGTATACACTTGCTCAACTCTATCATAATTAATGTACTGTTCTTTCCAATGGTTTTATTTATTTTTGCATTCAAAATTAAAAGAAAAGCTTCATTCAAGTGTATGGTGTTGCCATCATTTTTACAATAAAAGAAAGCTAATACTTTGATTTTCATTTCCCTCTACCTTATTCCATTACATTCAGCATAATCGTACCTTGACTAATTGCTGAAGAACCGAAGCAGACAGAAATAATCACTAGAAATGTTTAAATTATGTCACTCCTGATCATTAGTGATCTAATAATTATTATAAAAGTTATGCTTTAGGACCAACCATAATTAATGTGATTGTGGGTCAGAAGAATCATTGAATTATAGGCTCTGCAACTTGACCGATTTGCTCAAATGCAAACCTGACCACTACTTGTGGATATCTCCACAAGCAAAACCGCCACAAACAGGCTAGCCAAACTTCAACGGCTCGCCAGTTTGTTAATAACAGGTGCAATGAGAACCACCCCGCAAGCAGCCCTGAATGTCATTCTGGAGCTGCCACCGCTTCCCATTTGAATAAAAGAGGAGGCCATGGCGGCCCACTTAAGAATGCGTGATTCGGGACTGGAAAGGCGGAGGATACAAAGGACATACAGAGATAGCCACTATTGCTGAGATGGAGATACCAATCTCAAACCTTATGGCTACCTCAAAAACAAGGAACAAAAGAGAAAATAGGAAATTTACCCTGCAAATTCCTGAAAAGGAAAAGTGGGAAAAAAGAGAGGTAGCCTTCGAACCAGGAGGACTAGTTTGTTTCACAGATGGCTCCAGGAACAAAAATGGCTACATAGAAGCGGGGCTCTACCTGGCTGGACGGAAACTGGGAAGATCCTTTCCTCTTGGATCTACCGCAACCGTCTTCCAGGCGGAGATTTATGCTATCAAGCAGCTAGATTGGAGCAGATAACAGAAGGCAAGGAACGGACGATATACATATGCACGGATAGTCAGGCCGCCGCGAAAGCGCTGGGCACACACGGAACCAGCTCCCCACTGGTCCAGGAGTGTGCCGAGGCGCTGAACAGACTGGCGGACAGAAAATCAGTGCATCTCGTATGGGTTCCCGCACACTCGGGTGTACCAGGCAACGAGTTAGCAGACCACTACGCGAAGCTCGGGACCAGGGAAACCTTTTGTGGGCCGGAGCCCGTCCTGGGGCCGACCGAAAATCTTCTCAATGAATCTATAAAAGAATGGACTCGCAAGGGTTTAGAGAACCACTGGGAAACAGCACCAGGCTGCAGACAGGCCAGGCTGTTTCTGGCCGGTCCGATCGGAAACAGATGGACCAGCATGTCCAGAATGAACCGGAAAGAACTCAGACTACTAGTCGGGGTTCTCACCGGTCACAGCAGTCTGAACAGACACCTACAAGTTATGGGGATCACTCGGGACCCGGTCTGCCCTAAATGCGGAATGGATGACGAGGACTCCTACCATTAATAGGCGTATGCGAAATAAATAGCAGCCTCAGGTTCAACATTTTTGGGTCTGAGGAGCTACAAGAGGAAGAAATGAAATTCCTCTCATACAACAACCTTCTGGCCTTTATTAAAAGGTCGGGGAGGTTCGAGTAGGAGTTTCACCATGGTTCGGGTATGGCGAAAAGGGCCCTCAGTGGCCTAGTTGCTTGGGGTGCACCACCCCAACCCACCATACTACTATTACCTACTACTGTGGATATCTCACTCCCATGTAAATTTCACTTCCGTATATGGAGAGAGTGCTTTCTTTTGAAGGTCTCGGAAGCTTCCCTCAGTAATTTATAGCCTCCTTTATTACTTCTAGGGTAGGTTCAAAGCCCTTGCACTGAAGCTTGCGCTTATTGTACCCCTTTGGATAATTATCTCATCGGTCCCATCTCCCGAAAGTATTTCAGTATGAGTCCAATGGGTGCTTGTTAGGTGGTATGGGGTTTCCTCCCCCTCCCCGCATCTCCTGTACTGTAATCCGGGATATTTTTCACTCCTATTATTGAGAGGTGTAATTAGTGGGCAGTGTCCTGTTAGAAGTCCAATTGCCCATCTCAGCTGGTGCTTACTCAGCTTTTTCAGTTACATCTTCTCTGCTCCCTCTTCCCTTTCCCCACCTAGTCGCTTGAACAGCTCCCCAGTTAGGTCTAGGCAAGGTCTGCATTGAAGTTGCTCATTTACATATTCTCTGCTCCCTCTGCCCTTTACCTACCTAGTCGCTTGAACAGCACCCCAGTTAGGCCTAGGTAAGGTCTGCATTGAAGTTGCACTATTTTCTCCCTTAGGTTTTTTTCTCATGAGGAAAATTAGTTATTTGCCATCAGGTTTTCTGTCCAAAAGGATCCACGTTTTATTAGTGGGCAGTGTCCTGTTAGAAGTCCAACTGCCCATCTCAGCCGGTGTTTACTCAGCTTTTTCAGTTACATCTTCTCTGCTCCCTCTGCCCGTTTCCCACCTAGTCGCTTGAACAGCACCCCAGTTAGGCCTAGGCAAGGTCTGCATTGAAGTTGCTCAGTTACATCTTCTCTGCTCCCTCTGCCCTTTACCCACCTAGTCGCTTGAACAGCACCCCAGTAGGCCTAGGTAAGGTCTGCATTGAAGTTGCTCTATTTTCTCCCTTAGGTTTTTTCTCATGAGAATAATTAGTTGTTGGCCTTTTGTGTCAGGTTTTCTGTCCAAAAGGATCCACGTTTTATTATTGGACAGTGTTCTGTTAGAAGTCCAACTGCCCATCTCAGCCGGTGTTTACTAAGCTTTTTCAGTTACATCTTCTCTGCTCCCTCTGCCCTTTACCCACCTAGTCGCTTGAACAGCACCCCAGTTAGGCTTAGGTAAGGTCTGCATTGAAGTTGCACTATTTTCTCCCTTAGGTTTTTTCCCATGAGGAAAATTAGTTATTGGCCTTTTGTGTCAGGTTTTCTGTCCAAAAGGATCCACGTTTTATTAGTGGGCAGTGTCCTGTTAGAAGTCCAACTGCCCATTTAAGCCGGTGTTTACTCAGCTTTTTCAGTTACATCTTCTCTGCTCCCTCTGCCCGTTTCCCACCTAGTCGCTTGAACAGCACCCCAGTTAGGCCTAGGCAAGGTCTGCATTGAAGTTGCTCAGTTACATCTTCTCTGCTCCCTCTGCCCTTTACCCACCTAGTCGCTTGAACAGCACCCCAGTAGGCCTAGGTAAGGTCTGCATTGAAGTTGCTCTATTTTCTCCCTTAGGTTTTTTCCCATGAGAATAATTAGTTGTTGGCCTTTTGTGTCAGGTTTTCTGTCCAAAAGGATCCACGTTTTATTATTGGACAGTGTTCTGTTAGAAGTCCAACTGCCCATCTCAGCCGGTGTTTACTAAGCTTTTTCAGTTACATCTTCTCTGCTCCCTCTGCCCTTTACCCACCTAGTCGCTTGAACATCACCCCAGTTAGGTTTAGGTAAGGTCTGCATTGAATTAGGTGTGTCTTGGTCCATATGGCCCACAAGTAATGGAGCTATTAAAGAAATACCATACGCAGAGCTCCATACGTATGGTAGGCATTTATTTTCGAAGGTGCGCCACTTCTTCGAGGTTGAATCCAGAAGGGACTGATCTACTATTCAGCCACGCATCCTTTTAGCCTGGGTTCCCGCCGTAGGATTTAGGTTTTTAAAGGTTGTCTCCTTTTAGTCCAGGCGTTAAAGCCTAGACCCCCGTATTCCTCTGTTCGCGAAATATAACCTCGACAACAGAGTTTTACGGTCTTTCGGAGAGTCCACGTTCGGACGTTCTCCGGCATCGTTATAACCCCTGTGCAGACTTAGTCACGACACGACAACTAGGTTGGGGGAGGTGGTCCGCGGCAGGGCTTTGAGCTACCAGTCTGGAATTTTACCTCCGACAAGCTTTATCACCACTGCTAACCTTACTCACTTACGCTCATTGTAAGGCCTTCCCCCTATCCGCCACCTGGGGACGCGCCCGATGGGTACTCAACCGCACGGGTATAGCCTCCTTAGAAGTCAAAGGACTCCCCACTCAAAAGGTCCAAGGGTAAACGACTTTCCACAAATGGGAAATTCCATAAGAGATACGCATAATAAAGAGCTAAGGCTCCCCAGTGCCAGTAGATTTCTGTTTTTGGGATGACCTCTATGGAATTTCCCATTTGAAGGAAGCAGCTTACACCCGAATCTGTAAGTAGGTATTGTCTATGAGCTCCAATGGGTTAAATAGCCATACATTTGTGCCGTACGTTTGCAATTAGGCACTTCAGGTGTTAAGAACTATCCTGGTCTCGAAAGAAGTCAGATTTGGGCTTTCTCTACCAGAAAACTGGGCTCATCCATGAAGAGCTGTTTTAGAATCCATGAAGGTCAACAAGCGCTAAAACTTTTTATTATTTTATTTGCCATTAAGAAGTATTAAAATTTAGAATCTTATTTTAGGTAGGTACTTACTTGCCTTCAGTCTTGAACATTTAGCTTGATTCTAATAGACTGACTTCATAGATCGAACAATGAAAAATATCTCAGTAAAGAATAAAGTAATAATTAAAACATCAGCTAAATTTATTTATTTACACACATTGAATATAATACAAAAATAATACTCAAGATTCCACCTAATCCAACTCAATAACAATCGATTCTCCAGGCCATAAAGTAACCTGCTTGAAGGTGATACTCTCGTGTTTCGAATTAGCTTTAGGACCCACTTTCACAGAGCCGCTGTACAAAATCGTCGACAAATCAGCTTCGATCAAATCTTGCCCGAAATTGCAAACAACCACATACGCCTTCCGTCTCGGGTACCAGCGCTGCAGAACGAGAAGATCCTTCTTGGAGTATTTGACTTCCGAATTGGCTTTATGGTCACCCGCCTTGTTGACTGCGTTCACGTAAATCGAAGGAGAAACCGACCTCAGTTTAGTCATGTTCGCAACTGCCTCGTATTGTTCGTGGTAGGCTTCGGTTCGATCCCCGTACAACCAATACAAGGCCCCTTGCTTTCTGTTTTGCCATTCCATTGCACCAAGTTGGTGCAAGTGTTGAATGTCATTCTTGTGCCCTTTCGGGTCGAAGGTATGCAATAAACCAATTTCATCTCCGTAGAAAATTGAAGGGGTCCCAGGTAACATTAGCTGAAATAGAATCGCCCCTAGAGTTCCATTGGAGTTACTCAAACGATTGGCTAAGCGAACCGTGTTCTCGTCACCAAGACTCCAGTGGATCCAGGGCATGCTCTGCTGAGAGTATAAAGTTCCGTTTTGGATATTTTCAATCTCTTTCGATATCTCTAAGACTCCACGTTCAAGGTCTAGTCTTATATCAACTAAATCAACGTTGTTGAGGAGGATGTTTTTGGTCGGATTGGGAGTTTTCTCAACGACTTCATTACTTATGATGAAGATACGATCTGGACCTAGTAATTTCTTCCAGCGTCTTATAGTTTGCCCTAGATTTGGGTCATCAGTGAAATGTTCGAGGTTCTTAAGATAAAATCCTTGTACTCCATTTAAAACCCAGTACCGTAAAGCATCCTCAATGACATCACTCGGTTGAATCTTTAGGAATTCCACTGATGGCTCGCTGTTATTGTTGTTGCCGGCATCGTTCTCGATTTTATTGGTTAGTTGTTTCACAATCGGATAAACTGGCAGATCCAAAATTATTGAAATATTATTCTCATTGAAGTGTTTCACCAGATTCTTAAAATCGTAGATCGATCCTAATTGATGCGCTATGGTTGTGAGTTGAGTGACGTTCTTATAATCCTCGGGATAGTTGGGAGTTTCAAAGATCGAATTCAAGCGAATTGCTCTCACATTCAAACCTTTCAAATAATCAACCCTCTTAGATATTCCTCTGAAATCTCCGATCATGTTTTGGTTGGAGTCGTGGTAGCTCGCTGGGAAGATCTCATAGAAAACGCTCCCTTGATACCACTCAGTTGGAGGGTTGCAAGTTTTTGGCAAGGTGTACACCATTGAGATCACCAGGGCTACCATTGCAGCTAAACCGGCTAGGAAAGACCATAGGGATATCTTCCTGATCAAGGGCCAGTTCCAAGACATGAAGAAGTAATTATCGGGAGGGTTTCTGAAGGTGAGTTGTATGTTTTGAGTTTTTCCGTTTGTTTCCTGCAAAATTGTTTTAAGATTTAAGTTTGGATCGATAACATTGGAAGTGGTTACATTATTGTTACATTACCTGAGCCACTGCTTCTTCATCTTTCGTGTATGGGTGGTAGGTATTTCGATGGTTCAATAATTGGGTGCAAGCAGGTTCCGCTATTGTTGATGAACTTGATGAGGCCGAGTCTCCTACACCTTTATCGTCTGGAAAAATGATCCGATTAGAAAGATGCCTATTTTATTTTTTATAAATAATTTTTGAATTTGTGGTTATAGCAGTACGAGAGCCCAAAAGTGGCATCGCGCATCGGCTCTTGGTGGAGTTGATGTAGGCACGAGTAACTAGCTACGATTCCATCCCAGTCGATGGTCACATGATTATCTCTCTTTGAACAATTTTTGTGAAAAAATCAGGCCTGTTTATTTGGGTAAAAGAAGCTTTTTTACTGCCTTGGTGTTTTCTGCAAAATGCTTTCGTCTCCGTCAACGCAAGAACGAATGGTTTATATTTTTTTTGTAATTTTTTGAGAGAAGAAAATAGATTGAAGTATATGGGGCAAAAGTTGTTTAAAGGATTTTTGTGAATAAGAAAATAAAAATCTTGTGAAATTTAAAGACAAATAGTTATTTAAGTAGCGCGAAATTGAACTTTCGCGCTTGAGAATGAGAACTGTTTGCCGAGACAAAAACGCATTCGAAAGCGCCATAATTTTACGCTCGAGATGCATACAACATTTTTTAGACAGTTTTTTGAAATAAGGGAAAAATCAAAAGAAAAAATCATAAAAATGACAGAAATTTTGTAATTTAATTCGATTTGTTGCTTTGTTGCTAAGAAAACAAATACAAGATTTAAGATTTCTATGCAGTGCACGAAATATTTGTTGCTCTAGGTCGCAAAATAATTCGTGCACGCTGCCGAGTAGATATAAATAATGCGCAAAAATTATTTGACGGCTGTCTAAAACATAAATTTAAATAAAAGATCCTGAAAATCTACAGGCGTTTTCTGTGGGCAAAGATAGGCAACTTTGAACTCCTGAAGTTTTTCTGTAAAAACGCACCCTTCACTCGAAACTATAGGGTATGAAATCTTGCTTTTTGTTATTTTTTCCCGGGAGAAGGAAAAAATTTGTAAAAATACCAGAAGACAGAAATACTTTATCTTAACCCAAAGAACATTCCTGTTTTTTTTTCAGAATTTTTGGGTTACACTTAGTTTTCGGCTCCCCTCTGGAAGAAGTCACGTGACCTGCCGCTGCGGATGAAATCGTAGCTACACATGCCTCCACCAAGCGACGGCTTCTGCGGTGCACGATGCCACTTTTCTCAGGGGGCTCTCGTCCTAGTACTTATATAGGATTCTTTAAAAAACAAGTGAAATGGAACCCCTTATATGTATTATGCAGAGGAGAGACTTGCTTGTCTATTTGTCACATTCTCTGTCACATCTGTTCTGTCCAATTTTTACTTAAACATATAAAAAGTATCGATTTTTCGATATTGAAATTTTTCACTGTTTAAAGACTTTCTTGCTCAGATCTACTTCGGTTTGTTGTAAATAAAAAAAATTATTTGCCTGGTTTGTGTTTAAAAAATTGGGTCAACTTCTCAGCCAATCTAAAATGTCTTGATGTAAGTTTAGTAAAGTTGGCACCGCCAAGTGCGAATTTTTATAAAATTTAGAAAGCATTCGTTTGTCCACGGTTTATCCATTTGTCCGTGTTTGTGCGACCAAAATTCTCGTTTCTCATCAGCACAGCACCCCCATGAACAAATTTCATTAAGTATCAAACGCAATTCGTATGTCCAACATTTTTCCACGTTTCTCCAACAAAAATGTTCGTTTGTACATTCTCCAAAAAAATTACGATCAAATAATTTTTTTTTACATTCAAACGCCGTTTGTTTGTCCACCATTTTTCGACGTTTAGTCCAACAAAAATTTTCGTTTGAACGCCCTTCAAAGAAAGTTACCGCCAAATATTTTTTCCATCAGCGCAGCACCCCCATGAACAGATTTCATAAAGTTTCAAACGCCATTCATTTGTCCACCATTTTTCCACGTTTGTCCAACAAAAAAATTGGTTTGTCCACCCTCTAAAGTAACGGTCAAATCTTTTTTTTTTACATCAGCACAGCACCCCCATGAATAGATTTCAAGTTTCAAACGCCATTCGTTTGTTCAACATTTTTCCACGTTTGTTCAACAAAAAAATTTGTTGGTCATTCTCCAAAAAAAGATACGGTCAAATAATTTTTTTTTACATCAACAGAGCACCCCCAGATTTAATTAAGTTTCAAACGCCCTTCGTTTGTCCAAAATTTTTCAACGTTTCTCCAATAAAAATTTTCGTTTGTATGTAGGTATCTACATCCTCAAAAAATAAAAATTACGGTCAAATAATTTGTTTTTACATTCAAACGCCGTTTGTTTGTCCACCATTTTTCGACGTTTAGTCCAACAAAAATTTTCGTTTGAACGCCCTTCAAAGAAAGTTACCGCCAAATATTTTTTCCATCAGCGCAGCACCCCCATGAACAGATTTCATAAAGTTTCAAACGCCATTCATTTGTCCACCATTTTTCCACGTTTGTCCAACAAAAAAATTGGTTTGTCCACCCTCTAAAGTAACGGTCAAATCTTTTTTTTTACATCAGCACAGCACCCCCATGAATAGATTTCAAGTTTCAAAAGCCATTCGTTTGTTCGACATTTTTCCACGTTTGTCAACAAAAAAATTTGTTGGTCATTCTCCAAAAAAAGATACGGTCAAATAATTTTTTTTTACATCAACAGAGCACCCCCAGATTTCATTAAGTTTCAAACGCCATTCGTTTGTCTACATTTTTTCCAGGTTTGTCCAACATTTTTCAACGTTTGTCCAACAAAAATTTTCGTTTATTGCATCCTCCAAAGTAAAGTTACTGCAAAAATTTTTTTTTACATCGGCACAACATTTTTCTACGTTTGTCAAACAAAAGTTTTCGTTTGCAGGGTGGAAAAACGAAAATTTTGGGTGGACAAACGTAGCAAAATGGTGGACAAACGAATGGCGTTTGAAAATTAATGATATCTGTTTATGGGGGTGCTGATGTCAATTTTTTTTATTTCTCATAACTTTTTTTTGAAGGGTAGACAAACGAAAATTTTGTTGGACAAACGCAGATAAATCGTGGACAAGGGAATGCCGTTTCAATTTTATAAAAATTCGCATTTGGTGCTGCTGTAAATTTTTTTAAATTTTGCCGTAACTTTTCTTTGGAGGGTGAACAAACAAAATCTTTGTTTGGACAAACGTAAACAAATCGTGGACAAACGAATGCCGTTTAAATTTTATGAAAGATCGTAATTGGTGCCGCTGTCAATTTTTTAATACGGTCATAAATTTTTTTTGAAGGATGGACAAGCGAAATTTTTTGTTGGACAAAAGTGGAGAAATCGTAGACAAACGAATGCCGTTTGGATTTTATGAAAATACGAACTTAGGGGTGCCAACTTCACTATAAGCTCTTGATGTAGGAGAAATGATTCAACTATATCTTTTGTATGACGCATAATTTTTGAGATATCAAAAACGTTGGCAAAAGCGCTGCCCCGCATTCTAAGAAAGAATGTCTTAACAGTTGATATCAGCACAATTATTTTTGTATTGTGTTAATTTCATAAATAAAGTTACAAAAAAAAAGAGTTTTTCAGAATCAAAATTCTTACGTTCATGTTCATGCTGATAATGATATAAAATGATTTTTATAACATCAAAGCATGATGCCTGTTTTTCTCTTATTACTAAGCAGATTAACAAAAAAATTACGATTGTCTTCAATAATTATTATGAAATCAATGATAAACTTAGCGTACCCGCCTATCACTTCATAATAAATAAGACGAATTAGGTATGCATAATCAACAAAATTGTTTAAGCTTAGACCTCAATAATTATTCATATTATGGTGATTGGTCATTTTAAAAATTTAATAATTTTATCTAAATGATGGAAATTACCACGGAATGATTAGGTATTATCAATTATTTTTTATTACATTGAAGAAAATTTTTAACTCGGATTTCAATAATAATAATAATAATAATCCTTAGATGGTGATAATGAAAAATATTTGGGTACCTACCTTGTACATGTTGTAATTTGTTTGCCAGCTCCTCTCCGATTGCATAATTAGTATCTGCGGGCTCCGGGAGGGGGTTTATTAGATCATTAGTCGGCGGGGATGGAGTTATTAATGGACAAATGGACGCTACTTCGTCAGCTAAAAAAGAATTCGTGGGAGAATTCGGGAATATCGATGAAGCGTTATCGGCACGTAAGAAATTATCCATTTTAGCCGATCCAAACGATTATTTATTTATTTGTCAGAGCAGCCGAACGTAATAATGCAAATGACAATGCAGCGCATTATTTTTCTGGACGACCTCACTACTGGTTGTTGCACAAGCACATTCAATATTTTATGCGACAGTAAAAATAAAACGAATCATTGCTGAACACGACGTTTCAATTGTTTTAAATTAGTAAGCGAATTCCATCAAGTAGGCAGTGGAAACAGTTGACAGTCGACGTAATTGAGAGAGGCGCCGCGACGCCGACGCCGCTCGACGAGTTAACGATTTTCGTCGTCGCGGCCGGTTTAAATTTAGGCGCTCCATTTATCCTTCAATGAATCTGAATCGGTTTGGATGATGCTCGGGAAGCTTTTAATTTTCAAATAAATTGAAATTTTAATATCAGCTTAAACTGCGGAATTCTTCCATTCAGCTTAAGGTGCTTACGTACTTAGTATTTTTGGTTGTAAAAGTATTAACAAACATTTTATAAACAAAAAAACGAAACAAAAAAAAAACAATCCCTATTACTTTTGCGGATATTTTTTTATTTTAATCCGCTTTTTCTTGAGGAACTGGGTACCTAATTCTAAAATTTCGCAATTTTTATGGAATTGCAAACGATTTTAAAAAGCGTTCTCGAGGTATAATTATTCAAATTTAGAGAAATCGTGATTTCCTTGATACGAGTACATTTCCTAACTACTTAACGGTTCAGTTGGATTATTATTCCAATTTAGGTCACAAAAAATTTCGTCCTGTTCTAAAGACATCGATTTTTTTGAGGGAACGGATATCTACCTACATTTTTCAACAATTTTTTTTTTATCTCTGCTTTAACTACTGTATAAATAGAGAGGATTTCAAAACTGATGTAATTGGTTCTTCTGTAGCTAACCCCGTCTTCGAAGCACAGGAGAAAAGTCTTTACCCAAAAGTAACGAAGACTGACTGAACAGAAAGAAGCTCCGTAACAGAAATAATTGTCTCGATCGGATGCACCCGTTTCCGGCATTTTCCCGGTCGTTTTTATTTCCTGGAAGTTCTTGAAATTTTGTTCAGCCTGCTAGCTGTTCGGATTATAAGGATATTTTTGGCCATTACTGTTCGGACTACGAGGATAATTAAATTCTTTAGAACTTTGGAGGATATTCGGGTTAGCGAGGGGTCGGATTATCGGGACTCTACTGTACTACCAATCAAAGACAATAATAATAATAATAGTTTGGAGGAGGAACGTAGCGACGATGCCCTTATTACTGTTCGTAGTGCTTATGACGTTTTATACGCGATTGGATTTGATTTTATATCTGAATTTAATATTTTAATTAAATAGTATCGAATTGCCATCAATATCGAATGTTTTGTTTAAAAGAATTCTGACATTGACCATGACCTGTATCTCGATCCATCAAATAAGAATTAACTTAACACTTACCAACAATCTAAAGGTGCGTTTTCACCAAGCGCGCAAAACGTTTGCAATTGTTAGCAAATGTTTGCAATCACAATATTTGTTTGGTGGAGACGAAAATGACGCGCATTCGCCAACATTTGCAATCATTTGTCCGTGTTCCGAGCGTTGTCGGTACATCAAAGGGATTTGTTGCTTGTGCGTGCGCCAAGTATTTTCAGTGTAGACGGGCAGGGAGTGTTCGCAGGAATCTCGGGGAATCAGAGCAGTGTTGTTTGTTGTTTTCCAGCAACTGCGACGTGTCTACCAAATTAACTATAACTATAAATGAATGATAAAATAAAATATATTTTCTAAAAAACCTTTTACAATTAAAACAGTCATAATTATGAAAGATGCGGCACTAACAATACGTTTTCTTTTCGGAGCCATTTTTGCTCGGAACATGAACAAATGATTGCTAATAACGTACCAGGTGTCTGTGAATATTCAGTGGAGACACTTTAATTGCAAACATTTGGAAACATTCGCAAACATTTGCGAACGTTTGCTAACAGTGATTTTTTGGTGAAAACGCACCTTAACAATAACAACAAACTATAGTGAGATACAGGTCACGGTCGTTGTTAGATTGGTGTTAAATTAGTTGTTATGTATTAGGTGAAACGGATTTTATAGCGCCAAGCGCAAGTCTGCTTTGCGGCATTATACAGGGTGATTCAAAATTGAGTGCAAATATTTTGAGGGCTTATTTACCAGCCAAAAATAAGAAATTTTTTTCATATAATCGTATGTCCTAGCTTGCTTTGTTTTCTAGATACAGGGGGTAAAATTTTGAAAAAAAAATCGATTTTTATCAATTTCTCAAAAACCTCTCAGCCGATTTAAATAAAATTTTATAGGCTTATTTGTTATCATAAGGGCCTTCCTTTGATGGGAATAACATGAATTTATTAATTCCAGTGGCGTCTCAGGGGGCTACCTGAATTAAATTAAACGAATCTCAATAATCGATGTGAATTTATTACTTGTTTTAATAGGGCCTTACACAGATTTTGATTTTTTTCTTGGAAACAAAGCTAGATACGAGTAAAGCTCAGGAGGCAAGAAAGTTACACTATTGATCGCTTAATCTAAAAAAAATATAAATTGTCAAAAGAGCAGTGGCGTACCATATAATTTTACCTATAAGTCTCAAGTAGGTAGCCCCCTGAGACGCCACTGGAATTAATAAATTTATGTTATTCCCATCAAAGGAAGTTCCTTATAACGACAAATAACCATACAAAATATTATTTAAATCGGCTGAAAGGTTTTTGAGTAATTAATAAAAAATCGATTTTTTTTTCAAAATTTTACACCCTGTATCTAGAAAACGAAGCAAGTTAGGACATACGATTATATGAAAAAAACTTCTTATTTTTGGCTGGTAAATAAGCCCTTAAAATATTTGCACTCAATTTTGAATCACCCCGTATTATGAAAAGTGTATAAAGTGTAGCCATCTTTGCTGTATTTTTAAGCGATTTCATCAAATGGCAGAAATGTGACATTTTGCTATTTGTCAATATTTCATGGTAATGTCTGGACTTTATATGAAGCACGAAGCGCCCAATTTCACCAGAAGGCTGCAACATATTATCGATATTGACGAATATGAACGATATTGACGAAATATGAAGGTATTATCGACAATCTAGCGGTTAAAGGCACGGTCCCGTGATCCAAAAGCCCCTGCTTTGGATTGACAAATTGACTCCAATCGCGCAAAAATTACGTTTAAAGCGATTTAGAACATTGACCCATTATTGCACAATCACCGGTATTACCAATAAACCAAAAATATTTCAAAGATTTTTTTTAATTCGTTTACAGAGCTACAGGTACGTTAAGAAGACATCAAACTAGGTACATATATCTAAACAACTCAAGACCTATTATATAGATTTCAAAGTAGTGGTGTGCCAGATGGCCACTTACCGTTAAAAGTCCCGGCTGTTCCGGTTCCGGGATAGGAATAGGTTCCAGATAACGGTTCCGAAATAACGAGAGATACCAAGAAAATGCAGAGGTTTGATTTTTTGCATGGTTCCTGGGAATATTCTTATGGTGATATATATCAACTAAAGCGACATCTATATTAGTCACTTATGCGGAACTAAAAATATTGGCTCACTTATTGCCTTATAAAACGAGAACCGTAATTACACGTTAACGTAACTGGCAGTGGAGCCGGAACAGTTAAAATGTAAACGCAACAATCGGGAACAGACTGTTCCAGAAGTGGAACGTTATTTTTGTCACACAACTATTTCAAAGTGGTATAAGTACCTCATCAAGAAAATTACTTATGAGGATTATTTTTTCGATTTACATATACAGGACGTCGCTTAAGAGATAGCATAATCTGCAAAATCAGAGATACTTTACTTCAAACATTTTTAATTAAAAATATACACAAATAGTAATAAAATATATACATAAATACATAATATGAACACAAATAAATAAAATAATAAAAAAGGAACTATGTATATAGGAAGGTAGGTAGGTACTAGAGTTTATAAAATTATATACAATTTTTCTTAGAAAATAACTTTGTTAACTAGGTCGGTAGTTACCTAGGTACGTATACAAAAATCCTATAAACCTATACAGCTCGGGAGTTTCTTGTACTTTTATTTGAATTTAGACGCGTCATAAATAATAATAATAATAATAATAACTAACACCCTTCTTTCCTAAAGCGATGCTCTTGCAAATTAAATGGAAGGAACTTTACTTCCGAGATAGATAAAACTCATCCTGCATATTCATGCGAGGGAATAAGAAATCGCAGCTCTCTCCTCGTAATCATAAAAGAATAACGTTCTCATCAACATACAAATCGGGCCATTTGTAATTTGTCAGGCCGGTGCTAAATCCTTAAGAGTGGAAGCGACGCATTGCTCCAGCACCAGCTCAGTCTCTTTTATCCTCTTCTCCACCATCCCGTCACCAGACGATAACAACCGAATGGTCCAAGTGACGACAGCGAAAGTGACTGCGTTCACAGGAACGGCCCTCCAGATCGTCGGCGTTAATCCCCGGAACAAGCAGCTCACCCCCTCTGATTTCACACTTTTCGTCACGCAATCCCACGAGTTCTTGTACTTGACTTTACCGCCGATCCCGTCGATTTGAAGTCTAGACTTTATTACATCCACGGGGTACACTAAAACCCACGAGACCACTCCAGCCATTCCTCCCGCGAACAACATCTGACCTGTTGATATCTCCCTGTTACTTTCCGATCGGGAGAAGTATTCGTAGGTCCAGAAATAAATCGCAAATGCCGGTACTTCTCTAGTTATGGTAATGTTAAGTCCACGGAAGACGCCCTTTGTACCTTCGTTTAGGTAGATCTTCCTGAGACACTCCAGCGGACTGGTCGCTTCGCGACTTGATACTTGGAGCCGGGATTTGGCGAGCTCCATTGGACTGCATAGGAAGCTCTGGAAGAATCCCGCTACACCTCCTGCTAGGAAGTGGGAGGTGAGGGAATCTGGATTGGTGAGGTGTTTCTGGGTGTTGCCATAAATTCCGAAGACTATGGCGTTGATTCCTGCTACACCGAAAAGAGGGCTGGTTACACCGCGGTAAAGTCCTCGTAGACCGTCTTTTGCGATTAGGGTTTTGATGCAGTGGAGGCTTCCTCTGTATTTTGGGTTTTTTTGATCTTGGGTTTGTAGGTTCACTTTTACTGTGTCTAGTGGGTGGCCGACGAAAACTGCAGCGCAACCTGTAAGGAAAAATAATTATCAGTCTTAGATCTTTTATTTCTCTCAAGAAATTTGTTCTCAAAAAGATTGTGGAAGAAAGAAGAATCTGTTCATCACTATAATACCGAAGGAACGCTGCAATCAAGATTTTGGTTGTAATCAATATAAACGTAATTTTCTCACAAGTTCAACGGTAAATAATAGCCTGTGTTGTAGAAATTTTATCAAAATATATTTGTAAACTTTTTCTACTGCACGGCAACATAAAATACGCGCATAATCAATCAACGAAGGTGAAGGAGACAAAGGTCAAAGATATTAGCAAGATTAGGTACATTAAAAATCATTAACAATTTCAAAATTTCTATCATTCATAAACAGAATGCTGATGGATGGAAAATTGAATTTAAAAGATTTGTTTTACATAGTTTCATTTAATTTCGTCTAATTTTCTTCTAATCTTTATTATTATCTCAGCTGACGTGATTCTTAGGATTTGACCTCATAATTATACGCAGAAAAATTCATAGACAGGATAACCTTTTTCCCTTTTGCTAGGCATTTCTAATTCCCATTATCAACGGTAGCCTAAATTTTGATGGTAAACAATGCGCAACCGAATATTAAACTGACCATACCCAAGGGTGACAATTTGATAGGTGACAGACTTCCTCTAGCATAATTGACAAGAGACAACTCGTTCAAAATTAATTTCTTATTCTACAAGAAGTGGATGTGTTAGAAAACTACCTCAAACCTTTTTACCCGAAACAAAAGAGTTTCGGGAACTCTTGAAAGAGGAGTATATCCAAATAATTAGGTACTGCTTATAGGTGAATGGAAAGAAGATTTATAAGGGAAGTCGACATTGTTCCCACTTATAAAAAATTATATTTCTACAAGGACCACAAACCATCGATTGAGGGGGGAGGGGTGTCGTCGTCAGGCGCCACTTTGAAGAAATTTATTTTTTAAAGACATTATGAAGGTTTGACCGATTTTTCACCACATCATTTCATCATTTTCGAAAGACAGGAACAAGCTGAGACCGAAATCGAATGTTTGCTCTTCGAACTTGTCCATTTTAAGATATTGCGCTTTGAAAATTAACCAAAAAGTCTTTTTTACCTTGAGATTTTTGTAAATCTTGGAAAACTAATCATTTTTGTATGCAACAGGAAATTTTGCAGAAATCAGGAAACGATCAGCCTTTCAGAGGTCAATAAGCATTTCCTCCATTTGGAAGTCGCAAGATGTACCAGAAAATATATTTTTTTAGAATTGCTCATTCTTGAGAACGGCTTGGTATGGAAGAACAGACTTTGCTCTAGTCATTGTTGTGGTTTGACTTATCGCGTAAAAATTAACGAAAGAGCAAAATAAATTTGAAGGAACCAGTAGTAATAGTTTGATCTCTCGTACCTCTCCCTTCTCTCTCTCTCTCTGTCTTTCTCTCTCTCTCCTCTCTCTCTTTGCACCTCCACCTCTTCTCCTCCCCCTTTGAAGAGAACAAAAAAACAAAAGAAAAAGAAATAAACAAAAGAGAGAAAGAGAGAGAAAAAAACTGAATTCTTCTTCTTCGTCTTATTCTTCTTTTTCTGCTTCTCAGAGAGAAATATAGAGAAATAAATAGAATATGAAGAAGGAGAAGAAAAAAAAGAGGAATCAAGCGGAGAGAGACAAAAAAGAACAGAATTGAGTCTGGAAGCCTCGGCGGCTTCTTCTTGGTGGCTCTTTCTTCACAATTCTTGCAGGAAGAGGTAAAAAGAGGATGGGAAGAAGAAGAAAGAATGAAGAATTTGAGGGGGGCGCTGTCAAAGAGTTTTCCTTCCTCTGTCGATTGCTTCCCTTTCTTCTTCTTCTTCCTAAATTATGATCCTAAATCATTAATCCTAAATTATGAATCTAATAATGTTCTAAAAAGAACATGGCACGCATGTAGGGAATCCCAAAGAACGGAACATAATGAAGTATGAGATAAAAAGAATATGTTGTATTATAGAATATTATGTATTTTTTATTCCTCTAGGGTTTTTCCATCGTCATTGGCTGTACCTCAAAATAGAGAAAGTCAAAAAATCGTTTAAAGTTGAATGGGAAACTGCATGAAGAAAAATTGTCACTGTGTATCATCCAGTATCAACAAAATTTAGTGAAATATCAACAACTCGCTGCTTTTTGTATTACAAACCATTCTTCTTGCACTCTTCAATGGATATCGTGAACAGGGAAGTCTAAAGAATCGTACATATAGTAGAAATGGAAGCTTAAAGAAGGGCTTATCTCCATTTGGCATTCCATGATCTTTTTTCGTTACTGATCTGGTCTAAAAAAGAGAAGAGACTCAAATAATCGCATAAGATTGATTGTGAAGTTAATTGGGAAGAACTGTATCAACTAGCAACAACAAGATATAGTGAAATGTCAACAACTCACTGCACTTTTTATTACAAATCATTTTTCTTGCACTCTTCAGTGGATATCATTCACAGGGAAGCTAAAGGATCAAATTTAGGACAAATCCTAAAGGATCGTACATAAACTGGAAATAGGAGCATAAAGAATTAGTGTATTAATTAATGTGAAGCTAATCGATGAGAAATCCATCATTCAGAAACATAAGCAGATTTAATAAATTCTTAACAACTCGCTGCACTGTCTACGTATTATTCTTTTTGCACTCATAAATGGATAACGCGCCAGAGAAACTTGACGAATTGCACAAATAGTGATAACAGGAGTTTAAAAGAGGAGATTTGTCGTTCCATGATCTTCTTGGAGACATTGTAGTTATGTATCATCCTGTAGCAACAAGAGTTAGTTAAATGTCAACATAACTTGCTGCACTTTTAATTATAATTTATTCTCCTTATACTCATTAATGGAAATTGCGCAAAAGGCAGCCTAAAGAATTACACATAATGAAATAGAAGAGTATAGGAAATATTTTTCTGCGTTTGTCGTTCCATCACCTTTGTATCGACGCCGGTTGGATCTCAAAAAAAAGAAGAGAAAAAAATTATTTAAAATCGAAAGTTAAATTAATTTTGGAGACTCTGTAGTTATGCATCATCCTGTAAGCAGCAAGAGTTAGTCAAATCTCAACAATTTGCTGCAATTTTCATTTTGATGCACTGGGTCAGGCGGGAACTGGAAGAGTTTTTCTATATCAAAGGATGGTTGGCTGATCCTAATCTTTTAACACCGGTTTATCCTTCAAAACACGTTTATAAGCTTATTTATGTAATTAAAAAAATATGTAAAAATATACGTAATCAAAATCTTACCTCCAAGACATCCAGCGAAAAAATCAAGAGCCATCACCAGGACTTTCGATGTGATAAACGTCAATAAATATATTCGAGTCCAATGGTGTTTTTGTTAGTAGAGTTCTTCTAGGCGTGGAATTTTTATCTTGAAAAGGCATGTATGATACTGACTCCATTAACAGCGTAAAATCACTAAAAAAATTATTACAAAATTTCTATAAGTTGTATTTTTCAATAAGTGTAAACTTCTAAATATTCAAAATTATGGCACCGCATTGATAAAAATTAAATGATCCCAACAGACATCTCTAATAAATGACGTTTTTCTATTTCAGTTATTTAAGACTTTACTAATTTACAAAAAAATC
Source organism: Malachius bipustulatus (assembly GCA_910589415.1). NCBI lineage: Eukaryota > Metazoa > Arthropoda > Insecta > Coleoptera > Melyridae > Malachius > Malachius bipustulatus. Next base: position 41,041,302 of record OU342635.1, read on the forward strand.
ACATCTAACTCTTTCAAGAAGTTAACATTTTTATACGCTTTTTACTGAACAAATTTTCTTGATCTTCAACATTTACTTATCTTAATAAAGGTGACATAATTTCTTTGATATTGCCAAAAATGTATAATTAAAATTAACCAGCAAAACTTGATGTTGCCGGTGCCATAATTTTGAATAAAATAGGTACCTAATTTAAAATAAACAAATGAAAAAAAGTCATATCTTACTTTATCGTGTTTAGTTTAATCCATAACATCTATCCAAGAACATATTCCCAAAAAACTGACACAATTTTTACTTCTCTCTAAATGATGCTCACTGGTCAAATCAAAGTCCACCACTGCCTCTTTCAGGGTTTCGTTTACAGTATACATATTTTCTAGGGGTCAAAGATAACAATAATTATTGTGCATTGATAAATAAAATACTTATTTCCTAACAAAAATCTTTCCGAACGTACGATTAGATTAACCCAAGAACATGCGTAAGACACCGATCGCGGCTTACCAACATGATGAAATTTATTTTGAAAATTTTACTTTATTTCTACTTTTAAGTACACTTTAATTTATAATTTTTGTTTATATTCGCGTGTACCTTTCTACGTTTCTTAGGTAGATACGTTTTACTTTCAACATACGTCGCGCGTCAACATTATTAGTCAATAAAAATAATTCATGCATTTCCCAGGAAGCAATATTTCTACCAAATCAAAGCAAGTAAATGTGATATTATTTATATTTATGTACTTGGAAAAGTAAATATTTTTTTGTTATTGATTAACCATTATAGAATTATTAGTTCTAATAAGAATAATTATAAGAAATCAGCTCGGTTTGGTTGATTTTGATCCGGGTGAGTTCTCTATTTGAGTATAAATGTGAGATTTTTCTTTAAAAAATGCACAACGATTTCTTTTTTGGGTTGTCAAATGATATAGAATTTTCACATATGACGGATTATAATATCTTTTGTTTTTTGTTCAATGTATATGTCCTAACAAATGAATTCTTCTCGCAACGATGTACCTGAATTGTAGCTGAAAGTAAAAAGTAAAAAAAAAAAATGAAAAGACAAATACAGATCCAGGAAGTTCTTTTTTGTGTGCGATTCTTTAGCCTTCTCTGTGCGCGATATCCATTTGTTAGAGCAAAAATACCAATTTAGAATATTATGCAGCGAGTTGCTGATATTTTGATAATTCTTGTTTCCATGATATAACATTTCCTCACTTGTAAGCATTTTATTCAATTAACAGGAATTTTTCACACCGTAAAAAAAAAGAACTTGAAACGACAAAGCGAAAAAGAAACTTGTCAAAAATGAGCTTTTTTCATTTTGAGCGATTCTTTATAGACAACCCTTTGCGCGATATCCATTTGTTAGCGCAAAAATAACAATTTAAAATAAAAGATGCAGCGAGTTACCGTTCTTGTTTCCATGAATCATGATGTAACATTTTATCTCTTGTAAGCATTTTTGTCCAATTTAGACGAATTCTTAACACTGTAGTTTTTATAATTAAGTCAGTAACGTTGAAAAAGCACATGAAACGAATAAGAAACTCTTTAAAAATTAGCTCCTTTTTATTTTGAGCGATTCTTTAGACTTCCTTGTGCGCGATATTCCTTACGCAGTGCAAAAATGATTATCTAGAATAAAAATGCAGCGAGTTACTGACATTTTGATAATTCCTGTTTCTCTTATATACAGGGTGCACCATGTCCTTCTCTATATTGCTATCTCCTGAACGCTAAGAGATACAGGGTCGGTTAAATTAGAAAAAAGATGCGCAGTTTTGTGGTCATCTCGAATTCGTCAAAACATGCAAGATATCTGTGACAGTTCCTGAAATATCCTGAAAAAACTGAAAAATCGAGATTTCTTATTTTCGTCATATCTTTTTTATTATTGAAAATTAATAAATAATTTTTTGTAGGCTTACATAAGCCGTTAAGAGCTATCCATCTGACATTTCAAAAATTTTCAAGGCCTACTAGATCCAAGAGTTTTCACAGTCAACTTTCGTTTTTCTTATGGCCGCCATATTATTTTTTTATGTCGTTTGATATGAAAAAAATAATGGAAACAAAAAATCAATAAACTTCAAAAAAATTGTTTTCTTAATTTTTATTCTTCTTTTTTCAAAGAAAAATCTAAAAAAAATCGTAGAAAAACGTCAACATTCGTAAAATACGCCAAAATAGTGCTTGCCTTATGGTTTTTTAATTTATCTATGAAATTCGGTCTAAAAATGTGTCTTTTTTGTAAAGAAAAAAGAAGAATAAAAATTTTTTAAATATATTTTTTGAAGTTTAACAATTTTTAGTTTTTATGATTTTTTTTTATATCGAGCAACATAAAAAACAATATGGTGGTTATTAGAAAAACGAAAGTTGACTATGAAAATTCTGAGATCTAGTCAGCTTTGAAAATTTTTGAAATCTCAGATGGGTAGGTAGCTCTTGCCGACTTATGTAAGCCGTAAGCCCACAAAAAATTATTCATTAATCTCCAATAATAAAAAAGATATGGAAAAAATAAGAAATCTCGATTTTCCAGTTTTTTCAGGATATTTCAGGGACGGTCACAGATATCTTGTATATGTCTCGACGGAATCGAGATGGCCACAAAATTGCGCTCCTTTGGACTTGTTTAACCGACCCTGTATCCGTTAGCGTTAGGAGATAGCAATATAGAGAAGGATACATGGTGCACCCTGTATAACACTTCTTGATCTCTTCTAAGCATTTTGTTCAATTCAGATGAATTTTTAACTCCGTAGTTTTTAAAATTAATCCAGTAACGTTGAAAAAGCACATGAAACGACAAATCGATAAATTTTGTTGCTATGGGATAATAATAACTTTTATCTCTTGTAAGCTTTAAGTTCCTTTTCGAGTGTATTTTTTGTTTTCTCTCATTTGTCAGAGCAAACCAGGGATCAGAAATTTTTTTTTTTCATTATGAGTGATTCTTTAGATTCCCCTGTGCGGGTTTTCTATTTTTGAGTGTAAAGGTAATAATAAGGATAAATCTGTTCAACGAGACATCCTCATTTTGATAAATATTGTTGTTATGGGCTAGTCAGTAGCATTTTCATCCTTGTTAGATTTTTGTCCAATTTTTTTGTCGATTTTTTTGACTTTCCCGTTTTTGCGTTCAAACCAGTGACGGTAAAAAAGGACTTGGGAAGGCAAAAAAGCGAAGAAAGTCTTCAAATGAGTTTTTTTTCAATATGAGTGATTATTTAGACATCCCTTTACGTGATATCCATTTATTTATGCAAGAAGAATAATTTGGAACAACAGGTGCAACAAGTTATCGACATTTTGATAAATGATAAAAATGATAAAAAAAATGAGCGAATTCTTTGACTTTCTAGATTTTGGAGTAAAACCATTGACGGAGAGATACGAAGAAACTCGTCAAAGGAGTTTCTGCTTCATTATGAACGCTTCTTCAGACTTACCTGCGCCCGATCATTGAATAGCGCAAACCAGATAATTTACAGTAAAAATAGAGAAAGTTATCGAAATTTACTTTAAAAAAGCACAGAAAAAGACAAATGTAATGATGCTCCTCTCAAATCTATAGGATCCTTTGGACGCGGCATCCTGTTAATGCCACAGAAAAATGAATTGATTCGTGTTTTATTGGAAAATTACACACAAAAACTGTTAAACGCTCAACCTATGGTCTCGCGTTAATTTTTTCTTTCATGTTTCATTTGCCACACATGACACTTAATATAAATTATTATTAAAAAAAAAATCCGAAAATATACCGGGTGTAACATAAGTACTGCGATAGATTTCAGGGGGTGATTCCTAAGATCATTTTAAGAAAAAAAGTTCATATGAATATGGGTCCGAAAATGCTTACCCGCTGAGCTATAGCCCCTTAAAGTTGGGACCCTGACGAAGGTTTTTATTTATTATCTCCGAAACCGTTCAACATAAGATAACGAAATGTACCACATCCACCAATGTTTTTATTCCTAATAAGATCTGGGGGTGTGGGGTAAAAATTACCCCAACTTTTAAGCATTTTCGGACCCATGTTCATATGAACTTTTTTTCTTAAAATGATCTCTGGAATCACCCCCTGAAATCTTTTGCAGTACTTATGTTACACCCTGTATAGTTTGTAGTAGTGATTCTTTCTCTTTTCACACCACTGCAGCAATTTGACAAACCTGTCAGCTCCAACAAAGTATCCAAGTGTTACAGACAATGACAAATCTATTTTACATTTTTTTGACACCTCATCTTCATAGTTGTTCAAACTCATCTGTACTAAATTATTCGTGTTTAAGTCCATTCTCGAAATTGATACTGCAAACCTGGCTCGGGAGAATGAAATGGGGGAAATGGAGGCCTGCCCGAAAGTTTCCAAGATGCACGTGCATCCAGGCGAAATGGGACGCTGCGTCAGCTTGCAAGCAATGCAAGCTCTCTACGAGCTGAAAGAGAACAACCAGCTCTGCGACGGTACCATCGTCCTCGACGATGGGACAGAAATACCAGTTCACAGGGCGATTCTTAGCTCGTGCAGCTCCTTTTTCAGGTAACTCTTCTAACTTGCGCTGTCAATCAAATTCAGATTATTTATTTACATTCCAGAGCCTTATTTACTACACCTTTACATAACAGTAAAAATAAGAACAGAGTGCTTCTTCCGGACGTGAGTGCGGACATTATGAATATTCTACTCCAGTACATTTACCTTCGGAAGATTGACCTGACGGAGAGTAACGTGTATGAGATTCTAAGTACAGCGGACTATTTGTGCATCCTGGGTGTCCTAGATGTGTGCTGTGAATTTCTACAAAAGGGAGTGACTCCCCTAAACTGCATAGGCACTCTCTTATTCGCGAGGAACCATTTCTGCCAGACTTTAGCGGAACATACTTGGAATTACATCATGAAGAACTTCCCTCAAATCGCGTCGGAAAGTGAAGAGCTGCTCACTTTGTCTCTGGAAGACATCCAGTCGATAGTGAACGCGGATAATTTGAACGTCAAGAGTGAAGAAACGGTCTGGGAGACGATTCTGAGATGGATCAACCATAACCCGGAGGAAAGGAAGAAGCATATTGTCAATCTTATGAAGTGCATACGATTGGGACTGCTAGACACGCAGTTTTTCCTGGAGAAAGTTAAAGATCATCCTTATGTGGTCGGGTGCGAGGACAGTCGTCCTATGATCATTGAAACATTAAAATTCTTATACGATTTGGAAATGATTACGCAGAGGTATGATTTCTACTTTGATGCTTTTATTATAATGAGTGATGAGCAAAAGTAAGACCAAGACTAAGATTATGATCAGGAAGATCAAGACCAAGATTAAGACTAAGACTATGATAGTCCTAATCTTGGGCTTGATCTTCCTGACCTGATTTGGCTTAATTTGAACGAAGAAACTAATAACCTAAAATTTTTGCCCCACTTACCCAAATTTCTTCTGCTAGGGATGGCGAAGCTCTAACACCAGAGATAGCTCGTCCCCGAGTCCCCCACGAGATCCTCTTCGCAATAGGTGGATGGAGCGGAGGTTCCCCCACCAATTACATCGAGACCTACGACACCCGCGCCGATCGCTGGGTGAAAGTCATTGAGGTCGATCCCACAGGACCCAGGGCATATCACGGCACCGCCGTGGTCGGTTACAACATCTACGTCATCGGTGGTTTCGACGGGATGGACTACTTCAACTCCTGTAGGTATGGTATATATCCCGAGAGTTGTTAATTATCAGGGCTTAGATGTTAATGTTGTTTGACATAAGCAGATGCTTCGATTCAGTGAAAAAGACGTGGAGAGAAATCGGTCCGATGCATGCAAGACGATGCTATGTCAGCACAGCTGTTCTTAGTGATATGATTTACGCCATGGGTGGTTATGATGGTCACCATAGACAGAATACTGCTGAGAAGTACGACCCGCAGACAAATCAATGGAGTCTTATTGCTCCCATGAATATGCAAAGATCGGACGCTAGTGCTTGCACTTTGGAAGGTAAGGTGTACACTTATGTGAGTGGTAAGTGAATGACAATTATTATTATTATTAGCACCACTGTCATAGAGTCAGAGCCCAACGGTTTGAAATGGGGGTAGTTTTATTGCCGTGGAAGGGTAATAGTGGAGAAGCAATGGGTAGAGTTTGATGGATTTAGAAGAGGGGGGAAGTTGTTTGGTGGTCGTTCTTATAGTACCCGAGAGTTATTATAAGAGCTTTCTAAGAGAAGGAAAAAGCAGCGATTGTGATCAAATTGTCTGGGATAAGGTGAATGTGCTTACATAAGATCTGGGCCAGTTTCCCTGATAGTTTCTAGGTTAAGGGAAGATTCCTGCAAATTTTTCTCCAAGTGGATTTCTCCTTTATAGAGGATGAAGTAAAAAATTTCAGAAAGATGATACTGAATTTGTAAAGTTGAACCTCTTTGTTGGAGAATTCATTTTACTAGAAGAAACAAAGAAGAAATCCTCCCTAAGGGGAAAAACTAGGGAAGAAAAAATGAAAGTTTCTGGAGAAAAGAGAAAGCGAGAAAAAGAGAATTATAAACAATCTTTAGTCTTTAAATCTTTAATTTTAAAAATATCTAAAGGCGGCATCTCACGGCGCGTGACTTGGCGAGACTGGACTTTTGACTCGTGGACGGAATTGAATGGAATTAGTTTTCTACCATGGAAGGGCGAACTATTATTGTAGTGGAGGAATATTCCATGGGGCTTCTTGGAAAAAAATCTCATTTTTTGGCCGTGGAAAATAATTCTCCTTCTGCAAGGGAGCCCAAAATATTTGAACTTACTTTTATGGTTGCTGAACGGACTGTATAGACCAGACTAATAAACTTTTGGATGTATCTGTGGAGTTCAGTACTACCCTCCAAAATTGCCCTTCAGAGTTTTCCCCCGGGCATGAGAGATATTAAATTTTCTGGAAGGAAGAGCTGAGGAATTACAGTCATGTAAAGAAAATCTGAGGATCGGAGGAATTTTTTAGACTTATTTAAGAAAGAAGCAGCATTTGGCTTTGTGTTTTAAATATTAAAGTTCCCCGGGTAACAAAATTATCTGGAGAGGATACATAGATTGCAGAAAGAAGCTTTCAAGAGCAAACTCTACTCCGCGCATTATTTTGTATTTTGTACCTTTATATCAATTGTGTTTTATCTCTCATTGTATTATCTCTCAATGCGTTGATATTCTATTTTGGTTTCCATCTTGCGAATGTTTGTTTTTAAATCATTTCACAATAATTAATTATCTCAACTGCAGCGATTATTCCCTTACGTAAGTATATTCGAAAAACAACATCTATAAGGTAGATGCGCTGCTTTTCTAATTTTAGTCGCCTGAACATTCTCTCTTCTACGCCTGTTCTTAGTACAGTAGTGTGCATAATAAAATAAAATTTCTCTCTCCATTTCTTTGAATGAAACGACCCTTTTTCATCCCACAACTAGGTCAGTATATCATGCCGTCATTAGTAATCCAAACCTGTACAACTTCAAGGTAACTCCGCTCACTGGAATATGCAATTCACTGATTATTCCCTTTAATAATGAAACTAATTACCCTCACGTTCTTCAATGAATGAGTTCTACCACGAACAGACAGAAAGGGGGAACCCATTTCTACCCTTTCCGTTCACTCTGGAGACGCTCGCACGGACGTGAACTGGCTAAAAACTTTCACCTCCTCTATAATTAAACCCACACATACACTCCATATTCCCGGGAACCATTCTAAACGCTAATGAGTGTTGAGCTGACATCCCCTTTATAATTATGTTAACTTGCCACGCCAATATCGGTCGATTTGCCGGCTTTGAAATCGTAGAAAAGCCGATGTTATAGTTAGCGTTCGGTGTTGGGATTCCGTCCGGTTTGCGTGTAATTCCAATTATTCCCGGGAAATAGCGAAGGGTCGATTAACTGAGTGGAAAAATGTATTGTTAAGGAGCGCCCTCTTCATAATTGAGCGGCTGTTAACCTGAAATGTAAACATAGTCTGTTGCCCAAAGTTACTAGATGTTGCTTCTTCTTCAAACTTTATTATAGCTTGAAGAAAAATGGTTTTTTGATCTCTTGTAACAGGAATCAAGACTTTGTAACACCAAAATCGCATTTGGTGGGGATGCACCCGCACTCCAGTACGGTAGTACATAAGTAAGTAGAACATGGTGGGGGAACTTGGTGGGGAATGAACCCCGTCAGTTTATTACATCGTTACTATGAGAGGAGTAAATGGGATTCCTCTCATGGAAAAACTTTCTGACCTTTGTAAAAAGTTGGGGAAGGTTTCAGTAGGAGTTAGATCATTGTGGGGGTATGGCGAAAAGGAACTTTAGTGGAATCAAGTCGCTTGAGGTGCATAACCCCTCTCCACCATACCGATTATACCCATTCTCTAGAGATTTCTTTGCGAAATGTTAAGGGCACCAAGATCAGAATTTAACAGACAACTCACCGAAATTCTTCTCCAATATGCCAATATTTTCTCTTTGATTGAGTACCATGTTCGCTCATTTACAGATCACATATACATAACAGGCGGCTTCAACGGTCAAGAATGTATGCATTCAGCTGAAATGTACGACCCGATCACTAACCAATGGTCGATCCTCAACCCAATGCGATCCAGACGCTCCGGAGTCTCCTGCATCTCCTACCACGGGCAGGTTTACGTCATCGGGGGCTTCAACGGCATCTCCAGGATGTGCAGCGGGGAAAAATTCAACCCCTCCACGAACATCTGGACTTCAATTCCCGATATGTACAATCCGAGAAGCAATTTCGCCATCGAGGTTATAGACGACATGATCTTCGCGATCGGGGGGTTCAACGGGGTTACCACGATCTACCATGTGGAGTGCTACGACGAGAAAACCAACGAGTGGTGAGTAAAGTCGCGTCCGCATCTAACGAACGAGCACGAATTCACACGAATGGTGGATCGTTGCGCGTGATGCTTGTTTATGTTCGTTTATGAGTGTTTGAGGTAGTTCGTTGATTGATGGGAATTAAGATTTGATTCTTTGATTAAATTTTTTAGGTACGAGGCGACAGATATGAATATATACAGATCAGCCTTGTCAGCTTGTGTGATCGATGGGCTTCCGAACGTGAACGATTACATTCACCAACACCGCGACCGTCTCATGGAGGAGAAGAGACTGAAGCTGATTGCCCTGGAGAACCAGAGGCAGACGGCCAGTGTTGTTAATAATAACGCCAACGCCAACGCCGTCAATCATGAACAGGATAACATCGCCGCCGCCGTCAATGCCAATATGCAGCAACTCAACATTCTACAACAAGTAATGTAACAATCAGTTTTACCGCTTCTTCAGTATTCTTAGTCTCTTCTGCAGATACGGCGTCGCAATCGGTCATGGTGAAGGAATAATGATGCAACGAGCAATAGAGCTTTCGGAATATTGAGCGATTTTACCCAAACTAGACGATGAGTGAAAATTAATTGATTTCTTTTTTCGATAGCTGAACGCGAACATAAATCCAGTCTTGCCAGACAACAACGCTCCGCTTCCTCCAGCTTTACCCATGGACGTGAATGATCCAGAAGAAGACAGGGCTTAAAAAGATGTCCCGCGGATGAACGAAAAATGTTTTGAGGATTTTATAATGTAACGTCTATTATATAGTCCATGTAAAGATACTAGAGTAATAGTTAAAGTACGAGTACGCATGTAGCATAGGCCATTTTAATACATAAATCAGTTTCGCATATAAAATTGGCTTATTTTCTTGGGGGTGTGTTTTCATAAAGATTTTATTGTTAAGTTGAAATGTTCAAACAATTATTATTTTATTATTTATGTTTACAAAAGACAAAGGATTTAATATCCCATTGTATTTCATTTCAGCATGCAAATGAAATAGTTCAACGTATAATGGAAATATTCAAAATGTAGTAATTTCGACAAAAGTTCCTTGCTTGGGACTGAAGCCGTCTTCCGGGCATTTTGTGTTTAATGAGGATTTCATTCCTCGTTGCTTTTCTGTTCAGCAGTGAAATATTTTAATTTTTTTTTAAACCTAAATTTACAAAATATAATAATTATTTAAAATAACACAAGTAACCCTGGAAGTACCTACCTATTAAAAGCAACCCTTATCAAAATTATCGCTGTGAAAAGAAACTTTCGGCCATTATATCCTCGTCCTTTATATTTTATATACCTATTTACTTACTCGTACTCATACATAACGCCTGAAGTATTGATTTAGATAAATTGATTTCAATGGAGTATTTCCTCTAAATAAGCTTTCAAGGAAGCGGAATACACAACAGTAGGTATATAAAGTGCACTTGTGTTGCTTATTATCCGTTACAGCTCCCTTTTGAAGTTACAGAAAACATCCCTTTCTCCTGCTCTGAGTGTCTGACAGACAGAAATAGCTCCCGAAAATCTATTCACGATTAATCAAGAGAATGTTCAGATATTATATCAAATAACAAACCAGCAGGAATATGGTGGAGGAAAAGGGAGATATTTTTTAAGCGACTCGGGTTTTAATTATTTTTTATTATTATTATTGTAACTAATAGCGCCTGTAGTATTGTTTTAATTTGCATAAAGAAAATTAAAACTTGATGGGTTAGTCACGTTAAAATAATAAGCGGAGCGAAATTAATTTTGAATAAAAATAAACCAATTAATTAATTAATATTAGTATCTACCTAAATCATTTACGCAGGAGATGAAATTTTTTTGTGTCAACACAAATTATTTTTAATATTCTTCACCTCAAGATCAATTAGAGAATATTTTGAATTTTTCAAGTCTTTCAAACGATATCTAATCGTACTTTTTACACACTTTTGCACACCGTCTGTGGTTAGTTAAACTTTTTTCATAACGGACTAATCTCACTCATTGCTTGAGACTAAATAGACATATCTTTTGCACAAATTTTGGACAGCTTTCTATTATACGACCAAATATTAGAAGAAAAAATATAATGCCAACAAGTGTTCTAAAAAGTATAACAAATTTTAGGAATCTTCATTTTTCACCCATTATTTTTACATGCATTTTTAACTCGCGTGAAGTTGCCCCTCTCGAATTGAATGAAACCATAAATTTCTGAGTAGAACTAGGTATAGAACAGTTCTAGAGTTCTGTATATATGTTATAGGCAATGCATATAATCAGGTATTGTATATAATACCTAGTAATTGTATACATTGCCTAAAACGTCCAGGCAATGTGTGAAATACGATTTATTTCATACATTGCCTAGGTATTGTATAGAATACCAGAAGCGCATCAGGCAAAGTGTATAATGAACGACAACGGGCAGCGAAACGTGCACCCTACTACTAAGGGCTAAAGTTAATCTGCCCTCCTATAATTCATATTCGTATAGGTATAAGGTAGTCAAGTTTATTTATATTTTTCGTTAAATAATTAGGTAGACACCAGTTATTACAACAGGTATAAGTACTTCCATTACCTACGCAGTTAGGTACGTGAATAACGCTTTCCTGATTGTTAATATCATTATCCAAAGGGACAGTCAAAGTAAATGACCTGACCTGACCTGACCTTACCAATTTGTAAAGCATGTATACCTACTTAATTGTTTAAAAACTCTATTTCATACATTGCCCATGGTTCAACGGGCATTCTATACAGTGCCTAGGCATTGTATACATTACCTAGGTAATGTATGAAATAGTTTAAGACATTAAAATCATTTCATACATTGCCTGAACGATCCCGCCATTGTATACATTGCCCAGGTATTGTATAGAATTCCTGCATTATACACATTGCCTATAACATATATATATGTATATTTTAAATAATTCCGTAAAACAAAGTCCTTTAAACGTAAAAATCCGTTTTGGGGGCTCACTTCACGCGTCCCCCACTTTTCCCAGAAAATGAGTTCTAATGTAATAATTATTAGCAACAAAACTTCAAGCTCTAGAGTTCCTGTATAATTTCGGAAATAGTTCTGCGAATTTCTTTTTGCAAATTTTTGAAAAAATCGCCAAAATGATTTCTGATTATAGGAGTTATAGGTAGCCGCCAAAGAGTTCTATAGAAAAGTCCTCTCCCACTATGCCAAGATCTCAGTATTATAATCATTGTTAATTGCGGCAATGATTGTTAAATAGTAATTAAACCCGAAGAAAAACCACTTTTTTATTATTAACAATTCGTTCTGCGTTAAGTGAAAGGGGACCTTTCCTCTTCGGAGGCTACCCTCCAGAACTCTAATCACTAAAACATTTTCAACGATTTTTACCTTTTGTTTTGGTATATTATCTATATTGGCAATCATTTTCGCAATTGATATGTGTAGGCTTTCACGGCTGGCTTCAATTGAAATCATAGTTGATTCCGGGCTGTTTTGCCCGTGGTCCATGGAGATTTTCTCCGTATTATCGGTTATCAGTAAACACGGGGAGTGGAAGCATCGCTTATCGTTTGCGCACACGTATTATTTATTATTACTTCTAGGGTAGGTTCAAAGCCCTTGTACTGAAGCTTGCGCTTATTGTACCCCTTTGGATAATTATCTCATCGGTCCCATCTCCCGAAAGTATTTCAGTATGAGTCCAATGGGTGCTTGTTCTATTTCTTTTGGTTCTGCCATTTCGGTCCCAAATACTAGAAGTCTAGTTCCCTCTAGTGCTGGGCATTCACATATTAGGTGGTATGGGGTTTCCTCCCCCTCCCGCATCTCCTGTAATCCGGGATATTTTTCACTCCTATTATTGAGAGGTGTAATTAGTGGGCAGTGTCCTCTTAGAAGTCCAACTGCCCATCTCAGCCGGTGTTTACTCAGCTTTTTCAGTTACATCTTCTCTGCTCCCTCTGCCCTTTACCCACCTAGTCGCTTGAACAGCACCCCAGTTAGGTTTAGGTAAGGTCTGCATTGAAGTTGCCCTATTTTCTCCCTTAGGTTTTCTCCCATGAGGAAAATTAGTTATTGGCCTTTTGTGTCAGGTTTTCTGTCCAAAAGGATCCACGTTTTATTAGTGGGCAGTGTCCTCTTAGAAGTCCAACTGCCCATCTCAGCCGGTGTTTACTCAGCTTTTTCAGTTACATCTTCTCTGCTCCCTCTGCCCTTTACCCACCTAGTCGCTTGAACAGCACCCCAGTTAGGTTTAGGTAAGGTCTGCATTGAATTAGGTGTGCCTTGGTCCATATAGCCCACGAGTAATGGAGCTATTAAAGAAATACCATATGCAGAGCTCCAAACGTATGGTAGGCATTTATTTTCGAAGGTGTTGCGCACACGTAACCGCTGATGGTGCCTACCAGAAGCTGTAGACGAAACGTTCGGAGCAAATCTCCATCGTCCACGGTGAAACCGCTCTGATTTCATTTTCCTCAATTATTAACAATAATTTGAGTTTTCGGCAACGTGGAAAATATTCTTTCTGTAGAACTCATCGGAGGCTATATACCCAGAACTCTAAGCAGAACTTATTTTCGGTGATTTTTAGTCTAACTTCTTTTGTTTAGGTATACCTATTTTTAGCAATCATGCATTTTCGCAATTAATAATAAATTAAAGTATTGATTTCTCGCTAAAGTGGAAGTGAGATTTTCTATAAAACTTTTCGGGGGATACCCAGAACTCTAATCAGATCTAATTTTCGGTGATTTTCTCAATTTTTGAAAAAAAAAATTCGCTGAACTATTTGCGAAAATATTCAGGAACTCTACAATTTTAAGATTTGTTGCTAATTATTACATCAGAACTCATTTTGTAAGGAAAGTTTTGGTCGCGTAAAGTTAGCCCCCAAACGGATTTAAAGGGCTTTGTTCCGCGGAACTATCCAAAAAATATCCATGAATCTCAAAACTAAGATATATTGTAGATTTATTTTGCATACTAAAAAAAATGCACACTGACGTAAAAATTTTTGTACCTACAACGTTCAACAACTAAGTATAGAATATTAGAAAATTTTCTTTTTCCAACAAGTTTTGTCTAAACTATGACAAATTTTAGTAAGTATACTATTAGTTTTTCCGTACTTCTTTTTTTTTGCACGCCGCACTATCTAATTTAGTACAACTTTTACTGTTACCTACATACTTGCAAAATCTTGAAAAATATTTACAATATCCTAATTTTTGGACATCATGCACTATAGTTTAAAATACTTACTTTCAAATTTTGCACAACTTTCTATTGCAACGTGCAAAAATTTCTCAAGACACTATATGTATAATGTTTAGAAGTATTTTTGAAATTATGTCTAATTTTATTGATTTTAATTCTTCACACTTCATTTCTCATTGTGCACCCCGCACTTTCTAATTCTGTGCAACTTTCACTAATACATACAAAATCTTAACAAAACGTCCACGAATTAGGTACTACAAACTACGATGTGTTTACAATTGCTTACTTTTCGCACTTTCAATTTTAAAATTTTGCACACTACTTTCAAATTTGGCCCAAATTTTCTACTACAATGTTCAAAATATTTAAAGAAAATGAAAAATGATGTCGACAAGTAGCCTCAAAACTATGACACGTTTAGAAATCTTAATTCTTCTCACACTTCATTTTTCAAAAACTTTGCACACGGCTTTCTAATTATCTACAGAATCCATTAATAAATGCAAAATATTCAAAAACGTCCACGAATTACTACCAAAACTATGACACATTTATAAATCTTAAATCTTCACAGTTAATTTTTCAAAAACTTTGCACACCCTACTGTCTAATTGTCTATAGCTTTCACAATAAATGCAAAATCCTCAAAAACGTCCACAAATTACTATACCAAAACTATGATATGTTTACGATTTCTTAGGTACTTTTTGCACTCTCAGTTTTAAAATTTTGCACACTACTTTCAAATTTGGCTCTCTACTACAACCTACAAAATATTTAAAGAAAATATAAAAATGCCGACAAGTAGGCTCAGAACTACGACAAGTCAACGACATTAATGCAAAATCTTCAAAAACGTCCACGAATTACTCCCAAAACTCTGATATGTTTAAAATTGCTTACCTACTTTTCGCACTCTCAGTTTTGAGATTTTGCACACTACTTTCAAATTTGGCCCAACTTAATATGTACTACAACGTACAAAATATTTTAAGATAATGTAAGATGTTAACAAGTAGGCTTAAATTAATGACAAATTTAGAAACATTATTTTTTTAATTTCATTTTTCAAAAACTTTACACCCCATTTTCTAATTCTATTCAACTTTCAGTTTTAACTTTCACTCTCAGTTTTGAAATTTTGCACACTACTTTCAAATTTGGCCCAACTTACAACTTAAAACGTACAAAATATTTTAAGAAAAAGTAAAATGTCGACAAGTAGGATCAAAATAATGACAAATCTAGATACATTATTAATTCTTCAGAGTTCATATTTCAAAAACTTTGCACCCCACTTTCTAATTCTATTCAACTTTCACTAATATTATGATTACACCCAAAATTATCATATGTTTACAATTATTACTTACTTTTCGCTCTCTCAGTTTTAAACTTTTGCACCCTACTTTCTAATTCTCTAGGGCTTTCACTAATAAATGCAAAATATTATAAAACGTCATAATGCCAACAAGTATACCTATTCTTAATTTTTTTAGGAAATTATTTTTATATTCTAACTGTAGCAACCCAACTATTTAGGTTGTACGATTCGGTCCGCCAGGGGGTGTAAAAATCGATAAAAAAAACGATAAAATTTAACAGGCTAAATGATAAAAAATAGTAAAAGACTCAACTAGATCCCATTGTTGAAGAGTCACCTGGAGGCGTCGGAGGTGGTAAACTGGTCACCTGGGGCTGGAGCGTCTGCGCGCGGAACGCCCGCCTCCAGGATAATGAAAGCATCCCTCAACTTGTACTAATCAGCAAGTTGCCACCCTGTCACCCGAAGAAGAGCCCGCACCTACAGAACAACAACAGGTGAGTCTGAAAACTATTCGCTCCTGCTTACTAGTTCTAATTCATTCGTCCCTAATTTTCCTTGCTCCAGTTTATCCAACTTATCGAAAATGTGGGTAGTTTTCTCGTAATATATTTATCTTATCACAAAAAGTTTGTTATCAATAATATTATTGTTAGTGCTTTGGTAACAATTATAATAATTATTATTATGGTGATGTGTTATTGTGCTGTTAATTTAATTATTCGATAATTTGATTGGATAGATAGGATTATTGGGAGTAACTCTTTAATGAAAACTTACTTCAAAAAGAGTTGCCAGTTAACGTTAATTAACCTGTCAATTATCTACAAAAATTACGTATTATACCTTTGTTACAATTAAGGGGGAAAATTAAAATCCCATTATTAAGAGATGTTTTGCTTGACTCATTAACTTTATGATACTCATTTTTTTTATATTAGAAATTATTTTTCGTAGCTTTTCTTAGCATTATTATATTCTTAGTTAATAAATTCTATAAGACCCTCTGAATTTTGAAGAAAAAAATCAGAATTACTATACTTATAATCATAAAGCCCTTATTATACTTTCATTTTCTTTGCGCATGCATTTTATAATTTATATTTTTATAATTTTTCTGTAACGACTCTGATTATTGCTAGTTGCTATAAAATGAGGTAAAAAGTAATTTTAGATTTTTTTTTCATCTGGTTGCCCAATATTTTTTGGCCCCTATTAAGAAAAAATTGCGAAAATGATATTTTAACAATGATTCCGATTTATAAAGTGTCACTTTATTCACTTATGAAAGTATTGTGTATAATTTTTTTCATACGTCTTTTCATATATGCACAAATGTTAAATGTCATGATGTTAATTTAGGCGTCAAGTGAATTTTTGGAAAACTCATTAAATATGAAAATTTTCTAATCACGTGATAGAAGAATCAATTTCTCTAAAACTGCTTCGAAATAACTTTTTTTTTTTCAAGTTATTTGGGTTTATTAAATGTCGCTCTATACCTACCTAGCACTTCTGAAAAGTATACGTAATTTTATCATTTTTTATAACCTTTATTAGGTGTAATGTGATGTCTAAATAGCATTGCGAAAGTGTAAATATACTTAATGTAAAATTAAAAGTGATTCCAATTTATAAATAAGTTAATTAATTGTTATTTACATGTAAATGAAATCTGCCATATAAATTGAGATGGCAAACGCGTTTTTAAATAGGTATGCTAAAATTAAATATGAGATATTTCCTATTACCTATAAGAGAAAACAAATTTTTTTTAAACAATGGCAAAATAAAAAATGTTTTTCAAATATAATTTCGGTTCATTACGTGACTTTATCCATCTCTGGGAAAAAATCTGATTTGAAAATTGGATCACCTCTTTTTATAAATCGAAATAACCTAACAAAAGATATTTTCTAACACTAACGCAAAAAAGTATTTAAAAAAATTAACTTTATTTTGATAAAGTGTAACATTTTTATTCACTTCTAGAGATGCCATGAAGGACAACTTTCGAGTACCACCTGAAAAATACTAGAAGAAATTTTTTTATAATGAAAAGAAATGAAAAAGAAAAAAATATGACTCATTTTATAGGCTATAAACATAGGCCAATGTATAGGCCAATAAACAGGGCAACAAGGAACTATCAAAACAGTCGGTTTATATTGCATATATGAATCCTTCAAATGGTCATCAAAGATTTAAAAATCTCGTGTTGTTTGAAGGGTGCGAAGATAAGGGTGAAACTGACCCCTCTCAACTTTTATTTTTTTAAATTTAAAATTTATTTTTATATTTATTTTATGTTTATATTAAAAAATACACTATTGAGGACGACATCACTTTTCAAAAATCACCCAAACTCATCAAATGTCCACCGATCATGACCCCCAGATCACGAAAAAGTACTTTTCCAAAATTCATCTGCCCACGATATACCGTGTGTCCCCGGATAGGTGAAACGACTCTTATAAAAGACAAAAATTTTTTGATTTCAATTTTCATGTTTTGGGGTTCAGCCCTGCTTGGCTAAAGAGTAATTTCTAACAAAATATTAGTTTTGAAAAATGAAGCATATGCCTTGGAAATTTCCAAGAAACCGGTTTTTCGGTTGAGTAAAGTGCCTTTTATGTGGCAAATACGACAAAATGTTATTTGAAAAAGTTGTTCAGAATCAACATTTAGGTCCCTATACCAAATTTCAAAATCATAGGCCAACTTTTATTTTTTTCATTTATTTTTATGTTTTATTCCACAAATCAAAGAATTTCATTTTGTAACAAAGACTGCCGTGGAAAAACCAAATTGTACCCATAGCAATAAGAATCTGTCAATATAAGTCTTTGTTACAAATGAAATTCTTTGATTTGTGAAATTAACATAAAAAAAATGTAAAAGATCAAAGGCCTATGATTTTGAAATTTGGTATAGGGACCTAAATGTTGATTTTGAACAACTTTTTCAAATAACATTTTTTCGTATTTGCTACATAAAAGGCACTTTACTCAACCGAAAAACATGTTTCTTGGAAATTTCCAAGGCATGCTTGATTTTTCAAAACTAAAATTTGGTTAGAAATTACTCTTTAGCCAAGCAGGGCTGAACCCCAAAACATGAAAATTGAAATCAAAAAATTTTTGTCTTTTATAAGAGTCGTTTCACCTATCCGGGGACACACGGTATAATATATGTACTCGTATATTTATTTATTTCTCCAAAATCACGAAATTTCGATTTTAAAAACGCTCCTGTAGCTTGAAAGATAGACTTCAATCCTTGAGAATTTCAAAAAGTAAATAAGAAAAATGGCGGAGATATTAGATTTTTTTACATGATGTTTATTTCTCTAAAATTTTAAAAACGCTCCTGTAGCTTCGTCTTTCAAGATTAATGAACGAAATTTTTTTAGTCTTGTAAACCTCAGGGCTGACGTTTAATTTTCGTAAAAAACATTTTCCTAGAGTTGCGTTACTTTATACAGGATGTCCCTCCGAATTTAAAAAAAAAAAAAAACCGTCCGTGAGGCATGGGTTCTGGTCGAAGTTTTCAATCTAGAGCGCTGAAATTTTTCTGGTAGTAAGATAGCCTCAAGTAGTCGTCTGGTACTGTATTTAAGTAAAATAGGTAAAGACGTTCCAAAATGGCGGCCTTTTCAATTTTAGGAAAATGCCTAGATTTTGAACCCCTAAATGGGCAAGTTAGAAACAAAAACTTTTAAACGAAATTAACATGATTGGAATAAACTTATTTGAAATTTGAGTTAATGCAATATAATTTGCATTATTTCTATTAATAAGCTAGAGGCGTGGGTAGGAAAAGGGTATAAAAATGTCTACATTTCTATAAACATTCATGAGCTTATTTTTTAAGGAATAGAACTGAAATTTTTACAGTAGACAACTATACTAATAGCATTTAACCTTCAAAAATTTTAAGAAGCAAAATTTAAAAATGGCGAAGATATTCGAATATTTTTACATGATGATATAAAGTTTATTCCTCTAAAATTTCAAACTTTCGGTTTTCAAAACTCTTCTTTCAGTTTTTTTCCGAATTTATTAAAGGTAGTGTAAAAAATAGTATTTTTCAAGTAAGGTTAGCCAGTGGCTGACATAGGAAAAGGGACAAAATTGTTAAATTTTGACAATTTTTTTGATTTTTAAATATAAAAATCCATTCTAAGGCACGTTTTCAAACGAAATGAAATGAAATTATCACAGAAAATTTTTCACAGTTTTCAGAAAGCCAATAATTTAAAAAGCGGTGAAAATATTCATAATTGAATCGCATAAAAATACACTATTTACGCGATTGATGCGCAAAAATAAGTTTTTTTTTTATTTTTTAATTAGGTATATCGAATACGAAGAAAAATTCAGGCATAGTTAATGGGAATTTTTTTTTGGGGATTAGGGATTTATTAAGGAGTTTGCATTGCAATAATTTAATACTAATAATAATTTAATTAAAAAATCTATAAAAAAGTTCTTGTGTCAAAAATATTAAAGGTTACTTGAAAAAAAAAGCAGAAAATGATTTTTTTTTATTTTTCATTCTTTTTGCGCGTAACTTTTTTCTGAGTGGAGATAGGTACAGGCATTGCTTCACAGAAAAACAAATAGATTAAATTGTCTTTTTTTTTCAATTTTTATAGCAATTTTCTTGATATCGTTTGCGTTGGTTTTTTTTACAACAAAATTGATTTTTAGTCAATAAAAAAATATTTTAAGTTAATTTGTTAATAAACAATCAATATTTGTACAAGTGCATGAAAGTGATCGTTTTTCAAAGGCACAATCAATAATTTAAATAAAATTGTTTTTTACGCATCTAAAATATAAATATTTGTATAGTTGAACCAGAAATATAACGAAACGACTTTTCATTTAATAATTTTTTTGATTATTGACAGATTATTGACGTATTGTTGAAGTCATTAAATATTGCAGTTTAACAATTAGATCATTTCGTTATATTTCTCGGTCGACTATACACTATACTGTAATGTAGGTATACCTATACTTGAATATGGTATTGGTATTAGAAATTTGTAATAGAAAATTGTAATTTTGCCAGATGCAGATTTCGGTTAAACGGCCAAAGTTGGCACAATTTGATGCTTATTAAGAATCGGGAACAAAATTTTTGAAAAATTCAGCCATTACTAAAAAATATTTTTTTAAACTTTGACACCCTGTATTTTGGAAACGAAACGTCATTTTTAGCTGAAATATATTTTTTATAACTTATATTTATATTTATGAGATGAACTACTTCAAATGAGGCCCTTCATCTTTGAAGCACCCTGTATCCCACCTAATTAGTGGCCTTTCGCTTAAGGTGGTGGTATAATTAAATGAATAAATAAACAAATATAATTAAAAAGCTGAGAGGGCATTTTCATCCCTATCTTCAATTTCCACCCTCTAATCTAATAGCCACTCTTTAATAGAAGGATTCATGTAATAATAATTTTTGATAGTTCCTTTCTATAATACATAATCAATAGTCATTAGGAATCAAAATTTCTTCATAAGTAGTTTTTTATTAACACCTGGAAAATCCCACTAAAAAATCATACATAATCAATAATCATACCTACTTATTTTCCGAAAATTTTGTACATGCTCAATTATTAATTTTGATTTGACTCCTTTTTATTATTTTTTTTTTAATGAAATCAGAAATTTCGTTAGTCGAATGTGTCAAACGTTTTACGCAAATTCAACGTTAAAATTTTCATATCAGCAATTAAGTGGTAAAATTTTTAATTAATTTTCGGTTGTACCTACACAAAAATGAGGTTACTTTTTAAATTTTGACAGTCTGTATTATTATTGTCGTCAGTAAGAATAATAATTATAAATCAATAATTAATTTACTATTTTAATGATATCAAATTGCAGTGTCAAATGTCAAAGATGACATTGTAGATGTCAAAATTAAAAACAGTTCGATTATTTAGTTGCATAATGCGTTTAGTGTTTAGTGTTTTAAAACATCAGTGTTTCATTTTTGCGACCAAACAGTCACGCGACTAAAAATCGCTAGTGCGCGCCTTAGCCTTTTTAATGAAGGTTAAGTGCCTTTTTATGATTATAATGTATAGAAAAATGATTTCTCGTTATTTGGAAATGCTATTAAAAACTTTACAGTCTAGTAAATAGATTAGGTAAACAATATCAATGTTTGACGTCTCAAGATTTTTTTCTGTTGATAAGAAAACAATGGCACTGCAATACACCAGAATACACCAGGGGCCGGCCGATATAATGAAACAGTGTTATTAAAAAGAGTAGGTAGGTTTATTGAATCAAAAAATTGGAGTTTTTTGTGGTTATTTTTTAATCTTGTAATCACACGATCAATCAAGAACGGTTCGACCTTAGGGAGTCAATGTATCAAATCGTTGGTTTCTTATTAAGTGAAGCTTCAAATAAAGAAAAATATTAAATCTCACATGCAAAAAATTGCAATGGAATTGCTTCTGGAAAAATGTAAGACTTATCCGAGCTGCTACTCGTTCGTTACTTATTCAATATCAGATTTTGACGTTTTGGCTTATAGTTTTATTACTAATGTTATTTTAACTCGCTTATAATAATTATATCGCTTAGTTATTTGCTTCACTGTCAATTTCTATCGTATTGATGATCACGCTCTTCGTTAGCTTGACAAAATATATCTAAACTAAATCCAGACTTTTACAATTCGTTCCAAATCCCTTCCTGTTTTTCGAATTATTTTTTGAATTATCAAATGACAATATTGTATCGATTTCTTCTAGGAGTTTAATTCAGTACTTAGATGGGTGACCAATTATAGTGGTAAATAAAAAAGTTCCGTGACCGATCGTGCTCCGGGAGGTACGTTAGAAAGGGCGCAATCGAATTGGGCGAAGGATTTTGTTATTCACTAACCCCAGGGGTCAATTGGGCGACAAACGAGAAACTAGGGGATTATAAGAGATAACTGGACAGACAAGAAATACATGTGCGGCCTTGCCCATATATGTAGCAGTGTTGCCAGATTTATTTAGTGGTGCTTTTAGTAGATCGGATAGGTATACCTAATCAATTTATTATTAATAATTGAAGTCGAGTAGGCAGTAGGTACGTACCTACCTATGGCTATGTTGCACTTTAGCGTCATCGGTAAGTCAGGTCTTTGGTCAGGTGAGAAAAAAAATTTAAAAAAAAACCTACCCTGACCAAAGACCTGGCTTACCGGTGAGTTTTAGTGCGGAAAAAAAAACACATCGCATAAATAAACAAGCAACAAACTCCCGTTATGGTTGCTTATACCTAGTTGTTTTGAATGTTTCTGCTGAAGGTATAGTATAAAATAATAATTGTAAATGCACTAAGGGCTTGATGATTTAATATTATTTATTTATTTTTTTCAATTTTATTTAATGTAGAAAATCGGAATTTCTGTAAAATCTGGCAACGTAGCCATACAAGAGCATGCAAATAACTCAACGGTATTTAGAAATTCCTTCGCCCATTTGAGCTCCCAGATTATATAGGACCCCCGTCGTGACGAAGGGTCACTCAGGTAATTTCGCCCAATTGAGAAACGCCGGTTAAAAAGGGGGTCCCGGCTGCTTCACGGCAGTCGTTAAGTTATGTCAGAGGCCCTTGAGGCTACTTGAAAACTTCTGACACTTGGGCTTTACCACAGCCATACGATATTTATTTATTTATTTATTTATTTATTTATTTATTTATTTATTTAACATTTTTCTTTAAATTAATCGAAGCTTAATAATTTTTTATATATTTTTTTCTTGAGTGATTTTGTGTATTTTTTGTTTTTATATTGTAACGAACTTCACTTTATTCTCGTAATAATTAGCCTTACAATAATTTTGTACTAATCCTGTCACAATTTCACTCTAGATTTATCACTGGTAATATACAAAACAATAATCTGAATAATTTTGATTTCCGATGAATTAGTCTGAATAATAATGACTTCTACTTCCGTCTCAATTCACTTCACTTGTCACTTCAACAATCTATTATTCTCCCTAGATTTATGGACTATCCATCCATTGTTGTTGATTACACACCCGATTTCACTGTATATTTTAAACTTTACTTGTCTACCATCTCTTATTAAGGATATTACTCTATCTAACTCGATTAAACCACTGTCCTCTCTTGCAATAGCGCTCTGGACTCCACGGTTCACTCTGGCTAATAGATCCTTTTCCCAGTTTTCGTTGCTCATATCTACTTCACTGACTAAACATGAACGCAGGGAGCTGACGTTCTCGAGCGTCAAGTGTCGTGAACAGGCGAACCTGTCATGTCGCGAGTGACTGTTATTAACATATTCTATAAATCATATTATTTATTGTATATTTCTCACACTGTATAGTTGAATCTACGTAACCTTTTGAAATTATTTTGTATTCTGTAAATATTTTAATATTCCTTTTACAAGTTGTCATCGTTAATTATTTTCCTGTAAAAGCCAGGATGACGAGATAATTCCCGAATAAGCTTCGGGAAACTTATAAGGCTCGAATAAGTTGAAATGTAATCATTTCAAACATGAACTGTCTATTTCTTAATTAAGAGATCATTTCAATTTACTTTTAAAAATGCGCATCTCTGCTAAATGTGACGTGTAGCTACAAAAGACTTTCGAGGGTAAGAAATCAATATTATTTTAAGAAAATGTTTTCAATGAAAATTTTATTTTCACGAAATTTTAAAATTATTATTTCCTTCTTTTTCTTCTTCTTAGTAGTGAACCAAACCAGTGTTTGGATCTACTCTTCAGTCTTCACATATATTTTTTACAAATATGTAGTCACCGCTTCTTTTGAGACATTGATGAGACATTTTACACATGACAGTTGCTCATAGGGTACCTGTATTACCGACACTAACGCTTACTAGGTCAGTGTCAGTAATGCAGTAATGCAACAGCTACCTCATAATATAGAACTAACGCGACTATTTTAAACACTGCTTCTTTGAATACTTTTTGAAGAAAAACTTAAAATTCGTTACTAAAAAGAGGTTAACTTTTGATTTTTCACAAAACATGTCAGTTTTATTGCTTCTACTTTTTACTCGTTATGGGCCTTCCGTTACGGAATTTAGTCGGTCTCGTATTTATTACACAGCGGATGACGGTTTTGGTGTTTGAAGATAATAAGGACATCTAGAAATATCTCAGGGTAGGTATAGTAAAGTACAAGTCTGAATTTTGTTTGTCAAAAAATCGAAACGATTACGTAGACAAAATAAAAAAAAATGATCCTGTTGAGAATGCAGTGTTTAGGAAAAGAGATGGATTAATTTTATGTCTCACAAGGGTTGTATTTCTTTTAATCAAGCCATAAATCATCATTTTTCTTTCAAGTATACAATTTGCATGCAACGTGAATAAACAATTGATACCCGCAAAGTAATTCGAAGGCATAAGGAGGATACGATCGACTTAAATTTACATTTGAAGGATTTTATCACGAAGGACGTTTAAAAGGGCTATACGTTCCATGTTATTGGCTGTAAGGAGATAGCGCAATTCACACGGGGGATTTAGAAACAATATAAATTCAATTCAATATGTTCTCCATCTCAACTTGTTACAGTTGACTTCCATTAGCCTCAAGTTCCGCGAGAGGAAATATTACAACTTCCCCTAATGCACAACTTTAAAAGCAAGATCGATTTCGTGCATTGTTACGGGATGATGTGAAAATTGAAAATGCAAGGATGCGCTAAGAACTTTCTAATTTCCGCACCGGTATACGGGTTCAATGTTCAATGCTTTGGTCGTTTTTCCTGAATTTAGAGATTAGTTAGTATCTCCAAGAGATTCTGGTTTCAATATTTTTTTTAACCTTTTGCTTATTAGAGAAAACGACCAATCAATGCATAGTATTGATTCTACCGAGATATCGAGTCCCTATTTTAGAGGCGATTTTATTATCGAACAAATTCTAACTCAACCCCATTTTTTAATTTTCAATTAGCTTAGTTAATTCTTTCTATAAGTACTTTTATTTAACTGGAATTTTACCATGCAATAGCATTCCATAGTTGATTGTCCGGTCCTGCTGAACGCCAGCTCCTTATTTATTAATCTGTTTCTGAGAGAGATTATCTCTCAATGTGTCACTGTTCCACCTGGATAACTGTCTAAAATCGGCTGTACTCTATTATAAATAGCAATGTTGACAGATCCATTTATTTTTACAAGTCGTTGTATTTTCGTCTATATAGTGATGCGCATCATTACGTCACGTGGGGGGCTCTGCTGAAAGATGTCTGGCTGCGTTCTGACTAAAGAACCGCACTAATAACTCAGACCAACTGAACTTAGACATGTTTTATTGCACATTTTATTTTGTCTTTAGTATGATTTAATTGATATTGATAATAACTGATCATTTTTTTAAGTCTATAAGTTAAATTTATAGTAAGAGTATAGGAGTTTTTTCAATTTTTACTTTTTTATCAGAAAATATGTTACAATAATTAACGAGGATTAGTGTTCGTACTTACTAATGAGAGATGATTCTGAAATGAGAAAATGTAACTTGAAAGCTTCAAACCATGTCGCACTCACTGCGAACCCATTTAAGGTCATCAACCAACTTAATTACGTCAAGTCCGATCAGGTAAATAACTCAAAGGGGGATAATTTATCGTCAATTTCTAGTAAAATTACAAGGAAGCGCTTCCGTTAACAGATGCTACACTTCAGAGATCATGGATGTAAAACTAGACCTGGTGTTAAGCGGAGTGGAATTAAATAATTGTATCTTACGGTTTATTAAACAATAATTAAGAAGAAAAGTGCCTGTTTCCAGTTACACAAATGCTTATCTAAACGTACTTTAACACCCTTAAAACATAATACCTACAACTTAAATGTTTTTTCTGAGGCTTAAAAATTTCCCTGTTATATTACTTTATAATACAATTCAGCTGAGTTATTTAGTACCTTAGACGTTATTGTAAACTAAATAAAATACCTACCTACACCTAAATATACTCACGACGGAAACTCGAAGTGCATTAGAGTATAAATCACCCCATATAATCCCACCTTTTCACACGTCATTCCCCATTATTTCAGTAATAATAATTATTCCCTAACACAGATGAGTACTTACACCGTACACCCACCCTTTCATAAACGCATATACCGAGTTGATGCATTCTATAATAGCTCTCGCAATATCTATGTCACCGTTTTGATGGAGATCAATGCGGAGTGTCTCTCCCAGGTCAAATGGAATAATCTTTTTTGATCAACTCATTTACCTAATTGAAGTAGTCGATGAAGCTTATTGCAAAATGGCCAAATTGAGCTGTATGCAATCATAATAATTATATTGTTTGTCATATGTCACTTATTATAGTGTCATAGTAATAGTGTAGAAAACGAATTGAACCTTATACTTCACGAGTTCAATTTAAAGTTGAATATTTTATAAGTAACGTAGGGTCATGGGCCCAGAAAACAGGTTTTTACTTTAGATTGATTTTTCACGTTTACTCGGGTCAGATATGGTTTATCACACTATCACACTTCTTCTAAGGTATGATAGTTTAACAAGGAGCAACGGTGAAAATGAAACGTTTCTCTATCCGGCTTCAGTAGATTTTGAGTAGAATTTTGGGAGGAAACCTCGAATTTTGGTTACTATTCCGCGAGAAAAATTCAGATAACTTGTATTAAGAAATGAAATTTAAGAAAAACCAGAGGGTGAATAAAAATACGTTGCACGGCTAGATGAAGCTACACCTGACAAAAAAAACCCTGATGACGAATTTTTGAAATAGTCTGTTGAAAGTTAGGCTCACTTACAAAGAAAAACTGCAAAGATTTATTGCTTAAACATTTAAATACTATGCAGGGATGATATTTTTTAAATCTTATTATTTTTCTCCTTTCTTTTTTTCTTTCTCTTTCCTTTTTTTGTTTTTCTTTTGTTTTTTGTTTTTTCCTTTTTTTCTTTCTCGCTTATTTTTTTTTATCTGAGCCTCATATATAGGAACGGGGACCGGAAGGTCGACAATGACCACAACGCGTCTAGGGGTGCATCAGGACGATTTTTACGCTAGACAAGAAGGACCGCGGAATCATATGGGTGTCAACGATCGATAGTGCAGATAGGAAACTCAATACCTAATTATTGTACACCTCTTTTTTCTTCAAATAAAAAATAAATCCAGACCAATTTTGATTTGACTTATAGCATCCAGGGGATTGCAGGCTAGCCTTATTGTCGAAGAGGATGTAGATTTTCTTATCTTTGTAGTTATTCCTCTATTTTACTCCCCAAGCTCTAACGCATAGTTTAATTGTATTTATTTCAAGCTGGAATATAATGGCATAAGTTCCCAGTGACATATTCATCCTACTCCTAGGAGATTCCCCATACACTCCATCTCAGGTACCTTTCCGTCATTGAGTTATCTGTATGTGTGTTCCAGGCCAGTTCTTTTCAGATCTTAAACCTACAAAAGTGCCCGGTTATTTCAGGGTTCACCGTAGTAGCTGGCATTTTGTTTCAGCTTATCAGATCCTATTGGAGCCTGGCTCTAACCATGAATATCAAGTGGTGCAAGATCAAGTATAACCTTCAGTACTCTTACCGAATGATCTTTTGCAAGCCATCAAGAATTTTTTTGTTTTTGTTTATGAGAATTCTGAAGGTGCAGGTTCCAGAGGTCAATTTTGCATCTAAGATGGTACCCAAGAACTCGACCTGGTTGCTTACCTGCAGTTGTTCATCGAAGAACAGAAGAAAATAATGTAGAATTCATCTCTTTCCATCTTCCATTTTTTTGCGAAGGGGGCCAGTTTGATTTTTTTCAGGATTCACTCAAAGCTGAGCGCTGTAACAATTCCTCCACAACAATCAGAGCCCACTGGCATTTATGAAGTGTTGATGGCTCATTCGAGCGTTTTTACACCTTAAAAAAAAGACAGGTCTGCCTTATTAAGCCCCGTACTCACTAGAGCACGAGCCCCGAACGAGCGCCCCGAACAGAGATGAGCCGTTCAGATGTGGACGGGCATCCGAACAGAGCCGAGCACGATCAGGTTGTTCGGCGAACGCGCTCAGACCGATCCGAGCTCTGTGGGTACATCAAAAAGGTGTTTCTTAATAGCTTTTTCCATCAGATTCGTTTCCTAAAATTATTCTGGGATTATCCAATAACTTATAATGCTGTAACGAAGACAACTCAGTTTAGGTAAAAGAAAATCGAGAACAATAGTTGATAATGATTGTCAAAGGAAGAAGGATAAGGGATACTTTACCGTCAATTTTTGAAATTTGACGTTAGGTAGTAACATAAATAACTAGAGACGAAGAATGTGGTTTTAAATTGAACACATGAAATAGGAGAGTGCCCCAAAAAGCCCATGTTTGGTTCAGTTATAAAACGATACATAAGATGTTACGGATCTTAACACACCCCCTCCGTAAAATTGTAAAAGATAAGAACATTTCTTTACAATTAGTTAATCAATTTTTTTCTATAGCCATGTGTATACGGGATGTGTGATTAAATAAGATCATTAAAAAAACCCTAGTAGATACCTGCAGGAATGTGAAAGTTGAATATTTAAGAAAGTTTAAATTATTACAAACATGTGAAGATTTCTTTGTTTTCACTTTGAATTGTTTTAAAACTAATGACCCAAATCGTTTAGCAAATCTCAAGTTTTCAATTAATTAATTCCTTGACCAAAAACACATTATTTAGAAATACAGTGAGATAAATTAGAGATGAAGGTAAAAATGAACAATGGGATGTAAAAATGTGATAAAAATTCCAACCCTTATTTATGAAAGTGCATGCGTTAAATAATTTTATTATTTAATTTAAAAGAGATAAATTTTGAAACATGTAGGTATCTATTTGGCTTAGTTTAAAGAGAGACATAAAATTCAATATGCTGAAAATATGCTAAAAAAAAGAAATAACACATGGTGTACTTGCAGCAAGTAAAAAACCCAGCCTTTGTTTTGTTTTTCGCAACGGAACTGCAACTGGTCTTCTTCCATGGCTTTAGTAAAAGTGAACCTAAATCCCTAGAGTAACTAGATATTGATATGAATGACTGACAAAGTGACAACTAAAATGACAATGACATAAAGGCACGTTGCTCGTGCTTGTGTTGTTAGGGTCCCTCTTTGACATTTGCCATTTGTAATTTGTATAGGCAATCTGGGTCTGTTGGTCCGTCAAAGAGTGTGAACCGAACTTCTTCATATCCTTAAGGGAATATTTTTCGTTATTTTCCGCTCGGTCTAACAAATCAAGACAAAAAAAGTGACGTGGCAGCTACCAAAATCCAGAAATAAGAAAGATCAGGAAGTACACTAGCCTGACAAACTAATCAATCAGGGTCAAATAATTTATCGATCATTATTTTATTGAACACAATTCTGTTTCTCAACAATGTTTGCAGGACTATATGTAAGAATTCAAAGATAAATCACCATCAAGAAGTGTACTTCCCCGAGTGACATATTAGAGTTTATTTGTGACCAAAACAAAAGTAACATTTTAGAAATTTCGATTTTAGATTTTTACCAGTTTGTCTTGGATTAGTTGCAGTGTCTAAATTTTCTAAAACCGCAATACGGTGTACATAAATAGGTGGTAGGTATACAAAATTAATTGTTGACTTAAATATAGAAAACAAAGCATCTTCGGTAGGACTTACAGATAAACAAACAGTAATCACCCCTTCATAAATAAGCGCAGAAGTAGGTATAATAAGTTTAAGTGGAAATGAGAAAATGAGACTTTTATGTTACAAAGGGCCGTAGGTAGTCCCAACTCCTAATACAATTTCAGGTTTCGGTAGGTACTTTAATGAAATTTAATACGCTTTCATGAATTAGGTAATTAGTGTTGTATGTTGCGTTGGTAGGTTGAAGTTGGTGTTGGTAGATACGTACCTATATATATGACTCTAAAAAACAAACTCTATTTTTAACTTTAAAATAATCTACTTCAACTTTCAACGTGTGAGTTTTTGCAAAAAGCTTCACCATCACCGCTGCTACCTACTCTTTTCCTACCTATACCTTCCCAGTAATTTCCTTTTTTTTTTAATTAATTAAACTAAACCGCATATTAGGTCAGATGTCTAAAAGTTAGTGAGAACTACTCTTAGCCACAACATAAACTCAGGACCGGCTCTATTATTGCGCAGTCGAAAATAAGCAACAATGAAAAGCTTCTAGAGATTACGTTAGAGTTTAATATCGCAAAGCTCCTTCAAAGTCCCATCATTGTTCCATTATTAATTAGAGAAGGGAAAACTTAGAGGATGAATGTTAAGTTTACGCTAGGGCCTAGGTCAATATCTCTATCAAAGGGCATTGAAGTTCGCGTAAGTAATCCCTTAATACGCGTCATTTAATCAACTTTGTTTGCAATTTACATACCGCACATACATGACTTCACACTCCATCTTGAGTTGCAAAGGCCACCAGCAATACACTAAACCAAACCGACCAAACCGTCCATTCTCCAGTTGATAGATTCTAGAATTTTATACAGCTGACAGCTTTGACAACACGTAAAGATTAAAGAAAAAAATTAACGCACGTGTCTCTATTGTTGCAGGGACAATGATTAGACTCGCCGCGGGTCTGTGCCTGTTGGTGGCGACAATTCTAAGGATGTGTGAAACCCAGAGCATCATCGAAGCGGCTGCAAGCGACCCCCTGGACACGGACAGCACTCTGGATTGTCACCGAAGAGTTTACACCTATCGCGTTACCCAGACCGACGAGAACGGGAAACAGTGCTGGGACACGCTTTCGGTGCTCGCTTGCTGGGGACGGTGTGATTCTAACGAGGTAAGTTGTTTTATGGCTTACAATTACAAGTCTCTTTTCAAGACTTCATTAATCACATTCACAAGAAATCTCATGTCTTTGGTAACACCTAAGTATCTAAGTGTCCTAAATGCGTGTCCTAAATAAGTATCCTAGCATTATTTCAATGCCAGTGTACTGTTACAGGTCTTGTTGATAAGCATTTATTGTTTAGCTATTGCGATGTCAATTTGCCAACACCACTCGTTTTATAAACAGACAAGTTTATGAATTAAGTCTGGAAAGTTTTATTACTGAAATTTTAGCACTGGCCCATTACACAACGAATAGCCACGAAATAATTAAGGCGAGCTGTAGTTCAAGCGAAGATGCGAAACGTGGTGATGAATTTTACGAAATGTCCACACAACACACAAGTGAAAAATAGTATAAAATCAAATTATCAATTTAAACATTACGGCTAACATCAAACCTGTATGTCGTCACGATATCCCTATTGAACTGTGGAAGAGGCTCCGTGGAGTGGACTCACCTCACTGATACCTCTCTTCAACGGCAGCTTGAGCGATTCTACAGTGTGACACATTTGTTCTTGAAACACCCTGTAGAATCTTAATTTATGGTGCGATTTTAAAGAAATTTCTTTTAAATCATACAGCTTGATAAACTATATTTTGGGAGCAAAAAGCGTCTTATTCCTACAAAATCCAAGGCCTACTAGATCAGTGTTTACTTGTAAAATCTCAAAAATTCATATTAGCGATTTTTTTAGAAAAAAACTGTGCACGCTACTGGATTCACCAGCCCTCAAAACGGTACTGTACTAAATTTTATTGGAAATGTCAGAGTAATAAGGATATTGCAGTTATTTTAGAAATTCATAATAGAACTCCGAATTTTCATTAATTTATTCGAAAAGGTCAAGAGAGACAAAATAGAAATTGTACGTCTAGTTGGTGATAATGTAGGTACTTTAATTTTTTAATTATAATTTTTTATTTATTTTTTTTTTTATTTTTTTTTATTTTTTTTTTAATTTTTTTTTACTTTTTTTAATTTTAATTTTTACTTATGATAGCTTTTGACCTTTTTCAAATAAATTTATGAAAATTCAGAGTATTACTATGAATTTCTAAAATAACTACAGATCATTTTTACTCTCGACATTTTCAATAAAATTTAGAACAGTACCGTTTTGAGGGCCGGTGAATCCCGTGGCGTGCCCAGTTTTTTTCTAAAAAAATCGCTAATATGAATTTTTGAGATTTTACAAGTAAACACTGATCTAGTAGGCCCTGGATTTTGTAGGAATGAGACGCTTTTTGCTCCCAAAATATAGTTTATCAAGCTCTATGATTTAAAAGAAATTTCTTTAAAATCGCACCATAAATTAAGATTCTACAGGGTGTTTCAAGAACAAATGGGTCACACTGTATATCCGACTATTTGAGAAGAAGTTACCAGGTTCCATTCTTGGCAAAAATTTGACATTTTTGAATGACGGTAGTGAAACTTTGGTCAAAAAGCCTTACTTTCGTAACAAATGTAACAAATCTGCAATAGACATAACATTATGTTCAGCAGAGATAGCTCATAGGATTGATTGGGAAGTAAAAAATGAATCTCTTTGTTCTAATCACTACTTGGTCTCTTTCTCGATATTAGGCATTGACTGTTATAATGCTAACGGACAACAAAGTGGCGGTAAATTTTCTACTCCCAAATATAATTTAACAAAAGCCAATTGGACGCTATTTTCTGAAATTATGACAGAACTTACAGATCAAGGGAATAATATCACTTATGACGCCTTAATATCAAATATAAAATTAGCCTGTGAACAATCGATTCCAAAAAAGAAAAAAGCGTTCAATAAAAAATTTAATAAAATCTGGTGGGGTAAAGATTGTGAAACTGTGATTAAACAAAGAGAGGAAGCCTTTAGGGAATACAAGAGGAACGCCTCCCTGCAAAATTATGTCAACTACAACCGATTGTCAGCCCTGGTAAAGAGAACCGTCCTAGAAAGTAAACGAAAAACTTGGAAGCAATTCTGTCAACAGTTAAATAGAACCACTCCAATCAAAACAATATGGAGAAACATAAGAAAAATCAACAATATATCATCTGAACATTGTCATAAGGTAAATTATGGAGAATGGACAGGAGGATTTTTATCACAATTGGCTCCTGCATGGGCAGAAGAATTCCACGCGATAAATGTTCAACACAACTCTGGAAACCATCAACTGGAAAAGGAGTTCACTTACAATGAATTAGAGAAAGCATTGAAGAATAACAGTAATACATCCCCTGGCTTTGATGGAATCCATTATCCTATGTTGACTAAACTTTCAGACACCACAAAGCACCAACTACTCCATATATTGAATAACTTATGGAGCAAGATCGAAATACCGCCATCATGGAGAGAATATGTAATAGTTCCACTACTGAAACCTAAAAAAGATCCTAGCTCTGCCTCATCCTATAGAGCCATTTCCCTAGCTTCTTGTATCTTAAAGACATTTGAATGAATGCTAAAAAAACCGACTGATGCCGTGGTTGGAATCTAATAGAAAGTTATCGCAAAATCAATTTGGATATCGGAAGGGCATGGGAACTACAGAAAATATTGCTACCATAGTAACAGACATAAACACAGCATTCTCCACAAATAAATCTACTGTAGCTCTATTTCTCGACATACAAGGCGCTTATGATAACGTCAATCTCAGCATCCTCTTAGACAAAATGATTAAAATTGGGCTACCGTCTGCATTGTCACATAAAATTGTTCACCTATACACTAACAGAGTTCTATACCTACGAATAGGCGAGCAATATTATGAGCCTCGTACCTCAAATACAGGGATTCCCCAAGGCAGTATTTTAAGCCCCTTGCTTTATTTAATATACACCACAGATTTAACAACATGTTTGAGTGGGAATTGCGGAGTATTAAAATTTGCTGATGATGTATGCTTATATAAGAGTGACAGAGATATAAGAGAAGCAACAAATAAATTAGATACAGACCTAATAAATCTAAGACGATGGACTGAAGAAAATAATCTAAATATATCGGAATCCAAATCAAAAGTGGTTATATTTACTAGAAAAACCAAAAATATTCCAGTGAAGGTCCTTCTAGGAGGGCACGAATTTGAAGTCAACAAAACTATCAATTATTTGGGAGTTATATTGGATCAGAAATTACTATGGCGCCACCACATAGAGAAAACTATATCTAAAACAGAGAAAGGTATTAACATCCTCAGATCAGTTACTCATTCAAGATGGGGATCCGACCCAGAGGTCGCATTGTTAATTTACAGGACATTCATCCGTTCGACAATTGACTATGGTTGTGTTTTCTATGATCAAGCCAGCGAGACACACCTGAAAAAGATTAGCATAGTGCAAAATAAATGCCTCAAACTATGTATCGGAGCGATGAATAGTACTCCAACGAATAATCTACTCGCCGAATGCGCTGAACTACCCCTAAAATTTAGAAGAAAAAAACTAAGCGAACGCCTCATCCTAAAAATTTTTGCTAAGAACAGCCAACTGACATCCAAAATACACGCACTATTCATTCTTAATCTGTCAAGCAGCTACTGGGTTAATAAGAAATCACCGCCACTTGTTATAGCCTATGAGAAGACGGTCGTCAACTTTCAGAATTCTATCCACAGGCAATCAATAGAACCGATCTTCCTAATCGACTTTTCGAACTTGGAAATAGAAACCCATTATTTGAGAGACTACTCCGAGTTCCCCGCAAACATGAGAAACGCAATGTTTCATGCTGATGTAGACCTATTATTCCCTAAATATCACTGTATTTACACTGATGGTTCAAAAAGCTCAGATGGAGTAGGCTGTGCAGTTTTCAACCCTCAAAATAATCTAGCTCGTCAAATCCAACTAAACTCGAAATTCACAATATACTCTGCGGAAATGATTGGAATTCTCACTGCATTAGATATGGCACGGAATATTGACAACGATATAGTCATACTTACAGATAGTAAGAGTGCAGTTGACAAATTACGAAACCTCAAACCCACGTCGAAGTGTAATCACTTGATAGCTAAGATTTGCAAACACTTTGAAGAGTCACAACATAGAGGGAAAAAAATAGCAATAGCCTGGATAAAAGCTCACTGTGGTATTAAAAATAATGAAATGGTTGACAACTTGGCAAAAAAAGCACTGCGGGTCGGTATTTCTGCGGAGTACAAAGTTCCTTATGAAGACTTCTTTCAGGAAATTTCAGCGAATATAAATAGGGATTGGCATCAGGAATACAGGACTGAAAGAAAAGGCAGATACTACCAGCAAATTCAGAACGAGCCCTCAAACGAAACTTGGTTTAAAAAGGTTAAAATGAACAGGAATCAAATCTCCGCACTATGTAGGTTAAGATTTAACCATGGATTATTTCCTAGTCACCTATATAAAATTAATCTTGCCACCACTCCTAATTGTACTTGTGGTGAATTGGGAGACTTGGAGCATATTTTCTTCCGGTGTAACGATAACCAAATTAATATTGATACCTTTATAAGTCAAATTTACACAGCAGAGTTACAGTATCCTTTAGTAGGTCTCCCAAATCTGCTTCAAACTCAAAATACTAACATTTATAGCATAATTTGGTCACATATTTGTAAGTCCAATTTAAATATCTAGTATGAAATAATTGTCACAATCAAAAATTGTAATTCAAACGAATCTATGTAATTGCTGATCGAAAAAAAAAAGAAAAAAAGGAAAAATTGTTGAGAAAAAATATATAATAAAAAAAA
This sequence comes from Malachius bipustulatus, assembly GCA_910589415.1. Classification (NCBI taxonomy): domain Eukaryota; kingdom Metazoa; phylum Arthropoda; class Insecta; order Coleoptera; family Melyridae; genus Malachius; species Malachius bipustulatus. Next base: position 41,077,420 of record OU342635.1, read on the forward strand.
AAAATACAAAAAAAAAATACAAAACAAAAAAAAAACACAAAAATAAAAAAAAATAAATAAATAAAAGATCACAAATACTTCTATGACTTCTATATTTAAAAGAGGAAAATAAATAAGTACAAGGAAAAAAAGGAAAGAAACGGAAAAAAAGGAAAAATAGAAAAAAAAAATTGAAAAATTAAGAAAGGAAAAAAATAGATAAGGAAAAACAAAAGCAAAAAAATCGCATTTAAACCTATCACTAGACTAAATAGTGTCACTAATTATGTTAGTTATTTTAGTTATGTCTAAATTTAGAATTTAAGAGAAAGATTCGAGGGAGATCAATAGGGTAACAGAACAAAAGAGATATAAACGAGAATAAAATAGATAGATTGAGCCTAAAGGGTGAAAGTGTGCGAATGGGATCATCTCCCGCAGCCAAATGAACTTCAGACATACATACATACATACATTCTATTCAATCCACTGTAACGCATTTACGGCGTTAAAGTTTATTTACGCATAACCTTCCTCGAGCTAAAATTCCTAGCGACCTTTTCCCTCAAAGTTCGCGTATAAATTCACGGACCCTTTGGCTGTGACAGAAAGCATAATTTGATAGTGTGTCGCACGCATACAAAGTTATGATGTTGGAAGTCAAAAATGATGATGTGGAAGTAGTAGGAGAGAGACGCAGTGAAATCCGGCGATTTGATACGTGTACCTAGGACGCGAGCTGGAAGAGGAAAGCGTCTGCAGGCCCAAGAGCGAGACGGAAGGACGCGTGTTCTACGACGCGAAAAGCTCACCTGTATCTACCTGACCTTAATCTATCTTTTTATCTTTTCCGGTACCTGTATCATTTTAAACAAAAGCACAACAGCTTCCAACAATTTACCTTGACGAAATTCGAGTTTGAAACCTAAAACCAACGAGTGTTTTGGCCGTTTCGAGAAACTGGTTTTTTAGTAACTACCTGTAACCACGACGCCATTATGAGTCTTTCTTCACCGTTAGTGAAAAATTCGAACAAGAGTGTCTCCGGCAAATTATTATCTTCAATCACCTTATTAGACTTTCCGGTAGTAACCGACCTCCACATCGAACTTTTCGTGGTGAACCGCACAAATACAGGTTGGATGAAGTGGAGAGAACTGTCTGAATGGCTGGGCGATCAAAAAGTGCCTGTAAAATCAAGCTTCCATCTATGGAGAAGAATGCTGGTCACTTATAAGCAACATGAAACTGTTCATCTTCAAACCACTGAAAAAGCGACTGCTTAGGGGGGAAGAAGGAATAAGCCTGTTGATCAAAGTTGGAAACAACTTCAAGGTAGTTGAGGACTTGACTTGAGGAAAAGCTGTTGGAGAGTCGACTAAAATGGAACGGTTATGTCATGATGAGAAGGACCGAGGACCATTTCTGCTCCAAACTTGAGAAACGGATCACAGGGTCGGGAAAGCTCCGATTGACATGGAAGAAGGCTGCAGAGGTCGACATGAAAAAGATCCAGACGACCTTAGGGCAGAATGACCTGGTGAAAATTGATTAGAAGATCCGACCCCAAATTATCTGGAAAAAAGGCTTAGCAAGGAGAGAAATCTGTATCTTAATAACGATTATCACTTAAGTATAGTGGAACAAAAAATATAAAATTTGGCAACTTAGGAGGTTAAGATTTAAAAAATATAATTTTTAATAAAAGCTACTTCAAACAGGGTGTGTCATGATTTGAAGCAAAATAATCGACTGCTCTTGCGTATGAAAATAAAATCGAAAGCTTCCTGCCAAAAGGGCAAATCCACAAAAATCACTACGGGCACCTCCTGAAAAAGCTTGTTTTGGTTGATACGCCGTTTCTGGTAGGGAAACCTCGAAACAATAAAAAAATGAACATGAGGTTAATGATCAAAGTTTCTCTTGTCATCAGAGAAATCAAGTTTTCCTCCAAACACCCCGTAGGTATAAATAATGTTCCATTACACAAGTTAAATGTGGCATGAAAGATCCTGCCCGTTTGAGTCGAGGATATTCCCAAACCATGCCCAGACAATTAAAACAAAACATGTTTATATATCCTCCCCGGAGATGCTTCCAAATCCAAAACTGTTGAAATGAGAAAGCGTGAAGGTTTCCCCCGTAATAAGACAAAATAAACAGCGGGGGTTGGTGTTGTTGAATGGGGAACGGGCATTGCCTTCCGAATTACCTCCTGGGGAGGCGATATTATGCAAGAAGCATAAACAATAAGAGTGGAAGTCGTCATCGACGTTCCCGACTATAAGTTGAACTATTAAATCACCCTGTCGGGGGTAGGATTTTACGATTAATAAAACGGTAATAGTGATTTTTATTGGCGAGGAAACAGGCAACATTTATATTGATGACAATACGGTTTCCAATAATTCATATAATGTGTGATGAATTTCATTTACGTTCGATGTCGTGGCGGATTGGATGAGGTATAAAAATGAAAATAAATCACCGTATATCTTGATTTGTGGTGATTGTGATGGGGAATCACGTTGCGGTACTGATACTAAATACTAATGGCCCCCGTAAATATGTATGGGTTTAAAACATCTCGAATTCATCTTGAAAATGGGAACAAATAAACACCCACCTATTTTATTATCATCCTCGATTTACATTCAAGTTATTTCAAAACTTTTACCCCAAAGAAATTTCTCTCGGGGAATCCCACTATCTCATTTGACACTTTACTGTTATAGAAAAGTATTTTTTCTGATTCTGACTGATTCTAACCGATAATTTTCTTTTGTTTCAGATCTCAGACTGGCGCTTCCCGTACAAGAAGTCCTACCATCCGGTGTGCGTCCATTACGGAAGGAACCGCAACGTGGTGCAATTGCGGCACTGCGAGGACGGCGCCCTACCCTCCGCAGCCCGTTACGAGTACCTCGAGGCCGATGGATGCAAGTGTCAGCTCTGCTCGTCCTCAGACACCAGCTGCGAAGGATTGAGGTATCGTCCCCATAGATCCCAGCCATCTTCGATGGGATGGAGGATGAAGTGAAATGAATTGGTCGTAGGTTCGTGAGTCTTCTTCTTTTATTGTTTGGTTGCAGTCGACTTAATTTTGATATTTTGGTTCTCATTGTTTTTGTCGTGTCGTTTTTATTTGCGTTAATTTACTACCTTGTTATCGGGATCATTTTAAAGGTACAGGTGGCTAGTATTAGTAAGTAATGGTCAATAGTGAAATGTGTAAGATTCTTGTTGTTTTGGAAATATTACAATCTGACTTTACTGATGGCTTTCATAAAATTTTGTAAAAAAAGATCCAGGGTGATAATTAAAGTGGATTTCTCTAATTCATTTGTGTAATCAAATGTACCTCAAAATGCAGAAACACTTTTTCTACGTCCCAATTCACTTCATACTTGTCACTTTTTCCTGTCTAAACACTCAGTACTAAACACAGTTGAAGCTCTTTTCTGGTTCACTTGCAAATTTTACTTTTTTCTCTCTTTATCTTTCTCTCTCTCTCTTTTTATTCTTTCTTTTTCCATTGATTCATTCTTTCTCACTTTATCATTAGATATCTTGACGCTTGTCTCTAACTCTAATGACTTCACTAACTGAACTGACTCACTAACTCATTTGCGCTTACGGGCGCGATCCTTATATGCATGACAGACCTCTAGAAACATCAAAGAACACTCTCATGCTAGAGAACTGTCGCGAACAACTGCACATCTACAAAATACAGAATATTCCATATAACCATAGTTCACTCTAGAGTCACAGTCCATATTTTATCTTTTCTACGTCCCAATTCACTTCACACTTGTCACTTTTTCCTGTCTAAACACTCAGTACTAAACACAGCTAAAGCTCTAACGTCAACTGTCATGTGAAGGAACTGACGCGAACAACTGCACATCTCCAAAATATAGAATATTCCATTTGACCATAAACTACAACATTTTCGCTTGACAATATAACACTTAGGTGTTAGCTAATAATGACACTTCAACATTTTTATTCTGTCATTTAATAAACCACACATCAGCTCGATAATTTTCCTTTGAGAAAAAAAATTAAGAAAAAATTAATTTGTGTTTTATGTCAAATTCTTTAGTAATATGTCAACGGGTAAAATGTTTAATTGTCAAAATGTCAACTGTACGAAATTTATTTATTAGGTGGCTATCGCGAAAACGGTAATTTTTTAAACCGATTTGACACATATCCCATTCGGCTGAGAATTTAAAGGGGAACTATAAACATCCTCGCCGGCACACAAACGTCAAAATTGAAAGAAAACGACCTCATTTTTGTATAGGTTATTAACTTCTTCTTCTTCTATTTTCTTCGTTTGGTACACCCTTGTGCATACAGCTAACCGCAAGTGTTTCCATGATTTGGCCAGATTTTGATATCCTGGCAATTAAACACATGAACCGCCCCCATGCCCCATGACCCAACTTGAAATGTTGAAATTGACAAAGACTGCACCCTGTCATCTTTGACATTTGACGCATCAGTTTTACGTCAAAAAGCATTAAAATTGCAGGTGGGGGGTCATTCTTATAAACGTCCTCACTAATAAATTAACTTTAATGTACCAACAAGATGCTAATATGCGAAAATGTTAAAAAAAAAGAAGACGCGACGAAAAGTGTTGAAAAATATTAAAATGAAGCGTTACAAAGTAAGGTCGTAACATTTCTTATATTTTACTATGACTATGAACCATTTCTTACGGACCACTCTGTATATCTTATAAAAATTTTAAGGTATGTTTTTATGTCAGAGTGTGCCAGTAAGTTTAGTACTATAATATATTTCGATTTGGTTACAAAAAATGTACTTAGTCAAATTACAGTGACAGGGATGTCAATAATTTATTTATTTTTTCTCAGGAGCATAATTAGGGGATTGAAGTTATAAAAAAATTCATAATTTACTAATTGTAACGGAAGGAGGATGAAAAGTTTCTCTAAATCTGAAAAATAATTTTTTTTTTTTTTATACTCCTCTCAAAATTTTTTTTAATTATTTTTGCTTGTTTCATTATTAAATAGACGTATTTCCCCCGAATTTAGTAAAAATAAATGATTTTTTTATATTTTAAATGAATCGTTAAGCTTGTTTTGTTTAGGCTGGAAAACAAGCTTATCGATATTTTTTGTTTTTATTTTAACAAATCTGTTTGCAACAAAAGCTATGTTAAAGAAAAATCAAAAATATTATTTAGGTATTTATTAATTTTATATCTCTTATAATAACATATTAATTAACATAAGTATATACTTATAAACCTATTTACATCTGAAAATAATTTATGTATATAATTTTAACCCAAATAAATTATTTATGAATAGCTTTTGTGGTTTTATTTCAGGAAATTTTACGTTTAATGATCATTTTTACATACATAAAAAAGGAGAAAAAATACCAGTTTATTTTATTTTTTACCTGGCATCTATAAAAAAATCTTATTAAAAAAGCTTGCGAAACTTTCAACTAAGTACGTATAACTATAAACGTACAGTATTATTTGTATTATACCTACAGGGTGATTACTCATAACTCACCCGGCACTTTTATTAAAAGCATTCAACCCAAATAATTAATTTTAAATGAAATTGAAGGCCAAAATATTTCTATCATGTTTTTACCTAATAATCCTGCACAAAAAAATAACTGTGAAATTATATTAAAATCTAAATTCATGAACTTGACCAATTGGGAACGATTATCTTGATAAAAAGTACTCAAACAAAATAATTTTTTTTTAATTTTTCTTTAGTATGTTCTATTATAGTTATATAGTGTTCTTATTTAGAGTGTTCTTTTAGTTTTCATGTATTATTTTGTCACATTTAAGGTTCCGTATCATCAAAAATAATAATAATAACAAGTAACTCGCAAAAAGAGCTCTGAACAAATGTTGAGGATTCAAATTTGAGTAGAACTATCAAAGGTGCGGGTTTTTATTGCATGAATCCTTCAAATGGTCATCAAGAATTAAAAAAATATCTGAGTGCTGTTAAAATAAAGGGTGGAAATTGGGGATAGGGGATAGGGGTGAAACTGCACTCCTTTCAGTTTTTCAATCATATCCAGAAAACGAAGCCAAATTCAGGTATTTATACTTGCATGGTTATTACGAACGTTTTTGTGGAGAATACAATTATTTTAGATCAAAAAGGTTCATTTAAAAAATTTAGAAAAAATTTCTTGTATCAAAAATTTTCATAGCAAAAATTTTTTTTTTTCCTTTTTCATTTATTTTGTGTATAACTTTTTCTGGGCAGAGATAGGTATAGGCATTGCTTTGCAGAAAAACAAGTAAAGAAGTCTTCAAAATGGTGGGTTAAAAAAGATTTTGATTTATAATTTATTTTCTTTTCTTTTTCTCAAATATACGTTATTACCTATTTCTTGAGTCTAAAAAATCGAATAGTACGAACCGCTATTTTTTCAAATTGGTGTCTGTCTGCATATTGAACATCTGCTTTGTAAATTTTTAAACAATTTTTTAGGATTATTAGCGCTGCCTTCGATCACAGTTTCTTACTTTCGTACAAATATTGATTGTTTATTAACAAATTAACTTAGAATAATTATTTTATTGCCTTTAAATCAATTTTGTTGTAAAAAATATGAACTAGGAAAACGCGATAACAATAAAAAAAAAGTTTGAGCGGCTACATCTCAATTAGCTTTCATACAAAAAAAAATTTTAAGCCGCCATTGTGAAGGAAATGTAATCTACTTGTTTTTCTGTGAAGCAATGCCTATTATATTATACCTATCTCCACTCAGAAAAAAATTATACGCAAAATGAATGAAAAATAATAAATATTAGATTTTTTACCATTTTTCAAATTTATTTTTCAAATATTTTTCTCACAAGAAATTTTGTCCATTTTTTCTTAATCAAACTATTTTGATGTAAAATTGAATTATCTACAAACAATTTCGCATAAGCTACTCTTTAATTTTGCTTTGATTTCGAGATATAAAAAAAATTTAAAAGGGTGCCATTTCACCCCTCTCTCCAATTTCCACCCTCTAATTTAATAGCACTCGAATTTTTTATCCTTAATGACCATTTGAAGGATTCATGAAATAATAATTTTCGATAGTTCCTTTCTATAAGACATAATCAACAGCCTAAAATATCGCTAGCTCCTTTTACGCAGGAAGAAAAATTCAAATTAATTTAAAATCATGCCTCAACTGATTTTTCCCTGCACCGTTTTTCCTCCTAAATTATAACGTCTGCATTAATTTCGTTGATTGATTTTTAGAACACGTTATGTGGATGAATGTACATGTCATGTCGAGAAGATTTCTCGTAATTGGTAGGATCAAATAAGGATTATTCGGTACATGCGATCGTTATTTCCCCAAAACAAGTGAATTGGAAATAGGAAAAGAATCCGATGACAACATGCGTATATTATACAGGGTGTAAAAAGGAGTATCGTATATTAATGGGTGAGGCTTATTATGTTAAATGCGTTTTTAGGTCCGTCATTATACAAAACTTATAATTTTCTGGGAGAGTTTTTGAAACTCAATTGAGTAAGTTATCTTTATGAATATTTTTATGCCAAGAGTTACAGACTAACTGTCTAGCTTCAAAGAAAATTGACTTTTAAAGTTGTATAGTTCCGTCAAATCTCTCGTTAACTTTTATAATAACCGAGCGTTAATAAAAAGGGATGTTTTTGAAGTTTACGCCCTTAATACCAAAGAAATGACAATCGTAGTTGACTTTGCGATGACAATAATTGATATTTGATAGTTGATTGTTGAAAATTGAAAATTGAAGTTTTTCAATTGATGGTTAAGTCAGGATTTAACAACTGAAGTGCCATCATGATTTTTTTTAGGAATACGGAATATAGGATTTCAAAAAAGAAACATTTTGGGGGAAAGTTTTCCCCATACAATTACCAAAATTATCAATTCTCCAATGATACGCTTTGTCAAGATTGAGGACAATTTCTCTTAGGTAGCAAGTTTTTTCACCACATCTTTGTGTTTATCGATGAACCAATTTTCGTCCCAAATTTTGAGGGAATTTTTTTGTCTCAAAGAAGTGCCAAAATTAACAATTCGCCAGTGTTCCTATAAAAGAGTCAGTGGGGTGAGACTTTTCAAGATTATTAAGAATGACGTTTCTGTGGAATGAACACAATTTTGCAGTATCGGCCTTAATTTTTGTAGTAGTGATCGATTTTTGTGGCAAAATTTAGGGTATGTTTTTCTCAAAAATAAATAAAATTATAAAATTTTCCAAAATTGCTATGAACCGTCTTGCTAGGATAAAGGGTTCTCAAAATTGTGGACGATACTCCATAAGAAGGAACCAATTTTTCAAGTACCTAATGTTTTGCTAATCGAGGAACAAATTTTCGTTGAAGATCTACCAAAATTAACAATTTCTAAAGTTGCTATGAAGCGTTTTCCAAGCATTTTTTTTTCAAGGTTGGGGACGACTTTCCTTAGGAAGGAAACAAATGTTGTAGTACTTGCCTTTGTTTTATCGTTGAACCCATGCTCGTTGCAAAATTTAAGCGGAAAGTAATCTGAAAGAATTATCAAAATTAACCAATCGCCAAAATTGCTGTGAAATATTTTACTATATGGCATGGTTTCTCAAGATAGCGAAATGCATGTCTTAGAAATGGTCAGAATTTTCAAGTACCCAACATTTTGCTTATCGGTGAACCAATTTTCATAGCAAATCCACCAAAATTAACAATTCTCCAAAATTGCTATGGAATGCTTTCGAAGCTTTTTTTTTCAAGTTAAGAACGACTTTACATAGGAAGGAAATAAATGTTGTAGTACATAGGTACCTTTGTTTTATCGTTGGATCTGTGCTTGCTGCAAAATTTAAGGGAAAAGTATTCTCAAAGAATGATCAAAGTTAACCATTCAGCAAAATTGCTATGAAATATTTCATTATGGTAAGATTTCTCAAGATTCAGTAAGGCTTGTCCTAGGTGGGAACAGAATTTTCAAGTACTTACCCAACATTTTGCTTATCGGTGAACCAATTTTAGTTGAAGATCTACCAAAATTAACAATTCTCCAAAGTTGCTATGAAATATTTTCCAAGCATTTTTTTTCAAGATTGAGGACGACTTCCTAGAAAACAAATGTTGCAGTAGGTACCTACCTTTGTGTTTAATCGGTGACCCATGCTCGTTGGAAAAATTTGAGGGAAACGTGTTCTCAAACAAGTAGGTATATCAAAATTAACAATTCGGTAAAATTGCTATGAAATATTTCACTGCGTTAAGATTTTCTAAGATTGAGGAAGGCTTATGTCTTAGAAAGCAACGGAATTTTTAGTACCCAACATTTTGCATTTTCGTTGAAGATCCACCAAAATAAACAATTCTTCCAAGCTGCTATGACATTTTATCCAATCATTTTTTTGTTTCAAGGTTAAGGACGACTGGACGACTTTTCATAGGAAGGAAATAAATTTTGTAGAACCTACCTTCGTATTTTATCGGTGAAATAATGAGGGAAACGTTTTCTTAAAGAATTACTAAATTTTGAAGAAGGTAACTAATATTATGCTTACCGCCGAACCGATTTTCGTTGCAGTTTTAATTAACAAAACTGTAGCAAAATTAACAATTCCCTAATTTCAAAAAGTTTCTATGAAATTTCTCAAAGGATTTTTTTTGCAAGGGCGAGGACTACTTTTCTTAGGAGGGAACCAAATTTTGCAGTACCGTTGTGTTTCATCGGTGAACCGATTTTTGTTGGAAGATTTGATTAATAAGAGCACCAAGTTGGCGTTGAATGAATCAAGTTATAAATATAATTCTTGAATGTTTTTCTCATCCAACGAAAGTACACTGCCCCAATAAAAGAAGATGAGCCATTTTTATCAAACTAACCGACCAAATTACACAAAGCAGGTAATTAATGACCCGTTAAAAGTGTTACCTGCGAAGATATTTTAAGCAAATTAACGTCAATCTAGTTAGTTATTGAATTACAATATAAGTTAGTTAACTCCAACCCGTCAAGATTCACTTGAGGAGTGTCATCGTCAGAGTTCAGGGATCTGATCCCGCCCTCTAAAAGGATTTTCTCGACAAACACTCGCAGGTAGGTGAAGTGTGAAAATCGTTATTTTCGATTTAAGATTGAATTTGTCAATACCGAACTCGCTCTGTTTGCTCGCGGTAATTATTGACTAGAACTTCATCGCTTCCTCTCGAGTCTTGGAAATGAATAATTGTAATTAAGGGGAATAAGGGGATATTGTTAATTATTATTTGTTTGATTTCTTTTCAAACTTTTGCGTCCCAGAAGTTCAGGTAAAAAAACTCTGCCGGTGCGTGGACACAAAAATCCGCGTGAAATTGATATTTTATTATAAAACTACTATATCGGCTAGTCTTTCTATAAATTTCCCCGGATTTTTGTACGAGTTTACTAAAATTGTTTTCTAAATCTAATGAAACCAAATAAAAACAACTTAGATGACGGGATCTCTGTTTGGACGTCCCCACATAAGTCCCCAGTTGCTTTCAGTCCTGTCTGTCTGCAACACGCAAATCTAGCCATCGATTTTAAACCAACTTCCCAAAGAGCTAGAGGCTTGAAACTTCAAACATAGTCCAGAACTGGACGACAATGCAGTATAAACTAACTCGAAACAAAGGAAAATTCTCTTTTTCTGTTGTTTTTATCAATTGCATGAAAATTGTCTCGTGCATGATCTTCTATGGCGATTTGACTTCTTTTATGGGTGTTTGGACGTCATAAAGGTGCGTCGAATCACGACAATATTACAAAATACTGGATTCTTCTGTTTATTAAGGCAGTCCCTCCCTTCAGCAGGAAGGGAGTGAAGTTCTCTTTTTGTGATTTTTCAGGAACGGCGTCCCGAAGAAACACTTTTCTTGTCAACATATTATCTATTAATATGCATATAGGTGGGTTGTTGGAGAAAAAGAGACTAAGCAAATTTAAATTTCATCAAGATTTTCAGCGAACTTGGCCTAATTGTTCCGCCGACCTATATTTATCGATTATGGAAATGGGGCAATACTTTTATAATACAAACAATTACCGATTAAGGGTTCACCCCGATAACACCGCACACAGAAGGGGTGAAATAAGGTAGGTAGGTAGGTGCTAAAATACGTTGTATCGCAGAGTACATTAAAGTGTCGCGCTTTAATGTATGCCAGTTCACGAGACCGAGCTTGAGGAGTATTAGATATAAAGACAACTCGCGATTCTCTCCTCTCCACCTGGATATTATCACCCACCTACACGGCGGCGGTATACGGGAACGGGTTATTTGATACACTCCATTGATGTTCCACTTACTCTGAGTCTGAATGTTATACTTACACTTCTGGACCGCAATAACCCTGATCGGTTCGAGAGGATTTAGAATTTGTTTTACATTTCATTTGTGGGGTGAGGGTGACCCTAATTGCTTCTTCCCGGTCTGCTGGAGTGGAAGGTGGAATGCGAAAGTACCTAGCTATTATAATAGATGCCTATAGAGATTTTTCTTGCCATAATTTAAAATATCAATATCTAGTCGCATCTATAGTATAATGATAATAATAGCTTTATAAAAAAAAGTGTTCAGAGGAGAGTTTTACTATAGTTTTGATTTTCTCGCCCTGTATGTTTTTTGGATCACTGAACATGAATTCGAAGTTTACAGAAAAAAATTTTTTTGGCATTTCTTGCCCAAATTTTTGCACTTTTTTCAGTTTTTGGCCTATATCCCAGAAAGGAGCTTAGGTACAAACCATTACATTTATAATGAAATAATTAAGACAAAATTCCCCACATTTATCATAAATAACGTTTTTTGGGAAGACCAATCGTTCGTCGCTAGTGCGCACCAAAGAAAAATTCCCATATCTAGTGAAATTCACCGTTTTTGCGCTTATTGGTTGGCACTTGCTTGAAGAGGACATCGACCTGTTGTACAACCTCACGGACTTTGCCAACTATAAAACGTATTCTTCCCGAAATCAGGAAAGGAAAACCTTACTCCAACCACCTCTCCTGGGCACGCTCTGCAAAACAAAACCGTTAAATGAACACATCAGGTTTCTTCACGCAAAGAGTGGGTGTGATACGACTTCAGCACCTCATCATTATTTTGAAAGGGAAATTGAAATTTGTGAAAACTCTAAACAAATACCCATGCACACCTTTCCGATATTGTAAGTGTGCTCAAAAATCCTGAGACAATTCCAGAAAGGGCAACTCCAGAAAGCATTGGAGCAGCAGGAGAGAAATTCCTGCGGTCAACGTGTACAGCCACACAAGAAGAACTGAACCGTCGATAAACCATAGGAGGTACATCGATTATAAGAAATGAGACGATTTTTACTACAGATTTTTGCGGGGAAGTCCCTGCTTGTACGCGAGTGATCACGTCGGTCGTGAGCGCTCACGCTGTCAACGAGCCAGGCAACCTTGATGTTCTCTTTTTAGCTTACATTCCTTAATAATTTGCTTAGGCACATGTCTCGTATTGGTGACTCGACTGGTATTTTTATTACTTCCTGTCTTGGCACGTATATTGGAGGCATTTCGTCCGATATTTTTCCTCAGAAGTGGTCGTTTCTTGACAAAAACAACTATGCTGTCTCCCACGTCTGGGAGATTGTGTGCTTTGTTTACTTTAAAATAGTGGCAGAATTCTGTACATTCTTTCTCAGAAGGCAGCCTTCAAGACCTCATCAAAAATAGAAAAAAAACACAAAGAACAGTTTTAGGGAGAAACACCAAGTGCAGCAATGGCTGGGGGTTGAGAAAAATTCAAAATTGGTGTTTTAAACGAGAAAAAAATTGCCTAGTACCATGCGTAAAAAAAATGTAGCTGCAAAACAGCAGGCCTCGATTGCGTCAATCTGTGAATCAACTGCATGGGGACGTGCAACAACGTGACAATCGAGACAGGTCTCACAAATACCCTCAAGGACGCACCATTCGTAGTCGAAGCACAGGACGAAGTGGGGTTCACCTTCTCCCCGGTTGTTGAGACCATCGAAGAATGTGTGGATAAGGAGGACGAAGCTATTTAACATTTCCTTCCCCAAAAACGACACACTTGGAGCATATTTAAAAAAAAAATTTCTACTTCAATTTGTATAAAATGAAAAAACGGCGCCTTTCTGAAAAATAGGTCAAAAACTTAGAAAAGTGACAAAGTTTGGGAAAAAAGTGCAAAAAACAAAGTTCCGGGCCAAAATTATGCTTGCAAACTTCAAATTCATGTTCAGCGGCCCAAAAAACGTCAACTGTAAAGTTGTTGCGTGAAGGCCCAGGCTTGAGAAGACTCTCTATAGGATTCTGGTCGTACGTTATTAAACGCTCCTTCTATATCGAGGAAGGCAGCCACTGCATCTCTTTTTTGACAAAAGACCATTTTACACGAAATTTTAACACATTAATTATTAGTGTTTTATTTATCATTACTTAATTAATTATTATGAAGAGATTCTCTACGAAGTAAGAAGTGTGAATTTGAATGTAAATTCTTAATTTAATCAGAAAGATAGCACAAAGTATAAAATAACAGGTGGGTAGATTTCACTGTTCTGGATTTAAAAATCTAATTATTAGATGCCTACATAATAGCTCCATTACATTACATTATTAGGTAACAGCCGTGTACTAGGAACTTGTGATTATCTAGTGTATCTAAAAAGATCTTGACCCTCCAGGGATTGTCATTAGACCCTGACAATTTGATTACTGTTTAGGCTGAATTTAAAGTTGGAATGGATTTTTCTAGTTAGCTCTTTGCGTGACTGGATTAATTAACGATTTCATATTAACAAGGAAACTGGGTGCGGTCGTTTTGCTACGAGTATGTCTGTACTTCCGGCTCATGGAAAAAACATTAATATTATCAACTCCTATTCCCAGATCATTTTAGTCTATTATCTATTGTTCGTTCATTCGATTCATTATTATTATTTTTTCTTATTATAATTTTTTCATATCAATCAAAATCGTTTCTTCGTGTCAAGAGTGAGATGACGGGGTAACAAGTGTGCGATGGTAGAAGGAAAATACCTTTCATAAACGCTGGGATCATCGACACTTGATTAAATTCCATCACAACTAAATAGCCCATCTCAATTTGAACATATTTGCGAAATAATTTTTTCCAGAATGCTGGAATCTTCTAAATTTGACTAATTTTAATAAAAACTAACCCAACTCAATACGTGAGCATTGAGGAGAAAAATCGTCAGGGTCGCAAAAAATTTTAATGTTTTCTTATTATAAAAGCAAAATATAGTTTGTTGTCTACTGTAAAATTTTAGTTCAATTCCTCCAACTCCCCCTCTACTACAGTACTACATATGCCTCTGGCTAACTTCTAATAACATAACCCACTTTTTTCACACTGGAGTATAGTTCAGAAAACTATCTTCCTGTTCTCTTAAAAGATGCAAAATTGAGTCATAAAAAAAACAGAATCGTTCCTAATTCACCGTATAAATCCATGCGTTGGTGGGATATTGTCATAAACTGGTATAACGGGCTTCTTTTAATTGGTCAGGATCGCTATAAGGTGATAGTTGAATCTTTCTTATAGAAAATGGTAGATTAAAATGTATTTCAGGTTTTAGCTCATTATCTATTAATAGTGACTAAAAATGTCCTAAATCTAATTCTATAGTCTTTCCTTATAATTCTTAATTCCATCCATTCAAGGTGCGGTGATCAATGCCATGCAGTTTATTATCTCGTCTCGGTAAGCCTGGTTATGGCCAAGTATTGTTGATAAACATTAGTTGTTTACTATTGCGGTGTCATTATTAATAAACTACTATTTGTTTTATAAATAGATAAGTTTATATGTTAAACTTTTACATATTGCTTTATTACACACAAGATTTCATTACTGATACACAATGTCTATTACAATAATATTCGAGTCGTGAAGAATTGGGCAAAATAACTCAAAATGAGCACAAGTTAACGAGAAAGTCAAAAAAATCTTTATGAAGAATTCGATTTAACCGATAAAGGAAAAAAATGTCTCAGCTCTTGTCTAAGGAGGAAATTTCTGATTTTGATACAGATTAAATCATGAAACAAACCAAGAAGAAACGATTAGACCTTGAAAGTATATGCAGAAAAAGCTGGTCTTAGTAATTTCATAAGAAAAGCTAAATTCTGAGAAAGTTACTTGAGGAGAGATACACTCACAACAACAGAATGATTACCAGCGAGTGTTATCGAGAAGTGGGTTGTGGGAAAGTGGAGGTGATGCCTAGTTGATGGTATTTTTACACAGCTCCCCAGGCAGCAGAGTTACGTCGCTGCGACGTGATTTTTTGGTCATCCCAAACGTCATTATGACTTTAAAAATGACGGACAAATGACGGTAGGATAACGTGATTATGTCACAGCCGGCGGCTCACGTAATTTAGTAGGTGAGTAGGTTTAGCTTGCTAGCGAGATGTTGCATCGCTGACAATACTAAGTCCCATGAGAAATTGATAGCGACACTTGTAGGTATACAAACAAGATGTACAAAAAGGCAATTGACTTCTTTATATAAGAATAAAATTTATAGTAAAGCAGTACTTATAGAGTCAGATTAATAATCCAGTTTGCCTTAAAATGACGAAAAAATGACGTTAGAGCGACGTCAAAAACCTCACGTCTAAATCACGTCTGAGAAATGACGACAATAATCCCGTGATTTTTTGGTAATATGACGTTCGGGACCAAAAATTACTAAAAAATTGCGTCACTATTACGTGACTCTGCTGCCAGGGCCTCTGACACAGCAGTAGATAGTAAGTTTTTATTACTTATGCAGATTAGTAAAGTACAAGGTGATGAATTAGTAAAACAACGAGTAACATATTTAGCTATAAAACGACATAGCGTGATCACTTCTTTCTCTTTCTATAGGTATAACTAGTTCTATATGATTTATCTTCATTCCAGTGGTAGAATGATTAGACCAAATAATATACATTTTATTACCTAAAAAAAACATGACAAATATCCTCTGAACAGTGGTAAATTTTTATTACTTCTGCCATTAGTAACGTAGAAGGTGATATGAAATATGTAATAACAGAACGAGTAACATTAAAATATTTAACTGCAAATCAACATAACTTGATAATTGCTTCCTTTTTCTATATAGGTACCTAAGTAGTGTTTAGTGTTCATATTCATCTTCAATCTTTTGGTAAAATGATAATAGTAAATATACCTTTTATTACCTAAAACAAAGAAAAAAATTCATGACCAGCATAAGCACATAATCCAATATCTTACAGTATTAAATACTCCTAAAGACATATAACCAAACGCACTAGCGGTCAACACTAACGGTTGCTGAGTCCTGAAAATAATGAGCCAAACGTCTTTCTTTAATGATTCATCAAACTCCATCCAATTGGCACAGTATAAACCAGAACCGATTGCTACACTCTGGAATGATATAAATGACTTCAACATTCAACTTTATTGTAAAAATATTAGAAGTTCTTACCTCGTTTAATAAAATTTCTCCTCCAAGTGAGTTCAAAAACAAAGAAAAAGTCCAGCTTATTATGTTAATTAATGGTGCAACAGGACTTTGCTATAATAGTAATAGAAATTATTAGTAGTATTTTTCGTTGGCATTAAGTGTAGTATTCGCCAAAATAAACAGTATACATATGTATAGATGAAATAAACTGACAATGAAAATTATGTATCTGTTTAAAAATTTAATAATTACAATAAAAAAAAAAAACTAACGGGCAATTATAACAGCGCAAGCAAATAACCTAACAATTTTATTAGCAAAACTGGAAAGCACAAACGCGGACTGGCTGAACTTCGAATGGAATTCAACTTAACTTGGGAATTCAAATTGATATTCCAGTTCGCTTGCGTCGAGAGATCATTGCGTTGCGATTGAAGTCAAGTATTGCGATACGAGAGATCTCTCTCTAATAAAACTTTTATTTTTCCCATTTAACATGTTCTTATTGGCTATGGTTATACCTACTAATAGTACACACCCAAGTCAAATGCATTATTTGATTGAGGATAGCTCCAATGACCGAAGAAGTAAGAAAAGTATGAATGCACATTACCATGGAACAGCAAGCATTCATCGAGTCCATAAGTCTAAAATTATTCCTCAGTTAATTTTTTTTATCCAAATTGTTTGATGACTTACTCGATAATGTGTTGATGATACTTCACCAGGTGATACAAATCGTCTTTAACAATTCCTGTTACCGATAAAGACTTTAAATGGCTCTTCAAGTTTTTCATATGAACAACTAAGTAAACGTTCATTTGAAAAATCAATATACAATTCAACGCTGCCGGAACAATACCTGCGAAAGCAGCAAATATCTGAAATGCAATTATCACTGGCTTAAGAATCACCAAATTAATATCCGGCACGACCCATGGCGGTGTTGGTATTAAATACCCACAAAGCTCCTTAAATCCTTTCGCCTTGTAAAACTCCTCACATTTTGGCCGTTCAATGACTGGAATAAGTCCATAAATTATAATACCAACTGCTACGAAATAATAGAATCCTTTCGTGAACAAACTGAGGATGGCCTCGATTCTGTCAAAGTCTTTTGGTCTTCCAAATTTAAATTCAGAGAGTTGAAGTAACACTCGAGCATATTGACTTCGTTTGAAATAAAATTCCAAAGCTACTAGACTCAAGGAAACTGTAGCCATACATACAACCATGTCTTCATCTATCGCTACATCTAAGTCATCTAAAAATAGAACAATTATTATTCGAGTGCAATAAAAATAAAGAGCACGGTGGGTTTGGCTTGCGCCATAAGATACGCCCCAGAGGCAGCCAACTTTATTAATACCAAATTAAAAGTTCCTCAAAAATTCTTCATTCTCTAACACAACTATAACTTATAACAATAATCTCCAAACCTAACTAATCAACTGTTTCTCTTATTTACACATACACCACTAATGCTCTTTCACTTCACTTGTCACTTCACTCTGTTTACTTCAGTCTTTCTTCAACTTCCAATTACAACTGACTGACTGTAACTGACTCCGCTCAGGCGGCGCGCGCGCTCTTATACAGGGTGTCCAGGTATGAGTGTAAGAGCTACACGTGGCGACCTTCCTTGGACTATTTTGAGTAAAAAATCTTAATACAATAATGCTCTAAACCTCTTCACGGTGCCACACGAGATCATCAAAGTTAGAAATTCTGGGTCACAAATATGCATATTATTGAACTTCTATTTCCTTTTGCAGTTACGGTTAACATTTTTAAAGACTTTTGCAAAGTCTTATTTCATTTAATTTTCGTAACAGTGCAATTATTAACTTTTTTAACATTTCCTAATTTTTTTTGTATACATTACCACACATAAAAATATAAATAAGCAATGGGGAAAAATAACACGCCTTGTTGCCGACCTAGTTCTTTCTAGCGCCAGCGACGTTAAAATGAGAAAGGTAAAATAGGCCACAGACACTATTAATGAACTCAAGTGAATCGTCATCAATAAAGATTTACTTTAACTTTTCGGATTAACTTGCGAAAAACGCAATCCGCCATTTTCGGTTTTTTGGCCGATATTTCCAAAACCAATTGACCGATCGTAAATCTGAAACCGGTTATCCAATGCACTAAGTTTCCCTTAAAACTTTCCCCATTTAACCTTAGCTGTAGGTGTAATAAGAAACGATATTCCTGTATAGAGAAGCGAAATCTGGGATAGCCTGTATAGGAAAATTTTTTAGAAATTATTTTCTCAGTTTCTTTTGTACTTACTACCTACATTTTGCAAAGCATTGCCAGATTTCTTCCCTGTTCTATGAACAGGACGAGAAAAAGTTGAAACAAAACTGAGACTTTGGGGACGATCTGACTTTACACCTCCAACAAAATGTGCTTCCACTACCTATTAATTTTTTTATCTCGATTTACGGCCTTTATCCACAAGTCTTTTTAGGATTTCTTACAATAACGTGCTGGAAAATTAGAAAATTTGATGATATTTATGAAATTTTAACGATTATTCGTGCACCCACAGCACAACACGATGGCTTATTGCAAATTTTACACGCGAGCGACGAGGATTTAGGTATATACTTAATTTGGACGTACTGCTAGAGATTTCAAAGAAGTCCACCCACAGCGTTTTCGTCGCGGAGTAGTATACGCCTACGCCACGGCGCGCTGCATAGTGCATATTATGTTATAGGCAATATGCATAATGCAGGGATTCTATACAATACCTAGGCAATGTATACAATGCCGGGATCGTTCAGGCAATGTATGAAATGATTTCAATTTCTTAAACTATTTCATACCTGACCTGGGTAATGTATGCGCAATGCCTAGGCATTGTATAGAATGCCCGTTGAACCATGGGCAATGTATGAAATAGAGTTTTTAAACAATTAAGTAGGTATACATGTTTTACAAATTGGTCAGGTCAGGTCAAGTCAAGTCATTTACTTTGACTGTCCCTTTAGATCAGGAAAGCGTTATTCACGTACCCAACTGCATAGGTAATGGAAGTACCCATACCTGTTGTAATAACTGGTGCCTACCTACTTATTTAACAAAAAAAATAAATAAACTTGACTACCTTATACCTATTATATGGATATATGAATTATTGGAGGGCAAATTAAGTTTAGCCCTACTTCATTTAATAACTAGGAGGAGTAAATTTAAATAAACCGCCAAAAAAAGTAGCTTCTCATTGGTGAATTCATAGGCAAAATTACACCCAGCAAAATTTGTACAGGAAATTGAATTTATGCAACACTCATCAATACTACAGACGCTTGTTTTTATTGTTACCTAGGTCATTGTTTACGTTGTCAACGTCGGATGTTAAACATCAGTTATTAATCAGTTATTTCCAAAACCCTATAATTTCTTCTTCAATAAGTTCTTAAAAGTTATTTCAAAACAAAATAAGTTCTTTTTGAAGCCCATTCAGTTCTTTTTAGACACCAGACATCCTTTTGAGAATTTTTAAATTATTTTTGGCTTTGCATTTTCATCCTGCAAACGATTTGAAGTGCCATATTATGGATAATCCTACATCCAGTACAAGTGAGAGGATGTCTCCTCCAAAGAAACGTTCCCGTTTAAATTTAGGCCATATGTCTGTCAATGAAAAACAGTGCATTTTGAATAGGTATAAACAGCAGTTGAGCGACGAGCCATATAAAAAGATCAGTGTAACTGTATTGAAAATTTCCAAGTCATTGGGTGAGTATATTTCTATTTTATATTTTAGAACTTAATTTTATTAATTGAAGTGATGTATTAGGTATTGCGGTGTCCACTGTGTACCGCACCATTAAAGAATACAGAACAACTGGAACAGTTAACGATTCTGCAAAGTGTGGTGCTGGTCGACCTGCTGTTGTTAAAAACTTCGATGAAGGAACGAAAAATTCTGTCAGGCAACTCGTTCATGGATTCTTTTTTAGAAACGAACTACCCACAATCGACAAAGTTTTAAGTGAAATAAAGAAACGATCAGATTTGCCAGAGGTGTCCCGTTCATCATTGTATACATTTCTCAAGTCACTTAACTTCAGGTAAATTATAGATATACAGCTGAAAACTTGGCTACATCTGGCTCATGACTGTATAGATAACGGTCTGTGTCACATTTTTTAAACTGAAGATAAGTACCTATTTACATAATATTATATGATATATGATGATTATATGAAGTGGGCATGGATAACTCCCATCCTAAAAAAGGGAGATGCAGCCGATGTTACCAACTATCGACCCATTTCACTTCTGTGCAATTTTTCAAAGTGCTTTGAATGCATCATATATAACCGCATTTACAACCATGTAAAGAGTTTTATTTCGCCAGCACAGCACGGATTCGTCACAATGCGATCGACTGTAACCAACTTGGCCACTTTCTGTCAGTTTACATCCGAGGTTATCGATATCAAAGGTCAAGTAGACGTGATCTATACTGACTTCCAGAAGGCATTTGATCGAGTAGATCATTATGTCCTGCTGGAAAAACTAAAGCTCTATGGATTCGCTCCATCTCTTGTTTCGCTACTTACATCATATCTTCTTGAAAGGAGACAGTGTGTTAGGTATCGGAATTTCACGTCCTCTACATTTATTCCCACCTCAGGAGTGCCTCAGGGCTCAAATTTGGGTCCCCTCCTGTTTCTGCTGTTGATTAATGATCTTCCACCTTTACTCAGCTGCAACGCCTTGATGTATGCTGACGATATTAAAATGTATGCAAACATTAATTCTATAAACGATTGTCTGGTTCTGCAACAGAATGTCGATACTCTTGTTTCGTGGTGTGGGAAACATCGACTACTACTAAATACATCCAAGTGCAGCGTCATGTCTTTCTCCAAGAAGCAGAACAGGATAGTCTTTGACTATTCCATTGATAACTGCATCTTAAATAGACTTATCACAACTAGAGACTTAGGCGTGCTGTTTGACGACCAACTTACGTTTGCAAGTCATATCTCCGATATAGTCTCAAAGGCTCATAAACTCTACGGATTCATTTACCGTAATTGTAGGAGCTTTAAAAACATCAATGCACTAACCTGTTTATTTTATAGTTTAATAAGATCGAGACTTGAGTACGCTTGCATGATTTGGTTTCCCATTAATAAACAACATATCACCAACTTGGAGTCTATTCAGAGGAAGTTTTTGAAATTTTTATTCCTTGTCGAACGTGGTGCTTATCCTGAGAGAGGTTTTGATCATGGTGTCCTTCTGAGAATGTTTGACTTCATTTCTCTTGAGACAAGACGTGTCATTGCAGTTGTTCGTTTTCTATATGGCATACTTAACCATGGCGTGGATTGTGCGTTTCTGTTGGGCCGAATATACTTTTTAGTTCCTCGTCATAACGCTAGGCAGCACACTTTATTGTACTCTCCGTCGTTCAGGACTAATGTGATGAAGCGATCTCCAATTAATATCATGTGTTATTATTTTAATATTATTTCGGAACGATGTGATGTGCATTTTGACAGTCATCACGGTATCTTGAACACAGCACTGGACTGTTTTACCTAGGATATTTAGATGTGTATTATTGTGTGGGTGTTTTGATTTCATTTTTGTAGTTACTATTGTTAGAATACACTTGTTGTGTACACTTGATGTATTTTATGGTGTAATTTCTATTTTTTTTCCATCTATTTCCTGTAATTGGGTGCTTGCACCTGTTGGAAATAAACATTATTATTATTATTATTATTATTATTATTATTATTATTATATTATTATTATTATTTTTATGATGTAAATTTTCAGATACTTGAAAAGGAATCGCAAGAGTATTTTAATTGAACGTGATGATATTGTCAGGTGGAGACGAATTTATCTAAAATCAATTAAGCAGTACAGAAATGCAGGCAGACCTATATATTACCTCGACGAAACATGGTTAAATGAAGGTCATACAAAACCAAAAATATGGGTGGATGCAACGATCAAGAGCAAGTGTCAGGCATTCATTGAAGGATTATCCATAGGACTGAAAAATTCTTCAGGGAAGGGGAGAAGACTTATAATATTACATGTAGATTGTGAATCTGGTTTTGTGGAAGATGCACTGCTGATTTTTGAAGGGAAAAAAAGCGGAGACTACCACGAGGAAATGAATTCTAATGTATTTGAGGAATGGTTTTCAAGACTTTTAAATAAATTGCCGGATAATGCCATTATTGTCATGGACAATGCGTCATATCATAGTCGAAAAATAGAAAAAATCCCAACATCTTCGTCAAAGAAAGTTGATATGCAGGAATGGCTTCGATAAAAAAAAATAAATTCGATGCAGATATGGTTCGTTCTGAATTATTACATTTGATTCGTCAGCATAAGGACCAAAATAATTTATATGTAACGGACGAATTGGCAAGAAGTTGCAATAAAACTGTTTTAAGACTACCACCTTACCACTGTGAGTTAAATCCAATAGAACTGATTTGGGCTCAAGTAAATAAATAAATAAATATCTTATAGCTGTGGTAAAGCCCAAGTGTCAGAAGTTTTCAAGTAGCCTCAAGGGCCTCTGACGTAACTTAACGACTGCTGTGAAGCAGCCGGGACCCCCTTTTTAACGTGTACCTCCAAAGTGAAGGGTGAGGTAGCAGCGAAAAACAAAACTTTTAAATTACAAGATGCCAAGCAACTGTTCATAGAAGCACTTGCAAACGTTAGTCCTACTCACTGGAGACACTGCATTGAACATATTATCAAAGAAGAAGAAAAAATGGGCAAATTAGATGGTATTGTTGATGATTTAATCGAAATCGAATCAATTATTATTTCACCCAACGATCATGATTCAGATTCTATTTCATCTGAAGATGAAATGACCTGACTTTTCACCTGTTTTCTGTTGACTTTTCAAGATGTCTTATAAAAAGGGAATATGTATTTCCTTCTTTTACTTAATAAACTGGGAGATAGCAGCGACAGATAAAGAAACACTCTCTCAACATTTCACCAAATGCAGTTGCATCAAGAATTGTAAATACTTCAAGTTCTGTTTCAATTTCCAAGACAGAAATTAAGAGATGAAACTCCAACTTCAGAAGCAAAGGAAAAACGCAAGGAACCCTAGTACAATTTCTCAGGTTTTTACTTTGGATGAACTAAAGACGACCATTAAGTCTTTAAAGAAAAGCCAAGCTGCCAGTTTTGATGGTGTTTGTTCAGATTTCTTGAAAAAATTGGGGAGTGTTTCATTGAACTGGTTATTACATATTTTATTACATACATTCTCATTGCAGGAAAGCTGATTTTAAAAAAAGCGAAAATAATAGCAATCTTAAAACCTTGAAGATAACGCTTCCAGTTATAGACCGATCTCTTTGCTGAGTGTCACCTACAAGATTTTTGAAAAATAACTCTAAATGCGTACTTCACCAATAATTGAAGAACATATTCCAATCGCACAAGGTGGATTTAGACCAAACATGGACTGCTGTGATAAAGTTTAGCTTCAACAACACATTTTGAATCTGGTCCTACAAAAACTGAAAATTGGACCAGTATTTATAGATCTTTCTGCTGCGTATGATACTACTTGGAAAAATTGACCCATCCACAAATTATATAAAACAATTAAATGTAAAATAAAAACTTTATTATCTACGATGTTATGTATTATATAATGCATATATAAAATTTATTTATGTTACATTGGCAAATATTGCCTAAAATAAAGTACTTTCAATCAATTTAATATGAATGTTAATAATTATTACCCTTAATATTCTACCAAATATCTAGAAATTATTCAATTTCATTCTATTTATATCCAGAAAATTATTCAGCACTATAATAATAATAATAATAATAATAATAATAATATCTCTCTTTATTGTACGTAAAATTACAAC
The DNA here is from genome assembly GCA_910589415.1 of Malachius bipustulatus. Lineage (NCBI taxonomy): Eukaryota > Metazoa > Arthropoda > Insecta > Coleoptera > Melyridae > Malachius > Malachius bipustulatus. The sequence continues at coordinate 41,101,828 of OU342635.1, forward strand.
AATCATTGCATCAGTACAATAGTGTTAAATAGAGTAAAATGTCGTGAAAACAAACAACGAACTAATCCAAACAAATCGCATGCGTATTCAAAAGGTCGTACGCACGCGATTGAACAAAGAAAGCTTGAACATAGCAAAAAGTGTACATAAAAACATTAATCTATCTAAACATAGTACCTAATACTATATCGTCATATTAAGTCGAATGGGCCAGATACTAGCAAACGAAAGTATCTATATTTTCAACTGTTTAAGTCGGGAAGGAAGGGGAGGGGGGGGGGGGTGGAAGACAGTATGTCCATGGTAGTATATGGTTCAAGCTCTGTGAGATGTTTCCGCAGATACAACTTGAACTGAGAGAATCTGACGGTTGAAGGGTCAAGTCGGAAATGGTTTAGGTATTTTATAGACACGTATGTAAACGTCTTTTCAGAGGACGAGAGGTGGTGGGTTGGTAGTTTAAATAGATTGAATCGAGTATGATAGTTGTGTGAGAATCGGAAAGGATCAAGCTTAGCCTGATTTTTGTAAATAAGTTTGAGGAGGGAGAAAACATACAGGGCGGGCAATGTTAGTAGACCAAGTCGTCTGAATTGTCCCCTGCAAGACTCGCGGATGAATAAGTCTGCCAGGATCCTGAGAGCCCTCTTCTGAAGAAGGAAGACTTTACTGAGGGACTTCTCAGTGCTGCCCCAGACGGCGATGCCACAGGCTACGTGACTATAAAAATGTCCATAATATGCAGAGAGCAGAATATTATGGGAGACAGTGTGTTGGAGTCGTCTCAAAAGGAAACAGGAGCTAGCTAGTCGGTGGCATAGGAGGTCTGTGTGAGCTGCCCAGTTTAGATTTTGATCGATGTGAAAGCCTAAAAATTTCACGACCTCTCTGGGCTTAATCAGGGAATTTTCATTCGGGATGTCAGGTAGGGGTGGTAGACGTGATCCGGAAGAATGAAAGTCTATCAATTCAGTTTTTGTCAAGTTCAGTTTTAGTCTATTGACTCTAAGCCATGTAGAGGCTTTTTCCAGTGGGTCTTGAACGGTTGATATAATTTCCGAAATGTCGCTTGTCTTTATCTTAATGAGAATGGTTGTATCGTCTGCATAGTTGACGCAGATGGAATTTGAAGATGTTATTTTGGGACCTAATTCGTTGATGAAAATGAGACTATAATACTGATATATTATGCAAATCACAATGATTTGTGATACTGCTGTAGAGTCTCTCCTGAAAACTAGACTTCCTACACCGAAAACAAGTCCTATCTTCCTTATTAATAATTATTGTTTCAATTCAAATTTGCCGCCAAAAAAAATCTGGTGATTTAATCTGGTGACTTTTAGTGGTGTAAGTGATACTTTGCAGTTTACTCCTCCTAGTTGTTATTAAATCAGGTATAGTAGTGAGACGGGTGCCTACCCTCTTGACACCAGTTTTTGTAGACTCACCTTCTTTCTGGCTGTCAAGGGGTTGGACCGCTATCAAGTGGGCCGAGCGGTTTGCCAATGATAGTGGTCAGAGAGGTGTGAGGCACGCAGATTCGGGGGCTGCTAAGAGTAGAGCCCTCTTTAGGTGAAATTCAGCGTTAGGGTGGTCAAGGGTGGGAAATATGAACACCAAAGGTATGATTAAAATTATTTACTAAAATAAAAATAAAATAAAATTACACTACTGAGATATCAACTTAATTATTTCATGATCTACTACTAAATTTCGATTTATAAAAACTGATATGTAAAGTTTAACAGGAAAAATTAATTTTAGAAAAAAAGAAAAAAAACAAACTTTAGGAAAAAAAAACTATCTTACGTACAATCTGACTCTACTCAACTACCATTTTATTTGTGGGAATAGTGCTGTGGCGGTACCTGATCTGATTAATTTAATTTAGTTTCACAGGTGACGTTAATAAAAAAAAATCAAAAATAAAATTTCTTTAAATAAAAAAAAATAATAAAATTCATTAAAAAATCTTTCGAACGGAAAAACAGTAAAGTTCTAGTGTTAGTCTCATCGACTTACTACTTAGACGTAGCCCTTGGATTTTCCCTTTCTGTAGCTGTGACTGCAGCTCTGCTGGGTATCTCCCCGTCAAAGGAACAAACTCACTCACTCGCGTTTACTTTAATTTCTCGCGCGAACGCCCTGACCGTCCTCTTCGGTCCCCGAATCACCACTAACTTTTTGGTTTCTAAACCCCTTTCCAAATCAGTTACTCTTTCTCGGGTTTCGAAATGTGATTTCCACTGGAGTGTTGCCACTTTGACTTTTATTTACCGGTCGTCCAGTTACTTGACGTAGGTAAACAAAAGCAAGGTGCACTCTGACAGGGAAATGACAACCATGCGAGTTGTTCCAGTTTAGCAATCGTTCCGCAGTCAGCGTTACATTAAAAAATTCAGCTAGCGTCATTAAAAATTTGCCGCGGTGGTTGTTTCATGGCCTAGTTAAATTGTTTTTGCTTTTCGTTTACGACGCTTAATATTGCTTAAAAATTAAATACGCAGTATTTCGAAATTGTGCAATTTCATTGACTCCTGATTAAGTAAAATATGTAATTTAATTATAATTTATTTTCTTTTTAAAACTAAGTAACTATGCCAAAAAATACCGCGACTATCCTGGCTCTGCCACAGTAGGATGCACGTTTCGTTGCCCGTTGTCGTTCATTATACACATTGCCTGATGCGCCTCTGGTATTCTATACAATACCAAGGCAATGTATGAAATAAATCGTATTTCACACATTGCCTGGACGTTTTACGCAATGTATACAATGACTAGGTATTATATACAATACCGGATTATATACATTGCCTATAACACATATACAGTGTGTGTCACAGGCATGGTACACCCCCTTGTTTTCTTTATTTTTTGAGATAATTTTTTGAAATTTGGTACGTCGCATATTCTCGATAGAGCGTACTTTTTAGCAGAAAATTGAATTTTTTCTCACATCCGGTTTTTTCGGAAATGTTACCAACTTTTTATTTTTAAATGGGACATATATTATTATATTTTTGGATTCTATACATTTGTACGAATCCAACAATACCACATAAGTACCGTTTTAAATGTCAAATTTGTTTTTATTTCTCAATTATAGTGTGCCATGACTTCAGTTGTGTTCGTCACAGATGCAAAATGGGTACACCAAAATGTCCCTTATTAAGAGTACTAGTAGATGGTACCTCGGTACCAATATGGTACCATTTGAAAAAAAATGAATCCAGCTCAAAAAATCATTCCGGTACGCATAATTTATCCATAAATCACTTAATTTAGTACTTTGAACAAAAATTCGAGTTTTCTAGCATTAGATGATCCAATTGGAGTAAAACGAAATAGTCATGGCACACTATAATTGAGAAATAAAAAATTAAATAAAAAGAAATTTGACATTTAAAATGGTACTTATGTGGTATAGTTGGATTCGTACAAATGTATAGAATCCAAAACTATAATAATATATAGGGTCTCCTATTTAAAAATAAAAAGTTGGTAACATTTCCGGAAAAACCGGATGTGGGAAAAAATTCAGTTTTCTGCTAAAAAGTGCGCTCTACCGAGAATATGCGACGTACCAAATTTCTAAAAATTATCTCAGAAAACAAAGAAAAAAAAGGGGGTGTACCATGCCTGCGACACACACTGTATGTAGTCCTGAATATTGTGCCATTCATATGCCATTCATATTCTGCAAGTGCACATTTCTTGAAAGTGCTCATTATTTTATGAAATTAGACGAAATTAAAATGAGTAATTAATTAATATATAGACTCACTCGTTTTTACATAAAGAATATGTAAAAGGGACGTTATCAGCAAAATATAAGGAAAAGCGATATTTGCGAACGCTTTGATCGTGTAATTAATTCCAGGAGAAAGTTCTTCGCTTGTCTTCGGCCAAAGAAAATGTAACTGGAGGAATTTTAGACAAGGCCGAAGAATTGTTATTTGTTGCTTGTTTTCAGTGGATACTTCAAAAGAGGTCATTTCAGTTTTCAGAAACAACACGTATTCATATAAGATACAAGCACCTATCGCTTCTGCTGGATGAAAAAATATGCTCTTCTACTATTATACAATATGGACAAAGACCTTAACTCTCTACTGCCATGAATCTAAAACGATACTAACAGGAACAGGATAGGAACATCGCTCATCAAATGAGACGGTTATTGATTGGATGGTAAATTAAGAGACAAATCTATGGTATCTGCAGCGATAATAAGCAATTATTATGTCATCTGTCCGTGAATAAATCAGAGTCTATTTTTTCTCTATAACCCTGAATATTGCTTTGATCAATATACCTACCCACCTGCATTCAATTCATAATCCTTTTCTAAAGAATATATTTCTGGAGGTCGTCTTTTCCCGATCTCTGATTGTTTTCATGCATCATAATCATTTTTCCTATAAAATTTTGCATTGATATAAAATCTAAATTAGATGATTTTTGAAAAAAAGCCTTTATGGAGTAAACTGACCCTTAAAGTATCTTTCAAATGGTAGGTCATGACATGAGAGTATCGAATAAAAAAGAAGTACAGTGGAGTCTCGCTAATCCGAGTCCCGGTGTTCCGAGCTTCCGTGTGATCCGAGCTAAAAATAGAATTTACACGATCCGTATTAACCGAGCAACATTATGCTAGGTTCCGCTTTATTCGAGCTATCGCATTCCCTGTTAAAGTACATACATACATATTATGTAAATTACAAAATGGTACTGTAGGGATTATTTTTTTAATACAATAATAATGTACTGGCATAAATGTATTTCAATTTGAATTATTATTTTTTATGTAGGTATAATACATAAATATGCGCGCACCTACATACAGGCATGCAGATGTACATATGTAATTACATATGTCGTGGGCTCGATTTAAGCGGAACAAAGTTCAGCGACGGTCGGATTAGACGGATTATTTTTTCATCCGTGAGATCCGAGTTTCCCGCAAATCCGAGCACCGTCCGGTCCCGTTTAGCTCGAATGAACGGGACTCTACTGTACTGTTGTCTGATATAGTCCTCAAGAATTCGAAGAGAGAACTAAAATGACGTAGCGAATGACTCACCCCCCCCCAATCGACGCAGCTTCACCCAGTCCAATAAAAAAAAACTATGTTCAATGGCAACCCCCTACTTGTTTATTTATCTTATTTCTTTATTTGTAACACCTATTCAACAGAATTTAAATTTCAATTACAGAACAAGAAGAATCAAATTGAGAGCTATAAACTCAAGTTAGACGTAAATTTTCATGAAACGGTAACCAAAATGATACACACAAAATCACAAACAGCAAGTAGCAATAGCAAGGAGTAGCCTAAATGTAGCGATATTAATTTAAAACGGTGTTCCCTAGTTTAGCATAAAATACCTTATAGCAGTGGCGGCTCCTGGATTGCGAAGTAAGTGAAGTGTATAGATTTTTCACACGACAAGGTCCGGTCAGCTCGATTTGTTTTTTGCAAACACATCAGGTCAGCCCTAAAATTCAATTTTTGCAAAGTCCGGTCAGCTTGTTTTTAGTGTATTTTTTAACAAAAAAATACACTAAAAATCAAATATATATATACCTATATTCGTTTGAAATTATAAATTGCAGTCTTACGATTAACATGTTGTTTAGTTTATTAAATTACAATATGATTGGTTTCGTCGATCATGGGGAAAAGAACGATCTGTAGGATATTCTGATGTGATGTTGACATCATGGTGAAGCATTTGCTTTGAGAGATATAGTCTAGGGAAAACCCCATTAAAAAACCTAGACACACCATCCTGTTGAGATTGGTTTAAAGTTCACTTGTTCACACAATCACTTTGCAGCATCCGTCTGAGGTTATCTGGCTGTTAATGTAGATTTTGTTTACACGAGCTTCAAATTCTGTAACCAGTCTATTGTTTCTGTGGAAATTTCATGAATTGCTTGAAAACCTCCTGAAAATTTGGTTAAAGGACATTCATTGACAATGTGATTGATGGATTCTTCAGGATGTCCGCAAATACAGGAAGCGCTTGGTATTAAATTCCATTTATGTAACATTGAATTACATCTACCGTGTCCTGTTCTTAAGCGATTTACTTGTGCAGACTTTCCTTCTTATTTCAAAACCGTTGACTACTGATGAAGGTTCTTCGATTAAAGTGTTGTTGAATAAAAAAACACTTTTATTTCGCCAATCTTTTCTCCATTCATCTTCAATTTTAAATGGTCGATCCAGGTATGTTTCTAGCCACACAGGTCTTCTTGATTTTAATCTCGTTGTTGGAAGATTATTCAGGTCCGATATTATTGAAAAATCATCTGGAAATGTTCGGTATTTATTCATGATTTCATGTGTTGCTTGTTGTCTTCGGAGATTAGATGGAGCAATATTTGACAAAACAGGTAACCAAGGGATCGGAGTTGGGAAATTGTTCCAGTAATAATTCTTAATGTTTGGTTCAGTTGAATATCCACTTTTGATTGATGTACACTGTTGAGCCATACGGTTGCACAATCATGAAAATGTCCACCGATCATGACCCCCAGATCACGAAAAAGTGGTTTTCCAAAATTCACCTGCCCACGATATACGTTTATATGAAAATTAGTTAAAGGCAAGCGGTGTCACAAATAAAAGGTGTGATCCTTTTTTGTTAAACTCTACCTATATTTCGATCTTAATTTCAGATCTTCATAAGGAGAACTGTAATAATTACAAGAAATCAATATTTTTTATATAACAATCTTAAGATAAATAATTAAATTCCAAAAAAAGAATTTCTAAAGTTAATAAAATTTATTTTTGAGTCCAATTAGGTTTTATTCACAAATCTTTGGATGTCCTATGGGAAGCATTTTAAGTCCAATTTTACCTCATATAATTATGTCAAGCTTATTAAAATATTGTATTCCAAAACTATCTTTTGAATTACCTTTCATTTACCAATATGTTGATGATTTAATTCTTGCAATACCTGAAGAAAAATCAGATGAAATTTTATCAATTTTTAATATGTATGACACACATATTAAGTTCACTGTTGAAAAAGAAGACCAAAGATCTATTCCTTTTTTAGATACAAAATTGATAAGAAAAGAAGATAATAAAATAATTCTAGATTGGTATAGAAAACCAACAAGTAGTGGAAGATACATTCATATTCACTCCTATCACAGTCAAAAAATAAAAATTAATGTTATTTTAGGCCTAAAACAACGAGTAACCAGAATTACACATCAATCCTTGAGAGATAACGCACTAAGAAAAATTAGAGATCTTATGTTAGAAAATGGTTATCCTAAAAAATACATTAACAAATTAATTTTTAACACACCTAATTGATCTAATACCTTAACAACTACAGAAATTAACACTGATCAAACAAACTTACAAGTTACACAATTATTAATAAATTCTGACACCACACAGAATACAGTTGATAACATTAATAATAATCATTTGAAATTCACAACTTTTCCCTACATTGAAAACTTAACACACAAAATTATGAAAAATTTTAAAGAAAATAATATAAAGTTTGCCCTTTATAATTACTTGACAAATAATACAATTTTTAATAAAAATAAAGATAAAATTCAAGTTTTAGATAGATCAAATTTAACTTTGTAATCATTGTAATCATATTGGACACACTTCTCAATTGTTAAAAGAAAGAGTATCTTTACATAAAAGTGACTTAGACTTAGGCCAAATAGATGCACTTTAGCTAACCATGTACCATTAATACATACTAACTGTGAAATGGATTATGAAAATATTAAGATATTAGAAACAGAAAGTAATCTTTTTAAAAGACAATTTTTATAAATGTGTCACATAAATGAAAATATCGATAACTGTATACATTTAAAATCAGATATACCTACAAAATTTAAATAGAATATATAGCTATATTTTGGACTTTTATTATATTTTGGATATACACAAAAATTTTTAAACAATTTATAGACAGGTACCTTCCTAATTTCATAAGTAAATAAATACCAACCTAATGAACGTATATAAAAATAAGTGTTGAAGTCTTAGTACTGTTTAGATTCCTTTGTTTTGATTTTTGAGAAAATAATCCATTATTCAAAATATTAAAAAACTTCAAAACTTTTATGTCATAAAATGTATTTTCAAGATTAGTGAACGAACTTTTGGATTCTTGTAAAACTTTGGAATTACGTCAGATTTTCGTTGAAAAAATTTCCAAAAGTCACGTTACTTCTACAGGGTGACCTTCCAAAATTCTAAAAATCCGGTTGTTAAGGCACGGTTTCTGGTCGCTGTTTTCAATCTAGGGGCTGTAATTTTTGTGAGAGTAAGATGTCTACAAGGAGTGGTCTGGTATTGCACTTGAGCAAAATCGGCCGAGCCGTTTCAAAATGGCGGCCATTTTAATTTTCGAAAAATTGACTATTTTTTGAATTTCTATATGAGCAAGATGACAAAAAAACCGTGGAATCAGATTAACAAGATTTGAAGAAAACTATTGGAGATTTGAGTTAATGCAAAAAAATTTGCATTATTTCTATTAATAAGCCAGTGGCGTGGGCAGGAAAAGGGTAAAAATGGATAAATTTCTATAACAGTTTTTGAGCACATTTTTGAAGGAATTGAACCAAAATTTTTACAGTATATAGACAACTATACTAATACTCTTTAATCTTCAAAAATTTCAAGGATTAAATAAAATAAAAATGGCGGAGGTATTCGAATTTATTTTACATGAGTTCATTTCTCTAAAATTTAGAAAACGCTCTTGTAGCTTCATCTTTCAAGATTAGTGAAAGAAATTTTTTACTCTTGTGAAACTTTGGGATGACGTTAAATTTTCGTTGAAAAAGTTTGCAAAAGTCGCGTTACTTCTACAGGGTGTCCTTTAAAATTTCGAAACATATCCGGTCCATGTGGCACGGTTTTCTGGTCGCAGTTTTCAATCTAGGAGGCTGTAATTTTTTTGTGAGGAAGATATCCACAAGTAGTGGTCTGGTATTGCATTTTTTGAGCAAATACGATCGAGCCGTTTCAAAATGGCGGCTTTTTGAATTTTAGGGAAAAAGGCTATTTTTTAGTCAGTGTATAAGCAATATAGAAAGAAAACTTTTCACCTATTTCGTAATATTTCGCCAAACAAAATAATGAGGATGACAATAATTAAAGGCTTGTTGAATAACTTAACGATTGAATGTTTATTTCGAATAATATAAAAATGAGGAAAAGCCCAGCGATCCGTCGTGTACCCTTCTAATATTCAGACCCGAGGCTACTTGATTTAAAACCAGCACCAGCACCAGCTGCGCACCAGGCATGTTTTCATCCTCCGATCTCGCCATCAAGCTGGCCGTTTTCATGAAATTTGAATGCAATAAAATTTTAATTATTTTCATTAATAAGCTAGTGGCGTGGATAAGAATAGGGTAAGAATGGCTAAATTCCTTTAACTGATTTTGAGCACATTATACTAATAAATAACCTTTAACTCTCCAAAATTTCAAGAAGCAAATAAGAGAAATGGCGGAGTTATTCGAATTTTTTTACATGATGTTTATTTCTCTAAAATTTCAAATGTTCGATTTTCAGAACTCGCCTGTAACTTTTTAAAGTTAGTCAGTGGCGGGTATAGGAAAAGGGACGAAATTGTTAAATTTTGTCAAATTTTTTTTTGGTTTATTATGTGTAAAAATCTATTTTATGGCACGCTTTCAAACGAAATGAATTGAAATTATCACAGTAAACCACTACGCTAATTCGACCTGACTATGGAAAAATTCAGAAAGCCAACTTAAAAGGCGGCAAAAGTTTTCATAATCGAATCTCATAAAATACACTATTTATTCGATTGGTGCGCAAGAAGGTTTTTTTTCAAGATGTTTTCTTATATTGTTGCAAGGTCCGGATTGACAACGTTCGCGGTCAGCTCGATAATTCGATTTTTGTCAAACCGGACCTTGTCAAACTGCGGACTTTGCCAGAGAAATTTAATGGATCCGATCAAACCTCCGAACTTCGGAAAAAAATTTTTGCTAAAAAAAAATTGATCTTACCGAACCTACTCGAACCGTATCTTGCAGCAAGAAAGAAATTCCGAGCTGACCAGACGTTTTCTAATCCGAGGGGGTGTTCACTCATGGAAATAATTGTATACTATTATAGTGGAAATAACTCGGACTAATATGAAAATAACTAAAGATAATTGGAAATAAAATGGAAATCAGTGGAAATAATCTAGAAATAGTCAAATAATAATAATAATAATAATAATAATAATACACTTTATTGCCCAACAGATTGAAAAAATCCATTTACAGGACAAAATAACAATTGAAAATACAACAACAGTATTATGTACTATATCTTATATCACTAGAGAACAATTTATTGATATTATAAACATCAAAATTTATAAGTTTCTACAATACTCTGCCTTAAAACATAATATGAGAAGAAAAAAACAGAAAAAAATGAAGAACAACACAAAGATTGATAATGTGGAAATAGTAGGAATAATGTGGAAATAGTGGACATAAAGTGGAAATATTTTATTGAAAAAAGTGGAAATAGCGTGGAAATAGTATAAATAATGTGGAAATAAAATGGAAATAGTGGAAACAATTTGGAAATAGTAGAAATAATGTAGAAATAGTGGAAATCATATGGAAGTAATGTGGAAATAGTGAACATAAAGTCTAAATAGTCGAAATAAAATGGAAATAGTGGAAATAATTTAGTATGTGGAAATAATTATTATACACTTCTGCATCGAGTGAGCACTTCCTCGGTCAAACCTGACTAATTTATTAAAAATAATACCTAACAATTTTGCAATAATTGAATATGTCAAAGTCTTGTTTGTGCATGCTATATAGGTATGGTGCAAATATTACGTGGAGAGGTAAATGCTTCAATACATTGATACGAGGCGTGGTATTCCGAAAAGTGTAATTACGGTTTGCGGATGATCTCGTAGGTACATCTAGCTGGAGCATGCATATAATATGTAAAAATTTCCGGGCAATCCGAGGCTCCACTGATGAGTCCATTTAGAAGAGTTATTTCGGATTATTCATACGTCTAGACGACAGACTCGATAGTCCAAACTGTGACAGTAACATTTGGGGGTAACATAGTCAGGTGGAAAAATACCATCCATTTTATAACATAAATGTTTTAGAATGCGTCCTTGTCTTTCTCAAGACCTGAACTAAGAGAAGAATATGCCGGGTCTCAGACGATAGACGCATATTTAAGTTTAAATTTCACATGTTTCTGAAAAAGTAGTTGCACTGCGGAAACCGAAATATCTCTAGGTACTAGTACGGAAAATGAAACCTAGAACCTTATTAAAGGTATGAGTCAGATACGGTTTTGTTGATATGAAGCACGAATAAAAAGAGTTTGGAATCAAATGTTACTGCCAAATCGCGGAAAGTTGATGATCTGTCAATCTGTCACTCGATCTAAATTTTCACGAAGCTGTAAGAAATCATCTAATGTTTTAACAGACAAAATAGTTATTTATCTAAAGAGGGCCGAAGGAAGAAGATTACGCCCGCGGACTTGATACGTTTTAGAGTCCCCAGAGTAATCCACTCTCGCTAAAATATGGAATGGAGAAAAAAACGCGCGGAAAAAACGAACTTCAAGTAACAATGCTTAGGAATTAACCTTAATAATATCCTAAGGGAAAAATGTTTCAAGGTTTATTGATTAAAGCGGTTGCCAATCCAATTAGTTATAAAATTACTTGATTCTACAGTAACGGATATGTATACCTACATGGTCGCAATATTCAGAATTACAGGAAAAAAATTTAATACCATAAATTTGTCCCTCAATTTACCGTACAATCAACAATCAACTCATTTAATAATGTTCAATGTTCCTGTCTGTAGGTATATCTAATTACATGTTATCATTTTTCAATCATGGTAGTAGAGGAGTTTTTTCTTCCAGTAGAGGAACGTGATTGTTTCATCCAGCAGAAGCGATATTTTTAAATATTGATTTATTACACACTGAGATTTCATTACTAAAATTTTATTAGGTATGCAATACTTCACTGGTTCATTACAATATTACAATGTCTTATTACAATAATATTCTATTACAGTCGTGAAGAATTGGGCAAAATAACTCAAAATGAGCACAAGTTAACGAGCAAGTCAAAAAATATTTATGAAGAATTCCATTTAACCGATAAAGGAAAAAAATGTCTCAGCTCTTGTCTAAGGAGGAAATTTTTGACTCTATACGTATAATGAAAATTAAATCATGAATCAAACGAAGAAGAAGTGATTAAAGAAAATGAATGAAGAAAAAGAGAGATACACTGACAGCAACAGAATTACCAGCGAGTGTTATCAAGAATTGGGGCATGGAGAAGTGGAAGTGATATTTAGTTGATGGTATATCTTTACACACTTCCCCAGACGGTAGAGTCACGTGATTTTTTGGTCTTTATGACTTTAATGACAGACAAATGACGTGATTATGTCACATCCCGTCGACTTGATTTTTAGACGTCGTACGGTTATTTGGCGTAGTATTATGACTGAGGGAAGCAAAACGAGAGTCATGGATAAAGCACTGTGAGAGGACATAGAAGGAACTCAAGAATATGCTAGACTCCATTCACATCCTGAAGACAGAGAGTGGCAAATATACAGAAACAGGAGAGGACACAAGGAGGGAACTATTCAGGGTCCATTTTCCAGGATCTCAAGTCACCGATCTATCTCCACAAGACTGCCTAAATGCAGAACTGGGACCCTCACAGAGGATGAACAGGGAGAGTTGGCAGGTTGGCATAAGTCGGTGATAGACGAGAACAAAATCAAATGTGCGATCAATTCCTTTGACCCTACAAATCATCGGGCGTGGATGGTAGTTACCCAATAATGTTGCAGAAATAAGGACCACATCTTCTGACAAAGAGGCTATGTTTGATCCTCAGGGGCAGTCTTGCACTGGGACACATAGCTGAAGCCTGGACCCTAATTAGAGTAATTTATATGCCTAAACCTGGGAAAACGGGACAGGAAGGGGCAAAATATCTAACACTAATAAATCTCATGCCCTTCTTACTGAAGACTTTTGAAAAACTTCTCGATATTAGGCACATAAGGGATGATGTCTTGGCAAACAGACCACTTAACAAGACCAACATGCATATAGAACAGGAAAATCAATGGAATTAGCTTTACATCAATTGGTGAAAAAGGCTGAATATGTATATTATGTGCTTTTTTGGACATTAGAAGGTGCGTTTGACAACGCATCCTTAGAATCAATATTCAATGCTTTGAGGAATAGAGGAATCCATGCAACAATATGCAGGTGGATAGACTGAATGATGAAAAATAGATTGGTTGTGCATCCCTACCTTATTTCGGTCAGGGACCAAAAATGATTAAAAAATGACGCATTATAATACGTAGCTCTGCTGCCCGGGTCTCTGACACAGCAGTAGGTAAAACTTTGAGAAGAAAAAAGATACAGAGATGAGGACGACTGGGACTGATTTAGCTCCAAGCCAAAAATAATGCACACGTTTGAAGCAGTTTTTCTTGAATCATGCGGCAGTGCAATAGTTATTTGTATTGGTTGAGTGGTTAAACTTTTACCGATTGAATTGTGAGAGCCGTAAATTCTTCTTCTTTGTCATATAGTTATCTACGTTTCCACATGTAAAAATTTTGGTGTTTTTATGCAAAACTCTCTATAGTAGAATTAAGTTTTTATTACTTCTGCAGATTAGTAAAGTACGAGGTGATGCAATAGTAAAATAACAAGTAACATATTTAGCAAGAAAGCGACATAGCTTGGTCACTTCTTTCTGGTTCTAAAGGTATAACTAATATATTATGCTTTATCTTCATTCCATTGGTAGAATGATTATACCAAATAATATACCTTTTATTACCTAAAAAAGAAAAAAAACATGACAGCATAAGCACATAATCCAATATCTTACAGTAATAAATACTCCTAAAGACATATAACCAAAAGGACCAGTGGTCAACACTAACGGCTGCTGAGTCCTGAAAATAATGAACCAAACGTCTTTCTTTAATGATTGATTAAACTCCATCCAATTGGCGAAGTATAAACCAGAACCGACTGCTGCACTCTGAAGCAAAATAAATGACCTTAAACTTTATTGTTAAAAGATTAGAAGTTCTTACCTCGTTTAATAAAATTTCTCCTCCAACTGAGTTCAATAATAAAGAAAAGGTCCAGCTTATTATGTGAATTAATGGTGCAACCGGACTTTGCTGTAATAATAATAGAAGTTATTATTAGAATTATTTTTCGTTCACATTAAGTGTAGTATTCGCCAAAATAAACAGTAAGTATACATACTGATAATGAAAATTATTGTATTTATTTACAAGTTTAATAATTAACATTATTTAAAAAATATTTTATTAGCAAAACTGGAAAGCACAAGCGCAGACTGACTGAACTTCGAATGGAATTCAACTTTACTTGGGAATTCAAATTGATATTCCAGTTCGCTTGCGTCGAGAGTTCATTGCATTGCGATTGAATCCAAAGCATTGCGAGACGGGAGATCTCTAATAAAACATTTATTTTTTCCATTTAACATGTTCATACTGGCGATAGTTATATCTACTAAAAGTACACACCCAAGTCAAATGCATTATTTGATTAAGGATACCTCCAATGACGAAAGAAGTAAAAAAAGTGTGAATGCACATTACCATGGAACAGCAAGCATTCATCGAGTCCATAAGTCTAAAATGATTTCCCAATTAATTTTTATATCCAAATTATTTGACGACTTACTCGATAATGTGTTGATGATGCTTCACCAGATGATACAAATCGTCTTTAACAATTCCTGATACCGATAAAGACTTTAAATGGCTCTTCAAGTTTCTCATATGAACAACTAAGTGAACGTTCATTTGAAAAATCAACATACAATTCAACGCTGCCGGAACCACACCTGCGTAAGCAGCAAATATCTGCAATGCAATTATCACTGGCTTAAGAATCATCAAATTAATATCCGGCACGACCCATGGCGGTGTTGGTATGAAATACCCACAAAGCTCCTTAAATCCTTTCGCCTTGTAAAACTCCTCACATTTTGGCCGTTCAATGACTGGAATAAGTCCATAAATTATAATACCAACTGCTATGAAATAATAAAATCCATTCGTGAGCAAACTGAGGATGGCCTCGATTCTGTCAAAGTCTTTTGGTCTTCCAAATTTAAATTCAGAGAGTTCGAGTAGCACTCGAGCATATTGACTTTGTTTAAAATAAAATTCCAAAGATACTAGACTCAAGGAAAATGCAGCCAAACATACAACCACGTCTTCATATATCGCTACATCTAAGTCATCTAAAAATAGAACAATTGTTATTCGAGTGAAATCAAAATAAAGAGCACGGCGGGTTTGGCTTGCACCATAAGATACGCCCCAGGCAGTCAACTTTATTAATACCAAATTAAAAGTCCCACAAAATTATTTATTCTCTAACACAACTACTTATAACTTATAACAATAATCTCCAAATCTAAATAATCAGCTGCAGATCTCTGAGGTGCCATCGAAGTTATCTAGGAGCTTCACTGACATGTCTCTCATCACAATAACGCATTGTCAAACATGCATAGAACGCGGAACCATTCTGGTATTTAGTAGAACTGTCAGTTACACTGTCCTTGCAATATGTCATTCCTGTCATGTCAGCCGAGAACCGTCTCAAATCGAACTGCCGAGTCATAACCACAATTGCAGAATGTAAACAAAAACAAATAAAATTAAGAATCCAGAACACTTCGCGAGTGCTCCCTCGTTATAATATTATATGTATAACAGAGGCGCTATCGAACTGTGAAAAGGACAGTCATCGATAACAATTGAGAAATAAATGAAAACATGAAAACAAAATATCGTTTACAGTTCAGATAACTTTATCATTAGTTCTGTACCCTATACAGTCATTCACACACATAAAAATATAAATAAGCAATGGAGAAAAATAACACGCCTTGTTGTCGACCTAGTTCTTTCTAGCGCCAGCGACGTTAAAAAGATAAAAGTAAAATAGTCTACAGACACTATTAATGAAGTAAAGTGAACCGTCATCAATAAAGATTTACTTTTACTTTTCGGATTTACGGTTTTTAGCCGATGTTTCCAAAAATCCAAAACCAATTGACCAATAATAATTATAAATCTGAAACCGGTTATCGAATGCACTTTTCCCTTAAAACTTTCCTCATTTAATCTTTGGTGTAGGTGTAATAGGAAACGATATTCCTGTACAGAGAAGCGATCTGGGACAGCCTGTATACGAAAATTTTTAAGAAATTATTCTCTCAGTTTCTTTTCTACTTACTACCTACATTTTGTAAAGCTTTGTCAGATTTTTTCCCGCTTCTGTGAGCAGGACGAGCAAAAGTTGAAACAAAACTGAGACTTTGGGGATGATCTGGCTTTACATCTCCAACAAAATTTGCTTCCAGTACCTATTTATTTATTTTTTATCTTGTCTTATGGCCTTGATCCACAAGTCTTTTTTCCAATATTTTTGAAATTTTAACGATTATTCGTGCACCCACAGCACAACACGATGGCTTATTGAAAATTTTACACACGAGCGACGATGATTTATATGCTTAATTTGGACTTGCTGCTAGAGTTTTGAAAGAACTCCACCCACAGCGTTTTCGTCGCGAAGTAGTACGCCTACACCACGCCGCGCTGCATAGTGTATAGTCCTGAATATTGTGCCAGTGATAGCGCAATTCATATTCTGCAAGTGCACATTTTTTGAAAGTGCTCTTTTTTATGAACTTACTTATACAAAATTAAAATAATCAATTAATTAATATATAGACTCACTCGTTTTTACATAAATAATGTGTAAAAGGGACGTTATCAGCAAAATATAAGGAAAAGCGATATTTGCGAACGCTTTGATCGTGTAATTAATTCCAGGAGAAAGTTCTTCGCTTGTCTTCGGCCAAAGAAAATGAAACTGAAGGAATTTCAGACAAGGCCGAAGAATTGTAATTTGTTGCTTGTTTTCAGTGGATACTTCAGGAGAGATCATTTCCGTTTTCAGAAACTACACGTATACATACAGGTATCGGTTCTGCTGAATGGAAAAACTTATGCTCTAAAAATTATAGAACAAAAACCTTCTACTGCCATGAAGCTAAAACGACACTAACAGGATAGGAACATCGGTCATCAAATGAGACGGTTTTTGATTGTATAGTAAATTGAGAGACAAATTTATGGTATTAACTCTATTTTTTTTCTCTCGATAACCCTGAATATTGCTTTGATCAATAAGTATACCTACCCACCTGCATTCAATTCATAATCCTTATCTAAAGAATATATTTCTGGAGGTCGTCTTTTCCCGATCTCTGATTGTTTTCATGCATCATAATCATTTTTCCTATAAAATTTTGCATTGATGTAAAATCTAAATTAGACCATTACACCCAGCTTTACCCAGTCCAATTTAAAAAAAATTTATGGCCAATGGCAACCCCCTACTTGTGACACATGATTGTATTTTTTATTCTGTGCTATACTCGGCATATAGCCATCGAGGTCAGTAAATTGAAGAAGCAAATATTTATTTATTTTATTTCATACTAATACATTATAACTAGATAAACGCTTGGTTACCGTAACTATAAACATATTCCTAACTCCCTTGGGAGTTATATACTGGACTGTTAATACTCCATAACTCCCTCTATTGTTACTATTTGTTTAATTCTGGTAACCAACAATATTTGGATTTCATATGTCATTTTCTATACACTTTTCAGTTGATATATCCATGGTAATCATGCCTACTCAATTATTAAAAACTTTCGTGTAATAATCAGAAAGCATTATTATTCTTTTAATTTTAAAAACCAACAGATT
Organism: Malachius bipustulatus; assembly: GCA_910589415.1. Lineage (NCBI taxonomy): Eukaryota > Metazoa > Arthropoda > Insecta > Coleoptera > Melyridae > Malachius > Malachius bipustulatus. Next base: position 41,119,774 of record OU342635.1, read on the forward strand.
TGGTTTTTATATTTCATTTTGTATGAAATAAAGTAAACTATGTATCACGTAAGTTATTGGATGTTAATAACCTCGGGCAACTTAACAATCCCTCGGGACTATCCTCATAACTCCCTTGATACATAAATAACTATATTTATTTGTTTATTTATTTGTAACAACTGTTCAACATAATATAAATTCCAATTACAGAACAAGGAGAATCAAATTGAGAGCTACGAGTATAAACTAAAGTAGACGTAAATTTTCATGAAACGGTAACCAAAATGATACACACATAGCAAGTAGCAATAGTGTCGCATCTCTCTTTAGAGAGCGAGCTTCAGGAACTTCGTAGAAGGGAAAATGGGCAAGATCTTTTTATAACAATACAGGTTTATTACTAACAAATGGTCTCAGGGGGTTACAAAATAGAAATAAAATATAAGTTCAGTCTACAAAAATCAATTACAATGGGTACTTACTTTATTCTCATGCTGCTCAGGGTCTATCTTGCCTCAGGGGTGCTCAAGGGTCAGCTCAAGGGAAATGTCACTAGATACCTTTTATCACTCACTCGCCCCGTTGCCTTCTAACTTGCTTCACTGATCAATCGATTCTGTCTTGCCTTTAACTTTTTCATCATCGCATTAGGTATTACGAGTAATTCAAATTACTGTGTTAGCATTTTTATACTGCGTTAGCATTTTTACAGTGCGTTAGCATTTTATATTTTATAGAGTTATATACAGTATGTGACAATAGCATGGAGTAGCACCAAATGTAGCGATATTAATTTAAAACGGTGTTCCCTAGTTTAGCATAAAATACCTTATAGCAGTGGCGGCTCCTGGATTGCGAAGTAAGTGAAGTATGTATTGATTTTTCACACGACAAGGTCCGGTCAGCTCGATTTTTTTTGCAAAGACAGGTCAGCTCGAAAATTCAATTTTTGCAAACTCCGGTCAGCTTGAAGTTATTTTTTGAAGATATTTTCTTCAAACTATTATAAACTTCAAAAATATTGCTGCAAGGTCCAGATTGACAACGTTCGATCAGCTCGAAAATTCGATTTTGTCAAATCGAACCTTGTAAAACTGCGGACTTTTTTAGGGGTAGCCGCCAGGTAGAAAAATACCATCCATTTTATAACATAGGTGTTTTAGCATGCGTCCTTGATATTCTCAAGACCTGAACCACAGAAAAGGTACAATTTATATTATTTATACAATTTATTCTATTCTGTGCCTGAACTATTGAGAAGAATCCCATACAGCACACCCAATAACGATTACGGTGTGTTTGCATTGTGACAATGTATCTAGAAGCAGACACAAGGTGACACAATTTTACGATGTAAACGTGCTACGTTTACACACCTTAGGTACATAGGTATGCACAAAGGTTAAACGTCCGCCTCACAATGTAGTCACAGTATTCGATTTATATATACACAAAGTAAGTGATCTACAATGTGTCATCGTATGCTACCAGTGATTGTGTATTATACTTGCTCTGCATACACATTGTATTTGTCCTATTAATTTTGAATGTAAATGTACTATACCGTGTATATGTAGCACTTTCGTCCCGTGTATACACACTACATAAAACTATACTTTTCATGAACTAGGGTGTACTTCAGGGAGATAAAAGTTTTGCAGCCTGACTTTTCGTATTCGTATTTTACCAATGAATTTATTGATTGTTACCTATTATCATTGTTATTTTGGGAACGAAAGGTCGGACTGCGAAACTTTTATTTTCCAGAAGTATCTAGCTAGCTCAAGAAAGGTAGCTTTAAAATTGTTCCATTTTTCCTTCCATATAATATATCTTAGGTATGTCGTTATGTCTTTATGGAAGTTCTGTATTTCACTCTATATAGGTACCTATATGTAGTTACACTATTATAAAACATTATTATTTATGCAAATAAAAACAGAAGTAGGAATAAAACACTGGAATATTACAAAACTTTTATAAAAATATCAAAATCTGTCAAAAACAACATAGTTAAAATGCAAAAATATAGGTATTATACATCGGCAGTCTTTGCGGCAGCCCTCTTCTCAGCCATTCTCCTCTTTTTTTAAATTTTCCCCGATCGTCACCGCCTGTAAATATACAAAATATTTCAGTGTTGAGGGACGAGAATTTTCATTAATTTTCTGCAATTTAAGCAATAATAAAAAGTCCGGATTTATGTTATAAATCATCAGAAACACTATCACTTGCAGATTGTTTATACATATTATGCACAGTGCTATTACTTTTACGTGGTGTATACACAAAATTTAATAGCTATATTATAGGCTCTTCATATGCCTGAAATTTTGTTGGAAAAATGTATGGAAGTCGTTAAATTTAAAATTTCTAACAATCCAAAATTCAATACAATTAAGGTACATAAAACTTATAGGTAATAATCCAACGCGTATCTATGGATGTATGAACGGTAAATCACAATATTCTAATAACGAATGTTTATACAACGTAAAGATCGTTTCATCAAAATGTTATTAATTTTAGGTACAAAAAGCATACAATAATATTAAACATTAAACGTTTCAACATCAATAATAATAATCCTATATAGGAGTAATAACGTATTTAAAAACCTTTACTTACCTCATAAAATCCTTTTCAAGCTGCACACTCACACACAGAGAACACTTCCGAGCTTCGAAATGAAATTAAAATGGCTGCTGGCACTGCTTTGCTTTACCACTCTTTTATAGAAATGCGTGAACACATGGTCGGTGTGCATACGATGACTCTTATGCGCGCGCATGTTTGAGCACCAATGTAGACACAACAATACACAACTGTGGAGTGTATATATTGTTTTTTGTATTACGTGTAAATGTCGCACGTTTACAGAGTGTGTGCAGTAGACACAAGATACACAGTCAGTATGCATACACCAATCTGCTCGAATGTAGACACAACGAAACACAACTAAGGAGTGTATATATTGTTTTTTGTATTATGTGTAAATGTCGCACGTTTACAGGGTGTGTGCAGTAGACACAAGATACACAGTCAGTATGCATACACCAATCTGCTCGAATGTAGACACAACGAAACACAACTAAGGAGTGTATATATGGTGCTTTGTATTATGTGTATACGACGCATTTTTACATGGTGCGTACAGTAGGCACAAATAATATTTAAAGCATCACACATACATATGACTTATACGTTGTGGGTATCATGTACGGACGTCAAATTTCATCATTTAAATAGTTATTTTTTACGTCATATAAAAATGTTTTGAATCTTAATTGCATACAGTATACAATGATTAGACACTGTATCACATAATTATATCGATATAAAAATAGGTGTATCTCATTTGTGTATGTCATTACTAGATCAATAATTCGATCCACATTAACGTCTTTTGTTTCTCAAGTGTTTATCTTGTAGAGACGTAATTTTATTTGGACGTGCTGTATGGGATATGCCTGGTTCCGGGTTTCAGACGATAGACGCATATGCAAGTTTGAGTCTCACATGTGTCTGAAAAAGTAATTGAAGCGGAAATATCTCTACTATAATCTGAACGGCCAAAAGATATAGTAATAAAGCTGCGCGGAAATTATGGGATGGGCCTAGCGTACCTGTCACAAAGAACGTTTCACAGTGTAACAAGAGTCGGTAGTGTAGAACAATTTCCGCTGTTGCCAGATTTTAAATCTGATCTTGAAAAATAAAGACTGTTTTTTACTAAAATTACAAATAAATTTGTAATGTAAGAGAGTAGTAAGTAAGTTCACGAGACTCGTAAAAGAAAAGTAGTTTTACGAAATCATAACTTCGTGCTTGAGACAGGTAACAAATCAGAATTGTTAAATTTTGTATAAAACAAAACGAACTGTCATGATTATTTTGTAAAACTATTTAGGTACCTACACGCATTTTAGGAGCCTTGTGTTATTATAGTAGGTAAGTGGTATAAGTACCTATAGATTAGGTGATTTTCCATGACAAACGATTAGGCATGCTTCTTAAATTTGCCAGCTTATTAACATTTCGCAACTGCACCGCATGATCTCCGTGAGTTACCAATCTTCTTAGCTTTTATGGTTGTTTTAAAATATCTACCAAAACCTATTGATAGTTTCCTAGAAGCAGCAGGAAACATAATTTAATTTCGGTACTGTCTTATCTTATCAGCATTATTTATAAAAAACGTATTGTTTATAAATTCATTAATAGAGGTGTTTTTGAGTCATTAATTCGGTAAGCCAAGCAAATAAAGCGAAAGGAGCGTTCAATCATAATTTTGTTATCTTTCTGGTTTTATTAAAATGTAAAATCGGATCGTACTGTCAACTTTACAACCCAGCATTTCTCTATACAAATAGTGCAGCGTGGTTCAAAAATATTGAGCTAAACCACGTGCTCGTGAGTTGTGAATTATTATGGCGACCAAATCTTCATATTAAAAATAAAATACTTTCTGGCAAAAGTCGTGAAATTATTAATAATGTTTTTATGTATTTTGCTAATGAAAAAGTGAATGGTGGGCCTGTTATAGCAATCGAGAAGGTAGTAGTAGTAGTATGGTGGGTTGGGGTGGTACACCCCAAGCGACTAGGCCACCGAGGGCCCTTTTCGCCTTAACCGAACCATGGTGAAACTCCTACTCGAACCTCCCCGACCTTTTAATAAAGGCCAGAAGGTTGTTGTATGAGAGGAGTTTCATTTCTTCCTCTTGTAGCTCCTCAGACCCAAAGATGTTGAGCCTGAGGTTACTGTATACCTCGCATACGCCCACATAATGGTGGGAGTCCTCGTCATCCATTCCGCATTTAGGGCAGACCGGGTCCCAAGTGACCCCCATCACTTGCAGGTGTCTGTTCAGACTGCTGTGACCGAGAAGGTACAAGAACGCGTGTCCTCGGCAACAGGGGTAAGTTTGAGATCAGTGAGAAGAATTATTGGTGAAAGTAAACAAGTCGGCATTAAATCGCCCAGTACAAAATGGGATAGACCTGCATCAAAAACTGACCTCGATGATTTTGATCAAGGATTGTTGCGAACAATAATTCATAATTTTCACGTGACTGAAAAAACAACACCGTCCTTAAAAAAAAATAGCTCAGAAATTTTGTGAAGATAGTGGGTACACTGGGTCAAAAGAAATCATAAGGCGCATTATCCATAAATTAGGGTTCCACTGGCGCAAAACAAAAACTAATCGATGTTTATTGATGGAGAAGCAGGAAATACATTTCTTGCGACTTCAGTTTTTAAGAAGTATGAGAGACTTTAGGTCTGAAGGAAGAAACATTGTATGTATACAGGGTGTTGATTTTCAAAGCGGGCCATAGGGGATTAGCATTGCGAAAGTGGTTTTTGAGGATTCCTGCTCGCCGTTTAAACTGACAGAAATGGTTTTGGTATCAAAATGAAGCTAAAATTATTGCGCATAACGCTTCATATCAGAAATTAATTTAATTTCACGTTGTTTTCTAAAATTCTTCAGTAAAAATTCAAGTAATTGTTAATGTGTAATCACAAAATAGCATGCCTTGCCTAAACAATAATGACGTTTCTACGTTTTGACAATCCAATAATAAAACTTTTCAAGTCAGTAGGTAATAATAAAGTCTGGTTCTATTTAACCCTCCTGTAACTGGCTACACTGTAGTAGGTTTTCACCATAAAGACTCTTTCTTGGTTTGTATAACTTATTTTTAAAGAGAACCAGACTTTATTATTACCTACTGACTTAAAAAGTTTTATTATTGGATTGTCAAAACGTAGAAACGTCATTATTGTTTAGGCAAGGCATGCTATTTTGTGATTGAACATTAACAATTACTTGAATTTTTACTGAAGAATTTTAGAAAACAACGTGAAATTAAATTAATTTCTGATGTGAAGCGTTATGCGCAATAATTTTAGCTTCATTTTGATACCAAAACCATTTCTGTCAGTTTAAACGGCGAGCAGGAATCCTCAAAAACCACTTTCGCAATGCTAATCCCCTATGGCCCGCTTTGAAAATCAACACCCTGTATATGGATGAAACATATATTCATGCTTCTCACACCCATAAAAAATCATGGAACGATGATACGTCATACGTCTCTAGGTCTGAAACAACCTGTCTCAAAAGGACAACGACTTGTCATCATCCATGCCAGGCGGAGAGAATGGCTTCATACCCAATGCATATGTGCGCTTTAAATCAAAAACAAAGTCTGGTGATTATCATGATGACATGAATTTTACAAATTACAAGAAGTGGCTAGAGACACAACTTATCCCAAATTTACCAGCCCGAAGTGTACTCGTCATCGATAACGCACCATATCATAACGTGCAAGTTAATAAGGCAGCCACTTCGATTTGTAAAAAGGCAGATATGCAGCAATGGTTGCGGGATAAGCAAATACCTTTTGACAAAGGTCTATTTAAGCCGGAGCTCTATAGATTAATTAAGTTAAATAAGCCCATCCACAAAATGTTCCAGATTGACCAAATTTTACAGCTGCATGGCCACAATGTCTTACGTCTTCCACCGTACCATCCAGGCCTAAACCCAATCGAGCTAGTGTGAGCGGATATGAAACATTACGTTGCAGAAAAAAATGTTACACCCGCTTATCAACATGTTCAGGACTTATGTAACGAATTTTTCGCAGCCTACACAGCTGAAAAGTGGTCAAATAAGTGCCGTCATGCCAAGAAATTTGAAGAAGAGCTTATGGCCAAAGAAGATCCCATGGACATTGTGGTGGAGAATTTAGTTATTCAAATGGGAGGCGTCGACGATGACGAAGATACCGAAAGTGACGACAGTAGTAGTGATAATGAACCGCTATCAGATGCAGATAATAGCATATCGGAGACGGGCTAGAAAATACGTAGGTGAATTTGAATTACAAATAATAATTTTTGTATTGAGTAATCGTTGATTCTCCTAAGTCGATTGAGCTATAACTTTTTTTTATTGAAAATGCACATGCACTGCAGGGAAATCCCTATGACGCTCTGGGAGCCTTGCATGAACGGAGATATCGATTCACGTTGGCCTTGAATCTCTGTAGGTTGTATACTTTGGGAAACACGCCCTTTGGAATGCTATTCCAAAGTGATGCGGTTCTATACATAAAAGAAGTCTGAAATAGGGTGGTACGAGGTGTAACGAGCTGAACCTGATACGGATGAGCGTCTGCGGCTCGACGTGTATTTCTGCCCGGTCTTATTCTTGGTGGGATCAAGCATCTGAATTGCTATACTAAATTAATCATTTTTTACTTGATCTTTTGAGTAAAAAAAGTCTTTTGAAAATTTTGAAAAATATGAAAATAAATTCACAAGCTGGTGTTACCAGCACCAGTGACTCACTAAAGTAATAAAATTCCGTATTTTAACATTAATTACAGAACATTCATTTTTAGTTTAACTTTGATACTCAGTGTATCGACCACAGGCATGTTATCGTGTAGTGTATCGATAAGGCCACCTTATCTGATGTGTCGACCTGTCCAGGAGTCAATTTGTGCTGTGTGCATCTGACGTCGGCTATCCTCATTACTTCCGCCCACTTACATTCAAATACCCAATAACAGGGATTGTGTTGGAAAATGGGTGTTATCCTAAAATTTCCGCGCAGCTTTATTACTATATCTTTTGGCCGTTCACGGTATAGTACGGAAAATGAAACCTAGAACCTTATAGGTATGTAGTGGCGTGTGTGAGTCGGACGAACATGTAAATATTTTGAGCCGGAACAAGATTACTTCCCCCCCTCCCCCCGTTTACGAGGATGCTGAACAGGATGCCGTTGTCAGAATTTCTCTTTGGGGTTGCGCAACCCCTCAAAACGGCCAAAAACCACCCCCTAGAGAGATAAACCGCGCTTCAATCCATTTCCCGGCAATAAAACCTTCCCCCCGTTTTTGAGGATGCCCCGACCAACCCCTCCACCGGCCAATACTCACCCCCGAAATGGGTGATTTTTTTTATGTATATGTAGGCCAAACGATGGACTTTTTCGAAAAACTTTTTGAAAATTCAAGTACAGAATCACAGTGGCCATAATTCAAAATTATTTTGGAGTATAAAGAGTGTCCCATATGACAGTGACATATCAAAGTTATGTTTTTTTAAATGGAATGCTCCTATGTTATTGCATTTTTAGATTGTCTGAGAAGAGAAAATAAGATTGCCTTTTATAGTTGGTGTTTAAATTCAGAAGTTTTTGAGTTATAAACAAGTGAAAATCGTCATTTTTTAAGTTCAAAAAGTACAACGAAAACGGCTAAAGATAGAGAAAAACGGCTTACATGTCCTTATTTTAACTTTTCATGTACTATCCTATGATGTAGATGAAATGTTTATACAGGGTGATAAAAAATTTGAAAAAATCTGAGATTTTTCCACGCGTCGCCAAATAAAAAAATCAAAGAAAGTATAAATGTTTCTATACCATAGGATAATACATAAAAAGTTAAAATAGGGACATGTAAGCCGTTTTTCTCTATCTTGAACCGTTTTCGTTGTACAGGGCCTTGAACTCGAAAAATGACGATTTTCACTTATTTATAACTCAAAAACTTCTGAATTTAAACACCAACTGTAAAAGCCAATCTTATTTCCTCTTCTCAGACAATCTAAAAATGCAATAACATAGGAGCATTCCATTTAAAAAAACATAACTTTGATATGTCACTGTCATATGGGACACTCTTTATACTCCAAAATAATTTTGAATTATGGCCATTGTGATTCTGTACTTGAATTTTCAAAAAGTTTTTCGAAAAAGTCCATCGTTTGGCCTACATATACATAAAAAAATCACCCATTTCGGGGGCGAGTATTGACCGGTGGAGGGGTTGGTCGGGGTCGCACGCAATGTCCAGCACCTCCATTGTGCTCAGCATCCTCGAAACCGGGGGGGAAGGTATTTTTTTGCAGGGAAATGGATTGAAGCGCGGTTTATTATCTCTCTAGGGGGTGGTTTTTGGCCGTTTTGAGGGATTGCGCAACCCCAAAGAGAAATTCTAACAACGGCATCGTGTTCAGCATCCTCGAAAACGGGGGGGGGGGGAGTAATCTTGTTCCGACTCAAAATATTTACAATTTTTGGGGTTTTTTTCCGACTCACACACGCTACTAATGAGTCAAATACGGTTTTCTTGTTTGAAGCACGAATAAAAAGAGTTTGTAATCAAATGTCACTCCCAAATCGAGGAAAGTTGATGAACTGTCAATCAATCTGTCACTCGATCTAAATGTTCACGAAGCTGTAAGAAATCATCTACTTTTTTAACAGACAAAAAATATTTAGATCATCGACATAAAGCAGAAAAGGCACTTCCAATTCATTGGAGATATCGTTAATGAATATATTGAAGAGCAGCCGTCCGAGCACCGAACCCTGCGGGACCCCTAGCTGACGAAAGCTCACCAGATTTATGGCCATTTACTTCGACATAATTGCATTCTGTCTGACAGGCAGCTTCGCAGAAGATTCAAATTTCGGAGCGAGAGACCCGCATTATTACTCAGTTTCGCAACCAAAATATTGTGATCAATTCCATGGAATTTCAAATAATAGAGATAGGCCTGTAATTATGAATGTCTTCCTTTGCTCCCTTTTTAAATAGTGGTTTACTCTCGGATTTCTTATTCCATGTGTCCGGGAAGATAGCCTGCTGTTTAATCGAGATATTGTAAATAATTACCAAGGATCTCGCAAGTACAGTTGCACGGTCTCTCAAAATGCAAGGTCCAGTAGTTAGGTTGGACTTGATACGTTTTAGTGTCCCCAGAGTAATCCACTCTCGCTAAAATATGAAATGGAGAAAAAACGCGCGGAAAAAAACGAACTTCAAGTAACAATGCTTAGGAATTAACCTTAAGTTATTAACTTATTATTAATGTCCTAAGGGGAAAAACTGTTTCAAGGTTTATTGATTAAAGCGGTTGCCAATCCAATTAGTTATAAAATTACTTGATTCTACAGTAACGGATATGTACCTACATCATGGTTGCAATATTCAGAGTTATCGAAAAGAAGTTTAATACCATAAATTTGTCCCTCAATTTACCGTACAATCAACAATCAACTGCATTTAATAATGTTCGATGTTCCTGTCTGTAAGTATATCCTTTTACATGTTCTCATTTTTCAATCATGGTAGTAGAGGAGTTTTTTCTTCCAGTAGAGAGACGTGATTCTTTTCATCCCCAGAAGCGATAGCATTAGATACTCTTATAACAGTTCAAGTTAGGCACTTGTAAGAAACCTTTATACGTTTAGTTTCAGTTTCTGAAAAAAGAAATGACCTCTCTTGAAGAAGAAATGACTGAAAAAAAGCAAGAAATTACAATTCTTCGATCTTGTCTCAAATCCCTCCAGTTACATTTTCTTTGGCCGAAGACAAGCGAAGAACTTTCTCCTGGAATTAATTACACGATCAAAGCGTTCGCAAATATTGCGTTTCCTTGTATCTTGCTGATAACGTCACTGTTACATATCATTTATGTAAAAACGAGTAAGTCTGTATTTTCATTAATAGTGGAGAGGGTCTATCAAAAAAAGGCTCCATCCGCCTTGGACTCGATAATTTTTTTTTATTTTTTTTTCATAAAGTTGGACCCCCTCTTCATTTTGGTGGCATTTTCAAAAATTTAATCGACGCCCTGGCGGAGAAATGTGCATGCGAAGACATCGGCAATGGGTTTTTTGCACATAACTCGCTAAATTCAACTCTGAGCATAGTAAATATCCTGTCAAAAAATGAAGAGCTCTCGAAGACGCGTAATTTGAACTTTGACTGGTCCAAATCGGTCAAACGGTTCTCGAGATATCGCATTTTCAATTTTAAGGCCCTTTCTTCAGAGTTCCGCCGCGGTGCGAATACACCGCCGTCCGTGTTCGCGTGTTTTGCATGGAAAAAATCGACTTAGGAGCTTAATTTTTTTTTCATCGACAGACAGCAGTGTCCTCAATGATGCCTGAAATTTTGAAGTCGCTATCTCGATTAGAGGGGGAGGGGGAGGGGAAATCATAATTAAAATTCAAATTGCTATAACTTTCGCTAATATTGGGACCTCGGGCCCAACCAATGGGAGATGACACTTTGGAATGCCTACTTTAAAATGTTTTTTTTTTCGATGCCGCCAATATGGGCAAGATGCCCGCAGAAAAACCGATTTCCCTCCCCCCTTTTTTTTCTTGAAACTGGTTTTTTACAATGAAAGAAGGGGGTGGGGTAAAATTTTTTTCGTCATCAGACGGGAATTTTTTTTATCTTTGATTTGAGACCCAGTAGACCTCGATCGGACCATTATTAAGGTCACAGGGTAACCAAACGCGTTTGGTCCTGTAGAATGGCAAGGATTAGGGTTAGCGGGTTCCGCTACCCGGCATTTTTTAGGGCTAAGTGTCCCCTTTCAAGATTTTCTTACCCCATGTCGCTATCTCAATTAGGGCCTGCACGTGGACGTGTTATGTAAACCAATTAATCTAGCCGCGGAGCAGCGAGAGCCGGTGGCCAAGCCTAGCGCTTCCTCTCCTTTCTCTCTTCTCTCACAGACACACACGCTAGATTAATTGGTTTACATTATCACGTCCGCGTGCAGGCCCTAATTGAGATAGCGACATGGGGTAAGAAAATCTTGAAAGGGGACACTTAGCCCTAAAAAATGCCGGGTAGCGGAACCCGCAAACCCTAATCCTTGCCATTCTACAGGACCAAACGCGTTTGGTGACCCTGTGACCTTAATAATGGTCCGATCGAGGTCTACTGGGGCTCAAATCAAACATAAAAAAAATTCCCGTCTGATGACGAAATTTTTTTACCCCCACCCCCTTCTTTCATGGCAAAAAAACAGTTTTAAGAAAAAAAAGTGGGGGAGGGAAATCGGTTTTTCTGCGGACATCTTGCCAATATTGGCGAAATCGAAAAAAAAATACCATTTTAAAGTAGGCATTCCAAAGTGTCATCTCCAATTGGTTGGGCCCGAGGCCCCAATATTAGCGAAAGTTATAGCAATTTGAATTTTAATTATGATTTCCCCTCCCCCCCCCCCCCTCTAATCGAGATAGCGACTTCAAAATGTCAGGCATCATTGAGGACACTGCTGTCTGTCGATGAAAAAAAAAAATTAAGTCCCTAAGGGCCGGTTGTTTGTACAGTGGTTAAGCATTTAGCCATATTCAAATTGCCTAATCTGTGATTATCTCACAGTTTGTGTTGTTCAAAAGTCAAAAGTTAAGCGGTGTTAAAATTTGAATAGAGATTAGCAGTTAATCTGTGATTTGGCAGTTAATCACAGATTAAGGGAAAATTTGCGTTGTTCAAAGCCAGTTGAACGTAGTTAAGTATGTAAATCTGTGTTTACGTTAATCACAGATTTTTGAGTGGTTAAACTATTTGACTATGTTCAAAGTGACAGTTTGATTTTATTAATTTGTCAATTTAAATCAAAATAAAACGAAAATAACGATTATAGAAGTATTTAAATATATTTATATAATTATCATCTTTTATAATTAAAAGTTTAAAAGTAGGTATATGCATCAATAAAGTATAAAAAATGTAAAATTTATCATCACCATCATCTGTCATCCAGTCTGTCTCACTTTTCCCACCCAAACGCAAGCAGTCGAATGACCTCGAGTTCATCAAGAAATATGTGGGGATATCTATCGATCGTTTTGAACTTGAAAAAACAAAGTACTGAGTATGTAATAGGTATACATACCTACCTTCAATAATTCTTCCTGTAAATAAACTTTTACCTTTAAAATGACGTTTCTTTCATCATTATTAAAATAATTTCGCCTTTTCATAGAACCTAACCTACCAAAAAAGACGATTCTTTTCTCGAATTTACTTCCTATTAAGGTTTCTTATAAATAACTTTTACTTTTATTGTAGGTACTTCTTCTTCTTCTTTAGGGTTTATGGCCTTTAGCTTTTACCAGCTATTTGGCCAGCACATTATTCTTCTTTGTTATGCTGAAGCCACCAGGGTACTCATTGAAGAGTGTCTGAGATGTCCCATCCCCTGGTTGGACTGTGATTTTATTCTTTAGGAAGTTCTTGTAACTTGGTGATGAGTTGGAACTTGGTGTGGGTAGTTAGTAGGGACAAATAGCACACACAAAGGATAAGACTTTTCACGCTTGAGGGCAACGGCCAAGCGACTTTCACAAAACCGAAAAGTTGCCTCGGAAACAAGAACCCAGGAGAGAGTAGAATAGAAGGATCTGTAAAAAATAATTGTAATTAAATATCTTTGTAAATTATTTCTTTATGCCTCGAGATATATCACTGAGGGAGTTATATATGTTGTTGGAGATATTGCTGGATTATATTTTTATCTTGTTATACTCTATGAATTTTATTAGGATTTTTTGTGATTTTGCATTCATTTCTCTTAGTATTGTTTGTAGGCTAGCTGGTAGTTGAATTCCATTATTTGCTAAATCAAAGTATAGGTCGTAGTTTTGAATTTTGTTAATCGGGCATTCAAGGATTTCATGTGATATGTTGCCGTAACCACCACATTCGCAGTAAGGATTTTCTGTTATTCCTATTCTGTGGAGATGAGCTTGACTTAGGCAGTGACCTGATCTTAATCTGATTATCATCGTCAGATATCTCTTATTATTTATTTTATTTGTTACGAGCCATGGTTTTTTAGGGAAATTTTCTTGTATAGCGTTATACCATTTGCCTTTTAACTGGAATTGTTGCTTCCATTCGGTAGACCAATTTTTGAATAATGTACTTTTCAGTTCAGGTTCTATGTCACGTACATCTGGTTTGAGGTTTAAGGGTACATTCAAACGTCTTCCTATGTTTGCCAGGGTATCTGATTTTTCATTTCCCGTTATATTAGAGTGGCCCGGAATCCAGCATAGCTTGAATATATAACCCTCTTTAGCTGCCTGTGATATCGTTCTTCTGGTGTTTAGGGAAATATAATCATCTCTCGAATTGAAGTTACAATTTTTTAACCTTTCTAATGCACTAATAAGAGAATCAGTCAATATTAAATTTTTTTTAGAGTTTTTTGAGATTGCTAAATCTACTCCTTTGCTGATGGCTATTGTTTCTGCTGTACATATTTGCAGAAAGTCTGGTAGTTTTGATGAAAAGGATATGTTTAGTTCTGGGCTATGGATTCCTATTCCTGATGATTTGTTAATTTTTGAGGCATCTGTGTAAATTAGGCTGTATTTTTGGTGTTTATATTTTTCTACATTCTGCAAGAATTTTTGTTCAATTTGAGTGTCTGATTTCATAATATTCAAGTCAAGTACATTGATGTCTGCATACTGATGTTCATATTCAATTTCAAAACATGGAAGCACTTTATCTCTTCGTATTATATTTTGATATTTTGATAGCTCTGGCAAGACCGCAATTAGATTTGGGGGTTTTTTGTTTTTCCAATATTTATTATTTGAATGGTACTCCTGATGCAGTGATCTTATAATGGGAATTAATGGATGTTTGTCGTATCTTATTATTTTCAAGTAAAATTTTATGGCAAGCCATTTCCTTCTATTCTCAAGAGACATTTCTCCGCATTCGGCTAGGAGGACATTTGTGGGAGTTGTCTTCAGTAGGCCTGTAATGGCTCTGAGAGCTTTAAAGTGGGTAGAATTAATTTTGTTTTCTAAGGTTTTCTGCATTGGATTTATTATAATCCCTCCAAAGTCCAAATGAGATCTCACCATGCTATAGTATATGAGTAAAGATATTTTTGGGTCTGAGCCCCACCAAACTCCCGAGATAGCTCTAATTATATTGATACCTTGATTTGCTTTCTTTATTCCATTATCTACATGACTTTTCCAATTCAAAAATTCATTGAATACTACCCCTAGATATTTAACATTGGATTTTCTGGGTATTTCCGTAGGACCTATTCGTATTGGTGGGATTATACTTTTTGATTTCCGTTTTCTGAACCACACATATTCTGATTTTTCCGGGGAGATGCTAAGTTGGTGGTTACTGAGCCACCTCTGCAGTGAATTTAGTGATTTGTTTAAGAGTAATGACATGGAGTTGATGTCAGAACCCTGAGTCATGAGTAACAAGTCGTCGGCGTATGATAGAAGGACTACATCTTTTGGGATTACTTTGAATATTGTGTGGATGTATATGTTGAATAAAAGTGGGCTTAGGGGTGAGCCCTGTGCTATTCCCTTGTTTGCAGATTGTGGGCCATGTATATTGTTATATTTATCTTTGATATATATGTTCCTAGTCGCTAGAATATTATAAATAATGTTGGAATAGTTTTGTGGTATTTTGATCTTGGAAAGGTATTCGTGTAATTTGGAGATATTTACATTGTCATATGCTGACTTAATGTCTAGGAAGCATGCTAAGACTGTTTGATTTCTAGAAAATGCAAGTTGAATAGATGAGGTAAGAAGAGTTATATTTTCGTTAATGCCCATTCCCTTACGAAAGCCTATTTGATGTCTGGTGAATATTTTTGAATTTTCAATGTGCCATTCTATTCTGTTTTTAATTATAAGTTCGAAAGTCTTTAGTATACATGGGGCTAATACTATTGGTCTATAGTGATCTGGATTTTGTGGTTGTTTATTGGGTTTCAGTAGAGCTATTACCAAGTAATTTCTCCACTGTTCAGGAATTGTTTGTGTTCTCAAACATTCATTATAAATATTACATAAGTGAATCAGTGCGTTTGGTGGTAAATTTTTAATCATTGAATATGATGTCTCATCTAGTCCCGTGGCAGAATCTTTTTTTTTCCTAATGCACATTTTTAGTTCATTTACTTGAATTGGGGGAAACTGTTCTGTGGTTGTAGTTAATGAGAAGTCTGGGTTTATGTTACAGCTACATAGCTTGTCTAAAATTTTTTCCGTTGTAGTTTCATCTGGTAACCTACTTTTGTAGGAGGATTGATTTTTGTTAGAAAATTTTTTGATAGATTTCCAAACCTTAGATATGTTTGATTCTCGGTTTAAAGTATTACAGAATTCATGGAATTTTTGTTTTTTCTTTTTCTTAAGGAATTTTCTTGTTTGAGCTATTTGTTTTTTTGCACTCAGGTAGTTTTCTAATGATGAGTTATTTTTGAATATTGCTAGGATTTTTTTCCTTTCTTCTATTGCCTTCTGACATGAATCGTCCCACCATGGGGCTCTATTGCATTGAGTATTATTATTGGGTTTGGATCGTGGTATGTGGTTTTCTGCAGCAGTATTAATAATTGCAAAGAAGGACTCATAATTTAGATTATTTTTTATTTGTGAGATATCTGAATTTATTTGGCAATTATATTCTGTCCAATTAGCTTTGTGAAATTGTCGTTTGTTTGAGTAATTCAGGTATGTATGATTATTGGGTTTGTTGATAGTTAGCATTGTTGGATAGTGGTTACTGAATCCACAGTCTCCTAATAGTTCCCAGTTTGTTAGCAGGGCCAAGTTGGAGGATATTATTGATATGTCTAACGGACTACAGTTATTCTCAGGGTTTTGAAACAAGGTTGAGCAATTTTCATTCAATACTACCAAATTGTTTTCTGACATTAGTTCTACAATTGTTTTACCATTAGCATTGTCTCTCACACTTCCCCAGGTGCTGTGATGAGCATTAAAGTCGCCCATGATAACAATATTGCCTGATAATTTGTTTAATATGTTTTCAAAGTATTTGATGTGAATTTTTTCTTGTGGCGGACAGTATGCCCCTATTATGTTTAGATTGTCTATTTTAATTATTACTCTTTGAATTTTGTTGTTTACGGGGAAAGAGTCAGAGTCAATGATATTAAATTTAATGTTAGATTTTATTAAAATGGCAGTTCCGCCATAGCCGTCATCTCTGTCTTCTCTGACTATTTCATAGTTATGTAATTGGAAGGAATGGTTTGGCTTTAGCCATGTTTCATTTAAAATAACTACATCTGGGTGATAATCCCTCACTAGTGATATTAGGTTATGTTTGTTTGAATTGATGCTGCGTATGTTCCACTGTATTATTGTTATTCCCATTAATAGCTTTGTTGAGAATCGGAACGTGGTAGGTAGTGGGAGTCGGTTAATTCGTTGTTTTCGAGTGAGAGATTTATGTCTGTGTCATTAACGTTTTCTTTGGGGGGGTGATTTAGGGATTCGTCTAAAGTTAAAGGTGAAATAAATTCTATTTCAGGTTGAAGAGTTTGGGAAGAGATTGGTTTAGTTTGGATAGAATCTGTGTTCCGTCCGTTAGGGTAATTCAGATAAAGCCGGTGAGCTGTTTTGTCATATCCCGATAAATTTATTTGTTTTTCTATTGGTGGGGATAATGGTCTTGATCTTTTGCTTTTGATCATAGAGCTTGTTGGGATGTATGTAGTGGGGGTTTGTTTTTGGGTTGCAGGTAAGACTGGGAAATCTGATGGATGTAATCTGAATGGCGGGGGTGGAAGGTAAGTTTTAGGAATTTTCTGAGATGCCTCGAAATACGAAAGGTTTTCATAGGCCATCGTTTTTTTTATTTCTCTTTGTCTTTTAAATTCTGGACAAATTTTGCTGGTGCTTTTGTGTTTGTCACTTTTGCAGAAGTGGCATTTTATCGTGGTGCATGGCTGCTTTTCTTCGTGAGAAGAAGCGCAGCTGTAACATTTTTTTTTGCTGCGGCAATTATTTTTGGTATGTCCGTAGAGCAGGCAAGAGAAGCACTGAGTAACAGGGGAAATGTATGGATTTATACGGACAGGTAGGTTGTACATATTTATAAATCGTGGCAGGATGGTTCCCTCAAAGGTAATTAGAATCGAGCTAGATGGGATGTACTGGGTTGTTTTTTTCCCGTTTTCATCTAAAGTTTCAGTTCGTCTGTTAAGTCTTTTGATTTCTAGTATTTTAAATGGGGATTGGGTGCAGCTTTTTAGTTCTTCTATATCTATATCTAAGTCTATCCTAGTAGCAACTCCTTTACAAGAAACTCTGTGATATGGAATGTATAATTCATAGCCCAGCTTCCTAAGTTCCCTACTTTCTACAAACATATTTGCAGCTTGGTAATTATTAAATTTAACACTTATTCTGTTAGAGCCTTTAGATTCGATTTTAGTACTATCTTTGATATTTAATTTATAAAGATCTCTTGCTATGGAGAGATGACTATAATTTCCGATATTTTTCGTCTTATCTTCATTTTTTGTTTCCATGAATACCTCGAACGGAGATAAGCTGGTTGAACTGTATTTGAGTATTGCTTTTTTTTTAGCATGATCTTCTAATACTTCCTTGCCCTCATTCATTTTGTGGATTTATCTAATTCCAAAAATATTATATGAAAGCAAACTTTGTTGCACTTACCGACGATGATGGAAGGAAGGTCAACAACAATAGGAAGTGTTAGTAATCACCAATATTTTATCGCACTATTAAATATTCTCGAAACTATTTATTTATCAAAATTTCGGCGTGTTGTCGTTACAGTGGCCAGCACGCGAATGTTTATTGTAGGTAGGTACGTAGGTAGGTTTGGTATGACTTATATTAGGCAGAAAACAGAGAAAACTAAACTCTGCAATGTTGCCAACTCGCGTGTAGCTTTCTCAGGTTACCTAACCGCTGATTTCAGATCTTTTGAACAACGCAATTGAAAGTCAACCACATTCAAATTTTAACTATAGCTAACTAATCACAGATTAACTTTTCGTACGAGCAACCGGCCCGAAGTCGATTTTTTCCATGCAAAACACGCGAACACGGACGGCGGTGTATTCGCACCGCGGCGGAACTCTGAAGAAAGGGCCTTAAAATTGAAAATGCGATATCTCGAGAACCGTTTGACCGATTTGGACCAGTCAAAGTTCAAATTACGCGTCTTCGAGAGCTCTTCATTTTTTGAGAGAATATTTACTATGCTCAGAGTTGAATTAAGCGAGTTATGTGCAAAAAACCCATTGCCGATGTCTTCGCATGCACATTTCTCCGCCAGGGCGTCGATTAAATTTTTGAAAATGCCACCAAAATGAAGAGGGGGTCCAACTTTATGAAAAAAAAATAAAAAAAAATTCTCGAGTCCAAGGCGGTTCGAAAGTTAGACCCTCTCTACTATAATTACTTATTTTAATTTTGTCTAATTTTATAAAAATTTGCTTGCACTTGCTTGCCGAATATTATTGGCACTACCACTTGCACAATTTATCTATAAGTAACTGAAACTTGAAAAAAAAACACCAAAATAACTGATGTTAGAGGCCTTATTGGAGGACCTACCCAAGGTCCTTTGACAGGATCATCTGAGACGATACCATACCTTCGGCTGTCTAAGCGGTGTGAAGTGCTTCAAGCAGTTGACTTTTCACTGATTTGTGCAATTATTGTTTCCAGCTTCAGTGGTGAGAATGAGTAGGTATACTCTGCTTAGATAAAGTATTCGGATTCGGAGATAAAATATTCCGTTTTACATGGTAGGTAGAAGGTAAAATATTTATTCAATTTACTACTGTAGCATTCGAGTTTTGAATACTCAATCATAAGCTGATTTTCATTGCGCAATTTTTATTAGATTATCCTCCAATATCATTTAATTTCCGTAAATTTTCCTTTGTATGATTAAGATATGAATAGTCAGAATAGTACCTACCAATTTATTAATATTAAAGGAAAATATTTTATTTAATAATTGGCAACGTTAGGTCTATTGCTTGTCACATACCAGGAAGGGTAGAATAATAATTATAGAAGAAAGGATGAGAGATGACAGCAAGGTACATAAGACTGAAAGATAAAGGGTCGTATAATGCTAGAAAATGTCATTTGGCGTTGTTAACGTAACACCGATGTTAATCTGACGTTGTTGTTAATGTGGACCCTACCTGCGGAGCGGCAGCAGGGCCGATGACTAAGGATCAACTGATATCACGACTGACGAATAATCACTTATCGGGTAGAGCTCGTAGAGTGCGGACTATCAGATTGTTCCTAAATGAATAGTACCTATCTAATTATCGTTAATACAGGGTGTCCCGTAAGTAATGGTCCGTGGTGAAATGGGAGATTCTTGGTTTAAAAATATTACGATCTGACACTACTTGCTCTAACAAAATCTTGATAATAAAAAAGCTACAGGGTGGCAAAGTTGAGATTTAAAAATTTTCTTTTCAAAATATCTCGAAAAATTGTACAGGTATGAACGTGAAAACTTGGGGATAGATGTTTTACGGTATGAGAAATCATAATTTGATATCCGTGTCGATGTATTTTATAGAGGGCGCCACTTAGGTCATGTTGACGACGTAAATGAACACATAACTTTTTTATCCTTCAGGATATCGCGCATTTTATTGTGAAATATTAAAACTACATCATTGATGAGAAAAAAAGGTATACCGGTTGTCGGTCTCAAAAGTTAGTGGTTTTCGAGATAATTGACAGTTAATGATTTTCTCTACTGATACTGTTCAGAATTTTTTGCTTACTGCTAGTAGTTGGAAAATTAAAAAATGCCGAGACATAATAATTTTTCAAATTCAGATAAGAGAGATATGATTTCTCTTTATTGCAAACAAAACTTCAATGGGCAAGCTGCGAAACGAGAATACCTGCCACGATATCCAAACAGACTGCAACCTGATTGTTAATTATTAGTGGACTGTATATTTAATTTTGGTTTATTAAAGAATATCAATTTTCTTTAGTAAATTTTATTTAAGAAGATCAACTTTAATTTAGGTGAACACAACCATATAAAATAATGAAATGTAAATGGCACACTCAATTTTTCACCGTCGATGCTTCTTTCTTAAAATCTCGATGTTCAATGCCCGGTAGCCTGGTCAAGGACAGAGGGCTCGCTACTACCCCTTCTCGTTCGCCCGTGACAGGGTTAGACGCAGGAGTCTCGCCAGGTCCGTCTTCAGAGTTAACATGCCGCCCGCCTTGAAAGATGCTGCTTTCAACAGGTAACATACAAATTCGATTGACTGCACGTCGTTGGAGTCCATGATGTGTGTGAATGGTGACCACTCGTACAATCCCATCATCTCCTGGATGGAGATCAATAACACGACCCAGTTGCCATCTTAATGGAGGAAGATTGTCATCCTTGATGACAACGAGAATGCCTTTCTTAATTAGATTTGAATTGCAGGATTTCCACTTGATTCTTGCCTGGAGTCCTGAGATATATTCTTTGTACCATCTAGCCCACATATGTTGAACTAGTTGCTGAATATGCTGATATTTATTAAGTCTATTTATTGGAACTTCTTGGTAATTCGCTTCTGGAAGAGCAGTCAGGGGTCGACCAATCAAAAAATGACCTGGTGTCAATGGCGTCAAATCTTCAGGATCAGATGAAATGGGAGAGATTGGACGGGAATTTAATACGGCTTCAATTTGATATAAAAAAGTACAAAATTGTTCAAATTCAAGTTTCGTTAAGCCAATCACTCGCTTCAAATGGTGTTTAACGCTTTTTATTCCGGCCTCCCATATACCTCCAAAACTAGGAGAATTGGCAGGTATAAAGTGCCATTTAATTAATTCTTTATTTAAATTATATTGAATTATGGTCGACTCAGATTTTAAAAACTCAAATAACTTCATCATTTCATTATTTGCTCCCTTGAAATTTGTCCCATTATCGGAATACAAATTTTGAGGCTTGCCTCTTCTAGCAATAAATCTTTTCAATGTTGCCATGAACGACTCTGTCGTCAAGTCAGATACGACTTCTAAATGTACCGCCCTTGTGGACATGCAAATGAAAAGACACACATAACATTTAATGAATTTGGCTCCACGAGTTTTTCTATCTTTCAATATAAAGGGACCCCCGTAATCGAGACCCACATTAATGAAAGGAAATGACTGATTGATTCGAATAGTAGGAAGACTACCCATCATATAACTTGCTGTACAAGGATTCACCCTAAAACAAGTAAGACAATTTCTAATTGTATTTTTTGCAGCATTACGACCGGAAATAACCCAGTATTCTTCCCTTACAGTGTAGTGAAGAGTTTGTGCACCACAGTGTAACATTTTCTCATGAATGTGTTTAAAAATTAATTTCGTTAAGTTATGTTTATGTGACAATAATAAAGGATGACGTTTATTAAATGAAATGGAAGAGTTTTTTATTCTACCCCCTACCCTTATCATTCCTTTATTATCTAAAAATGGATTCAACATTAAAATATTACTTGTGGAATCAACAGGTTTCTGTTTTAATAAATTATTATATTCTGATGGAAAGCATTCCTTTTGTGCTAACTTAATTAATAAGACTAAAGAATTATTCATTTCATCAATTGTTAAATTTGGAGTTAAAGTTCTTAGTTCTGGGGGCAATTTTGAATTATGATAGTATCGCATAATAAAGGCTATAGTACCTTGTAATTTTGATAAAGTTGAAAATCTACTGAATATGTTCAAATTGTCGCTGAACAAAACTGTATGAGATAATTTTAATTCTGGGATGATTGCTTCGGAATCACAATTATTTTCTAAATTCCAATTTGCAATGTCATCCTTAAAATATTCAGGTCCGTGCCACCATAATTGTGAATTTATTAAAGTCATAGATGAAATGCCTCTAGACAACAGATCTGCTGGATTATCGGCAGACTTAACGTGATACCAATCACTAGCATTAGTAAGTGATTGAATCTCACCGACACGGTTGGCAACGAACGTCTTCCATTTTCTTGGCTCACCTCGTATCCAAGAGAGGGTTATTGTCGAATCCGACCAATAAAAATATTTGGTAAATTTAATATTTAACGCTATATCTACATTTCGGACTAGTTCTGCGAGAAGTACTGCTGCACACAATTCAAGTCTGGGCAGAGTTACTTGCTTCATTGGCGCCACTCTTGATTTAGCGCACAGTAAATTCGATATAATTTGTCCGTCTGAAAATACACATCTGACATAAACACAGGCCCCATAGGCATATTCCGAGGAGTCCGTAAATCCATGTAATTCAATAATAACACATTCAGAAAACAATGCTTGTCTCGGAATTTTTACATGTTTTAATAGATTTAATTCATCTTTAAATTTATTCCAAATTACCAGTATGTCTGGCGGGATGGATTCGTCCCATGTAATCTCAATCTTCCACATCATTTGAATTATTAATTTGGCCCTAATTAACAAGGGACCCAAGAGACCCAAGGGGTCAAAAATTTGGCATATTGTAGAAAGAATTGATCTTTTTGTAACTTGACTCTCACGCAGGGATATGTCAGACATTAAATAATTAATTGAGTCAGACTGCGGGTTCCATTGCAACCCCAGTGTTTTATTATTTTCATTTTCACCTAACGGTAAAACAATATTGTCTAAATTGTAATTTAAATCCAGTTCTTTCAGCATACTGGAATCGTTACTCATCCACTTCCTCAATTCAAATCCCGCAGAAATTAAAATATTGGTAATTTGTTTTTGGGTTTGAATTAAATCATTTTTCGAATCAGCTCCAGTAATTAGATCATCAATGTAAAAATCGGTTTTAATTGCTTTACTGGCTACTGGATATGTGGACGCATTATCAGATGCTAATTTGTGCAAACATTTTATACTTAAATAGGGAGCCGATGCGGTTCCGTAAGTTACGGTATTTAATTTAAACACTTTAATTTCATCATTTGAATTTTCTCTCCACAATATTTTTTGGAAAGATCTTTCACTTTCATCTATTAATATTTGGCGATACATTTTTGAAATGTCAGCAGTAATCACGTAATTATAAATACGAAACCTCAATAATAAATCTGTTAAATCGTTTTGTACTTTGGGACCGCTAAACTGAGCATCATTGAGTGAAATTTGGGAATCGGTTTTTGCGGAACCGTCAAACACAACTCGCAATTTTGTAGTTATGCTAGACGATTTAATTACGGCGTAATGTGGTAAATAAAAGTCACCTCCGGTTTCACTTTTATTTGTGTCACATTCACTCATATGCCCTAGCTCAAAGTATTCCTTCAGAAATTTGGAATATTCCAGTTTCAGTTCTGGATTAGAGTTTAATCTTTTTTCCAGTGATAAGAATCTACTTCTGGTCATTTGATATGAATCGCCCAATTGATCCTTCAATTTATTAAAAGGAATTTTCACAATAAATCTACCTGTTTCATTTCTACGGGTAGTAGTTTGAAAGTATTGTTCGCAGTATTGATCAGAAACAGACAATACATTATTTATTTTACAATTATTAACGTCTTCTAAGTTCCAAAATTTGGCAACTTCTTCATTTAATTTATTATTTTCTTTGATACTTAAATATGAAACACATTTATTTGCGCTCCGATTATTATCGCAAATAACGTTTCCTGAAATAATCCACCCCAGCTTGGTTTTCTGTAAAACTGGCTGTTTAGGACCTAATTTAATTTGTTCCGGACATAATAATGACCAAAACAGAGTAGCACCAAGCAACATATCAATTTTATTTGTTTCGTTGAATTTAGGGTCAGCTAACTGAATATGGCTTGGAATATTCAAGTTGTTCGTGGAGAATGATTGTAGTGGTAAATTCTCAGTAACTGTGGGTAATATTAAACAGTTGATATTTGTCTGAAAATTATTCACGCAAGATCTTAAATTGATCTCAACTTCGCTGTCTACATTTTTCACATTTTCGCCTACACCTTTCACTGAAAAATTAACTCTATTCGTTCTTAATTTCAATTTATTTAACAAATTTTGAGTAATAAAATGGCTTTGAGAGCCATTATCCAGTAATGCTCTGCAGTAATGGTAATTATTTTTATCATCAGCTACTTGGACTATTGCAGTGGCTAAAACAACCTGCATCGGCCTATTTATTTCGTCCTGCAATGTAGCATGACTCATGTTAACAACAGCTACGGTGGCCTTGTCCTTTGTCTGGACTCTCTGATCCTGCACCTGGGCGAAATTATTATTATTCACAGTTTTTGAATTCCTGCTACTACTTCCACTTCGTATTATTTCCGAGTTGGTAGCAGAACTAGTAGACTGGTCGAAGTTTATGCCCTGTTTATTAGATTCGTCGACTGCAACGTTGTCATATCGACCCTGATCACTTGTATTTAAATAATCTAAATGCAATAAACTATTATGTGGTTTGTTACACTTTATACATTTGCGCACATTGCAATTCCAAGACAAATGATTGTCTTTTAAACAATTTAGGCAGAGTTTTAATTTTTTAACTTCCAAAATTCTTGAATTTATTGGCAATTTTAAAAACTGTTCACAACTGTATATCAAGTGATCATTTTTGTGACAATAATTACAATAATTAAATTTACTTGTGCTTGCCACAAAACTATTAAAATTCTTCTTCTTGTAATATTGATTTTGTGAATTATTAGAATAATTATGATTATTATTTACGTTAGGTTTTTGGATTGATCTTCTAGACTCAATCTTGCCTAATATTGTAATTCTTTCTTTCAAAAATTTATTTAAATCACTTAAATTAGGTAATTGCCCATCCCAATTGTAAGCCTGCCATTCCTTGTCAGTATTACTGTCAAACTTATTTGCAATTATCTGTATAATTAATCGATCCCAACACTCGGTTTTCTCACCTAAATTATCCAGTGACCTCAAATGTTTATTTAGATCGAGATACAAACATTTTATATCCTGACAAGATTATTTATTCATCATAGGTAAATTTAAAATTGCTTGTATATGTTCATGTATCAATTGCGCCTTACTTTCGTAATTATCAATCAGCGCCCTCCAACCTACTGTATAATTAGAATCGGTTACTTGAATAGCCTGCAATATATCAGCAGCCTCATCTTTACATGACATTTTCAAATAATAGAATTTTTCGTATTTTGATAGAGTGTTATCTGAGTGGATGAGTGCATTAAAGGCATCTCTAAATTCTACCCAAGTACCTGGTTTCCCTCTGAACGTCGGCAAGGTTATTTTAGGTAGGGCTATTCGATTATGAATTGACTGACTCCCCACATTAGGAATATTGGAAGATAGGGAAACAGACTCAGCACCAGCACCAGCACCAGCGCTTCCACCTGTGCTACCACTATCAGAATGATTGTTATTACTTGCTGGTACGATACCAACGTCAGAGCCAGATGCATTATTACTGTTAATTTTGTCAATTTTGACGTTACCGCTATTATTACTGCGATCAGTTTTTAATTTAATTTCAATTGCACTATTATATTTTTCACACAAGCGCTTAGCATCAGCTAAGTAATCAAAATATGTATCCTCGAACTCTTTTCTCTCAATTAAACAAGCTGCTTCAAATTCAGCTTGAGCTTTTGCCTCGAGTTTGTTATTTGCATTTTCCTTTTCAATGAGGGTCTGAACCTCGTTGAATTCCTCCAAGAGAGGTTCAAATGCTTCTAGCCGAACAGTTAACCGTGAGATTACCTGCTCGTTCAATTTATCTTTTTCGATTGCATCAAAATAGTTTTTAAAGCGAGTGACTTTCCCTTTAGTATAACCGCGAATTATTATAAGCGACATTATAAATTCAAACAAATTGAAACCGATTAGTTATTATAGAGAGGTAAATAAATAGGTAGGTACCTATATGGAAAGAAACTCACATCAGCAGGATGAAGTCTGTAGTATTATTCTCTTGACTTGAAGTTGGCAGCACTTTATTAATTATTACTTGCACTTTTAATTTGTGATGTTGATTTATTATTAATTTATATTAATGATTTAATAATTTATATTAATGATTTATTAATTTAATTATTATTATTTAAATCTTTTAATTGATTTGCTCGATGGACCATGTTAATTATTAGTGGACTGTATATTTAATTTTGGTTTATTAAAGAATATCAATTTTCTTTAGTAAATTTTATTTAAGAAGATCAACTTTAATTTAGGTGAACACAACCATATAAAATAATGAAATGTAAATGGCACACTCAATTTTTCACCGTCGATGCTTCTTTCTTAAAATCTCGATGTTCAATGCCCGGTAGCCTGGTCAAGGACAGAGGGCTCGCTACTACCCCTTCTCGTTCGCCCGTGACAGGGTTAGACGCAGGAGTCTCGCCAGGTCCGTCTTCAGAGTTAACACTGATAATCGACTATTTCAGAATCTGTATAGGAATTTAGGTATGAATATGGTTCATTTGTTTGCTTTTTTAATATGTCAAAGTGAAAAATGTTTAATTGCCAAAATGCTGGTTATTATCTCAACCTACTGCATTAAGATTTCGGATAATAAAAAAAAAATAGAAATATAATGCAGGAGATTATTAAAACGTGATTGTCTCGAAAACCACTAACTTTTGAGACTGACAACCGGTATACCTTTTTTTCTCAGCAATGATGTAGTTTTAATATTTCACAATAAAATGCGCGATATCCTGAAGGATAAAAAAGTTATGTGTTCATTTACGTCGTCAACATGACCTAAGTGGCGCCCTCTATAAAATACATCGACATGGATATCAAATTATGGTTTCTCATACCGTAAAACATCTATCCCCAAGTTTACACGTTCGTACCTGTACAATTTTTCGAGATATTTTGAAAAGAAAATTTTTAAATCTCAACTTTGCCACCCTGTATCTTTTTTATTATCAAGATTTTGTTAGAGCAAGTAGTGTCAGATCGTAATATTTTTAAACCAAGAATCTCCCATTTCACCACGGACCATTACTTACGGGACACCCTGTATATTGCTCAAATAGTATTAGTGCCTTTTATTAACGCCCACCGTCTACATTAAAATCAATTCGGTATGCTAGAACGAAATATTCATGATTTGACACTGTTGTTAGGTAACATCTCGTGTTAAAAATGTAACATGAACAATAATAGCGGCAACGTTGTATATAATAATAATAATAATAATAGTCTTTATTGAGACAGAATTACATCTCTATCCATAATCTATTTACATAAAGATATGCTGAGAGAAAAACGAAGACGCATCTAGTCTCAACCTCAGGGCGAAGTTCAGCATGCTACTGACATAATCAGCGGACACTGCTCTTCCACTTAAACCCTGGTTATATATACACTACAAACACGTTACAGCGCCCAGTGAGCATGTTTGTCAAGCAAAAGAAAAAGAAGCAAAGAAAAGAAAAGAGAGAAATAAGAACGAAAAGGTAAAGGAAGAATAAAAGAAGAAGAAAAGAAAAAAATAAAAAAGAAAAAGAAAGAAAAAAAACAAGAGAAAAACAGTTAGCCTAGTCACTCATTGGACCCGAAACAACAAATCAAAAACCCTCCTCTTAAACCTGTTGATGTTCGCAATTGTTTTAAATTCGTCTGGTAGGTCATTGTATAATATTCGCTGATCACACTGATTACAGGCTAAGAACAATTCACGAGCTAGATCGAAGCCGAACCGAAGTTCAATTTCGTAATTAATCGGCGATCCGAGATGGTCGAGGTCGACTTTGGTTTCGCGTTGTTAGATGTTGGCTAGTGCCTATACTGAACGCATGCGCATGATCTATACTGTTGTGTTGTGTTGTAACAAACATAGGGTGGTATGCTAGAAACTAAATTTCGCATTTGACAGCGCTGTTAACAACGGCACTGTTGTTAAAAATCACTTTGACATGGTCACGTGACCATGTTAAATGCTTTAACATCGCTATGTCAAATTTCATGTTGACAACGGCGTTAAAGCTGAAATCACCCAATTTGGTATGCTAGAAAGGAAAATCGAGTAGGAACAGTTGAATGTAAATGTTAAATGGTCATGTTACAATAATCACAGCGTATGGATCGATTAATTATTATTAGCTGTCAAATTTTAGGAATATTTTTAATAAATCCCGTATTATTCCAGAGTGAAGTGTTTTTTCTATGTTTATTTTACAGTGTCATCACAACTAAATATTAACAATCTTGTTCCATAAATTGAAAATAAACCAAATAGGTACCTACCTAGTATTTTTATACTATAATTTCAGTTTGAAGTATTTTATAATCCCTTCTATTATACAAAATCTTAATTAAAAATTGAATACCTGACAAATGGTGGGCATTAGATCTTGAATTTACAAAACCTTTCTTCCAGAAAGTACCTATAGTAACTGTAGAAACCCAGCAGGGACGCATTTAGATTGAAAAAAATAACGTAATAATGTGTGAACATACTTTACCATGGGCGGAGTAAATAGGGAAATATTTATTATTTTTCCTGCTTGATGTGTATTTTTCATTTAGATTCAGAATATAATTAAATAAATAAAAAAAAACATTTAACCATGGGCAGACCAAACTAGGTTGGCGGAAATGTTATTTAATTAAATTGTTTTTCTTGCTTGATGTTTACTACTTTGAAACGTTTATGTTTGTTACAACACAACACAACAGTATAGATCATGCGCATGCGTTCAGTAGGCACTAGCCAACATCTAACAACGCGAAACCAAAGTCGACCTCGACCATCTCGGATCGCCGATTAATTACGAAATTGAACTTCGGTTCGGCTTCGATCTAGCTCGTGAATTGTTTTTAGCCTGTAATCAGTGTGATCAGCGAATATACAACGTTGCCGCTATTGTTCATGTTACATTTTTAACACGATGATGTTACCTAACATCAGTGTCAAATCATGAATATTTCGTTCTAGCATACCGAATTGATTTTAACAACAACGTCAGATTGACATCGGTGTTACGTTAACAACGCCAAATGATATTTTCTAGCATACGACCCTATGGGTCGTATGCTAGAAACTAAACTTCGCATTTGACAGCGCTGTTAACAACGGCACTGTTGTTAAAAATCACTTTGACATGGTCACGTGACCATGTTAAATGCTTTAACATCGTCATGTCAAATTTCATGTTGACAACGGCGTTAAAGCTAAAATCACCCAATTTGGTATGCTAGAAAGGAAAATCGAGTAGAAACAGTTGAATGTCAATGTTAAATGGCCATGTTACATTAATCACAGGGTATGGATCGATTAATTATTATTAGCTGTCAAATTTTAGGAAGATTTTTAATAAATCCCGTATTATTCCAGAGTGAAGTGTTTTTCTATGTTTATTTACAGTGTCATCACAACTAAATATCAACAATCTTGTTCCATAAATTAAAAATTACCCAAGTAGGTACCTACCTAGTATTTTTATACTATAATTTCAGTTTAAAGTATTTTTATAAACCCTTCTATCATAAAAGATCCTAATTTCAAAATTGACTACCTGACAACGGTGGGCATCAGATCTTGAATTTCCAAAATTTTTCTTCGAGAAAGGAGTACCTTACTGTAGAAACACAGCAGGGACGCATTTTAAGGTTCAAAAAAATAATATAATATTATGTAAACTTACTTTACCATGGGCGGAGTAAATAGGGAAACATTTATTATTTTTCCTGCTTGATATGTATGTATTTTTCATTTAGATTCAGAAAAAAATTAAATAAATAAAAAAACATTTAACCATGGGCAGACCAAACTGGGTTGGTGGAAATGTTATTTAATTAAATTGTTTTCCCTGCTTGATGTTTACTACTTTGAAACGTTTACGTTTGTTATTATTTATGTTACAACACAACAATGACGTTGAGTTTCGTGTTTATCTAGCTCATGCGCATGCGTTCAGTAGGCACTAGCCAACATTCTAACAACGCGAAACCAAAATTGGCCACGACCATCTCGGATCGCCGATTAATTACGAAATTGAACTTCGGTTCGGCTTCGATCTAGCTCGTGAATTGTTCTTAGCCTGTAATCAGCGAATATACAACGTTGCCGCTATTGTTCATGTTACATTTTTAACATGATGATGTTACCTAACAACAGTGTCAAATCATGAATATTTCTTTCTAGCATACCGAATTGATTTTAACAACGACGTCAGATTGACATCGGTGTTACGTTAACAACGCCAAATGAGATTTTCTAGCATAGGACCCATAGGGTCGTATGCTAGAAAATCTCATTTGGCGTTGTTAACGTAACACCGATGTCAATCTGACGTTGTTGTTAAAATCGATTCGGTATGCTAGAAAGAAATATTCATGATTTGACACTGCTGTTAGGTAACATCATCATGTTAAAAATGTAACATGAACAATAGCGGCAACGTTGTATATTAGCTGATTACAGGCTAAGAACAATTCACGAGCTAGATCGAACCCGAACCGAAGTTCCATTTCGTAATCAATCGGCGATCCGAGATGGTCGTGGTTGATTTTGGTCTCGCGTTGTTAGATGTTGGCTAGTGCCTACTGAACGCATGCGTATGAGCTAGATAAAGTACACAAAACTCGTCTACGGTCGACCGTCAACGAACGTCATTGCCATCCGATCCTATCATTCGCCATTATTGTTATTGTTGTGTTGTAACAAATTGCAGCGCGAGCAAATTTAAGGACGATTGCTCGTCGTTAAAGCCAATTGCAGTGTGAGCGATAAGATTATAAAATCATGGAATGTCGAACGCAACAGTAGCGAGAGCTTGCAGTGCAAGCGAAAGACAAAATGTTGTTTCGGCAAAACGGTAATACTGCAAAAGAAACTTTCACGACAAATTTCTCTAAAGATAATGATGTTGAATAACTTGAAAACTGAATCAAATACTATCAGAGTGCTAGTTACTCCGCTGCTTTAATTATTAAAAAGGTACACCCTTTATATAGGTATCTAAGGTAGGTTAGGGATGCCAAAGAGTTCTTCAGTTCTTATTAACTCGATTTGCTCGAGTTCTTATTTTTACTGTGCTACCTATTATTCTTCTAGGGTAGGTTCAAAGCCCTTGTACTGAAGCTTGCGCTTATTGTACCCCTTTGGATGATTAGCTCATCAGTCCCGTCTCCCGAAAGTATTTCAGAACTACTGTGCTACCTAAACTCTATGAAGAACTAATAAAAAGTAGATTTAGGGTGATAAAGATGTTAATGTGATTTTCAAAGAATAAGTTATAATGTACAGATGTTTAATGAGCAAATTATGGTTTACATTTCCTGTTTAATTAAATCAATAATTATCCTGTCTTACTTTAAAAGCTTTAAATTTGATATATATATTTAAACAATCAGTTTGTTTAAAATAAAGGATCCTTTACTTTGTACACCTGTGTACAAAAGAATAAAATACTTCCGATATCATTTATATCGGGAAAGATAAAGTTCGTGAGTGGTAATTAATTAATTTACTAAATTAGCACTGATCTTCTAGTCCTTCCTCGTCACGATCGGTGAGATAAAATAAAAGGCAACTTACAGTTTCCGGGATGAAGCTGATTGAGGTAAAAACTGTCTTTATTTTGACAGTAAAAAGGATATTAATAACTCCTGGACTTTGCTAGGTGTGGTGCTTAATCAGGCATTGAAATCTCCAGAAGAAAACCAGCAGGTGTAGGGACCGCACCCTGACGAGGCTCCTGGGGTTGAAAAGTCCTAAACAGCACTAGCACCGGGAAAATGTTCTGTTGTTTTTGAAGATCTTCGAAACGTTGATTTATTTCACCATGGATAAATGAAAACGATGCAAGGATGAATTAGATAGTCGAGGAACAGAAACAGGCCACGCTCCCTTTGTCTCCTAGCTCAAGATGGCTTCCTCAGTCACAAAAAGGTAATTAATCCAGATATCAGTAAATACCGGAGAAGGCAAGGTATTTACCAAAGATAAAGGTAAAGATAAAGGTACAAGGTAAAGTTGAGATAATATTCCCAAAGCTAAAAATAAGTAATAATCGAATTAGAGCCTCTCTTCAAAATATCCGTAGTGGCGACTTACCCTGAACAACAGGCTTCGATGGGAGCGGTTAAGAGAATCAACTTTCTTGGTCGACAGGCAGAAAGGAAAATGCTTTCAGTTCCGAGGGGACGGGATCTGTTTCCGCTTTCGATTCGTGAAAGTAGAAATGTCACTTGTCAGATACTGAAATCTGATTGACAGCCGACAACTTATTTGGTTCCTGAAAGGAACTCAAGATCGAACTAAAACGAAACGTGCAACGCCATCTAGTAGTGAATTATCCAGACAGTACCAGCGCCGGGATACGGTGTGGCTAGCCAGTTCAATGATGCGGTCTGCATTACAGGGAGTTGTGGGGAACTGTAATTTTACAATTCTCTACAGAACGAAGGAAACTTTGCAAGGAGGAAAACAGGTGACGTATTCACGTTACACACCTCCCCTTACCGATGCAAGAGAAAATTCAAAAACTAGAAGAAAATTCTAGTTCTTTCTATACCCGTAGAAGGGTATATATGAAGGTATGATTGTGGATGACCAACAAGGACGACACAAATCGAAAAAGAGAGAGAATAGTGTTCTACAAAAACAGACTTTGCAAAAGTTTTCTACCATGTTTACTATTTGTTCAGATAATATCGCACAGTTAGTCATTTTAACTAGCTATATAATATAAAAAGAAATATTTAATTCGCTCATGCAGATTAAATTTATAGTTACAAAACCTTAATGCTAAGTAGATAAAAGAAAATGTACATGCATTATTTCTAGATAACATGCTATCAAGTTGATTATTATTATAAACACTTATAATTAGATATTGTATATACAAGAATTAAAATTAAGTTATAACATTTCGGTATAACAGATTCGCTGTTAATAGAGCTGCGCTGTTCTGTTTGATGTTCAACCACCCATAGTTTTGAACACTACTTCAGCCTGGGGTTTCAAAAACCGCCAACACTGAAGGATTAAGAAAATTGCTATGGGAGTTTTCACACAAACTAAAACTTTCAGAAACAGGGCTGTTACTCGATAAAATGGACAATTAAACAAATCCAGAAATTCTGACTTCACTTAAAAAGTCAAGGTAGCGGGATAGATATAATTAGACATATATACAGAGATTGAGGTATTCGCAAACATATGCGGATGGGAAGAGATAATGTACATAATTTTCATTCCCTACAATGAAAATAGATAGGGAAAGATATAAATGTAAGGAAACGAAATGTAGATAATTCTACTCCTTTATGGGAAAGTTTCGAAATAGATAAGTAGTTGTTCTAACTACTACTAGTTACAAAGGGACAAGCTAAGATAACTGGTCATTGAAAGTCACTTTACGTGTCCTTGTCAGATAAATCTCAAAGGTCATACGGAACACATTACTTGGATACTTCCAATAATCGCTTCAAGAAATCATCAATAATCGTCTGGATTACTAGATAAACATCAAAGACACAGTAAGATAGCTCAATCACTCAGAAAGATAAGACAAAATGGGAAACCATTTTCATCATAGAGATAGGGGGTATTCGATATCAGTGTTCAGATTCCTTTACATCAGCACTGAATATCTAAGGCCACCTTTGCAAATTCAGAACTCGAATTCACATAGATTTCTATTTTCCATCTGGGAAAATATTCGCAGAGAAGATAATGATTAGCCATCATTTCATTATGAAGCTAATAGGTAAAGGTATTAAGGTAAGATAAGATAATTTCTTTTCTTCATTGAAAAGAATATCTAAGATAAACATTAGTCACCATTTTGTTATGGTACTAATAGGTATAGATAAGATAAGATAAGATAAGATAATTTCTTTTCTTTATTGAAAAGAATATCTAAGATAAGCATTAGCCACCATTTTATTACGGTACTAATAGATAAGGTAAGGTAAGATAAGATAATTTCTTTCCTTCATTGAAAAGAAATATCTAAGATAAGCATTAGCCACCATCTTATTATGGTACTAATAGATAAGGTAAGGTAAGATAAAGATAACCTGCTGTCTTTTGTTTGGACAAACAGGGCAGTTTTCTCTTTAGCCTAAGGCAGGGCGGAAACTGTCGGGGAAGCACCCATTAAACCCGCACGAGCGACATTAGTCGATTTGTGAGCACCACAAACCTGACAATTTCGTATGAATTTCTTTACCGTTAGGTCCATTTTGGGCCAATAGTAGAATTCCGATATTCGTGCCTTGGTTTTTCTTACGCCGAAATGGGCCGAAGTAGGGGGATTATGAAAAGACGCGACAACATCATCCCTATTTGGTGTAGGTATGACTATTTTCCAATTGGAAAGATTTGACGATAAGGAATGGTTCGGCTTCAGATGTTTGAGGAGAAGACCGTTCTCAACCGTGAAGTTGGGGTAACTATCTGGATTTTCCGTGACGTTTTCCACCATTTTCCTATACCACTCATCTGGTGTAAGGTCATTCGCGGTTAAGAGAGAGATATTTCGAGAGAGGAAATCTGCTAGAACATTACAAGATCCCTTGCGATGTTTCATCTCGTAATTAAACTGACTAAGTCGTACACACCACCTAGCTAAACGACCTGTGGGTTCCTTAAAATTTTTAAGCCAGAGAAGAGAGGCATGGTCGGTATAGACCGTGAATTTGGTGCCTTCAACATAGGGACGAAAATGCTCTATGCCGAAAAGGACTCCGAGGCATTCTTTTTCGGTAGCATAGTATTTCCTCTCAGCCTTAGAGAGAGTGCGACTAGCGTAGGCTATTGGGTGTTCGAAACCTTCGTCTTCTTGATACAGAACTGCGCCGATTCCATAGTCACTCGCATCAGTTTGTATGCAGAAAGGCTTGGAAAAATCAGGGCTAGCCAAGACAGGGGCCGATGTTAGGCGTTCTTTAAGAAGTTTAAAGGCTTGGTCAGCTTCTGAAGACCAAGTAATAGACTGTCCCTTCTTTCTATTGTGCAAAAGCGCAGAGATAGGGGCACTAATAGTGGAAAAGTCTTTGACGAATCTACGATAATATTGCAAAATGCCTAGAATGTGCCTGACACCTGTGGTGTTGCGAGGAATGGGAGCTTCTGTGATTGACTTTACTTTGTCTTCACAAACACGGAGACCTTGTTTGTCTACAATAAATCCAAGGAAAGAAAGAGAGTCGCGACAAAATTGACACTTCTTAAAATTCACTGTGAGGTTGGCCTTACGTAACCTTTCATAGACTTCGTTTAGAACTTAAAGATGTTTTTCAAAGGTATGGGTGACAACAATTATGTCATCCAGATAGACAAAAACAAACGGCTCGAGGTCAGGCCCAATGATCCTGTCCATGAGACGTTGTTGCGTTTGCGCGCTGTTCCGCAAACCAAAAGGCATACGCCGGAACTGGTATAAACCCCTTCCGGGCACTATAAAAGCTGTCTTTGGACGTGAATCAGCGTCTAGAGGTACTTGGAAAAAGGCTTGCTTTAAGTCTATAGAGGAAAGAAAATTTGCGTCTCGCAGTTTACAGAGAATGGAATCTATCCTAGGTAGAGGGTATGCATCATGGGTGGTAACTTCGTTTAGTTTTCTCCCATCAAAACACATGCGATAGGTATTATCCTTTTTCTTCACTAAAAGGACTGGCGAACACCAGGGGGAATTACTTTTCTCTATGATGTTAAGTTTCAAAAGCTTATCAATTTCCTCATTTAGAAATTTTTGTACTGCCGGAGACAAGGGATACTGCCTTTGCCTAAAAGGTTTGACATTCGGGGTCTCTATAGAATGACAGAGAACAGAAGTTTCTGGCAGCACATCGATAGGAGATAAAATTTGAAATTTTTCGATAATCGGGTTCAATTTCACGACATCTTCAGGAGGAAGAGTAGAAAGATCATGGATTCTACTTATGGTGCTAACCTGGGGTTCATCAAGACAAAAAGGAGGATCCACTCGGTCTCTAACCTCAAATGAATCTCTGGAAAAATCAATAGAGATATTGAAAGCTATGGCCACGTTCATACCTAAGATAATCTCGGGCAAGATAGAAGGTACAACATGAAAACGAACAACTTTAGTGACGTCATCAATAGTTAAGGTAAGGTCCAAGATTGAAGTGACAGGTAATGGTGAACCATCTGCATTTCGAAGGGAACATAAGAGATCTGAATTTCCAGAGGAATCATGGGTTCTGTCGAAAATTTCTTTTATGACTTCTACATCACAAACCGAAATATTCGCTCCAGTGTCAAAAAGAGCAGTGAAACGCTTTCCTTGCATATCCACTGAGATATAGGGACGGTTATCTACTGGATCGGGTTGTAGAATTTGAGACACGATTGGGGGTATCATTTCAGGGGTCGTAGACCTACTAGGTTTATTTTTAGGGATGACAATTGGAGTCCGATAGAAATCAGAGACTCTATTTAACCAGACCTTCCACATATTCCTTTGATGGTGGAGGTCCGCAGTCGTAAAGATATTTACTTTTGGTTTTCGGAGGGGCTTGCGTGGTTTGTATCCACGGGCCTCTTCGAAGGGAGAGATACTTTTGGGTGTCTTGACTCCTGCTGCGTTGCACCCTGACGCGCAGTCTTCTCGTTTTTTGGGCGAGAATAGTTCGGTGAACAAGAGGGACATTTTGGTTTAAAAACATCTTTCTTTCCACAACCATAGCAGAAAATAGTTCTGGGTTTTCGACATTTAGGGTAAAGATGACCCTGGTTAGAACAATTCCAACAGAAAGGTAAAGAAACTTGGTCGTGACCTGCATCGCGTTTTCCTGAAAGACGAGAAGTTGGCCTTGAAGTGACAAAGGAATGTTTTGCCGATGTTAGAATGGCCTCATCTGGACATGCCAGGTCTGAACTAAGGAGGCTATGCACCTTCTTTGAGGGAGGGGGTCGATATTTAGAAATCATGGCCCTATTGTCTTCTAGCTTCTTGCATATAGAGATAATCTCATTGGCAGTTGACACTTCAACCAGAGCCAAATGGTTCAAGAAGTAGGGGTGTAGATTCCGCTTTATGATCTTAAACTGTTCATCCTCTGAGGGAACAATTGAAAGTCTTTTGAAAAGTTCTTTCATGGAGGCTACATACAGGGCTACCAGCTCCTCTTCTCCTTGAGTGCGATGATTGATCTCATTGAGAAGATCATCATCATAAGATAGGGGTAAGAAAGTTTCCTTCAACTTTAACTTAATTTCTTGCCAAGATTTTAACGAACTGGCAACGCTGCGATACCAGGTGAGGGCCTTATCCTCAAATAAGTCAACTGCTGAGGTAAAAAGATTCTCATCGGAAACATTCCGCGAGATTTGCAATTCACGAACCCTTTCTAGAAAATAAATCAGGTTGTCTTTATTAGAGCCTGAAAACCTTAGGTTCCACTTGTGTACAGGGACACTGTACTTGGTACTATTTGTTGAGGTAGATGATTGCGAGATATCAGAAACAGGAGGAACGACTGGTTCATTCTCGTCCAACTTCAGAAGCCATTCTCCCTCTAACTGGAGTGCTTCTCCATAAGCCTC
The DNA here is from genome assembly GCA_910589415.1 of Malachius bipustulatus. Classification (NCBI taxonomy): domain Eukaryota; kingdom Metazoa; phylum Arthropoda; class Insecta; order Coleoptera; family Melyridae; genus Malachius; species Malachius bipustulatus. Next base: position 41,157,918 of record OU342635.1, read on the forward strand.
ATCTCTATGAAATTTCTTAGAAGCATCAGCTTCAACATTTAACCTGTTTATTCGAGCGATAACATGATCCACTCGAAAAGGGATACGTCTGCTTGCAAGATCAGTGAACAATCCAGAAGCTTCAGGAATCTTTTTCTTTAAATCTAGCAAAGTTGCTTTGATTTCAGAAAGATCCTTATCAAAATCGTAGGGTGAATCTAACGCTACCGTAGAATCTTCCCTATTAATAAGCGCTCGGAATTGTTTCCTTCGCTTGTCTTGCGTACTTTGAGGTGTTTGGTTCCTCAACGCAATCTCATAGGTAAGCTCATCGCTGAGCAGGGCTGAAGCGGGGTTCATTTTAGAAAAATGTAGGTACCTACTATAATAATATAGATAGATAAGAATAAAATTTTTTATTTTATTCTAGAGAGAAGACAGTAGTATTATCAGCACAGGTAGGCAACGTAGCACCTAGTGTACCTGGCCTAAATAAGGAAAGAATGAACCTGGCCTATATAAAGAAAGAATAAACCTGGCCTACTTGACTTGGCTGTGACGTTACGTCACCAGTACAAGCGGGAGAGAGAGAGATTTAAATTCAAAAGAATTCCCTTCGTTATAAAACGAAAATAGGTCACGGTATTTAAAAAAAAACTAAAATACCGATATAAGATATAATTTCCTAGTAGAGAGAGAGATAAAAGGTAATCTAGAGAGATACTAAGATAAGATAGGGCAATATTTAAATATGCATAGGTATGTAGGTAAGTATAGATATTCTCTAGAGTCGGTAAGGTAGGGATCGGAAGAAATACATGTCGCCATGACGTATCTTTACACGTAAAGAATTCACTTTCTACGTTAGACGTAAAGAATTGTCGTTGCTTTAGCAGTCTGTCAGTGTAGGACAACGACAGAGGGACACCAGTTGGAACAGCTGATTGATAATTCAGATATTTCGAATTTAACCTAACTTATTTCATGAGAGAAGGTATGAGATAATGTTAATGAAGGAATTATTTGGTTGCAGCTTTCAAAGACAATTTGGACCGCAAAGCTCTCTCAAGAGTATCCTCTTTGCACGGGGTCAAACTTCTTTAAAGCTTGCTCGAGACTTTCGCGACGGTATAAACAACCACCCCGTAACGCTCCTTTTTCAAGGTTACCCCTTAGCGGCAGTGTAGCGGTAAGAAGATAAGGTATTTTCGCGTCACGACACTATTATTCACTAGCAGTAAAAACCACAATAACTAACTAAGACATTCTTAGACTAACATGCAAGTTCATGCAACTATCATGCATCTAAAAAGATAAGATAACTGTACGATATATCTGAGCTAAATAATTTATGACGTTAATATTAATTTTCCATTTACAATGGGAACTAGGAAGAGATCAAGTGCTTTTATTTAATTAAGGTAGTTTCTAATCCAAAGTCTGTGGGTGTATTCGATTCTCCGCCGGGGAAATGCCAATTGCAGCGCGAGCAAATTTAAGGACGATTGCTCGTCGTTAAAGCCAATTGCAGTGTGAGCGATAAGATTATAAAATCATGGAATGTCGAACGCAACAGTAGCGAGAGCTTGCAGTGCAAGCGAAAGACAAAATGTTGTTTCGGCAAAACGGTAATACTGCAAAAGAAACTTTCACGACAAATTTCTCTAAAGATAATGATGTTGAATAACTTGAAAACTGAATCAAATACTATCAGAGTGCTAGTTACTCCGCTGCTTTAATTATTAAAAAGGTACACCCTTTATATAGGTATCTAAGGTAGGTTAGGGATGCCAAAGAGTTCTTCAGTTCTTATTAACTCGATTTGCTCGAGTTCTTATTTTTACTGTGCTACCTAAACTCTATGAAGAACTAATAAAAAGTAGATTTAGGGTGATAAAGATGTTAATGTGATTTTCAAAGAATAAGTTATAATGTACAGATGTTTAATGAGCAAATTATGGTTTACATTTCCTGTTTAATTAAATCAATAATTATCCTGTCTTACTTTAAAAGCTTTAAATTTGATATATATATTTAAACAATCAGTTTGTTTAAAATAAAGGATCCTTTACTTTGTACACCTGTGTACAAAAGAATAAAATACTTCCGATATCATTTATATCGGGAAAGATAAAGTTCGTGAGTGGTAATTAATTAATTTACTAAATTAGCACTGATCTTCTAGTCCTTCCTCGTCACGATCGGTGAGATAAAATAAAAGGCAACTTACAGTTTCCGGTATGAAGCTGATTGAGGTAAAAACTGTCTTTATTTTGACAGTAAAAAGGATATTAATAACTCCTGGACTTTGCTAGGTGTGGTGCTTAATCAGGCATTGAAATCTCCAGAAGAAAACCAGCAGGTGTAGGGACCGCACCCTGACGAGGCTCCTGGGGTTGAAAAGTCCTAAACAGCACTAGCACCGGGAAAATGTTCTGTTGTTTTTGAAGATCTTCGAAACGTTGATTTATTTCACCATGGATAAATGAAAACGATGCAAGGATGAATTAGATAGTCGAGGAACAGAAACAGGCCACGCTCCCTTTGTCTCCTAGCTCAAGATGGCTTCCTCAGTCACAAAAAGGTAATTAATCCAGATATCAGTAAATACCGGAGAAGGCAAGGTATTTACCAAAGATAAAGGTAAAGATAAAGGTACAAGGTAAAGTTGAGATAATATTCCCAAAGCTAAAAATAAGTAATAATCGAATTAGAGCCTCTCTTCAAAATATCCGTAGTGGCGACTTACCCTGAACAACAGGCTTCGATGGGAGCGGTTAAGAGAATCAACTTTCTTGGTCGACAGGCAGAAAGGAAAATGCTTTCAGTTCCGAGGGGACGGGATCTGTTTCCGCTTTCGATTCGTGAAAGTAGAAATGTCACTTGTCAGATACTGAAATCTGATTGACAGCCGACAACTTATTTGGTTCCTGAAAGGAACTCAAGATCGAACTAAAACGAAACGTGCAACGCCATCTAGTAGTGAATTATCCAGACAGTACCAGCGCCGGGATACGGTGTGGCTAGCCAGTTCAATGATGCGGTCTGCATTACAGGGAGTTGTGAGGAACTGTAATTTTACAATTCTCTACAGAACGAAGGAAACTTTGCAAGGAGGAAAACAGGTGACGTATTCACGTTACAAAATAATAACAAACGTAAACGTTTCAGTTTTCTTTGAGTGAATTAATTTGGTTTACTGTAAAAGTATAAATGGAAATTGTCGTGAAATCAAGCAAGAACTTCTCTGAAGTTGAGAGGCAGATTTTGCTAGAAATAATCAACAGGTAAGTTATCAATTACCTAATTATTATGTATCTTATTGCAGAGTGTAGAATACCTAACCCAATAGTCGGTTGTGAATTTTATGAAGAGGGAGAAGTTTTTAAAGATTATGTTCACAATGTTCTGTTTTACAACCCCTTCAGATTGCCAGAGGTGTTGCAGACAACATTAATTTCCTTAATTAAAAATTATTTTTTTATTTGTTCTGGTTTGGCTCTGCCCATGGTTATACAATAATTATTATTTTATTGAGTGTAATATTATCAAATAAATTATTTATTTTACACAAATATGTCTTATGTTGTTTAACTTATTTTATTTTATTGTCACCTACCCTATTTATACCGTCCATGGTTATATAATTATGTTATTAAATATAAATATAAATTAATAAAACAAATATCAACTCCACTCCACCTACCCTTATGTCTCTGACCATGATGACCTGTTATATTTTTTTTGCTTAATTTCATTTTTTATATCCAAATGAAAAATACACATCAAGCAGAAAAAATAATTTTCTCTATTTACTCCGCCCATGATATAGTTAACTATTGTAGGATTTTGACTATGAGGCAGTAGAAGTGGAGTCACTACATTATGCAAATGAGGGTCATTAATCACGCCCACCTGTCATCGACGGGGTCATTAATCACGCCCACCTGTCAAGCTCTATTGTTATCGGGGTCATTAATCACGCCCACCTGTCATCGAAACAATGGGGTGTACTTGATTTATGGGGGACACCTGCATCGGGCCCTTTGTTCGGAAACACAATAGCCTAATTAGCTCTATTGTTATCAAGATCATTAATCACGCCCACCTGTCACTCCTTTTGTTCGGCGGCCCTTTGTCGGCGTTCCTTTGTCTAGACTAATGAGTTCTTTTGTTATCGGCGGTCATTAATCACGCCCACCTGTCAATCCTTTGTTCGGCGGCCCTTTGTCGGCGTTCCTTTGTATGGAATACAATAGAGCTGCACACCTGTATCATTAATTATGCAGAGGCACGTATCGACAAGTTTCGACACGTCTGAAAAATGGCACACCTGCATCCGGTCCTTTGTCCGGAAACACAATAGGCTAATGAGTTCTTAGAAATCGGGGATCATTAATCACGCCCACCTGTCACTCCTTTGTTCGGCGGCCCTTTGTCGGCGCTCCTTTGTCTGGAATACAATAGAGATGCACACCTGCGTCAATAATTATGCAGAGGCGCATATTGACAAGCTTCGACACGTCTGAAAACGGAACACCTGCATCAGGTCCTTTGTGTGGAATACAATAGAGTTGCATACCTGCATCATTCATTATGCAGAGACACGTATCGACAAGTTTCGACACGTCTGAAAACGGCGCACCTGCATCAGGTCCTATGTTCGGAAACACGCTGCACACCTGCGTCATTAATTATGCAGAGGCACGTATCCACAAGCTTCGACACGTCTGAAAACGACCACCAACGGTGAAACCCGGTTATTTCTATTTCTATTAATAAGTCAGTGGCGGTAGGTACTAATGAGGTACAACAAAAAAGTACAGTTACGTGAAATACACTAATTACCTAATTTCGATTATTTTTTCTAATTACCGTCAAATACACTAACTTATTAATTAAGTACCTAAATAATTATTATAAGTAGGTATCTATGCCTAAATCATGATTATAATGTGGTGCACCAAAAGTACAGTTACGTGAAATACACTAATTACGTCTATCCCTAATTACAATTACCGTCACCCTAATCTAATTACCGTCAAATACACTAATTACTTCTCTAATTACAAATAGAGATTCGTTCGGCGGAAATAGTGTGATTATATTATTATGATTATGATTATCATTATCATTATTATTATTATTATTATTATTATTATTATTATTAATATTTTTATTTCAGTCGTTACATCAACGCCAATTCTTATTAATTAAATACCTAAATAATTATAAGTAGGTACCTATGCCTAAATCATCATTATAATAGGTAATTAGAGAACAATAATGGCAGAAATAGTGGAACAATATTATTATTATTATTATTATTATTATCATTAATATTTTTATTTCAGTCGTTACATCAACGCCAATTCTTATTAATTAAATACCTAAATAATTATAAGTAGGTACCTATGCCTAAATCATCATTATAATAGGTAATTAGAGAATGTAGGTATGTGTAGGTATTAGCATATTAATTAAGTACCTAAATAATTATAAGTAGGTACCTATGCCTAAATCATCATTATAATAGGTAATTATGGAGGTAGGTAGGTGAGTAGGTAGCAGTTTTAAATACTCCGTATGGGCCATACAGATGTAATAAGCTAACATATCCGTTATGACTAGACACGCCTTGCGATGTCTATAACATTATTATTAAATAAGTCAATAAAAATAAAAGTCAAGTTTTATAAGATTTTTTATTTTATTTTAATAATTACAATCAATACATGTTATCTAATCCTAACTCGTTAAGTATTACAGCACTATGCTTATTTATCAATTCCTTAAAACAAATCGCTATATCCTTATCCATACAACATGTAAACTTCTTAAGTCCTTGCTTCATTTTGTCATAACTAGCTTCCACAGATCCATCTTCAAGTTTGAACTCGTCTATAAGCTGCCGTAATATGTTTCGAAAATTAAGAGTCTCCAGTTAATCTAGATGAAACTCAAATAAATCGGCCAAGTCAATGAGCTGAGTAACCTCTTCCCTGCTCATAGTAAACACGGAGGAGTAATATTGTATCTTGATGTAGCGGCCTTCAAGAATATTCTCCTCGGATGTGATAATGTAATCACAGACACGGTGCGCCATAGTCGCTTCATCTTCAAAATAGGCGTCGGAGTTAAGTTTTAAATGTTCCATAATTATCACCCAATCATAGGAAATGAACGATATATTCCCAATGACCGTGAAAATCCTCACAATTGGTTGTAGATTTCTTGTCACACTTAACCCTGTACTTACTACCTTATTTTCTTTATTCGACAGGCAGTAACTCGTCGTTTTAATAGTTACGTCATTTTTATTTAATTCATCGAAATACTTGTTCCACGCATCATGATATACACAATCCGGTTGCGGAGAGACACTAATACTTGCCGATTCATCGTTCATGTCAATATATTTACTACGGAGCTCCGTACAATGAGGGAACGTCGCAATCTTAGGAAGCGATATAGGTTCTATTCTACATGACACGGCGTATGTTCTTTTCTTCGTTATAGACGAATCTACGAACACATCGTCCAGCACTCGTTTAGTCGACATTTCGTTCGATGCTAACGCTGTGAAAGCTGAAACAATCTCAGCAGATCTGTACCACCGACACCGATTTTATTCGACCAGACCACGGGAGCCGCAGCTGCCGACGTTCTGACAGATGACAGATAGCGAGAGACGACCGTCAAGGAGCGTCCAGTGGCGTAGGGACAATGACATGATCCAGCGGCGTAGGGACAATGACATGATCCGCGGAGGGAAAACACAATAGAGCTGCACACCTACCTCATTGATTATGCAGAAGCACGTATCGACCAGAGGCACGTCTGAAAAACGGTGCACCATCATCAGGGCCTTTGTCTGGAATACAATAGAGCTGCACACCTGCATCCGGTCCTTTTGTTCGGAAACACAATAGAACTGCACACCTGCATCATTAATTATGCAGAGGCACGTACACTGCATTGTTATGGGGATACAATAGAGGAGTCAAGTTAATCCTTCGCATACGACAAGCTTCGACATGTCTGAAAAACGACCACCAACGTCGGAAACCGTTATTATGTTAGATTTTAAACGTAGAATAATTCAGTAATAGATTTTATTTATATTAGATCCATTTACTTGTAATATTTATTAATGTAGTCATTTTTATTTTATTTGTATTATATTAGCTTTCAAAACTTAGGTAATCTGATATACACTGTATATTTATCGATAGAGGCTTACTAGCCAATGTCACTATGTGTGGAATATCTTAAAGGGTGTCAATAAAAAAGTAAAACACGTAATTTGCATTTTTATTTTATTAAATCAAATTCCTACATTATAGTTGTAAAAGATATAGTAGTAGTTATAAAGTCTAAAAGCTTGGGTTCCTTAAACCGACACGTCGGCAGCATCAATCCAGCTCTTCTCGCTCATACCAAGCCACTTTACATACACACGACGCCCCCGACGCTTCAAGACGCGCTCTACGAGGTAGGTATCAGGCACCGCTGTGCGCTGCAGTTCTTCGGCGTAAAAACAGCCTTGTATAGGCGAGCCCTTTAAATCTTCCAACATGTAGGTGACAGGCCTCGTTGTGTCTCTTACAACTTTAACACGAAACAACTCGGTCGTCCATCGCGGTGTGTAGCCCTTCTCCATAAACATCTTAGATCTGCTGATCCGTACAATGTCGCCTTGCTTGTACTTTATACTGTGGATAGTGGGTCGTTTACGAGCTATAGCTTCCAACACTTTATCCACGTTAGATGCGTTTACATCGGCCGGCTTCATACCGGTCGTGGAATGTCTAGTATGGTTGTAAGCGGCTGTGACGGTGGGAAGCAACTTGAGCCAACGGTAGGAACCTTGCAGATTGAATGCTTTATAGAGACGCTCCTTGAGAGTTCTGATGACCCGTTCAGCCATTGAGGCTTTCATGGTACTATAGGTGCTATAGTGCGTAATGGAGTACTGATCCATCAATGTCTTGAATTTGGTGTTGAAAAATTCCCGACCACGGTCAGATTGAATGAGCGCCGGCACACGCCCTTCAGCGAGAATACTACCCATAGCCTTAGCAACATCGGCGCCTGTTTTGCTCTTTACAGCTCTAGTCCATAGATACTTGGAACAGCAGTCGATAACAACCAAAATGTATCGCATTCCGCTATTCACGTTGGCATACGTTTGAAACTCGGCCAGATCGATTTGCCATAGATCATCCAGGCCTGTAACGACTGTTGCACGACGAGTGAAATTTTTTCTAACTGGTTTGTAGAGCTCGTTAACAATTTTCAGCTTAGTTGAGGCCATGTTTATTAATGATTTACAGGCTTCGGTAGTGTCGGATGCACTTTGGGTTGGTTCTGTTTGGTGGGGGTGTTTCTTTTAACCTGCGACTCGATACGAGTAACCCTTCCGGTAAGAAGTCCTAGCGCTAATTGACTAGTGGTCCACTTTTTATTCAACTCTTGTACCAACTTGTCATGACCGTCGATCCGGGTCATGGCGTTCGCTAACGGCTTTAGAGTATACATACAGCTTTCGTAATTATCGTGCAGGAGCGCACATTGTTCGTCCAGCTTCGTGATGTGCGCCCCCATTCCGTTAGCGTTCTGAATCTGCAATTGGACACTCTCAGCGATTTTAGACACTTCGCCATCAATACGCGTTACATGAGCGGTCATCTCACGCTTATCACGTTGAATGTCAGAAGACATATTGAAAGTGTAACGATTGAATAAACCTTTCAAGTTCACTAACTCCTCCCGGAGGGGTTCCAATTGAACATCAAGATATTTTCTAGTTAACTCGTGAGTCGTCTTGACGACTTGTTCCAAATTGTCCCGGATAGACTTCTGCACTTCTGATTGTATTTTTAACACACTTTGATCAACATATTTTTTAGTAGTAGCATCCGAAGCGTCAGTGGGGGTCCCCAAATTCCTCGCCAGCGCTGTTTTGAAATCCACTTGACGGCCCGTCTTACACAACACACCTACGGCTATAAGCTGGGACTTAGACGGCGGTGTATGACGGGAGATGCGCGGGGCACGCCCAAACTTGTCCATGGCCGTTGATGAAATGAATGTACTCTGGAGCCTAATCAGTAATTATACCAGCCTCACGTAACTCTTCCAATATGGATTCGATCTCGTTGTGATGGGCGTTATTACCGGCCTGCCCTGAGGCTATCAATATCCTTAGACGGTCAACTAACTCGTTAGGATCGTCGTAGTAGACGTAGTCTTTGGCATGAGGTGTAACTAGTTTGTAGCCCTCACCCACTGCGCTGCTGTAGCTAGGTGAATCTCTACTGTAGCGAGATAGATCTGTAGCCCTGGCCAATAACGGTTTAATGACCTTCGTGTATTTTTTCGTGTGGTGCCCCTGCTTTTTACGAAACGCCTCTGTTAGCAACAAGATTGTTGTGTAATGATGCGTATCATAGTATGTGTATTCGTCGGGCGTTGTCTTCATGAAGAGATAGTGGTATAGGGCATTTGAGCCAGGGTACTTCTTTGAACCAACTTGGACGTCACCGTTGGGATGAAATATCACTGTATAATCGCCAAGTTTCCAAGAGCCGCCTTCAATGGGCCTGGGGCTAAATATACGGTCTACACTTTTATCATCAGCGTTCAGGCGTTTAGTTATATACTTTTGAAGCAGGCCGCCAAGGTCGTCATCAGCGGACGTTGTCGGTTCATCATCGGATGCGCCGTCATCCTCGTGGGCGACCTGACCATTGTCTGATGGATCGTCAGAGTCTGATTCAGCTGGCGGTGATTGCGAGCCCGAGGCCTCCATTTTGAGTGTGGGTTCGACTAATGGGCTAGGCCATAAGGCGGTAGGTCTGGGTGTTGATGTGACATATGTTCGCGGACGGGGTACTGGGTACTGTCGAGGTTCTGCCTTGATAATATTATCGGGTTGCGGTCTGGTATGTTTCTCGATTTGTTGCAGAGGTGTAGAGACGCTCTTCAGCATGGAGCCCACAACATCTGATGTCTGCCGCCTGCCAGCTCGCAGATCTAGATATTTCCGTCTAACGGCTTGTGTGTACTGTTTAATATCTTTAGCAATCTTCGCAGGATCATCGCGTGACGACATCATAATAGCTACTGTGGTGATGAGGTCATAGCTGTATATATTTATCAAAATTCTTCCGGTACCGCCCGTTGTTGAGATCGCAGTCTTTAACGATGACCAGCATATCGAACTTGCTATCTTTCCAACATTCTGCACACAGCTCCTTGAACGTATTGAACAACATGTCTGTAGTCACATGATCGTCATAACAATGTCGCAGATTGAGTTCGTCTTGCTTAAACAGAATCACGACGTTGGCATTATCACGCACCAAGTGCTTCGGTATGCATGTGTAAGTCTGACAGAGATAGAAGGTGTCAATGTGTTTATGACGTCCCATCGAAAAGTACGCTTTAATATTAATATTATTTTGCTTATCACAGGCGACATCGTCAAAAATCATTACTGAATTCTCTAGAGCTTCAGAGGGGTCGATGACCATGGTGTTATCGCTGAACGGATAGTATCCTATCCCTTCAACTTGTTTCAATACCCGTTGTAACTGCTCATATTTCGGTTGATACAACGATTTTGAATATACGTATACATTTTCGAAACGGAGTCCGTTCGGTTGATAGATCAGGCTAAGCATAGCGTTCGTCTTGCCGCAGCCGCTCGGGCCTGCAATGATAGCACGTACGGTATCAGGCAGTAGGTCACCGTGACGCACCGGCCTGACCTGGGTCGTCTCGCGATCCAAGTTGAGGATCGGCAGAGCGAACTCGGGATGTTGAATGATACGCATTGCTTTGATTGACTAGCATGCCATCGCGATAAGACTGGTATATATATGAACAGCGCGGCTGATCGGTAATCAGTCTTTATGTTGGACGTCGTGGGTAGAGGCCTCATTAATAACGCCATCAATAATCTCCCGTTTGAACTACATATCCCGAGTTACAAGTTTTGCGGTCCTGGCACGAGACTCGAAGAGCGTTTGCGTAGAGGTGATATACCCAGGAACAAACTTGACACCCTGTGTCGATCTCACGACATTGCCTACGCCCGTCGCAAGGATCTAGCATCTAGACATCAGGCGGACAAAATCTTGGAAGACGGTGCTTGGGAGCGTGTAAAGGCAACAGACTCTGAAATTGGTGAGAAGCCCGCAGCGCTTATGGTTACCGGCGCCATGAAGGTCAAACGGAAACTAGGCGCGGGGTGCCGTTGCCGTTCGTCTAAGTCCTTCGCAGCTCTGGTTCGTCAGATTAAACGTGAAAGACCACCCAGCGATGACACGGACATCTCGGCAGTTGCATCATCGGCTCTCAAGACGGCACGACGCATAGTTCGAAGACAGAAGTTTAACAAACCACGCATAACACCGATGCCTAAGACCGGGGGTGTACTCCCTCTGATACCAATATTTGCCGGGCTGAGTGCACTCGGTGCTTTAGCCAGCGGAGCTGCTGGTATCGCTAAAACCGTTACCGACGTCAGAGCCAAGACCCGACAGCTGGAGGAGACGAAGCGCCATAACAGTCATATGGAGGACATTGCGTTGGGCAAAAAGGGTTCAGGATTGTACCTGCGGCGTCAACGCAACGGCTACGGTCTCTATTTGAAACGTTACCAGTCAAAAAACTAAAGCTGCCCGCCCGTCCCCTGAGTGATGTCGACTTGCTCCGGTACGCTGGCCTGTTACGTATTCCGGCCTTCCGGGGCGTCTTCATGAGGGATCGTCTGCCCTCACAGCCACATAATGTGGAAAGCGGCATCGTCAACCTGGACGTTAGCGCGGGCCCCGGCACTCATTGGGTTGCTTACCGGAAACATGGCAAGGCCGTCGAATATTTTGACAGCTATGGTAATTTAGCACCGCCTCAAGAACTTCAACGGTATTTTCACACCTGTAAGATCTACTATAAAGACGACGTATTTCAACGTCATGGGTACACCTGTGGGCATCTCTGTTTACAGTTTCTGAATAAAGAGCTGTGATCGCACCATTATCAGACAATCATGTCTCGCACATTCACCCTAACAGGTCGCACCAGCCATTTCTCGACGGCTGTCGACCCGCCGCTCCTACTTGATACCGACCGTTATGAATACAATATGGCCCTATTGGCGTTTGTATGCTACAATAGTATACCCAACATTGAACAGGGCGTCAACAGCCGAATTCATGTAACACCACGCACTGGTGTGGGCGTCTCTGCTATTAGCCATTTCTTCGACTTGCCCGACGGTTCATACGAGATCGAGCATCTGGAGTCATGCATTCGGGATAAGTTACAAACTCTCATTGCCACCAACGATCGATGCCGTAAGATCTTGACCGCTTACCTCCCCAAGGACGGTGCACCGCCAGATCCGGAAGATGTATTCACCCTAAAGCCTGATAACAGTACATTGAAATGCCGCATGAAGAGCGCTCTGTTTGATATTGACTTCACACAACCAGACAGTCCAAACGATTTGTTGGGTTTTTCACCTAAAGTCTATGAAGCCCTGCAGACACACGAGTCCGATCAACCCGTGAATATTGTGCGAACACTATCGTTACATATCGAGACAAACATCACCACTGGGGCTTATTTGAATGGTCGTCTCGGCCATGTCATCTACGAATTTACGCCGCTGGTCGACCCGGGGTTTGTCATACGTGAAGAGCCTCGCACTCCAACCTATTTACCACTAATCGACGGCAAGTCCATGATTGACAATATAACCATCGGCATCAAGGACCAGGACTCACACCCTGTCAACTTTCGCGGGGAGAAGATTGTCATCCGATTGGAGCTGCGTAAAGAACCTCGCCAGGATGTTAGTCATTACGCATACTAATACGCGATTGGTCCACCCACAGACGTCAGTTAATGTGCGACGCTCCGCTCGATCACATCATCGTACTTTAGCTGCTAACAACGTCGCATTCCTACGATCGCTTGGTTATAATGTCCGAAGTCCTCGATATCTATACCAGCCCAAACTACGATGAATCGATCGTTAAGGCCGAGGTGCATACCTACCAACCGCAGACACGCTCATTTAGCTATAATGATACTTGCGAGATCATCATCAACCAACAAGACATATGCCTTTTACCGTCCGAATCGACTCTAGTTATTGAAGGTCAATTTGTACCCGGCGCTGAAGGGACCGGCACGTGCAGCTTGACACAGAATGCTGCCTTGTTTTTGTTCTCAGACATCACTTATGAAATCAATGGGAAGGAGGTGGAGAAGGTTCGTGACCCCGGAATCCTTACAGCGATGCGCACACTGCTCCTCTACAACCGTGATGAAGTTAGTGCATTGAAGCATGCCTCCTGGAGCAATACATTTGAATCACTGTTAGGAGGAGACAGGAAGTTTTGCTTCCGCGTCCCCCTTTCACATCTGTTTAGTGTTTTTTACGACTATCGCAAAGTATTAAGCGGTAAACACATCTTCCGTTTCACACGAGCCGTTAGCGATAACAACGCATATGTCAGTTTGCAAGCCGACGGAACGGTCGGTACGAAAACAGCAACCATCACCGTGAGCAATGTCGAACTCAAGATGTTGCATATCGTCCCCGATGATGTCACACGCCTCTCGATGTTACGTCACTTGAATGCTAACAAACCAGTCTACATACCCTTCCGCCGTTGGGAGCTGTACGAGCTACCAGCTCTCAGTAACAGCACAAAGGATCTGTGGGCTGTGAAAACATCACCGGTAACTGAACGACCTCGTTACGTTATCGTTGGTTTGCAGACCAACCGATGGAACAGCCTTCTGAACAATATTACGCAGTTTGAACACGCGGATCTGACCAGTGTACGACTGCAGTTGAATTCCGAGACGTACCCTGCGGAGCCTATGCGCCTTAATTTTGAACAAAACCGTTACGGAGAAGTATACGACGCATACACGACCTTCCAGAGGTCATTTTGTGGGAAGCCATCGTCCTCACCGATGCTCGACTATGCCGACTTCAAAGACCGACCTCTATTTGTGTTTGACTGCTCGAAGCATTCCCCGGCGACGCAGGCGGCCACCGTAGACATTAAACTAGTCTTTGAAAGCAGTGCCAATTTCCCAGCCAATACGAAGGTCTACTGTGTCATCATCAACGATTGTGTGTATGAACATCGTTCTCTCGGCGGAGTGTTTCAGAAAATTCTTTAAATTATCATGTACCATTAGCATTACTTTAATCTGATAATTATCTTGTTAAAGACCCTATTACAATAAATAGCATTTTTAAACAACCTGTGTTTTTTTATTTTTTATTTATACCCATTTCCTTGTCAGGAACGGCTGCTTTAAAAGGGCCTTTTGGTGCTCATATATTTTATTACCTGCACAAGGGACCGACCCATTCTTTTGCTTAATTTATTACCTGCCTTTTTGTTGGCGACTTACCCCAGGTATGATTCCTTTGTTCGATTCAGTGAACGGCTGCTTTTCAAAAGGGCCTTTTGTGTATGGCTTATATTTTATAACCTGCAGCTGTACGTTATTAATACTGTACCTACCTACTATAATCATGATTTAGGCATAGGTACCTATAGGTACTTATTTTATAAGAAATGGCGTTGAAGTACCGATTGAAATAATACTAATAATAATAATATTAATAATGCTGAGAATGCTGAGAATGAATCGATATTAATAATAATAATAATAATAATAATAATATTGTTCCACTATTTCTGCCATTATTGTTCTCTAATTACCTATTATAATGATGATTTAGGCATAGGTACCTACTTATAATTATTTAGGTATTTAATTAATAAGAATTGGCGTTGATGTAACGACTGAAATAAAAATATTAATAATAATAATAATAATAATAATAATAATAATAATGATAATGATAATCATAATCATAATAATATAATCACACTATTTCCGCCGAAGGAATCTCTATTTGTAATTAGAGAAGTAATTAGTGTATTTGACGGTAATTAGATTAGGGTGACGGTAATTGTAATTAGGGATAGACGTAATTAGTGTATTTCACGTAACTGTACTTTTGGTGCACCACATTATAATCATGATTTAGGCATAGATACCTACTTATAATAATTATTTAGGTACTTAATTAATAAGTTAGTGTATTTGACGGTAATTAGAAAAAATAATCGAAATTAGGTAATTAGTGTATTTCACGTAACTGTACTTTTTGTTGTACCTCATTAGTACCTACCGCCACTGACTTATTAATAGAAATAACCGGGTTTCACCGTTGGTGGTCGTTTTCAGACGTGTCGAAGCTTGTGGATACGTGCCTCTGCATAATTAATGACGCAGGTGTGCAGCGTGTTTCCGAACATAGGACCTGATGCAGGTGCGCCGTTTTCAGACGTGTCGAAACTTGTCGATACGTGCCTCTGCATAATTAATGACGCAGGTGTGCAGCGTGTTTCCGAACATAGGACCTGATGCAGGTGCGCCGTTTTCAGACGTGTCGAAACTTGTCGATACGTACGTCTGCATAACTATCTTATTGCCATGAATAACAACCGTATTTTGCCGCTGGTGGCCGTTTTTCAGACGTGTCGAAGCTTGTCAATATGCGCCTCTGCATAATTATTGACGCAGGTGTGCATCTCTATTGTATTCCAGACAAAGGAACGCCGACAAAGGGCCGCCGAACAAAGGAGTGACAGGTGGGCGTGATTAATGATCCCCGATTTCTAAGAACTCATTAGCCTATTGTGTTTCCGGACAAAGGACCGGATGCAGGTGTGCCATTTTTCAGACGTGTCGAAACTTGTCGATACGTGCCTCTGCATAATTAATGATACAGGTGTGCAGCTCTATTGTATTCCATACAAAGGAACGCCGACAAAGGGCCGCCGAACAAAGGATTGACAGGTGGGCGTGATTAATGACCGCCGATAACAAAAGAACTCATTAGTCTAGACAAAGGAACGCCGACAAAGGGCCGCCGAACAAAAGGAGTGACAGGTGGGCGTGATTAATGACCTTGATAACAATAGAGCTAATTAGGCTATTGTGTTTCCGAACAAAGGGCCCGATGCAGGTGTCCCCCATAAATCAAGTACACCCCATTGTTTCGATGACAGGTGGGCGTGATTAATGACCCCGATAACAATAGAGCTTGACAGGTGGGCGTGATTAATGACCCCGTCGATGACAGGTGGGCGTGATTAATGACCCTCATTTGCATAATGTAGTGACTCCACTTCTACTTGAGGCCTTCTTAAAACACACTTGATTAATAATAATGTATTAGAACAAAAATAGAACAGAGTTATTGATAAATAATTGAATGTTTACTCGTGAAATAATGTACCGTCTTTCCGGCTCTAAGATCTCGGTTGAACTACCTCTCCTCTGGACCCTTCCTCGCTTCTCTCATCATCCACCTGGGCTGCCAGTGGCGCGGATCCCACACTCGGCCATTTCTGACTCTCGGGATCGTTGTCACATTTTGGCGACGATTCCGCAGCAAAAACACTGATTGACATAGACTGACCTTGCCATGGCTTCATAAATTCGGCACAGGTTGAAGTTTGATGGGGACCATCGTTACAACAGCTACTTCTTCTCACATCATAAGAATCTCCTCCTTTGATTTTCATAACACGGTAAGGACCAATATATTTGGATATTAATTTGGAACCAGGACCTCGTTGAATGCGCTTGATTGCTACCAGGTCCTCCAATTTATAGTTTCGTGAGCTTCTTCTTCTTAAGTTGTATGTCTTCTTATTCTCTTCTTGTACTTTGAAAATCTGTCTCTTCGCTTGTTCTCTTAAGGTTTCTCTTTCTTCCTGAAATTTTTCTAAACTCTCGTCTTCTATCATTTCTCTCAGTCGTAAGTCATCTTTAGTTCTCATTGACACACCGGTTAGTAAGTTAAACGGGGTCGTATTTATGCTTCTCTGGAAAGTAGAATTAATATGCGTCTGAACCTTGTCAACGTGTTGATACCATTTACCAGGGTTTTCAGATGATAACTTGGACAAAATTGGTATTATAATTCTATTGATTCTTTCAATTTGGCCGTTTGCTCGAGCCAAACCAGTCGTTATTTTCATATGTCTGATTCCTTCTTCAGCACAGTACTCAGAAAATTCATGCGACGTAAAAGCTGTCCCTCTGTCCGAAATTATTTGTATTGGACTGCCAAACGTTTTCTTTTGCAATTCTAGCTTGCTGATTACCTCTCTTGACGTCGTAGACTTGACAGGATACAACCATACGAATTTAGTGAAACTATCGACCACTGCAAAGATATGATTGTAGTTCTTATTCGTAGAAGTCAAAGGTCCTAAATGGTCAACATGGTAAGTATGTAGAGGCTTATCTTCTTTGAATAGAGTGTGGAGAACTCCTTCTTGTTTACCTGCTTTACTATTAAAGATGATGCATTTCAGGCAATTATTGATGCATTCTTCGACTTTCTTCGTTAAATTTGGAATGAAATAGTCGCGTTTGATCATTTCCACAACTTTCCTAGTTGCAAAATGGCCATGCTCGTGTGCTTTCTTGATTATATCGTCTTGAAGTTTTTCAGGTACCAATAAAACTGATTGTCCGTTCACAATCTTGCATACTAGACCATCCTGGTGAACATCAATATCTGGATCCTTGTTCTTCAGTAACTCTTGTATGTAGGGATCGTCTTTCTGTAGTTTTCTGATGCGCGGAACTATTTCATCTTGATTTGCGCTAGGCGTAAGGCAAATCATAACGGCACGAGATAACGCGTCGACATGTTTCATTTTCGTTGCACTACGATGCTCCATTACATAATGATAGTCTGCCAAAAATAATAGCCACCGAGCTACACGCGAGGATACTTCTTTTTTATTAATCGTCTTCTCAAAAGCACTGCAGTCTGTAACAATTTTAAAATCAAGTCCAATAAGGTAGACACGTAACCTCTTCAAACTAAACACAATTGCTAACGCCTCCAACTCGTAACTCGAATAGTTTTGCTCTGCTGACGTAGTTTTACGCGACACATAGTATACCGGGTGAAAACAACCGTCTTCTGGTGCTTTTTGCATTAGAATTCCTGCTATTGCGTATTTCGAAGCATCTGTATGAATCTCAGTCTCATAACGCGGATTGTAAATTCGTAACACTGGTTCACTTGCTAATATTTCTTTCAATGTCTCGTAAGCTTGTATTTCCTTTTCACCGAATACAATAACTGAGTCTTTTTTCAGCAGGTCACTAAGAGGTTTAGATATCTTAGCATAGTCTTTTATATGTTTCCGGAAATGTCCCGTAAGACCTAAAAAAGCTTGAATAGTCTTTCGATCGAAAGGTTGAGGAAACCTTATAACACTTTCCACCTTATCTCGCGACGGCACTACCGATCCGTTTGTGATGTCATAACCGAGAAAAGTTATTTTCTTCTTCAGGAACTGGCACTTTCTAAAGTTGATCTGCAAACCGTAGTCTGAACATGTCTTGAACACGAGTCTTAACTTCTCAACAGCTTCGTCCTCTTCTTTGGCTGGGATGACCACATCATCCATATACGGGAAAGCTATGTTGTCATTGATCAACTGTCGAAAAATGCTGTAGATATATTTGCAAAAAAACGGCGGGTGAATTGCACAAACCAAATGGTACACGTTTAAATTGCCACTGTCCATGGTGAGTGATAAACGAAGTGAATTTACGACTTTTTTCGCAAACAGAAACATGGAAGAAGCCATTCTTCAAATCGATTGTGGAGTACCATTTTGCATCTTGGAGTCTGTCAATTACGTCTTCCATAAGCGGCATGGGATATCGATCTTTCATAATAATTCTGTTGATATCTCTATAATCTACACAAAGTCTGTATCCGTTGTCTTTTTTGCGCACTAAAACGATGGGACTTGCATATTCGGAAGTGCTTTGTTCAATAACATCTTCTTCAAGCCATTGCTCGATTTGTTTTTCGACTTCTAGTCTTTCAGTTAATGGTAAACGTCTGGGTCTGTGATTAATTATTGTATCTTCTTTAACAATTATCTTCATCACCACGTCAACTTTTTTAATTTCTTCAGGTATTCTGTAGTCTTCTACTAGCTCTATAATTTTATTCTTGTTTTCTATCGTTACTTCTTCGCCAATATTCAGTTCGTTTTCTTCAATCTGTATCTTCATTATAGCCGCTTCCTCATCGTCGTCTATCTTCTTGATCATTATTCCGTTTCGGTTGATAGTCAGTTCAGCTTGTTTTAATATAGGACTTCCAATGACAGCAGAAACTTTCGTACAATCATTAGACACGACATAAATATCTAAGTTAAACTTGCAGTCATCAATCGTTACATCGGCGTTGAAATATCCAAAAGGTTTCACTTGATTCTGGCCAAATCCATTCAATAACAGCGTAGAATTTCTTAGGTTAGGTTTTCCAATTTCTACATACACATCTTCACGAATAAGATTCACTTGACTGCCAGTGTCAATTAGTGCTAATACTTTTAATTCGTTAATGAGTATAAATTTGCTCACCTTGTCAGTATTTACGAGTTTGCTTTCTGTCAAGGAGTTTGCTGACGCGCTGTTGCTCTTCGTTTGCTGACACTCCCTTGACTTGTGCCCAAAGTTGTTGCACTTGAAACATTTTGCACCCTTTTCTTTGTTTATGCAGTCGTTTGATCTATGACCTATTTCACCACAGTTGAAGCAACGTATCACAGGTGTTGGATATTCACTTCTTCTGTCCTCGTTTGATTGACGCTTTTCTCTTTCTATTGGAATGGAAGGTCCTCTTCTACTTTCGTTTCTTCTGTCACCCAATTTACGATTTTGCATGCAGTTTTGCTTAATGTTTTCATAAATCTTTACCTTTTCTTTGAATTCTCTGAAGGTCTTGGCGCCATATAGTATAATCTTGTTAGTTGGTTCATCGTAAATTCCGTCTATGGTGTACTGAATGATCGTTTCCGCATCTAAAGCTGCTCTGCTTCCGATTTCCTTCATCGTTAACACGTATTCTTGAACAGATTCGTCACGCCTCTTTTTCCTGTCCATCAGTAACTTATGAACTTGTGCACTGCTCAACTTTACTTCGAACTCTTCTATTAATAAAGATTTAAGCTTGGACCAAGTTTGAATGCCATTTTCAGATTGCACAAATAACTTTGCCAATCCTGTTAATCTTTTCTTAGCATAAATAAGCTTCTGTAAGTCATTCCAGTGAGTAACTTCAGCTATCTCCTCAAAATCTGTTATCCATTTCTTCACCGGATAATCACCTCTGCCATCGAACTCTCTGATGCTATCTTCAACATCTCTGAATGATAAAGAGAATGTTTCCATCTTTCGCACTACTTCTTTTTGTTGTACTCTTCTTTTATCTTCTTTATGACTCTTTGAGTCGTCTGAATTTTCGACGTCGCTAGTAGTTTTTCTTCGATACCTGGACTCATAATTTGCTGTAACATCATCTTCTGAGTCTGATGACATCATCTGTCTATTTCCTCTATTCGTCTTATTATAATTTTCTTTAAACCTGTCTTTAGTAGTAGTCTTTCTAGAGAGATCTATTTTCGCTGACATTTCACCTTTTTCTCCGTCTTCGTCTTCATTAGACTGTTTGTTTCCTGCTGCATCTTTATCTTCGTCTTCTGAACTCTTCTCTTTTTGCTGTTTATCAGTTTTTGAATCATTTGCTTCATCTTTTTCATTTTCATCGTCTTCGTCTTCGTCTTCAATCTCTTCAACTAGGTGATTCAAATCTGTTAAACAATCGCAAATTCGTTTGCAGAGTATTTCCCCTTCTCCTGTATGATCAATGCATAAGAAGTTGCACATAATTACCAAATCATTGTCAGTGAAAGAATCTCTTATATATTCCAACTTCGCCTCATAGTCTTTTGAATTCAACTGAAATCCAAAGCCGGTAAAATTCCTCAAACGTTCCCTGTTCTTTCTATCACCAACTTCTTCAAAAATTAATTGATGAATCATCTTAATCACTTTAACACTGCTACACTTAATTTTTCTTTTAATACCATCAAAATTTTTCAACGCTTCCATTTTTATTATTTAATTTTGTAACGCCACTGACTTCTTGAATTGCACGGACGAGTTATGAACGAAATACCGGTCACCCAGTCCAGCCAGACGCGACAAGGACACGAAGCACTACCACCACCACCAGCACCGACCGACCGACTCGAACCCTACAGCCAGCTACTGCGTAGGTATGGGTTGGGTAAACTATGCACTCCGCACTTTACAATTCTTCAAAAACTTTAACGACTCCTTGAACAATCGCGGCGAGCCCCCAGTTTGTAGGATTTTGACTATGAGGCCTTCTTAAAACACACTTGATTAATAATAATGTATTAGAACAAAAATAGAACAGAGTTATTGATAAATAATTGAATGTTTACTCGTGAAATAATGTACCGTCTTTCCGGCTCTAAGATCTCGGTTGAACTACCTCTCCTCTGGACCCTTCCTCGCTTCTCTCATCATCCACCTGGGCTGCCAGTGGCGCGGATCCCACACTATTATATAATTTTTTGAATCTAAATGCGTCCCTGCTGTGTTTCTGTAGTTAGGACTACTTTCTTGAAGAAAAATTTTGGAAATAAATTATAGTATAAAAATACTTGGTACTAATTTTGGTAAATTTTTAACTTATGGAACAAGATTGTTGATATTTAGTTGTAATTGCACTGTAAATAAACATAGAAAAAACACTTCACTTAGGAATAATACGGGATTTATTAAAAATCTTCCTAAAATTTGACAGCTAATAATAATAATTAATCGATCCATACCCTGTGATTATTGTAACATGGCCATTTAGCATTGACATTCAACTGTTCCTACTCGATTTTCCTTTCTAGTATACCAAATTGGGTGATTTCAGCTTTAACGCCGTTGTCAACATGAAATTTGACATGGCGATGTTAAAGCATTTAACATGGTCACGTGACCATGTCAAAGTGATTTTTAACAACAGTGCCGTTGTTAACAGCGCTGTCAAAGGCGAAATTTAGTTTCTAGCATACCACCCATAAACGTTTCAAAGTAGTAAACATCAAGCAAGAAAAACAATTTAATTAAATAACATTTCCACCAACCTAGTTTGGTCTGCCCATGGTTAAATGGTTTTTTATTTATTTAATTTTATTCTGAATCTAAATGGAAAATACACATCAAGCAGGAAAAATAATACATATTTCCCTATTTACTCCGCCCATGGTAAAGTATGTTCACACATTACGGGTCGTATGCTAGAAAATATCATTTGGCGTTGTTAACGTAACACCGATGTCAATCTGACGTTGTTGTTAAAATCGATTCGGTATGCTAGAAAGAAATATTCATGATTTGACACTGTTGTTAGGTAACATCATCATGTTAAAAATGTAACATGAACAATAGCGGCAACGTTGTATATTAGCTGATTACAGGCTAAGAACAATTCACGAGCTAGATCGAACCCGAACCGAAGTTCCATTTCGTAATAAATCGGCGATCCGAGATGGTCGTGGTTGATTTTGGTCTCGCGTTGTTAGATGTTGGCTAGTGCCTACTGAACGCATGCGTATGAGCTAGATAAACACGAAACTCGTCTACCGTCGACCGTCAACGAACGTCATTTTGCCATCCGATCCGATCCCCATTCGCCATTATTGTTATTGTTGTGTTGTAACAAATAATAACAAACGTAAACGTTTCAGTTTTCTTTGAGTGAATTAATTTGGTTTACTGTAAAAGTATAAATGTGTCGTGAAATCAAGAAAGAACTTCTCTGAAGTTGAGAGGCAGATTTTGCTAGAAATAATCAACAGGTAAGTTATCAATTACCTAATTATTATGTATCTTATTGCAGAGTGTAGAATACCTAACCAAACCTAACCCAATGGTCGGTTGAGAATTTTATGAAGAGGGAAAAGTTTTTAAAGATTATGTTCACAATGTTCTGTTTTAAAACCCCTTCAGATTGCCAGAGGTGTTGCAGACAACATTATTTTCCTTAATTAAAAATTATTTTTTCATTTGTTCTGGTTTGGCTCTGCCCATGGTTATACAATAATTATTATTTTATTGAGTGTAATATTATCAAATATAATTATTTATTTTACACAAATATGTCTTATGTTGTTTAACTTATTTTATTTTATTGTCACCTATCCTATTTATGCCGCCCATGGTTATATAATTATGTTATTAAATATAAATATAAATCAATAAAACAAATTTTGTTTTATTTATTCTGAATCTAAATGAAGAAAATCTAGGTAAGTAGTAAGTAGAACATCAAGCAGAAGACCTACATTAAAACAAATAAATATCAACTCCACTCCACCTACCCTTGTATCTTTGACCATGATGACCTCTGTTATATTTTTTTGCTTAATTTCATTTCTTATATCCAAATGAAAAATACACATCAAGCAGGAAAAATAATTAAATTTTCTCTATTTACTCCGCCCATGATATACCTAGTTAACTATTATATAATTTTTTGAATCTAAATGCGTCCCTGATGTGTTTCTGCAGTTAGGACTACTTTCTCGAAGAAAAATTTTGGAAATAAATTATAGTATAAAAATACTTGGTAGGTACCTACTTTTGGTTAATTTTTAATTTATGGAACAAGATTGTTGATATTTAGTTGTAATTGCAATGTAAATAAACATAGAAAAACCACTTCACTCTGGAATAATACGGGATTTATTAAAAATCTTCCTAAAATTTGACAGCTAATAATAATAATTAATCGATCCATACCCTGTGATTATTGTAACATGGCCATTTAGCATTGACATTCAACTGTTCCTACTGGATTTTCCTTTCTAGCATACCAAATCGGGTGATTTCAGCTTTAACGCCGTTGTCAACATGAAATTTGACATGGCGATGTTAAAGCATTTAACATGGTCACGTGACCATGTTAAAGTGATTTTTAACAACAGTGCCGTTGTTAACAGCGCTGTCAAATGCGAAATTTAGTTTCTAGCATACCACCCCTACGTTATTTTTTTCAATCTAAATGCGTCCCTGCTGGGTTTCTACAGTTACTAGGTACTTTATGGAAGAAATATTTTGTAAATTCAAGATCTGATGCCCACTATTGTCAGGTATTCAATTTTTAATTAAGATTTTGTATAACAGAAGGGGTGGTATGCTAGAAACTAAATTTCGCATTTGACAGCGCTGTTAACAACGGCACTGTTGTTAAAAGTCACTTTGACATGGTCACGTGACCATGTTAAATGCTTTAACATCGCCATGTCAAATTTCATGTTGACAACGGCGTTAAAGCTGAAATCACCCAATTTGGTATGCTAGAAAGGAAAATCGAGTAGGAACAGTTGAATGTCAATGTTAAATGGCCATGTTACAATAATCACAGCGTATGGATCGATTAATTATTATTAGCTGTCAAATTTTAGGTAGATTTTTAATAAATGCCGTATTATTCCAGAGTGAAGTGTTTTTTCTATGTTTATTTTACAGTGTCATCACTCTATCAGCAATCTTGTTCCATAAATTGAAAATTAGTCAAATAGGTACCTACCTAGTATTTTTATACTATAATTTCAGTTTGAAGTATTTTATAACCCCTTCTGTTATACAAAATCTTAATTAAAAATTGAATACCTGACAATGGTGGGCATCAGATCTTGAATTTACAAAATCTTTCTTCCAGAAAGTACCTAGTAACTGTAGAAACCCAACAGGGACGCATTTAGATTGAAAAAAATAACGTAATGTGTGGTGTGAAACTGTGAACATACCTTACCGTGGGCGGAGTAAATAGGGAAATATTTATTATTTTTCCTGCTTGATGTGTATTTTTCATTTAGATTCAGAATAAAATTAAATAAATAAAAAAACATTTAACCATGGGCAGACCAAACTAGGTTGGTGGAAATGTTATTTAATTAAATTGTTTTTCTTGCTTGATGTTTACTACTTTGAAACGTTTATGTTTGTTACAACACAACACAACAGTAGAGATCATGCGCATGCGTTCAGTAGGCACTAGCCAACATCTAACAACGCGAAACCAAAGTCGACCTCGACCATCTCGGATCGCCGATTAATTACGAAATCGAACTTCGGTTCGGCTTCGATCTAGCTCGTGAATTGTTCTTAGCCTGTAATCAGTGTGATCAGCGAATATACAACGTTGCCGCTATTGTTCATGTTACATTTTTAACACGATGATGTTACCTAACAACAGTGTCAAATCATGAATATTTCGTTCTAGCATACCGAATTGATTTTAACAACAACGTCAGATTAACATCGGTGTTACGTTAACAACGCCACATGACATTTTCTAGCATACGACCCAAGGGGTTATAAAATACTTCAAACTGAAATTATGGTATAAAAATACTAGGTAGGTAGGTACCTATTTGATTAATTTTCAATTTATGGAACAAGATTGACAGCTAATAATAATTAATCGATCCATACGCTGTGATTATTGTAACATGGCCATTTAACATTGACATTCAACTGTTCCTACTCGATTTTCGTTTCTAGCATACCAAATTGGGTGATTTCAGCTTTAACGCCGTTGTCAACATGAAATTTGACATGGCGATGTTAAAGCATTTAACATGGTCACGTGACCATGTCAAAGTGATTTTTAACAACAGTGCCGTTGTTAACAGCGCTGTCAAATGCGAAATTTAGTTTCTAGCATACCACCCAAAGCATTTAACATGGTCACGTGACCATGTCAAACTGATTTTTAACAACAGTGCTGTTGTTAACAGCGCTGTCAAATGCGAAATTTAGTCTCTAGCATACCACCCAAAATGTAATCTGGTGTAGGCTAAAGATGAAGTAAAATCAAAGTAAGGTTGCCAAGTGAGGTTATTTGTCGAAAGGTTTAGTTCAGGGACTTATCTCGGAAATTTACCTGAAATCCACCTAGTAAGGGAGTAAGTCTGGCAATCGATGATCGTCTAGGAAGTCGTGGTTAGATCCTTTTTAAACGCCAACCGAGTAACATCGGTGTGTTATTTAATCTCTTTGTTTAAAAAATTGTGATGTGGTAAATAGATAACAGGTGTGTCGATCTAGTTTTTATATTGTTAGATAGCGATTATCGTGTACCTATTCCTTAGCAGGAGCTATATTAAGTCTCAGAGGCGACATCAAAAAAGCAGACAGAAGGTTCTAATAGGTAGGTTATAAAAGGCTCATTAAGCTTATTTACGTAGTAATAGTTTTTTTTTTCTTTCATGAAAAATAGTCTTTAGTTTTTGAGAAGCTCTATTGGAACATAATATTTAGATCTGTTTGGGAGAGTAGAATAGTAAATAATGTAATAATAAGGTGAAATGTCATCAAATATTTTTGTAAAGTAATTAGAATAATAATTAGAATAAGTAAGATAGGGGGCCCGTTGCACAAACGTTAATTAAAGATTTGTCAGATAATTACTGATTTTAAATTGCAAATTTTGAAAATAGGGTGAATATTTTGAATGGTCTTTTATTTTTTATCAGTAATTAACTCTTCTAGAAGGGAGTAGAATTCATTTTCAGCAATATCAGACCAATATTTTGATAATACAGGGCATTTTAAAATCAGTAATTATCTGACAGATCTCTAATTAACGTTTGTGCAACCGGACCCCAGTGTATGGGAGAAATGTCAAGCATAAAATTATTAAAAGTCACAATTTGGAAGAAACGAACACCAACTCTAGTAGCAGGGAAATTGGCTGTTAGAAGGGGGAAAACATAACATGTCCAAAGAGGATTTTGTGTGTTGTACTCAGGAAGAGAAATGAATTTCATAAGATGTTGATTGGAAGGAAAGTACAAATATTATTGGCTGTCATAGTGAGAAATAATATGTTGTCAAGCAGATAACAATCGAATTTCCATAGTTACAAGAAAAACTATAAATAGGAAAACAACGATTATCAGTGGAGATTTCTAAAACACAAGTTAAGCAGTGTAGACCACTAAATCATAACCAAACATCGTGAACTTTTAGAAAATTTTCGAACATCAAGAATTGGTAAAGAACAGAGGCCGTAGCTGACTACTAGAAGAAACATATAGGTTAGAAGGAGAGATTTGGTTAGCTGGTAGCTGACAACTGCATTTGATTTGGATACAGCCGTGCAGAGATTTGGCTAGCAGGTAGCTGACAATTGCAGTTTGATTTGGGTACAGCCGTGCAGCGATTTGGATTCCGCGATTTTGACATTGAAGATAGAAAAACGTAGCAGCGAATTGGATATATCCGTGCAGAGATCTACATTGATATTGCTGACTCACAAACAGCAAGGCGACTAGAGTTGACTTCAAGCTTTGTTCAACAGCAGATTCCGTGGGTTATTCCTTTCGTTAACCTACGAGGGACTTCTGTCAAGAATTAATAACAGAAAGTCGGTGACGAAGAAGATTCATCAAGGGAATAGAATAAGGGAACAAACTGTGAGTAATTTTAAGTTATTTTTAAGTTAGTTGTTGTAAGTGTTATTGTTGGGAAAATTTCTTATTGTAATAAAACCCAAAGTTTAAATTTGAGTTTCAATAGGAATTTATAGGTTATGAAAATTTAAAAAAAATTATAAAAAAAAATACTTGAACTCACTCTGAGTCATGAGGTCTCATACAGACAAAACTTTTATTAGTTTTTACAAAAGAAAGGCCCCCTAAATAAATTGTTTATGGTAAGAGGGAATCAAAGAGGAAAATAAATAAAAAAAAAAAAGAATAGAGAAAGCACAGATCCTACGAACCATAACAGTACCTATTCAAATAGCGTCCTCTCTTTTTTAATACAGAAACCCAGTCAATGCAAATATTAATCGGTAAGAATTAAATTAGTTCACGTACATTTAATAAAGGTCTAAAATATTTGTCGTATTTTTTTTGGTTTTTGGCTTTTACCATAGTTTTCCTGTTTTTCTGATGGTTTTGCCGTGTTCCTGTGTTTTGTGTTTTTTTTTTCTCTCTGCATTGATAATGATAGATGATCGAATATGATGGTCTCGACATCCCTCCCCTTGATTGCAGCAAGATTCACTCGTCCAGTCCTTATTCTGGAGTGAACGTTTTATGAATTATGACTGTACTTCGAGATAAAGGGATTTTTTTCAGTAATAAATCAGTAATAAATTTATAAATCAGTTTAGTAGTTCAGTTTAGTTTTCATATCCCTCTTCTCCGTTCCGTTTCGGATCTAAATAAATTTGAAAGGACTCGGACGGAACGTGTGAGAAGGTAATCCGTACCATTTTTCCCGAAAAGGGAATCTGACTATAAACTTTGCACTCCCATGCTTAGCACAAGAAAACATGCATTTTTTTATCTTTATTAGTAAAAGGATTATTTCGTGGAGTACGTTATGATTTAAAAATGATACTTCTGCAGGTCTTGCATGGTTCCGCCTCTCTCATACACTGACTTTGACACTTTGAGGTTTTGCCTTCTTTGCTCACTGTTAAAATACAGCTCCCATCGCTCACCTTCTTTTCTTTGAATGGCATCGTCTTTAATGAGTGAAAGAGAGAGAAATAGACTTTTACAACTAAATGACTGAATCTTCAGACGATCATAGACAATGGCATGGGAGTTACGCAAGGATTAATGCAAGGCAATTCAACTTGATAAGACAAGCGCTACAAAATAAAGACTAACGTTGCATATCAATAGATTAGACACACATTGCACATTTTTTTACAATAATAATTATAATTGTACTCAAATAATTGGATCGTTTGTAGATGACTTAGACGTAGTAACAGATGAAGACGTGGCTGTTTTGATGTCCATGTTTTCCATGAGTCTAGTATCTTTGGATTTTTATTTCAATCAAAGTCGATATGCTAGAGTGTTACTCCAACTCTCTGAATTTAAATTTGGAAGACCAAAAGACTTGGACAGAATCGAGGCCATCCTCAGTTTGCTCTCGAATGGATTCTATTATTTCATAGTAGTTGGTGTTATAATTTATGGACTTATTCCAGTCGTCGAACGGCCAAAATGTGAGGAGTTTTATAAGGCGAAAGGATTCAAGGAACTTTGTGGGTATTTCATACCAACACCGCCATGGATCATACCGGATATTAATTTGGTGATTCTTAAGCCAGTGATAATTGCATTACAGATATTTGCTACTTACGCAGCTGTAGTTCCGGCAGCCTTCAATTGTATGTTAGTTTTTCAAATGAACGTTCACTTAGTTGTTCGTATGAAGAACTTGAAGAGCCATTTTAATTCTTTATCCGCATCAAGGTGTACTAAAAAGGAGTTGCATCATCTGGTGAAGCATCATCAATACATTATCGAGTAAGTTGTCAAATAATTTGAATAAAAAAAAATTAAATGGAGAATAATTTTAGACTTATGGACTCGATGAATGCTTGCTGTTCCATGGCATTGTGCATTCACACTTTTCTTACTTCTTCGGTCATTGGAGGTATCCTCAATCAAATAATGCACCTGACTTGGGTGGGTACTATTATCTAGTAGGTAGTAGGTTAGGTATAACACTCGCCAGTATAAACATGTTAAATGGGATTACATAAAATGTTTATTAGAGATCTCTCGTATCGCAATGCTTGACTTCAATCGCAACCAACGCAATGACCTCTCGACGCAAGCGAACTGGAATATCAATTTGAATTCCCAAGTTAAGTTGAATTCCATTCGAAGTTCAGCCAGCTCTCCGCGCTTATGCTTTCCAGTGTTGCCAATAAAATTGTTAAATTATGAAGCTTTATACTGTTTATTTTGGCGAATACTATAATACTTGATGCCAACAAAAAATAGTAAGATAATAATTTGTGATAACTTTATAGCAAACTCCTATTGGGCCATTTATTCATCTAATAGCCTGGGTATTTGCTTTGTTTTTGAGCTCGCTTGGGGGAGAAATTATTTTAAACGAGGTAAGAACTTTTAATCTTTTTTTTTACAATTAAGTTGAATGCTGAAGTAATTTATTTCACTCCAGAGTGTAGCAATCGGTTCTGGTTTATACTTCGCCGATTGGGTGGAGTTTGATAAATCATTAAAGAAAGACGTTTGGCTCATTATCTTCAGGACTCAGCAACCCTTAGTGTTGATCACTGGTGCTTTTGGTTATATGTCTTTAGGATTATTTATTACTGTAAGATATTGGATTATGTGCTTATGTTGGTCATGAATTTTTTTCTTTGTTTTAGGTAATAAAAGGTATATTTACTATTATCATTTTACCAAAGGATTGAAGATGAATATGAACACTAAACACTACTCTCCTATATAGAAAAAAGAAGCAATGATCAAGTTATGTTGATTTGTAGTTAAATATTTTAATGTTACTCGTTCTGTTATGATTTGCATCACCTTCTACGTTACTAATGGCAGAAGTAATAAAAATTTACCACCTACCAAAGGATATTCTGAATAATACACTAATTACTTACCTACATGTTGCAACTAGTACAGGTGAGGGCTACAGATCTCAGATAATAATTGGAATCTTTTCCTCCAAACTTTTTGTTGCCTTACCTGCTAATCGTTAAAAGAAAAAATAAATAATATTCTTTTTGTAAGTATATTTACGAAATTCTGTAAAGAAAGTGAACATTCAGAACGAGTATACCCTCAAATTATAGTTTTTTTCTTAAACAGTTTGATATAAGGTTTCAATACGATCCTCCCATTAATCAATTATTAACTAAATACGTTTTTGTTCAACTGCCATTAAAAGTCACACTTTTAACGACTGCTGACAGTGTTAAAAGTGATTGTTTACATGGAAGCGTGTTAAAAGTAATTCTATCTACTTTTTCTGTGCTTACATTCTCTCATTGAACTACATTTTCTCATGATGACATCAAACAAAATTATAGGTAGTAAGATTTTTTCATATTCTTTTTATTACTGGCAAACATTAATAAAATATAAGTACCTAGTCAAGTATTCAAGACAATAATAATTGTTCAGAAATTGCAATTAATAATTATTATTTTGACGTCTCTTTTATTTGTATGCACGCATTTGTTAGTAACCAAAGCGTCGGCAACGGTGGCTATGCATAGTACATTTTTTGTACTTATCTGTAATATTTTAAAATGCAATTTGAAGTTGAGTGTCATTCTAAATTCATCAATTTTATTATCAAAATAGAGCAGTTTTACAAAAACCATTGTATGATATTCGTCTTAAAAGTGATTTTATTTATTCGTGAAATTTGTTCAATTCGCTCCGCTACGCTTCGCTCATTTCACAAACCTTTTCACTCATAAATAAAACTTCACTTTTAACGCTAATATCATAAATAGCAATTATAGGTTTGAACTAACACTCGGGCTTACCAACGTAACAAACTTCGTTCAAATATTATGACATGACATGAAAACAAAATATCTTTTACAGCTTTATTATTAGCCCTGTACCCCATGCACACACATAAAAATATATACAGGGTGTTACTGAATAGGTGTTACAAACTTAAAGGGCATGTAGGAAATGCAGAAATAGGCGATAAACTTCTTGTAGAAATGGGTCGTTGGTGCTTTAGTTATCGAGATACAGGGTGTTAAAGTTCTTCGAAAAATTTAATATTTTTTGAATATCTACAAACTGGCTGATCAGAATAACTCGAATTTTTTGCAAGCTGTTGTACTAATTGAAGTACATGATTTGATACTCCCAAAGAAAAATTATTCAATCCAGTGGCAGAGATCTGGGTGTGTTGTTACCTTTTTTATTAAATAATTTCTACGCCACTGACTTTTATGCAAATTTGTTATTTTTGGTAGATACCTCGTTTTGTTTAGAGGAGAAAATTCATTTATGTTTTTGTTGTAGGATGCACTGTTTTCAAAATACTTCGCAGTGTAAGAATCCGTACGAGGTAGAATATCCTAAAAATCAATGCTATTGAGTTTTTCCATAAATTAATCATTTTTGTGATCGTTATTGAAGCGTGTTACATTACAAAAAGCTGTGAAATATTTTGAAAATAGTGCGTTCTACAACAAAATCATGGAATGACTTTTGTCCTCTAAACAAAACGAGGTATATACCAAAAATAATAAATTTGCATAAAAGTCAGTGGCGTAGAAATTGTTTAATAAAAAAGGTAACAACACACCCAGATCTCTGCCACTGGATTGAATAATTTTTCTTTGGGAGTATCAAATCATGTACTTCAATTAGTACAACAGCTGTCAAAAAATTCGAGTTATTCTGATCAGCCAGTTTGTAGATATTCAAAAAATATTAAATTTTTCGAAGAACTTTAACACCCTGTATCTCGAAAACTAAAGCTCCAACGACCAATGTCTACAGGAAATTTATCGCCTATTTTTGCATTTCCTACATGCCCTTTAAGTTTGTAACACCTATTCAGTAACACCCTGTATAAATAAACAGTGGGGAAAAATAACACGCCTTGTTGCCAACCTAGTTCTTTCTAGCGTCAGCTGACGTTAAAATGAGAAAGGTAAAATTGGCTACAGACACTATTAATGAAATCAATTGAACCGTCACTGATGAAGTGAGCCAAATAGTAGTTTGAGAAAAAAATTGTACCATGCCCAAAAAATGTAGCTGCAAAACAGCATGCCTCGATTGCGTGAATCTGTGAATCAACTGCATGGGGACGTGCAACAACGTGACAATCGAGACAGGTCTCACAAATACCCTCGAGGACGCACCATTCGTAGTCGAAGCACAGGACGAAGTGGTCTTCACCTTCTCCGAGGTTGTTGAGACCATCAAAACATGTGTGGATAAGCAGGACGAAGGTATGTAACATTTTCTTCCTCAAAAACGACACACTTGGAGCATATTTTTAAGGAAATTTTTCTACTTTAATTTGTATAAAATGGGCTTGTTGAAAAAACACTGCCTTTCTGAAAAATAGGCCAAAAACTTAAAAAAGTAAGAAAGTTTGGGAAAAAAGTGCAAAAAAAACAAAGTTCCGGGCTAAATTTATGCCTGTAAACTTCAAATTTATGTTCAGTGGCCCAAAAAACGTCAACTGTAAAGTTGTTGCGTGAAGGCCCAGGCTCGAGAAGACTCTCTATAGATGGATTCTGGTAGTACGTTATTAAACGCTCCTTCTATATCGAGGAAGACAGCCATCGCAGTTTCTTTTTTGTCAAGAGACCATTTTACACGAAATTTTATTACATTAATTAATGTTTTATTTATCATTAATTAATTATTATGAAGAGATTCTCTACGAAATAAGAAGTGTGAATTTGAATATTCTTAATTTTCAAAAAGATAGACACAAAGTATAAAATAACAGGTGGATAGATTTCACTGTTCTGGATTTAAAAATCTAATTATTAGATGCTTACATAATAGCTCCATTACATTACATTATTAGGTATAGTTGGACCAGAGATATAACGAAACGACTTCTGTCAATTTATCAATTTTTGGATAATTGAAATATTGTTGAAGTCATAAAATATGACAGTTTAACAATTAGATCATTTTGTTATATGCTTGATCAACTATAACAGTGTAGGTACTAGGAACTTTGATTATCTAGTGTACCTATCTAAAAAGATATTGACCTTTCAGGGATTGTCATTAGACCCTACAATTTGATTACTATTTAGGCTGAATTTAAAGTTGGAATGGATTTTTCTAGTTAGTTCTTTGCGTAACTGGATTAATTAACAATTTCATATTAACAAGGAAACTGGATGCGGTCGGTTTTGGTACGAGTATGTCTGTACTTCCGGCTCATGGAAAAAACATTAATATTATCAACTCCTATTCCCAGATCATTTAGTCTATTATCTATTGTTCGTTCATTCAATTCATTATCTATTTTTATATTATAATTTTTTTTCATATCAATCAAAATCGTTTCTTCGTGTCAAGAGTGAGATGATGGGGTGGGGAACAAGTGTGCGATGGTAGAAGGATAATAATACCTTTCATAAACGCTGGGATCATCGACACTTGATTACATTTGAATCAATCTCAATTTGAAAATATAAATCTTCTTCTGAATCTTCTAAATATGACTAATTTTAATTTAACCAATCCAACCCAAAAGGTGAGTATTTATAGAAGAAAAATCGTCCGGGTCACAGAAAAATAGATTTATGTTTTCTTATAAAAAATGAAGAGTTAAGAGACATAGTTCTCTATTGTTTCCTTCAATTCCTTCAAAAAATGTGCCATAAAATGAATAAAGGAAAGCAAGTTTTCCCCCTCTCCTATCTATGCCCCTGGCTTACACTAATAACATAACCCATTTTTTTTACACGAAGTATAATTTGGAGAACTATACCTGTAAGACTCCGGTTCGGAATTAATCACAACTGATTGCATCTGTAAAGATGATTTATTGAGAATTACAATTAATAATTAAACAATCAAACTTAACATACCTGTAAAGATGAAATCGAAAATATAAAACAATTCGAACGGGAATCAAAAAGAACATCTGTCTGTTTATAATAATAATCACAACTAATTCTTAAGTATCGACTGGTGCGACGAGAATTAAATTAAAATCCAGAGACAAATGCACGAAGAAAACATTGACAACACTGATATCTGAAGTACAGTGACGTCGTACTTTACATCCCCACACCTAGAAACTACCCTGGAGTAACAGAGAAAACTGGATAAAGTTTGGACACATGGAAATAATTAGATTCGGCTTTGCTAATACCCGAATCAACTTTGTAAATAGAATTCGATAATCTTTCCAAAATTTGGAACGGACCAGATCTGATCTCGTCTAACTTATTACGATTCAAGCTATTTCCATACGATACGAAGACAAAGTCACCCACTGCAAAAGTGGGGAATTTACTAACTTTATCTCCTCTAGTTGTATTAAGGTTATGAATTTTTTGAGAATTTTCAAAAGCTTTTTTTCTGTCTTCATCCAGGTTTCTTTGAACTTTACAGTTATCAGGTACAATTTGTATATCGATATTATTGAGTAAATAATTAGGGCTAAACTGAGTAGAAGTATGAATTGTATTATTATATTCTTCTACACATTTATCTGCTATGACGGACCATGGACGGTTCGAACGGGAGGAGTTTTCATTGATTCTGCATCTGATACGATTCACTAGGGTTTGATTTAACCTTTCTTTCAACCCGTTAGAGAATGGACAGTCGACAACAGTAAAAATTAAGTTTACATAATTTTTCTTCAAAAATAGTTTAAATTCTCCAGAATTAATTCCACTGTATTGATCGGTCAATAGAGTATCTATTTTAATACCTTTATTCAGAAGTTTATTCATAAGTGTGATAAAATCACGAGCTTTTTGAGTTTTCGAAGTATGAATAAAAGCAAAACGAGTAAAGTGGTCGACAAGTATGTGAAGATACTTTTTCGGAGAGTGATTTCCCCCAAAACCACCAACGGTATCTAAAGACATATACTCATATGGACGTGTGGCCGGGTCCAATTGAGAGAGGTAGCCATAAGTAAAAGGAATACGTGATTTGTTCTTTATGCAAGATACACAAGAATGACAAAAGTCAGTTATTAACTTTCTTAAATTTTTACAATAATAAAAAGACGATATTTTCAATTCAATTTCTTTTGGACCAATATGGCCGAATTTGTTATGAATTTGTTGTATTATATTCCCACAGAATTCTGGCGAAATTATTATTTTATGTTTGTTTTTACGTTGAGTATAAAGAATATCGCCATTTTCTATAACACGGATAGCGGATGGTAAATTATTTTTTATACCAGTTTGATCTTTAATTATTTCACTCAGTTGGATAAAGTTTACAATTTTGAGGTCATCCGTCAAAGTTGCGGAATCTAAAACAGGATTGCGAGACAAACAATCTGCTTCTGAGTTAGCGTTTCCTGGGACATATTTTACTCTAAAATTATATTGTGACAGATAAAACATCATTATGTCTTAATTCTTCGTCTGTTTGAGAGTGAATATTAAGATTTTCTAAAGGTTTATGATCTGTGTGAACTTTAAAGTTCATATTTATAAGCCAGTAATGCCAGTACATTAAAGCTTCTTTTATGGCAAGGCATTCCAGAAACACTGCTTTTTTACGTTTCTGAAATTCATTTAATTTTTTGAAAAATAAGCTACTGGTTTGTAGCTTCCGTCGTCCTGTCTTTGCTTCAAAATTGCTCCTATGCCAGTTACACTAGCATCAGTTTGTACAATAGTGTCTCTTCGAGGATTAAAAATTGCTAGACATGGTTCCGAGCAAAGACACTCCTTTATCAAGTTAAAACTCCTCTCGCAATCTGAAGTCCATTCAAAATTGATATTTTTTCGAAGCAAATTATGAAGAGGTTCTAAAATTTGAGCAGCGTTAGGAATATAATTGCGATAGAAATTAATTTTACTCAAAAACACTCTGATATTTTTTTTATTCAGAGGAGTTGGAAACTCCCTAATTGGAACGACGTTATCATTAATGGGTTTTGTTATGTTATTTTCAATTATGTGGCCGAGATATTTGACGCTATTTTTCGCAAAATTACACTTAAAAAATTTTAGACGGAATCCTTCTCTCAAAATCGCATGTAATAATTTCTCGATATTACATAAGTGCTCTTCGAATGTTAATGAAAAAATTAGTATGTCGTCTATATAATTAATGCAAAAAGAATCCAAACCATTCCGACTAAGTATATTTCTTAAAATTCCTTGAAAAATCGCTGGTGAGGTTTTTAGGCCAAAAGGTAGACATTTCCAATTATAATGTCCATTTTGTGTTACGAAACCAGTTTTATAATAATCTTTAGTGCGAAGGGGAATAGACCAAAAGGCACCATTTATGTCTAGGACCGAAAACCACCTACAGTCTCTAATTTGTACTATTAAATCACCTATTAGAGGAAAAGGTTGACTTTCCGGTACAACTAATTTGTTGAGAGCTGTAAAATCGTTACATAATCTACTTTTTTTGTTTTCTCCTCTTTTGTGGACAAGAGAGGTAGAATTGACTGGTGCTGTAAAAAGAGAGGTAGATTCCTCAATAAGATTTGCAGATAATAATTTTGAAATTTGGAAATCTATTTCTTTTTGATCTTCAATAGAACATCGGTATAGTTTTCTAGAGACATATTTATGTTCCCCTAATTTTACTGTAGCTTCATAATTTGATACTGTACCAATATCGAATTTATCTTTTGCAAAAACAGCTGAATATTTATTTATTATATTGGCAAGTTTCAGTTTTTTATTTTCTTCTAAATGATTTAAATTAGTTGAGAAATCATCTGCGTCTATAAACTCATTGAAATTCACTTTAGCAGAATCATTTACGTTAATATTTGTTGAATCTGAAATATTTTTTACGTAAAGGTTCGAAATTTCTCCGTCAGATTTCGAAAACTTGGAAATGATCTGAGAAACTTCGAGTTTTTCATTCTGACAAAGTCCAAATGCCTTTATTAAGTCAAGACCGATTAAAAATTCATTATGAAAAGTTTTGCTTTTTATGACAAAAACTAAAACTTTTTGGCTCATATTAAATATTTTTACGTTAAGTATAACGACACCACCGACTCTACCCATACCACTGACCATACTGAACTCGCTTTCATTAATTTTGATTACAGGGATTTTATATTTCTGTAAAAGATTAAAATTTACCAGTGAAATATTTGATCCGGGATCGTAAACCGCATTACAATTTATTATATCATTAATGAGTACATGAACTCTGATCAGTGGTAACAATATTAGTTTTTTTGGTCGGTAATAAACGCGTTTAAGTCTGATTCTAGTTCTACATTATTTACCATTTTCACTGCACCCACATTTTTGTCTCGATACCAACATGAATTCTCAGGATGGTAACGCGTATACCTTTGCCGTTTTTCTCGCAAATGGAACAGGGTTTCTTCTCAGTCGAAGATTTGGAAATGGAAAATGACTTCTTAGCTTTCTCTGGAATACTCGAGACAGCATTCTTGATGATGGTGCCTTCAGGGTTGTAGATTGGTTTAGGACTTTCGCCTTCAAATTTTTTCAGTTTTTGTAACAAATCTCTGACAGTCAAAACCGGGTTTCGATTTAAATAATTTTAGATTTGAGTGAGCAGACCCAATACAATGAGGTTCAATTATTTTATCTTTTCTAGAATTTCGTGATCGAGTTCAACCAACATTCTGTCCTTTTTCACTACAAAGTCTACATAGGAGCCATTTAAATATCGAAAGTTATAAGCAAATCGGACTGGTTTCCAAGACAAATCGCTAAAGGTGGAAATCAAATCTTCCTTCCATAAATTCCAGTCTGCTTCTATCCCTAATTTCTTCTGGGCATTTAGAAACCAATCGTTCATAGATGGATCTAGACACAAGCGAAATGCTTCTATTACTTTTGGTCCCTCCAAAAAAAATCGATTTGCTTCTTTTTCAAAACTATCTACCCAAGCTTCAACATTCCTATTTCGAGTTGAAAATTTTCCTATCAAAAAGTGTTTCATAATCTCTTTCAAAGAATCATCTTTCTTCTCAGCCATTTTATTCAAACAAGCTACAAGTTCAGGAAATCCAGTGCTTGCTTCAGAAGATGGTATTGAAGGCAAGTGTTTGTACTCCGCTAACATGTAATGATTGAAAACAAAATTTCCAGCATCGTCTTTATAGACCTTCTCCAGTTCTGATGGAAGAATTACATTCACATTCCGAAACTGACCTCTTGATTTTATAGAGCTGACTGCAGATTTTACTGGTTGAAGATCGACCAGGTTCTTGTGAATAGCTAAACTTTGAAATTCATCGGGGAAACTGTACCAAATCTCTTCGTCAGCTGTTCTGATTCTTTTCAGTTTCAGAACAGTCGTTTTATCACCTGTAGAGCTGGCTTCAGCCACAATGAAAAGCTGGACTTTGACATCACAAAGTATCATGCAAAAATTTATATTTTCGATTTGTAAGACTCCGGTTCGGAATTAATTACAACTGATTGCATCTGTAAAGATGATTTATTGAGTATTACAATTAATAATTAAACAATCAAATTTAACATACCTGTAAAGATGAAATCGAAAATATAAAACAATTCCAACGGGAATCAAAAAGAACATCTGTCTGTTTATAATAATAATCACAACTAATTCTTAAGTATCGACTGGTGCGACGAGAATTAAATTAAAATCCAGAGACAAATGCACGAAGAAAACATTGATAACACTGATATCTGAAGTACAGTGACGTCGTACTTTACATACCTTCTCTCAAAAGGTTCAAAATAGAGCCAAAAATAGTAGCATCATGACTGAGGAAAAAAAACGATAGTCATGGATAAAGCACTGTGAGGACATAGAAGGAACTCAAGAATATGCTAGACTCCATTCATACCCTGAAGACAGAGAGTGGCAAATATACAGAAACAGGAGAGGACACAAGGAGG
The DNA here is from genome assembly GCA_910589415.1 of Malachius bipustulatus. Classification (NCBI taxonomy): domain Eukaryota; kingdom Metazoa; phylum Arthropoda; class Insecta; order Coleoptera; family Melyridae; genus Malachius; species Malachius bipustulatus. The sequence continues at coordinate 41,197,264 of OU342635.1, forward strand.
GAACTACTCAGGGTCTATTTTCCTGGATCTCGAGTCACCGATCTATCTCCACAAGACTGCCTAAATGCAGAACTGGGACCCTCACAGAGGATGAACAGGGAGAGTTGGCAGGTTGGCATAATTCGGTGATAGACGAGAACAAAATCAAATGTGCGATCAATTCCTTTGAACCCTACAAATCGCCGGGTGTGGATGGTAGTTACCCAATAATGTTGCAGAAATAAGGACCACATCTTCTGATAAAGAGGCTATGTTTGATCCTCAGGGGCAGTCTTGCACTGGGACACATAGCTGAAGCCTGGACCCTAATTAGAGTAATTTATATGCCGTATATGTATGCTTTTTCAAAATTATAATTCTCGATTCAGGATATTTTTATAAAAGTTCAGATAAATTATGTTCGACTGTACAATTTTGTTGATGTAGAAGACTGTATTAAGCAAGAACCAAGGATGAACACCTGGTAACAATAAAGACTTCTGTGTCTATTGTATTAGAGAGATAAGGCGTAAATAACACGTTTTGTCGATTTTCTGTCTCTTTTCAAATTTTCAGAAATTGAAAAGTATATCATCTTACGTAAAATAATTTTCCGCATCCGATGAGATAACTCTCGTATCATTGCTCCATATTTTCGATTTGTTATTCAAATAAAACCGAAATACCTATTTATCTGGTATTTATCCACAACAAAAGGTTCAGAAAGCAATTTAGGCTCATAATAGTATATTATGCAACGAGCTTATAATGAATGAACACTCGCCTACGGCTCGTATCTTAACCATCATACTCGCGTATTAATAGCCATTATCTGCGAGTTCCATACACTATTTTTTCTACGACCCTTTTTTATTTCATAGAAAAGATTGAAAAATTATATATTTTAACAATGACCCGTGTACCCTACAAATCATCGGGCGTGGATGGTAGTTACCCAATAATGTTGCAAAAATAAGGACCACATCTTCTGATCCAGAGGCTATGTTTGATCCTCTGGGGCAGTCTTGCACTGGGACACATAGCTGAAGCCTGGACCCTAATTAGAGTAATTTATATGCCTATAACCTGAGAAAACGGGACAGGAAGGGGCAAAATCTCTAACACCAATAAATCTCATGCCCATCTTACTGAATACTTTAGAAAAACTTCTCGATATTAGGCACATAAGGGATGATGTCTTGGCAAACAGACCACTTCATCAAGACCAATATGCATATAGAACAGGAAAATCAATGGAATCAGCTTTGCATCAATTGGTGGAAAAGGCTGTGAATACGCCATAAAACACAAAGAAGTACTGTTATGTGTTTTTTTGAACATAGAAGGTGCGTTTGACAACACATCCTTAGAATCAATCTACAATGCATTGAGGAATAAAGGAATCAATGCAACAATATGCAGGTGGATAGACTGAATGATGAAAAATAGATTGGTTGTGCATCCCTATACCTATTTCGGTCAGGGACCAAAAATTATTAAAAATTGACGTCATTATTACGTGACTCTGCTGCCCGGGTCTCTGACACAGCAGGAGGTAAAAGTTTTAGAAGAAAAAAGATGCAGAGATGAGAATGACTAGGACTGATTTAGCCCTAGGCCAAAAATAATGCAGACGTTTGAAGCAGTTCTTTTTGGATCATGCGGCAGTGCAATAGTTGTTTGTATTGGTTGAGTGGTTAAACTTTTACCGATTGAATTGTGAGAGCAGTAAATTCTTCTTCTTTGTCATATAGTTACCTACGTTACCACATGTAAAAATCTAGGTGTTTCTATGCAGAACTCTTTATATTAGAATTAAGTTTTTATTACTTCTGCAGATTATTAAAGTACAAAGTGATGAAATAGTAAAACAACGATTAACATATTTAGCTAGAAAGCGACATAGCTTGGTCACTTCTTTCTCGTTCTAAAGGTATAATTAATATATGCTTTATCTTCATTCCATTGGTAGGATGATAATACCAAATAATATACCTTTTATTACCTAAAAAAAAAGAAAAAAAAATTCATGACAGCATAAGGATATAATACAATAATATCTTACAGTAATAAATAATTCTAAAGACATATAACCAAAAGGACCAGTGATCAACACTAAGGGTTTCTGTGTCTTGAAAATAATGAACCAAACGTCTTTTTTTAATGATTTATCAAACTCTATCCAATTGGAGAAGTATAAACCAGAACCCATTGCTGCACTCTGAAGCGGAATAAATGACTTTAAACTATATTGTAAAAAGATTTGAAGTTCTTACCTCGTTTAATATAATTTCTCCACCAAGTGAGTTCAAAAACAAAGAAAAAGTCCAGCTTATTATGTGAATTAATGGTGCAACAGGACTTTGCTGTAATGGTAATAGAAATTATTAGACGAGTTAGCTTTTTTTGTTAGCCTCAAGTACTGTATTCGCCATAGTACCTAAACCAGTACCGATTTTAAATTTTTAATGATTACAATTTAAAAAAAAATGCACCATTACAGCGCAAATAAGCTTCTTTTATTGGCAACACTTGTAAGCACAAGCTGAACGTCGATCTGAATTCAACTTGACTTGAGAATTCAAAATGGTATTCTAGTTCGCTTGCCTCGAAAGATCATTGCTTTGCAATTGAAATCTTTAATAGAACCTTTATGTAATCCCATTTAACATGTTTCTAATGGCGAATGTTACACCCTACTCCCTACTAAATAGTACCCACCCAAGTCAGGTGCATTATTTGATTAAGGATACCCCCAATGACCGAAGAAGTAAGAAAAGTGTGAACGCACAATGCCATGGAACAGCAAGCATTCATCGAGTCCATAAGTCTAAAATTATTCTCCAGTTAATTTTTTTAATCCACATTATTTGACGACTTACTCGATAATGTGTTGATGATGCTTCACCAGATGATACAATTCCTTTTTAGTACACCTTGATGCGGATAAAGAATTAAAATGGTTCTTCAAGTTCTTCATATGAACAACTAAGTGAACGTTCATTTGAAAAACTAACATACAATTCAACGCTGCCGGAACCACCCCTGCGTAAGCAGCAAATATCTGCAATGCAATTATCACTGGCTTAAGAATCACCAAATTATAATCAGGCACGACCCATGGCGGTGTTGGTATGAAATACCCACAAAGCTCCTTAAATCCTTTTTCCTTGTAAAACTCCTCACATTTTGGCCGTTCAACGACTGGAATAAGTCCATAAATTATAATACCAACTGCTATGAAATAATAGAATCCATTCGAGAGCAAACTGAGGATGGCCTCGATTCTGTCCAAGTCTTTTGGTCTTCCAAATTTAAATTCAGAGAGTTCGAGTAGCACTCGAGCATATTGACTTTGATTGAAATAAAATTCCAAAGATACTAGACTCAAGGAAAATGCAGCCAAACTTACAACCACGTCTTCATATATCGCTACATCTAAGGCATCTGAAAGTGTAACAATTATTTGAGCTCAATAAATATTATGGTAAATAAAAAAAAATAGTGCAATATGTGCCTAATCTAATGAGGGAACGTCAATCTTTGGTTTTTAGACCCTCATGTATCAACTTGAACTGCTTAAAAGATAGCTCTGACAATTAAAATCATTTAGTTGCAAATGTCTCTCTTGAAATCTCTTATGATGATTGCGTTAGTATCATGATAATGTTATTTGGTTGATCATAATCATGTCAATCATTGGTCAACTTTGCTTGGAGTTCTTCACTAACTTTTCTGCTGCCAAAGATCTGTCTTTAACGGTTCCTGTTGGTCCTTAAGGTCCACTCACAACTGGTTAAAGCCTAGGCGATTCCAGTCATGTGGTGGACAAGCCAACCTTACGTCCAAGATCGTGGGGACCGGGCAACGTGGTGCCACTTGTGAGTACCACGGCTAACAAGGCTCTGACAAAACATGGCACAGACCGTAAACCGCTAGGTGGCACAACGACCCCCGAGGTATATCACTGTCGTGACCTGCCTCGGGGTAGTGACGCCAGGGGCACGGGGGCTTGGCTTAACCGCCTGTCTGCGTGGATGAGGACCACTATAAAAACCTCCCCAAATCCACGGTATTGTGCGCGCCAATGGATGCATGGTCGAGGGGGAGCTCGGCAACTAGCGACAAACCTCGGGGAACCTGGCGCACCCCGTTGTATGTAGCCTGCTGCGTCATGGGGGTTATGGCGCAGTACCTTTATTTCCCCCAGTTCTCGTGGGACCAAAATGGAAACCAACAGGAAAACAAAACAAACAACTGAGGGACCTCCACAAGAAGGAACCTCAGAACTTAGCATGGATGCACAGGATGTGGCAGGCCCCCAGAGCCATGCCACCCTGGAACCTATGCAAGTTGAAACACACAGCTGTGCGGACTCGCAGGGAAGTAGCAGTGCTACAAGACCAGCGAGTACGACAGCTGAACAAAAAACGGCCTCAGGGGCCCTAATACAAACCCCGAGACCAAAGCTGTCGGGTGCACAGCGTAGAAAGCTGGCAGTTGAATTCGCGAAAGCCGCTGGGGTACCAATCAAACCCAGAAGGCCGCGGACAAACCGCCAGCGAAAAAACCCTGATGGAGAGGCGGGACCCAGCAGAGCGTCAAACTCTGCATCACAGGGAACTGCCACCCCATCTGTAAAAAGGCCAAGGTCAGTGGTAAGTACTCCATCCCCAGCGATGAGTGCAACCAAAGTCCTGGCCAAAAAGCCAAAGCACGAAGAGGAGACTGTGACCTCCGAGCCTGGCGCATCCTCACAGGGTGCTACTGGCTCCGGAGTAAGCTACAGTCAAGCCCTGACGGCTTTCAAAATGGCGGTGGTAATGGAAAGTTACCCCGAAGAGCGGCTGGATCAACACCAGGCAAAACTGGTCCAGCAATCCATCATGCAGCAGGTGATGGGGGGCGTGCCTGGACTGGGGCCACAATTCAAGAGCACCAGGTTTGAGAAGGGCGTGGTCTTCATCACCTGCGCCAATGAAAAATCTAAGAGGTGGCTGGTGGACTTGGTACCGAAGCTACGACCTTGGGATGGGGCCGCACTACGTGTGGGCCCGTCCAGAGAAGTGGTGAAAGCCACTAAGGTCGTGGTCTTCATTCCTGCAGACACACCAGGTCTCGAGGAACCAACAAAAGCCTTTCGTCTGTTGGAAAACCAGAATCTGGGCATTAAAACAGACGAATGGTCTATCATCAAACAGCACAGGGAGAGGGACGGTAAGGGTACCACACTTGTGCTGTAGATTGATGAAGAGTCTCTGAAGGCTCTCGCCGGAAGGGGGTACAAAGCGTACCTCGGTTTTGGTGAGGTAACCTTCAGAGTGATGGGAGGAAAGAACACACCCTGCAATGCTGCGGGCTCTCCAGATCAACCTGCAGCATAGCAAAGCTGCCTCCGCATCTCTGTGCAGACTTCTAGCTGCCGGAGATGTAGACGTAGCCCTAATTCAAGAACCTTGGCTGGTAGCCGGCCGCGTAGCAGGTTTAGGAGCAGCCAGAGGTAAGATCATTTACAATAGGGCCTACGGTAACAGCAGAACATGCATTTACGTGAAAAACGAACTAAAAGTCCTGGTTATAACACAATTATGTTTCAGGGACTTGACCACAGTAATACTGAAATATCATATGGATGGGGCAGCCAAGGAGCTTGTAGTAGCTTCATTATACCTACCATATGACTCCACCAGTCCTCCTCCGTCACAGGAAATGGAACTACTGGTTAAGTACTGCGAGGACCATAACCTCCAGGTCATCATTGGTGTCGATGCAAACTCCCATCACGCAGTGTGGGGCAGCAGCGACACAAGCAACAGAGGTGAGTCACTGTTACAGTTTATGGTATCCAGGAAACTGGAACTTCTGAATAGGGGCAGGGAACCCACCTTTGTAACATCGAGACGGAAAGAAATAATTGACATCACCTTAGCTTCCCCTCGTATCGGCGCCCGGGTAGTCAAGTGGCGTGTATCTGATGAACCGTCTCACTCAGATCACAGATACATTCAGCTGGAAATCAACTCCGTTGATAAGACAGCAGAGCTGTATCGCAATCCACGAAAGACTGACTGGGCGAGGTACAGGGCGGAGTTGAGGGCAAATCTAACCAATGTCAAAAGCAACATTGCATGCATATACGATATCGAGGTAGCTACAGAACAACTCCAAGTAGCCATTACAACCTCATATTACAACAACTGTGCTCAGACACCCCGTCGGAAAGGTGGGGATGTCAGTTGGTGGAACCCCAAACTGGCGGAAATGAGACAGAAAACACGTAAGCTTTTTAACAAAGCTAAGAAAACAGGAAAGTGGGACGAATATAAGACCACCATTACTGAATACAACAAGGAGATCAGATTTGCAAGAAGAGCTGCGTGGAGGAAGCTCTGTCAGGATGTGGAAACGACATCCGAAGGAGCAAGACTCTACAAACTCATGGCAAAAGATCCCCTGAACCCCATTGGTACCTTAAAAAGTAGCAATGGTAATTACACAGAAACCGGGAGGGAAACTCTTAAGGTACTCCTCAGAGCACACTTTTCGGACTGCAATGTAATTGAAGTGGAAGATGGCCTACACAACACTCTGGAAAACCTGAATCACAGGGTCACCAGGGAGGACTGGAGGACATCAAGACACATAATTACATATGAAAAAGTTAAATGGGCCATAAGCTCATTTGAGCCTTACAAGTCACCTGGCCCGGACGGGATCTATCCTGCCCTTTTGGAGCAGGCGAGTGAAGATCTCACGCCGGTGCTTTGCAGGATATTCAGAGCCAGTTTGGCGCTTGGTTACATTCCGCTGGCCTGGAGAGAAATAAAAGAGGTTTTTATACCGAAACCTGGACGTAATGACTACGACGAGGCCAAGGCATATAGACCGATTAGTTTGACATCCTTTTTACTAAAAGCGATGGAAAAACTGGTTGAGAAGCATCTCAGGCAAACCTTTCTTACAGAGAGGCCATTAAGCCAGAGGCAACATGCTTTTCAACCAGGTAAATCATGCGAATCAGCTTTGCACCAGCTAGTGATGAGAATTGAAAAATCACTAGACAACAAAGAAATTGCCCTCGGGGCTTTTCTAGACATAGAGGGGGCGTTTGACAACACCTCCTTTAGCTGCATGGTATCGGCTGCTAGAAGACATGGCGTCGACGACACCACAACTAGGTGGCTGAGCGCTATGTTGGAAGGCAGAAGAGTCCAAGCAACTCTGTTTGGCGAGACGATGCGGGTCACCGTCACCAAAGGATGCCCACAGGGCGGAGTCCTATCTCCGTTGCTGTGGGACATGGTGGTGGATGACCTGCTCATCAAGCTAAATAACAAAGGTTATTATACCCAAGGCTATGCGGATGACATAGTCATACTGGTCATGGGGAAATACACTAAAACCATCTCAGAGCTCATGCAAGGGGCTCTGAATATCGTGGAGGAATGGTGCCTCGGGGCGAAGCTTCGCGTAAACCCTGTCAAAACGGCACTGGTCCCCTTCACCAAAAGAAGCAAGATGGAGGAATTAACCCCACCCATCTTCTTCAATGAACGGCTGCAGGTGAACGACCGGGTCAAATATCTGGGAATAACCCTAGATGCAAAACTGACCTGGAATCTTCACCTGCAGAAAGCGATAAATAAAAGTAAAATGGCACTGATGGCTTGTAGAAGGTCATTCAGTAAAACATGGGGACTGAAACCACGCATGGTACATTGGCTGTATATTGCCGTGGTCAGGCCCATACTAACATATGGCTGTCTAGTCTGGTGGCCAAAGATCGACCAGAAACAAGCCATTATGAAAATTCAAAGTGTTCAAAGGCTTGCATGCTTAGGCATCACGGGAGCCATGAACACTACATCAACGACAGCACTGGAGGCCATACTTGACCTGCCTCCTCTTGACATTCATATTAAGAGCGAGGCACGATTGGGCGCCTACAGGCTGAAACAAAACAAAAACTGGGACAAACCTGGGAAAACCGGGCATTCCAGAATAACTGATATCATCGCAGATCCTATCCTGGAAATGCAATCCGATGGTATGAGTACTACGATATCATTTGTAAAACCATTCAAAGTTCTAATGGACTGGAAAGAATGGCAACAAATGGAACACCTGTGCCTGAAAAAAGGGCTGGTCTGGTACACTGACGGTTCAAAGACAGGGACAGGTACCGGAGCTGGAGTGCATGGGGTGGTCCCCGGATGCAATATTTACGTGCCACTGGGGACTCATGCCAGCATCTTCCAGGCCGAAATAAATGCAATTAGGCTATGCGTTGGAGAGAATACCAGAAGGAACTATCGAGGTAGGGAAATCTACATCCTCTCCGACAGTCAGGCTAGCCTGAAAGCCCTTGCAGCTTATGAAATCAGATCAAAACTGGTCTGGGAATGCCTGCAAGACCTCATTGACTTAGCCAGGTGTAACGTGGTGACACTAGTTTGGGTTCCGGGTCACCGTGGGACGCCTGGTAATGAGGCTGCAGATCAACTAGCCAAGAAAGGCGCTGTGATAAACTACACTGGGCCCGAACCAGTGTTTGGCATCCCAAAGAACACTGTACGCGGGGCGGTGGCTCAGTGGATAAGAACACAACATAGAGCACACTGGAACCGTATAACAGGAAACAAACATGGTAAGGTGATGATCAAGGAGCCCTCTCAAAACCTTGCCAGACAGATACTGCAACTAAATAGAATGCAGATCAGAACGGTGGTGGGTCTTCTCACAGGACACTGCCACCTAAGAGTACACCTACATAAACTGGGGATATACAGAGAAGACCCAATTTGTAGACTCTGCAATGAAGAAGACGAGACAGCTTCTCATGTGATATTCGAGTGTCCAGCACTCGCACGAACGCGCTATGCGGTCCTGGGACCAATCAGTCCCGGGAGCCATCTGGCGGAAAAAACCTTGGTTAGCGGGCTGCTAAACCTTGTCAAAGGAACGGAGCTCTTCTAATCAAGGAGAATCTAAATGTGAGAAATACAATAAGCCCGCTGGCTTCAGTGTTTGGGACCTAATAAACCATCTCTCACATTTAGTTAAAATACCAAATACCAAATACCAAACGGTTCCTGTTAGCATCTGTTTGGGAGATTGTCTCAGGTGGTACCATTAAAAGACCCTTAAAGGGCCCTGGGTAGATCCTCTAATATGGCCTATGACATCAGTTATGGGTGTATTTTAGGTTTCGTTATAGGGCGTTATATCAACACCTTATTACGGGCAAATCGACGTCTGACCATCAGGGAGCTAGTGGGATGTAATTTGGATCTTGTCACGAGATTTTGACCGAAAAATTGTGCCAAGCCTGGACGACCGACGACCACAAAGCAAATAGTCCAGATTTATCAGGAACTGTTTAATCGTTCAGAAAAAGATGAAAACTACTTGTCAATGATCATAACAGGGTGATGAATCATGGGTTTATGATACTGACTTTGAAATGAAAGTCCAATCATGCCAGTGGGTGGGTCCAACGTCTCCCATGGCTCCACACCGTGGCTCCCTTGCGAACCGTTGCAAAAAGTCAGAAAAGTGGAGGAGTGGTGACTGGTTTTTCTATCACTCCGAACTCGTATAAGGTTTAGGCGAAACACTCAATCACTGATCATCCCCATACTTACCAGACCTATGTTCTCATGACTTTTTCTTGTTCCTCAAACTCAGAAGACTCTTAAGAGAAGAAGATTTGAGACGATTCCCGAGGTAAAGGCAAATGCGACGAATGAGTTGAAGGGCACTACAAAACAAGCGTTTGAAAAATTAAATCACCGTTGGGTTAAATGTAAGTGGTGTGCGTTGGAGAGGAGGATATATACTTTGAAGGAGGCCCCGAAATATATGTTACTTAGAAATGAAGTACATTTTGTTTTATGACATCAATCCGCGTATATTACCTGAGTAGATGTCCAGAATGTCCATCATTTCTGAAACTTGTCAAAAAAATGTCGAAATTTCCAAAAACCGTCCACTTTTGAAAAAATATTTCAGCTCCAAAAATAAAAACACTCTTTAAAATGTACAGTACCTATAGGTATACGAAAATTTTTAAGTTATTATTTTCGCAGTTTCTTTACTACTTACTACCTACATTTTGCAAATCTTTGTCAGATTTCTTCCTTCTTCTGTGAGCAGGACGAGAAAAAGTTGAAACAAAACTGAGGCTTTGGGGATGATCTGACTTTACACCTCCAACAAAATGTGCTTCCAGTACCTATTTTTTTTATCTCGTTTTATGGCCTTGATCTACAAGTCTTTTTGGGATTTCTGGGGAAATTAGAAAATTTAATGACTTAATTGGGATGTAATCTAGTGTTTTCAAAGAACTCTACCCACAGCGTTTTCGTCGCGCCTACGAGTATTATTACGCCTACGCCACGCCGCGCTGCATAGTGCCTAGTCCTGTAGGTATACTGTGCCAGTGATAGCGCCAATAATATTCTGCAAGTGCAGATTCTTTGAAAGTGCCAATTTTTATCAAATTAGACAAAATTAAAATAAGTAATTAATTAATACACAGACTCACTCGATTTTACATAAATAATATGTAAAAGGGACGTTATCAGCAAGATATAAGGGAGAGCGATATTTGCCAACGCTTTGATCGTATAATTAATTCCCGGAGAAAGTTCTTCGCTTGTCTTCGGCCAAAGGAAATGATGCTGGAGGAATTTTAGACAAGGCCGAAGAACTGTAATTTGTTGCTTGTTTTCAGTGGATACTTCAAGAGAGGTCATTTCAGTTTTCAGAAACTACACGTATTCATACAAGATACAAGCACCTATCGCTTCTGCTGGATGAAAAAAATATGCTCTTCTACTATTATAGAACAAAAACCTAAACTGTCTACTGTTATGAACGTAAAATAATACTAACAGAATAGGAACATCGGTCATCAAATGAGACGGTTGTTGATTGGATAGTAAATTGAGAGACAAATTTATGGTATTAACTCTATTTTTTTCTCAATAACCCTGAATATTGCTTTGATCAATATACCTACCTACCTGCATTCAATTCATAATCCTTCACGACTCATTTCTAAAGAATATATTTTTAGAGGTCGTCTTTTCTCGATCTGTAATTGTTTTCATGCATCATATAGGTAGACATTTTTCAAAAAAAATTTTTCATTGATATAAAAATTTAGATTTAATCTAAATTAGACCATTTTGAAAAAAAAGCCTTTATGGTGTAACCTGACCCTTAAATTCTCTTTCAAATGGTAGGTCATGTCATGAGTATTGAATAAAAAATAAGTACTGTTGTCTGATATTATGCTCAAGAATTCGAAGGGAGAACTAAAATGACGTAGCTTTATGACTCACCCTCCCCCCCCCCCCTTAACCGTCGAAGCTTCGCCCAGCCCAATTAAAAAAAAATATAGCCATTGGCAACCTCCTACTTGTGACACATCATGGGCAAGCACTTGAAATATATGCCCAAATTATAGCAGTGGCGGCCCATGGATTGCGAAGTGAAGCGTAAATTATGCACACGACAAGGTCCGTTCAGCTCGATTTTTTTGCAAAGACAGGTCAGCTCGAAAATTCGATTTTTGTCAAACCGGACCTTGTCAATCTGCGGACTTTGACAAAGAATTCTGATCAAACCTCCGAACCTCGCAAAAAATTTCTAGCTGAAAAAAAAATTAGCTTTTAGACCTACTCGAATCATAAAAATTCCTAGCTGACCAGACGTTTTCTAACCCGAGGGGATGAGACGTTCTAACTCATGGAAATAATTACACATTTCGTGGAAATAATTATTGGAAATGCGTGGAAATAGTAGAAATAATTTGGAAATAGTGTAGATAAGGTGTAAATAGAGGAAATTATATGGAAATAAAATGAAATTTATGTGGGAACAGAGGAAATAATATGAAATACTAGAAATAAGAAATAGCAGTGAGCATAGTGCGAACATAAAGTGAATATATTTTCTGAGAGGGTATCCATTGCTGAAAATAATTGTATACTATGATGGAAATAATGTGGAAATAGTTAACATAAAAGTATAAATAGTGGAAGTAAAATGGAAATAGTGGAAATAATTTAGTATGTGGAAATAATTATTGTAGACTTTTGCATCAAGTGAACACTTCCTCGGTCAAACCTGACTAATTTATTAAAAATAATAACAATTTTGCAGTTGAATATGTCACAGTCTTGTTTGTGTGTGTTATATACTCGTAGGTATGGTGCAAATATTGTGCAGAGGTAATAATACATTGGTACGAGGCGTCGTATTCCGAAAAGTATCATTAAGGGTATCTCGTACAGCTAGGTGGAGCGTCATGCATATATGTAAAAATTTCCGGACAATCCGAGGCTGCACTGCTGATGAGTCCCTTTAGAAGAGCCATTCCGGAGTATTCACGTCTAAGACGACGGACTTTATTGAAGAACAGCGGTCCAAGTACTGGACCCTGCGGGGCCCCTAGTTTAATCGAAAGCTCACCATTTTCATGGCCGTTTACTTCGACATAATTGCGTTCTGTCTGACACGGCGTTTCTCAATTGGGCGAAACTACCTGAGTGACCCTTCGGCACGACGGGGGGGCCTATAATCCTACAGCTCAATTGGGCGAAGGAATTTTTAAATACCGTTGAGTTGTTTGCATGCTTTAATGTGGCTACGTTGCCAGATTTTACAGAAATTCCGATTTTCTACATTAAATTATATTAAAAAAATAAATCATAGTTATTTATTATACAAGAGAAAAAAGTGATAGATTTTAGCTCGAGATGTGATTTCGTCCCCGACGCGTATCCGGTGGAAAAATACTAGTGAGACATATGTATTTTTGCTAATGTAACATTATTTTCACTTTACTTTATTACTACCCTACATTACTTTTTTAGATAAATTACCTAATTTCAAAAAAAGAAAAGACGTATTTTCACTGTTATATATTCCACAAATATAATCGACAATGTCGGAACCCATTCAAAACAAAATATAAAAATGAATGCTAATGAGAATTTTCAGTAATTAATAATTTTTGTGATCGCTATTGAAGCGTGTTACATTAAAAAAAAACTTGCATGGGTCCTAAATTGTGCAATATCTAAGAAACAGTGCGTCCTAACCTATTTTTTGAATTTCCTACGTGCCCTTCAAGTGTGTCACACGTGTTCATTAACACCGTATCGTATACGTATTGAAAATTGTAAATATGATTATTATTGTTGCGATTTAGTTTTGAAAATAAATGTGTATTATTAAAGAGAAGTTTATTTTTTAAATTTTATTGATTAGAAGTAGTAAATTCCAGAGATATTTGGCATTGGAATTGCTTAGATTTAAAAACATGGTGAGTTTTCAGTAGAAAATATGGAAAACACGAAAGGTCATGATTTTGTTACTAAACAATAGAAAATCATAATTCGTTAATACTATTCAACAATTCCTTGAATATAGTAAATGATAAAAAAACTTCTCTCATTGGCCACCTTTTAGTGTCGAACAAGTAGCAGTAATTGAAAATAAATCTGGCAACAGTGCTATGTATATGAGCAAGGCCACACATGTATTTCTTGTCTGTCCGCTTATCTCTTTTAATCCCCTAGTTTCTCGTTTCTCGCCCAATTGACCCTGGGATTAGTAGATAACAAAATCCTTCGCCCAATTCGGTATCGCCCGTCTGACAGGTAGCTTCGCAGAAGATTCAAATTTCGGAGCGAGAGACCCGCATTACCTACTTAGTTTCGCAAGCAAAATATCGTGATCAATTCCACGGAATTTCAAATAATATAGAGATAGGCCTGTAATAATGAATGTCTTTTTCAATCTGAAATGACAAAGATCTCGCGAGTACAGTTGCACAGTCTCTCAAAATGCAAGGTCTAGTAGTTAGGTTGGACTTGATACGTTTTAGTGCCCCCAGAGTATTCATCCCACTCTCGCTAAAATATGAAATGGAGAAAAAACGCGCGGAAAAAAACGAACTTCAAGTAACAATGCCTAGGAATTAACCTTAAGTTATTAACTTATTATTAATGTCCTAAGGGGAAAAAATGTTTCAAGGTTTATTGATTAAAGCGGTTGCTAATCCAATTAGTTATAGAATTATTTGATTCTACTGTAACGGATATGTATATGTATCTACATTGTTGCAATATTCATGGTTACCGAAAAAAGTTTAATACCACAAATTTGTCTCTCAATTTACCGTACAATCAACAATCAACTCATTTAATAATGTTCGATGTTCCTGTCTGTAAGTATATCCTTTTACATGTTATCATTTTTCGTTCATGGTAGTAGTGGAGTTTTTTCTTCAGTAGAGGGACGTGATTTTTTTCATCCACAGAAGCGATAGCATTAGATACTCTTATAACAGTTCAAGTTAGGCACTTGTAAGAAACCTTTATACGTTTAGTTTCAGTTTCTGAAAAAAGAAATGACCGCTCTTGAAGAAGAAATCACTGAAAACAAGCAAGAAATTACAATTCTTCGATCTTGTTTAAAATCCCTCCAGTTACATTTTCTTTGGCCGAAAACAAGCGAAGAACTTTCTCCTGGAATTAATTACACGATCAAAGCGTTCGCAAATATTGCGTTTCCTTGTATCTTGCTGATAACGTCACTGTTGCATATCATTTATGTAAAAACGAGTAAGTCTGTATTTTAATAAATTACTTATTTTAATTTTGTCTAATTCTTAAAAACGAGACACTTTCAAAGAACCTGCATTTGCTTGCCGAGTGTTATTGGCACTACCACTTGCACAATTTATCTATAAGTAACTGAAACCTAAAAAAAACACGAAAATAACTGATGTTAGAGGCCTTAAAGTATTCAGATTCGGTGATAAAATATTCCGTTGAACTTGTGAATTAAATTTAATTTTGTGTGTGACTTATAGAAGTTATTATTATCGGTATGAATAAGCCTGGTTAAATTAGTATTGTCTAGCTAGGTCTATTATGTTGCTATTTCTGTTGGTTCTATTGTCATTTTGTTTGTTGTTTTGATTTGACGCGCGCTCTGTTCACCATTTGTTCTGACGAGGCGACTTATCGGCTGCGTCGTCGTGACCAGAATATCGCAGAAGAAGAACGAACGTCGTCGTGATCGCGATCGAATGGGAAGAGCGATAATTAACTTCGTGCTATGATCATCGACTACCAAAAGGGTGGAGCATGTATTGAAATTGGTGTAGACCATGTGTAAGGGCCCTCCGAGCATCTGGATTTCCTAATAGAATCGGGGTAAGTCGATGCCGTCAATTCGTTTGGTGTAAATGGCGAATTGCTGTGGTGTTACATTGATTTTGTTAAAATTACTATTCGGGTAATTTACAATTCAATTTACTGCTATTATAGCATTAGGGTTTTGAATACTCAAGTCAACCATAAGCTGATTTTATTCACACTTTTTTTATTAGGTTATCCTCCAATGTCATTTAATTTCCGTAAATTTCCCTTTGTATGATTAAGATATGGATAGTACCAATTTATTAATATTAAAAGAAGACATTTTATTTAATAATGGGAGACGTTACTGTTTCTCTCAAATATGAATGGTGCTAAAGTATGTCACTATTTTGACCGGTATTCATCAATAAATATAACCCCTGGGGTTATATTTTGGAACATGTCATTGGTTCAAAATTCGTAGCGTTCGTAGGGTTTGAGCATTAGACTAATCAGCTGTCAGAAAATTCAACATACAGGGTGTCCAGGTATGAGTGTAAAAGCTACACGTGGCGACCTTCCTTGGACTATTTTGAGTAAAAAATCTTAATACAAATGCTCTAAACCTCTTCACGGTGTCACACGAGCAGGTCATCAAAGTTAGGAATTCTGGGTCACAAATATGCATATTATTGAACTTCTATTTCCTTTTGCAGTTTCCGGTTAACATTTTCAAAGACTTTCGCAAAGTCTTATTTCATTAGATTTTCGAACAGTGCAACTATATTAACTTTTTTAACATTTCAAAAAAAAGCACTTTAAGAAATGTTAAAAAAGTTAATAATTGCACTGTTACGAAAATTAAATGAAATAAGACTTTTCAAAGGTCTTTGAAAATGTTAACCGTAACTGCAAAAGGAAATAGAAGTTCAATAATATGCATATTTGTGACTGACCCAGAATTTCTAACTTTGATGACTTCGTAGTGTGGCACCGTGAAGGACTAGAGCATTATTGTATTGAGATTTTTTACTCAAAATAGTCCAAGGAAGGTCGCTACGTGTAGCTTTTACACTCATACCTGGACACCTTGTATAATCCCAGAGTTATATTTTGAAGTTTGATGAATACGGACAAAATATATGAAAGATCCTATATTTGTGTCCCAATATTATTTGCAAATATTTGACCTCATGGTATGATGTGTAAGGTCTATTGCCTGTCACATACCAGGAAGGTTAGAATAATAATTATAGAAGAAAGAATGAGAGATGTCAGCTAGGTACATAATACTGAAAGGTAAAATCAGGTATGTCGATCCATTTTTTATTATTGTTCGATAGCGATTATATTATCGTGTATTCCTTAGAATAAGCTGTTTTGAGTCGTAGAGGCGACATCGAAAATGCAGAAAGAAGGTCTACCTACACCTATTCAAATGACGTCCTCTCTTTTTGAATACAGACGACTTTTTTGTTTTTCCTGCATTGATAATGATATATGATCGGACACGATCTCGTCATCCCTCCCCGTGGTTGCAGCAAGATACACTCGGGTTTTTTTTTCAGTAATAAATCAGTAATAAATTTATAAATTAGTTCAGTAGTTCAGTTTAGTTTTCATATCTCTCTTCTCCGTTCCGTTTCGAAGCTAAATAAATTTGAAAGGACTCGGACGGAACGTGTGAGAAGGTAATCCGTACCATTTTTCCCGAAAAGGGAATCTGACTATAAACTTTGCACTCCCATGTTTAGCACAAGAAAACATGTATTTTTTTATCTTTATGAGTAAAAGGATTATTTCGTGGAGTACGTTATGATTTAAAAATGATACTTCTGCAGGTCTTGCATGGTTCCGCCTCTCTCATACACTGACTTTGAGGTTTTGCCTTCTTTGCTCACTGTTAAAATACAGCTCCCGTTCGCTCACCTTATTTTCTTTCAATGGCATCGTCTTTAATGAGTGAAAGAGAGAGAGAGAGAGACACTTTTACAACTGAATGACTGAATCTTCAGACGATCATAGACAATAGAAAAAAAAAGAGTTACGCATACGCAAAGATTAATGCAAGCAATTCAACTTTATTTTGATGCAGCAAGCGCTACAAAATAAACACTAACGTTGTATCTCAATGGATTAGCCACATATTACACTTTTTTTACAATAATTATAATTGAACTCAAATAATTGGACCATTTTTTGTAGATGACTTAGACGTAGTAACAGATGAAGACGTGGCTATTTGTCTGTCCGTAATTTCCTTGAGTCTAGTATCTTTGAATTTTTATTTCAATCAAAGTCAATATGCTCGAGTGTTACTCGAACTCTCTGAATTTAAATTTGGAAGACCAAAAGACTTGGACAGAATCGAGGCCATCCTCACTTTGCTGTCGAATGGATTCTATTATTTCATAGTAGTTGGTGTTATAATTTATGGACTTATTCCAGTCGTCGAACGGCCAAAATGTGAGGAGTTTTATAAGGCGAAAGGATTCAAGGAGCTTTGTGGGTATTTCATACCAACACCGCCATGGATCATACCGGATATTAATTTGATAATCCTTAAGCCAGTGATAATTGCATTGCAGATATTTGCTACTTACGCAGCTGTAGTTCCAGCAGCCTTCAATTGTATGTTAGTTTTTCAAATGAACGTTCACTTAGTTGTTCGTTTGAAGAACTTGAGGAACCATTTTAATTCTTTATCCGCATCAAGGTATGCTAAAAAGGAGTTGTATCATCTGGTGAAGCATCATCAACACATTATCGAGTAAGTTGTCAAATAATTTGAATTAAAAAAATTAACCGGAGAATAATTTTAGACTTATGGACTCGATGAATGCTTGCTGTTCCATGGCATTGTGCATTCATACTTTTCTTACTTCTTCGGTCATTGGGGGTATCCTTAATCAAATCATGCACCTGACTTGGGTGGGTACTATTTAGTAGGGAGTAGGTGTAACATTCGTCATTATAAACATGTTAAATGGGATTACATAAAAGTTTTATTAGAGATCTATCGCAATGATTTCAGTCGCCACGCAATTATCTCTCGACGCAAGCGAACTGATGGAATATCAATTTTAATTCCAAAGTTATTGGAATTCAATTTGAAGTTCAGTCAGTTCTTCGCGCTTGTGCTTACCAGTGTTGCCAATAGAGTTGTTAGGTTATGAAGTATTTATACTGAAATGGATCGCACCTAGGTAGGATGATAAGGAAATTATTTCCATCGCCCTCATTAAATCAGCCCAAATCGAAAAAGCAAACAGTGCGAGAACATAGGTACGTAAATACCTGAAGGTAAAATTGTTAGAAAATTTAAACGCAGCCACCCGCCGTTACATCAAGTAAACGATCCCCGTCAGCTCATTAAATATTCATAAAATAGAAGCGCTATAGCTAGTGGAGTTCCAGCACTTTTAACAACATCGAAGAGACGGCGAAGCTAGGGTAGAAGTTGACCAGATGGTAAGGCAGGGTATTGTAAAAGACACTCTCGAAACGCGTGACGGAGAAAAGGATGACCTAGATACAGACCGGGTGAAAGAATGTGGAATCATGAATCAAACAATAACTCCATGCAAAGACAATAGTAAGTCACTAGGTATTACACACACGGTAATGAAACTTTAATCAAACCATAGAGTGAATTAATAAACTGCAATAGCCAAAAATCCACCATGGTCCCGAAACAGGTAAGTAGGTGAAAATGCAAAATGAAAGTTAAGCCGGTGTAATTAGAATAGCTAGACACAATGGAAAAGACGACAACGCGTCGGCCGATTTGAAGGAAAATTTAGGTAGTTGAAGTTTAGGACAATTCAGTAAGGTAGCCGCGAGGTCAAATCGCTAAGTCTCGTAATTAGGGAAATATGATAAGGAATAAAACACGATATGAGGCAATGCCAATAAGGTGCATTGTTGCGTGGTGTTTAGAAAGCGGGCGACTGCTTCTATAAAAGCAGACGTCCTACCGCAGCTCAAGACAGATGAAGATCAGCTTCCAAGCAGGTCGCATCTGACTCCTTAACCCTTTAGTCGTTGTCCAGAGATGTCATATGTGAACTCCAGGCAACGACTCCTTCTTAACCAGCAACTCGGCCAGAGATGACTTATGTGAACTCCAGCCGAATTGTCCTTCTTCAACCTGAGAATTTCCATTGCAAAACTAGTTAGGGTCGGATCGCACCCAAACCAACTTCTAATCATAATTCTTAACCAACAACTCGGCCAGAGATGACTTTATGTGAACTCCAGCCGAATTGTCCTTCTTCAACCTGAGAATTTCCATTGCCAATTTAGTTAGGATAAAATAGCACCCAAACAAACTTCTAATCACAATTCGTAACCAACAACTCGGCCAGAGATGACTTTATGTGAACTCCAGCCGAATCGTCCTTCCTAAACCCAAGAAAAACCCCTTGAGAAATTAATTAGGGCAGATATCATTGCAACCACCTTTCCGACAACGTAAAACAATCAACCCTATCCGCAATGTTCACGTGCACAGGCCCCATTTTAAATCAAGTAAAATAATCAGTTAGGTATTAGGCGGCACAGTAAAGTGTAGGTACCCGCGCAATTACGTCAATGAATAGAAAGACCCCGGCAGGAAAGAAATACAACAACAAATAATTACAAATTCACGTATAGGAAATCGAGATAGAGCTAGGAGCGAAAGTAGACCCAGAGGAGTGCAGATGGAGTATCAAACGAATATTAGGCAATAAATGTCCCTTTAAATTATACGACATTCTAGAAAACGAAAGTGAAAGGAACTATTCATTTCATCCCATTGTAAGCCCCATAACTGGAACTAGCAGCCACAGTAGGCAGGGTTGTCAGATATAGCATCTGCCACTCGCATACATTATCAGGAAATACTAATTCCATTACAACAACCGATTAGGATTCATAATAGGTACTCGATTATCCCACGTTGGGGGAGGCATTCATCTCGATGTCCAGATGAAGACCTCCGGTGAACCAGTAAGAGAGCGTGACTCTTTAAAGTGGAAATCGTAGAGCGCAACGGGGCAAAAAGCACCCCCAGAGTAGGACAGAGTAAAGCAAACCAAAGCAGAGCTGTCAGGTGTAATAACCGCCCTCACATATCAGGAAATCCAATAACCAAAATAAAGCTAGGATCATCAATTGCAATTCCACAAATAGGAATTCAAAGCAACCAAAAACAAATTAGTCCTGAGTATGTGAAAAGCCAATCAAAATCAATCAAAACCAAAACTCCTTTAGCACATCATACGAATGTCAACTTCAATCAAAATTTAAAAACAAACTCCGCAGAAAATTGCTATGAAATGTTATTGCCAGTCTGGACTGAGTTATCTGCTTTCTAAACAGGTGTTAGGGGTAAAAACCTTGGACCACGGTGGAATCGATGGTTGATCTCGATATCCGTAAACAAGCCGGCTCCAGAATAGGTATTCGTAAAAATTACAGCATTCAATAATTACCCAGGCAAGCCTGCGGAATAATCTTAGAATAGCGGCCTAGTTTGGTCAGTTGGTCATCACATTTAAAATAGCAAAACAAAACTGCGAATTGCAGAGAACGTCGTATTCGAAATGATAAGGTATATTGACTCATCGCCTTACGAGGCCAGGTAGAACAAAAAGGTAGCCGCAGGGCAAATAGGTATTGACGGTCCAAAAGAGGCCAAATAAAGGTAGCCCAGTGAGGCAAAACGACAACACAACAAATAAACAAAATGAGTTGAAACAACTATCATGAGTATGACGTCAATTTCAGGAAAACCCCGCTTTCACAAAGGGAAAAAGCAAATTGGAAAGAAATTCGTATAATGTTTAAAGAGGAGGTAGAAAATCAAACAAACATGGCAACACTGCTCTCGACATTCAGGCCAAGCTAGAAACCCGACTAACAAACAAGTGGTCATAAAAGTAGGGTGGAGTGTGCCTGTGTATCAGGCACACTCTACACCCACAACAATAAACGCTCATACAAATTCCCAAACGAAAGGAAGAGCGAGTCAACGAGTAAAGCTCATTAAAATACGAAATGAGAATTCAATAATCATCGAATAGGTAAACAGCGACAGACATCTCCGCCATATAGACATTTCCGCCATAACCCGGATCGTCTGTAACCAACATGGTTGTATTCTTTAATTAATTCAAGCAGTTGCTTGAAATGAAATCAAAGAGACTAGAAAAAGGAAATTAGGCAAGGAAAATCGTTGAGTAGGCAACAAGACAGACATTCCCGCCATATAACGGGTAGTCTGTAACCAAAGTGGTTGTATTCTTTAATTAATTCGAGCTGATGCTCGAAATGAAATCAAAGAAAGGAAACAAAAGCAAAACGAAATAATGAGAAAGCACAAGTGTGCAAAAGAGTGGAATCCGAAATGGATTGGAGTTTGAAAAATGCATGAAAGGGATTCATCATTCGCTTTCCATTGTTTTGTACTCTCTATGCAAAATCACAGCACCTCTCGCCCTTCACCAAATTACGCTCTTGCAAACGAATTCTCTCGCTCATCACTCACTTTTAGACATCTGACAGGAAGTCCACAGTCAACAACAAGTCTCAGTAAAATTCCCCGCTTTTCCGAAAGAAATCCCAATCAACCGAGATGCAATGAGTCATAGTAGGTTCTTTTGCCCATCCGTTTCGGCCATAGTAATCCTGGCATACCTCAATCAAAGAGCAGGGGTGACTACGGTAATGACAACGGTAAACACAACGTAGGAAAACACAGCGGTCTTATTAGGAGAAACCCAGAGGTAAATAGACGATCACGATGGTTTTTCGCCACAGACTAGGAGGCCCGGGTCCTCGACGTTACAATACTGTTTATTTTGGCGAATGCTATACTTAATGCCAACAAAAAATATATACTTCCAATTATTTGTGATAATTTTTTAGCAAACTCCTGTTGGTCCATTTATTCATCTAACAGTGTGGACCTTTGCTTTGTTTTTGAACTCACTTGGAGGAGAAATTATATTAAACGAGGTAAGAACTTCTAATCTTTTTACAATGAAATTGAATGCTGAAGTCATTTATCTCACTCCAGAGTGTAGCAATCGGTTCTGGTTTATACTTCGCCGATTGGGTTAAGTTTGATGAATCATTAAAGAAAGACGTTTGGTTCATTATTTTCAGGACTCAACAACCGTTAGTGTTGACCACTGGTGCTTTTGGTTATATGTCTTTAGGATTATTTATTACTGTAAGATATTGGATTATGTGCTTATGCTGGTCATGAATTTTTTTCTTTGTTTTAGGTAATAAAAGGTATATTTACTCTAATCATTTTACCAATGGATTGAAGATGAATGTGAATACTAAACACTACTTACCTATATTATATAGAAAGAAGAAGAAATTATCAAGTTATGTTGACTTGTAGTTAAATATTTTAATGTTACTCGTTCTGTTATTATTTGCATCACCTTCTACGTTACTAATGGCAGAAGTAATAAAAATTTACCACCTACCAAACTCCTCCAAACTTCTTGTAGCATGCCTTTCGTTAAAAGAAAGAATAAATAATGTTCTTTAGTAAGTTAATTTATTAAATTCTGTAAAGAGTGTGAACATTCAAAACATTTCGTTGGTATATAGTTGACTTTATAAAAGAGAGAGTGAGGACCGTAACTGAGATAATAAAAGCTCCAGAAAAAGTGGAATGGGAAAACTTGTTATGTAAGTAGTAGAAATTTTAGTCGATTTCCCTTCTTAAAACAACATTACTGATCTTGTGAGTATACCCTCAAATTAAAAATTTTTTCTTAACAGTTTGATATAAGGTTTCGATATTAATCAATTAACTAAATACGTTTATGGGTTTGAAGTAACACTCGGGCTTACTAACGTAACTTCGTTCAAATTTTATGACATATGACATGAAAACAAAATCTCTTTTACAATACAGAAAGCTTTATCATTAGCCCTGTACCCCATACACACACATAAAAATACATATATAAAAATAAGCAGTGGGTAAAAATAACACGCCTTGTTTCCGACCTAGTTCTTTCTAGCGTCAGCTGACGTTAAAATGAGAAAGGTAAAATTGGCTATAGACATTATTAATGAAATCAATTGAACCGTCACCGATAAAGTGAACCAAATAGTAATTTATTCGTTTACAGTTGCAAACAAATTAGGCACCCCAGAGTTAGATCATCATTATAAATCGTTAATTGCGCGTACGCCCATGTGCCTGTGCACGACATGAATCAAATAAAGCAGATGTGTATTGAAGAACCATTTGATTAAAATATCAAAGCATGTGTTATTTGCATTTAAAACAATAATTGAATTAAATAATGATTAATGATCAAAATCCTCCAATGAATTAATTATCCCAAAATCGATTTAAATTAAAGACACATATTCATCAAGTTTAACAATAATGATAATTATTAAATGATCAAAGTTCCCCAAAATATTAAAATAAAAAATCACGTGTAGTTTTATATACAAATTACCTCATTTAAATATAAAAGATTGAATGGAACGTGTCTCAGGAGCCCCCCCATCCCCCTGCAAGTGTTTTAAGAATAATTGGTTCGAACCACGACGTGTGGTGTTGGTAACAAGTCGATGCCCCCCCCCCCCCTGTATTATTAAGCTATCTTATTTTTTTTAAGTGAACAATCCCAAGTATCTAACTCGTGTTGATTTAATCAAAATACACGCAATTGCAATCCCCTTTAGCTCATGTACAAAACAATAATTAGATGAATTTCAAAGAGTCCCTCCTTTTATAATTAATTAATTTAACCAAGGCACGCATATGGCCTTTCACGAAAATAAGCAATATGAAACAGGTTGCAACAATAACAATAATTTAACGTTACTTACATATTGTGTAATCTAGTGATTGTTTAAATAAAACCCACCCCTACCTAACCCAACATAGTTGGCCAGCTGAACTACCCTCCTACCCTCACAACGTGCTACCATAAAGTGGAGTGAATTTAGCTTAAAAGCTTGACGGCTGACAAATGAACAAATGAAGGGTGCGTTTTTAGATAGTTTCGACTCTATAAGGTTTCGATTTTATCATTCGCAGTTAGCATATAGGTCGGTTCTCTTCAGAACGTGTATATAAACGGAGGTAGGGTGAACGACGTGGCAAGTATTATTTTTAAGCCAGCAATCTTGTACCACGTGACTTTCCTGAAAAAGAGAATTCGATTGGTGGAATTTGACAAGTGGGGTCGTGAACGTTCCGTCTACAGCCCTTCCAAGAGGAAATTTTGTCATCGTCCTTGGAGTTCACTTTTGATTAGAACTGTACAAAGTAGCCATTTTCGTTTGAGCTGTTTTGTACTTCAAGAAAATAATAAAATGTTTAAAATCTTAGAAAAAGTTTCCCAGAACTTGACTAATTTTTTATCCACACCTAGCCCATCTCAGAATAGCAGCAGCATTTAAATAAATAATTACCAGGATCCCAAAAATAAAGTAAATTTTGAAAACTACTGTTTCGTATTTGGAGAAGATTCCAATTTACACAAAAAATCAATTTTAAACCTCCCAAGATCAAGATCACTTTCACCCCTCAAAAGTATAAAAAAATTAGAGAACTTGTTTAAACCATTTATTGAAAGCTTTAAATCGAAACAACAAAAATCAGTCAGTCAGTATATAATATTTACAAGAACAATCAAGCTTAGATATAAAACAACACAGGTAGGTACACGATTAATAATCTAGATATCTGAACGACATTTACACAGAGAAAACATCCCGAAACCATTCAGATCTAATCCTTCTTGCAGTGATAGCACGAGCAAGTGACAGCCGATTTAAAGGTCAAGGTTCGAACCCCGTCGACGCACATCACCTTCGCTTCGACTGGTTCCGTCTCCATGATGTTGCAACACTGTCCGACTGACGTCACCGGTTGAGTAGGACTCGCTTTTGAACCGGAAGGCACCGCCCAGCTCTCGCAGAAACCACGGCAGGCGTTCGTTGTCATGTAGAATTCTACGCAGTCTGGAATGCTGATTTTTCTCGTGTGTCCTGGAAAAAAACAAGAAACAAGGATCACTTGTCGTCTTTGAATGTGTCATGGAAGCTTCATGCAATCTAAGACTTTGAATCTTCTATAAAAAGCAATTTGGCAACCTAGCATTATCTAGAATCAGGGTTTTGACAATCTGACAAATAACCCATCCACCACTTAATATCTGATAATACGTTTTGTCACATGGATATAAGTTCCTTAGTTCTAAATGGCAACTCGGAATCCTGTAGTAAAAGTCACAGCAGTCAAAAAAATTTTTTTCAAGGCTAACTTAAAATGCTGCACGTTTCAACAAATCTTCCCAAACAAATGACATTAAGACCGCGGTGGGAGGCGCATTCTATCCCTGTCCGTTTCTCATGCAATGACGCCACATGTGAGTTTGTAGGTACTTTGAATACTTTTGAGTGGGTTCGGTTTGCGCCATAGGATACACCCCAGGCAGCCAAACCGCATTCCATTGTGTTCTTTTTTTCTTCAATCCTCTCACTAAGTTAAGTGATCGAAATTGTGCATTAAGTCAAACTTCAGGACCACATTCACGACATGAACTTAAAACCTCAACTAAATCACAACAACTGAGAAACAATGGCCACGTGAACGGTTTGTTTATTTGGAACCTTTTATAATAAGTTTAGCCACGATTAGCGACGTCACACTGACGGCGTCCATTCTATACAAAGTGCCAGAATGATGTGTTCATGTTCTAAATTACGTCGCTGTGTATAGAGCTATATGCCAGTGAAGCTCCTAGAAGATTTCCAGAGCCACGTCCGGCGTGTATATAAGAAGGGCGTCGTGACGTGACAGTAGGCAATCAGTTTTAGATTGGAAGTCAGTTTGGATTGAAGTACTACAATGGTGAAGGAATGTTGTGACAAATGAAGTGAAATCAGAGATTAGAACATATAGTTATATTAGTAGTGTCAGTGTGTGTAAATAACCTGAGCTGATTATTTGGACTTTGGAGGTTATTGTTATAGGGTTCTAGTTGTGTTGTGATTGTAACTAATTTAAAATAAACAATTTTGTAAGACTTTTTAATTTGAAACAATAAAAATAAGAACGTTTTGTATCTTGTCTATCAATGATGGTAGACCATCGGCATACTTCCACGCACACCGGGGGGGGCACTGCACTTAGTTATTGACATGCGTTTTGGCTTCCTGGGGTGTATCCTAAGGTGCAAACATTTTTCAAATCAAGAAGCCCAAAACAATAATTATAACAAATTGTTCTGACAACAAAATTCTGGGTAAATTACTCAGAACCTAGTGAAAAGCATCAAAATTGTAAAAATAAGAGCTATGTTTTGACATAAATATTACATTTGACGGAGTACTAAGCCGTTGAGGCTACCACCGTCTGGATTCGAATCCCAGTCTAGCCATGGATGTTTGTGTTCGTCTATTCAACTATTTATACCTACCTGTAAAATGTATCTGTGACTGAATGGGCCCAAAATTACTGTACTCGACCGACTTTGTCTTATCTACATAAGTTAAGACCGATGTTCCCTCCTTTATAAAAAAAAATTATTTGACATTACTACGCTTGTTGTCATTACTTAATTCAGCAGCATCTACTGCACCGTTACTTTCTCTGACGTGCGCAGTTTCTCAATAGGTAAAAATAACAATAATCGATTCTCAATATACTTTTTATTTGATTATTGATACGGATAAAGATAAATACATCTCAATAAAAATTTTACAGAAAATAAGTCACAACCATTTAATTATTAATTACGAGTGCATGACGGTCATCTTCAATCCTTCTTGCAGTGGTAACACATACATTTAACCGCCGAATTGAAGACAAGAGACTTGATCCCGTCCAGACATAAAACTTTCGCTTCGTAGGGCTCCGTCTCCATAATATTGCAGCACTCACCAACAGACGTGACCGGTTGTTGCACCAGAATATTCGACTTCGAAGGAACAGACCAGCTTTCACAGTAACCGCGACAGGCGTGGGACGTCATTTCGAATTCTACGCAATTCGGGATGCTGATTTTTCTTGTATGAGCTGAAACAATTTTTTTTCTTTTAATTACTTTTTCATTAATTATTCACCTTCTTAATAATAATTATTGATTGATGCAAGCATAGTTTGTCGTTCTGTATTTGATCACAATCATTGTTGTTATTGATGTATGATGAATGTAATATTGGTTGCATAAACAATATATTCATAATTTTTAATGTATTGCTGGTTGCTTCGAAGAAAATGTGCGCATGATTATAATAATTATTATTAATCATGTTTGGCGCGTAGTTTGAATAGAAAATTCCTGAAACCTTTCTTTTCATATTATTTCGTTTTCTGAGAACTATAATATCCATATTTCTCGAGTAAAGGTGTAATAAATCAAAGAACTAAGTGATTTTTTTTGTAATTATATTTATAAAAAAATTAAAGAAACCTAAAAATAAAATTTATTACAACTTACCTGTACCTGTACACAAAATGTACATACTCGTCGTACGTTATGTATAAGTATATGATCGATGATTGCTTTATTTGGACGATTTTCTAGACACACTGCCACTTAATTATTTGAACAATGTTGCCGCTTCATTAAGCCGCTAATCAGGACGAAGCTACAGGAACAATAGAAAACAGGGAGCATGATAGGAATGATATTACTGCCGCATTGACAACGTAGACACGCGCGGTTTTATTGGCGTAACAAAATTGTTTTCCTTTTATTCATCATGTGTATCTACTCACTTTTTAAAGTCCTCTAGAGAAATTCAAAGCGAAATCGTTAAGAGCTAAAGCATAATCGGATATACAGTTTACCTTGAGCTCGTTATTCAAGTTAACTTTAACTTTAACACCATAAAAAGCGGCGCCGAATTTGCATTAAATCGACATAAAACTTTTAATTGATAAGTTTAGAAGGTGGGTGTGAGTTCTAAAACTAATTTTTCACTTAAGACCCGTTTTGTAATTGAATAATACTCGTACAAACCGCACTTTGGAGTTGTTGAGTAAAGTTAAAAATTAAAAGTTTCTTATTTATTATATATTTATGAAAAGTCAAATATAAATAATACCAACCTGTATTAAAATACGAAGCAATATTTTGTCACCGGCAGAACTCTACTTATACGATAAACGAATTTGGTTATTTTTTTACGATAAAGAATTTTTCAATTATATGCAAAGACAATAAGGTAGGACTCTTATTTATACCTACCCATACTTGACCATTAATAACCTCCCCAAATCACACACACCCTTTGACGAAGCCCTAATTGAATGAATTGGAAAAAGAAGACTCCTTGACAATTTAAATTTCATGAACATCTAGATTTTATATTTGGAGTCCCCCACTCTGTATCTCTCTGAAAGTTTCAATTTGACTGTTTAAAATTATCCCGTTAATCTCTTTAAAATTTAACCAAAATAACCGAAAAGACTTGCCCTTTTAAAAGTCCCTAATCATGGTAAATTTATGATAATTTTCTTGATATCGACGCTGTACTGTAACCTTTTATTCGTTCTGACAAATACATCTAGCAATACATCGTGAACTTTTTTTTCAATTTTTTTTTTCTTCAACACATAATTTGAAGTTTTCACTTCAATTCGTCTCGCGTATGATGGCACTTTTATCAAAAATAAAAAAATTCCTCACTGGTCGAAACTTAGCGTACACTTATTTAAAAATTATTAAATCGATTAAATTTCTCCTTTATTTTTTCTCACATTCCCTTATGAATTATCGTGAAAATTAGAAAAGCAATCGCAACGACAATTAAGTCACCTAAATGCGTGTAAATTTCACATTGGTCTTTTAATAACGAAGATATGACAAGTTTAAAAATAATTTTTCTTACAAACGTGGTGATGTTGTTGCTGGTGTATCTACCTAACCAAGCAATCGCATAGGTATGGTATAACACGCATTATTATACCCGCTGAGCGCTAGGAATGAGAGCTTGGAGGCGTTCGCATTTCGCAAGGCTGCTGCCTCGCAGTTCGAGTTCAATAAGAGTTCAAATCCACGAAAGGATCATTACTACTTTTTTTTAAATATGTAAATTGTTTGATAAAAAAAAAAGATGTAGATATAAGTATGGGCTGTGGTCCTTCAAGAGCGATATAGAAAAAAAATACCACAAAAAGAGATGACAGATTTTAATTATGGACTGAAATCTAATGATCACAGGACTTTCTGATTATGTCATAAAAGGAAAGTTCGGTTCGCTCTTTTAATCAAGAGCTTCAGGAATCAAAAGAAACTTTACTTACAGTAGACGTTGCTAGAGTTCATTCTTTTAGGTACGTGCCTAAACTAGGTCGACCAAAAGAATGAACCTGTAGTTCAACGGCCATCGGTTGTTGCTCTAATACTTATTAGAAGAGATGAGGTGAATTATTTGGATATAGCGTTGCTGGAACGGAGTTATGCGACTCTTATGAAATTTAAATCGCTACACGACGTTCGATGTTTAACACGCTTGGATTTTAGCTTGATGTTAAGGAAAATTCTTCACTGTCCGTGAAAAGAACCACAATGGCCGTGCAGTTAAATGTTAGTCAGTTTGAAACGTAATTTCTCGAACTAACCTAAACACTCTTTGGTTTTTGATTTCAGACTCAATTTTTGTTAAGATAAACTGCTAGAAGCTGGTGTACTTCTTTTTTTTTAATACAGGCACGAGAAAAGATAAAAATTAAGATAGAATTTAGGTAAGGTTAATTTTATAGGTGAGGTTTTCGCGTCCTCGGTACCCGCGTCCTCTCGCCTTCACGCCAGAGCCTGCTATCCCTGTCGACACTTTTCTCTTCCTTATGCGTGTCGTAATCGTAAGTCACGTGTCCGCCCATGGTCCAATAAAAAAAAACCATTGTCACGACACTTCCACGTCGTCCTCATCGACTTCCACGTAGACGCTTTTCGTGCGAGCGACGCACCTTTCAGGTGATGCTTTCATTCACGATCAAAAGGGTCCGTGAATTTACACGCGATACTTTTAAGAAAAAGGTCGCTTGGAATTTTAGCTCGAAATATTTTTTTTTATGTTAGTATGCGTAAATAAACTTCAACGCCGTGAATGCGTTACAGTGTTGATATGTGTATTCTATGAAAATAAGTTGACAAGTAACGTTTTTCGTCAGCAATGGATGAAATCGCGCGCGTGCATCGCCTGGTGATAAAATTTCTTCATTTGAAAGGGGAAAAACCCAAGAGATAAAAGATGAGTTGAGCTCAGTGTCGGTGAACCGTCTTACCTACTGACTGAAGAAGTCGATTTAGTGCAACTGTGGTGGAAAATTGCTGCGAAAAAAAAGTGGTAAAAAAGATTTACAGGAGACTTGGGTATGAGAAAATTATACGCGCGTTGGGTGCCGCGTTTGTTGATAATCGATAAAAGTGGGTCTACGGCTCGACACGTCGCGTGAGTGTCTTGAACTGTATAGAAAAAAATCCAGTAGAATTTTTGCTACATTTAATTACTGCGTCGATGAAACCTGGGCTCATCACCATAATATACTCCCGAGACCAAATGATCAATCGATGCAGTGGATCGAGGTAGGATAACCAGCTCCGAAGAAGGTGAAGGTCGTTCTTTAGGCGTGAAAATTGCATTGCAAAAGTTTTTTGAGACAGCCATGGGACTATTATGATTGAGTACCTCCAAAAAGGTGAAACCATTACACCGCATTGTTGGATCGATCGAACGCCAACATCAAGGAAAACGACCTCACTTGGCCAAGAAGAAAGCAGTGCTGCTTCATTAGGATAACACTCGGGTGCATACGTGCGTGGTTGAAACTCTGTGCAATGGAAAAATTGCACGAACCGAAATTCGAATGCTTCCGCACCCATTCTATTCCCCAGAAAACGCTGTAGCGGTATTTTTTGGGTTCACCAGACAGTTTCTTCAACGAGCGAAGAATGATAGCTATTATCCACGAGAACGAAAATTTTAACACGAGCCGTCAGGCGAGTGTTGGAACGTTTGAGTGGATAATAGCTATCCTTCGCGAGATGAAGACGCTATTTTCTCTTCGACCTTTTAAGAAAATCGTTGAAAAAAAACCTTTTCAATAGACTTATTTTCTTGATATTTGCGTTGTCATCTTTTACTAAATTCCCAGTCATTTCAATTATCAATAAAGGATATTCTGGAATGAAGAGCAGCCCTGAGGTCATTTCTTATCAGACCACCACCCAGTTATTTTATATAATGTTTAATATTTTCATGAATACAAATTATCTAACCTGCTGGTTATTACGATCTGTCTGGTCAGGTCAGGTGCTCTGGTGCCTGGCGTTGATTGAAGCGCCTATACTGCGCGCATCTAAATTATTGATTTTTCAGCTTCATTCACAATATTTCACATATACGAGTATAGTCACAATAATGAGGTTAGAGCTTATTTATCAGAATCGGAATGTATAATAAATAACTATAAACGATCGGTAATAGGTTGAAGATAAGCCAAGAGCGTTTCAATAGTTGGTCGGCGATAGGTAGCCGTGGCATTATCTTAACATGTTTGACGTAACGCAGTTAATTTTCGAAATTAAGTTCTAAAAATGCCGAGCAGTGATTGGCTTAAATGGAACATTCCCTCATCGCAAGCGGTGAGGGAATGAACATTCCCTCATCGCATGGGGATTGTACGTCATTAGTTAACTGAAATTGGCAGTATAAAGAACGTATATTACTAAATGGTCGAAGAGAAAGAATTTTTTCTGGCGGTTTGAAGAGTTGGAAAAATAAGCCTTTAACCAAATATATTGAGTAACGAGGAGATTACCTATACAGGGTGTCCCACGACCTGACTGCCATAGCTTAAGGGTAGGTGTAGTTTTTCAAGGCGATTCAGGATCTGGTTTTGAAATTTTCCTGAGGCCCTTCGTTTCGATTATACAGGCGTGATTTGTGCAATTTGCCGAAATCTTTGATGAGCGATATCTTTTGAACGAATTGATCGAATTTAACGAAATTTGGTAGATATGCTCTACTAATGACACTTAATACATCGCATTTTTCGCTGATTCGAAAACTGCAGGGCCGTACTAATTTTTTTTTTTGATATTTTTCGGCTTTGTCGAAAAGTTCACCCTGTATGCATTTTATTCAAAGTTTGGTGCCATTTTCTAAAACTACGTGAAAAATGCTACAATTATGGTAGAAAAATACTTGGCATCATTGAACTGAATCGAGAAGAAAATTCAGTTTTTTAGTTTTTTATTCGGAATTTCAATTCATGTGTTGTTCATAATTGAAGACAAATCAAATGTGGTTTTTTAAAACTTGCGTATTTTGTAGTTATTTCAAATAAATTTACTTTATCTACAGATTTAGCCAAGATTGGCGGGTAGCCTCCTTAACAGGACCTCGTTACACTGACATACAAAACCCATTCTCATGGTTATTTTGAAGGCCTAGATTTCTGTGGTAATGCTTCTGTTTGAAATGATTCGCGCAAATGAGTCAGAATGAAAGAGGGTTTATTAGTTTTGGTGACAGTTGTCGAGACGATTGATCTACAAGCTATTCAAACCACCGTTGATTCTTTTCATTTCGGGATAATGATCGAGGTTTTCTCGGCCACGCTTTTTTACTTGTGAATCCCAGCGAGCGTAATAAGGCACTGCTAAGTATCTCTTAGAATAAAGTATAGGTGTTTTTAAAATTCATTTGTAAACAGGGTTTGTAAAGGGACCCTGTAAAAATGCATACAGGGTGAACTTTTCGACAAAACCGAAAGATATCAATAAAATAAGTACGGCCCTGCAGTTTTCAAATCGGAGAAAAATGCGAGGTATTAAGTGTCATTAGTAGAGCATATCTACCAAATTTCGTTAAATTCGATCAATTCGTTCAAAAGATATCGCTCATCAAAGATTTCGGCAAATTGCACAAATCACCCTGTATACTCGAAACGAAGGGCCTCAGGAAAATTTCAAAACCAGATCCTGAATCGCCTTGAAAAACTACACCTACCCTTAAGCTATGGCAGTCAGGTCGTGGGACACCCTGTATGTCCGGAAATAAATTTCGTCTTGGCTCAAAACTGAAAATGCCTGAAACTTTTCAAACAACCCTCGTATTCCAACAGTTAGTAGAATGTATTGCCGTTCTGGTAACCGTCGCTTTGATATTTCTGAAACGTAGAGCTAATTCGCGTATGTTAGTAAAAAAATATTATACATCTACACATTTACGTATACCCTGTATTGTTAGTCCATCATGTCCCTAGGTACGTAAATCTAAATCACTTTTAATAAAATTTACCTCCAACCTCCAAGACTTGATTATAAACTCTTTTTTTTATAAAATTTTCTATACGGTATTAGAGATCACGAGAGGGAAAAAATTAAGTGAAAATTCTCTCTCGGTATTGAATTTCCTTATTATACTCGTACAATAAAACTGCGATAGGTAGGTATAAGTAATAAAGACTATCAGAAGAGAAGGAAACACGTTTTGCATTAGAACTTTATACCTATTATCTATATACCTACGCTTCAGGTGAAAACTTGCGCATAAATTTGCAATGAATAATTATCAGTTAATTTAACCAACACCATCCTTTTCTCTCATCTCTTATAATAATGCATGCATATAAGGTACTCGACGCTGCACCACGACAAACAAAAAATGGGTCATATCAAAGGGAATTTAATACTTTCATCTATCGCGTTTTTACAGTGAATTCAAAAAAGAAACGACTAAAAATTGCTTGTAGGTATTAGCATACGTTTGACCAAACTAATTTTTGTGTTCTATTTAGAAAGATGAAAAGAGCGAGTATAAAAAAAAACTTGAACAAGTGAAGCAATTGGTAGGTAATTAAATTTCCTGTTGTAATTATTGGAAACTGGAAAAATAACTGTCAGAGACGTTCATTTTTATACTACAATAGAGACTCAGTTATTTTTAGACAGTTTGATGCTTCTGCTATAATTATTATAATTCTGCTATAAACTAAGTCGATTTAAGTCAACTTATCTTACCCAAAAGTCAAGTTAGCTACGCTTCAGCCAACCACACTTTCAGCCAGGGAGAGGGATTTCGAATAATTTTCAGCTTTTTCTTTCGTTATTTACTGTTTTATTAAAAATATTTGATTTGCTATAAAATTATCGTAAACTGGAAAAAATCTTAATTATTGAAACGCCACGGCTAGCCACGCTTTCGTCCACTTTCTAAAAAATCATTTTTGCTGAAATTTTGCTCGAAAAAGTCCGAAATTTTATAATATTGCCGGCCACGCTTTCGGCCACGAATTTAACAAACTGAAAAAATTCTTTTTTCTGAATTTGGCTCAAAAAAGTCCAAAAATTCATAATAATAATAATAATAATAATAATGCTTTCGGCCATGGACATAAAAAACTGAATAAAAAAACTGACATAAATTTTGCTGAAAAAAGACCTAAATTTTAACATTGGCCAACCTCGCTTTCGGTCACGGACTTTACAAACTGAAGAAACAAAGTTTTTTACTGAAAATTTGCTGAAAAAGGTCCCAAATTTTATAATAATATTTATTATTATCAACAAAAAAACAAATATTTCCATTCCAGCCGTCAATAACGAAAGAAAAATTTCTGCTGGACATTAATCGAAGTTCCTCTCCCTGGCCGAAAGCGTGGCTGGCCGAAGCGTGCGGCTATAGCTTGACTTGGGTACCTACTACTTATCTTAGCCCGAAGCTGCTTGCGTTTGGCACTAGGAGATATGCCAGAATGCCAATTCTCAAATTATTTTTTCATTATAAAAGCTAAACCGCTGAAAGCGATTTTGATGAAATTTGGTATGACGTTATGGTTCTATAGGACAAAAACTGCAGTACTAAAATTTCTCGTCGCGTTAATTCATTGGCGTAGATCATGGGTTTTTTTGGGTTTTGCACCCTTTGAACTTCTACGCTTATGGAATTTAAAAAATTTAATTACCAAGCGTAGATTAGTCGACTCATTTTCTACAAAAAGGTATTATTCTTCATAAAAGTTGCTTAACCTTATAGTTTCGAAGAAAATCTCATTTGAATGTTGATTTTTACAGGAAATTTCATAATTTTTTTCATGGGATTTCCTTGATTTACATAAAATAATAAAATTAATTTACATTTCAACATTCAAATGAGATTTCCTTCCAAACCATAAGCTTAGGCGACTTTTATACAGAGCACCTTTTTTGTACAAAATTTTTGTCGACAAATTTACGAGCGTTATTTATAAATTTTTAAATCCATTGGCGTAGAAGTTCAAAACGTGTGAAACCTAAAAAACCCAGAAATCTACGCCAATGAACTAACGTCATGGGTAATTTTTATCAGAGAGCGTCTCGGAGGTCAAGAAGTTGTAAATACGATTATATTTCCGAGACGAAAATTTAGACTCTTAACAAAATTGATCAGAAAAAATGAACCCAGTGGGATTCGATGACGGAGCCGTGTACATTTTCGACAAAAATGTATAGTGGCAGAAAAATCACCCTAATGTTGAACCCTTTATTTTATTAGTGTGCTGCTAGGCCCAAAAGGGACTGGGCGAATTCGTCGAGAATCGTCAGGAAGATGAATAATAACAGTTGATAAATTATTGGTGAACGGATCAGAAATATAAAACGAGGCTATTTGATGAGGTCATTTCTGAGTCCTTACCTCGAAGCCAGCAAAGCCGCACACGAGATTGGCCGATTAGTATTATGCATTTCGCCACAATCGAAAAATGCCAGACGATTCAAAATAATCTTATTTTGGTGATAATTATACCATTGTATAACGGACCATGTCTATTTATTGTTTGCAACCAAGAAAGTATTAATTAAAAATAATTAGAAAATCCGTTGAAGGGTGCGCTGTCAATTAAGGTAAATAATAATAATTGAATCGATGTGTAGATAACCTTGTTTGAACAGATAGATTTTATCTTCCCTTATCAAATTGAATAGAGTATGATGATAAATTAATTAACTTGGTCCGGCATGCCTTTATTATTCCGCGGGATGTATTCAATCCAGTGTGCTGTTTCATTTTATTAATTTACAGAAACGACCCTTGAATCCTGAAAACTCTTCAGCACAACTTTCGGAGGGACCTTAATTTTAGCTCGCACGTACCGGCGCCGTCTTTATTATTCATAATTATTAACGAGATAAGGTTGAGATAAACGAGAAGTTGATTAAGCCTTGATAAATAATTACTGTAAAAAAATATTGCAAGTAACGCGCTGTGCTGTAATAATTAATTTATAAACCGTAAGCGTGTATGTAAAATGTTCCATTACCTACCTCTCTATATATGTAGAAGAAGAGTAGGTAAAGTACCGAAGTACGTACTAGTTAATCTCTATATACAGGATGTCCAGTTTAAAATGCAGTACATGGGTATATTGGAAACTGCAAGAGATACAGGGTCGGTTAAATTGGAGAAAAGTTGCACAATTTGATGCTTAATAAGAATTTGATTTTTTTGTTTTAATATTTCCAATAGTTGATGAAATATCCTGAAAAAACTGAAAAATCAAAATTTCTTATTTTGCTCATATCTTTTTTATTATTGGAAATTAATTAATTATTTTTTGTAGGCTTACATAAGTCGTCAAAAGCTATCCGTTTAACATTACAAAAATTTTCAAAACCGACTAGATCCCAAATTTTTCATAGCCAACTTTTGTTTCTCTTATGGCCGCCATATTGGTTTTCTATGTCATTCGGTATGAAAAAAATAATGGAAACCAAAAACTAATAAACTTCAAAAAATAAATTTCAAAAATTTTTATTCTTCTTTTTCCTTAATAAAGACAACTTTTTAGACAGAATATCATAGAGAAATTAAAAAACCATGAGGTAAGCAGTATGACTTCATAATGACGTATTTCAGCGAATTTTTTTTGGGTTTTTTCGAAAAAAGAAGAATAAAAATTTTTGAAATTTATTTTTTAAAGTTTATTAGTTTTTGGTTTCCATTATTTTTTTCATACCGGATGACATAGAAAAACAATATGGCGGCCATGAGAAACACAAAAGTTGACTATGAAAATATATAATAGTATATATATATAGGTAATATAATAGTCGGCTTTGAATATTTTTGTAATGTCAAACGGATAGCTTTTGACGACTTATGTAAGCATACAAAAAATAATTAATTAATTTCCAATAATAAAAAAGATATGGGTAAAATAAGAAACTTTGATGTTTCAGTTTTTTCAGGACATTTCAGCAACTATTGGAAATATTAAAAAAAAATCAAATTCTTATTAAGCATAAAATTGTGCAACTTTTCTCTAATTTAACCAACCCTGTTGGTTAATCTCTTGTATCTCTTGTCGTTTCCAATATAAGTACCCATATACTGCGTTTTAAACTGTGACACCCGGTATATTTATTTTTAAACTCTAATAATGGAATAATAAAAAATACTTACCAACTTTATGGCATCCTGGTTTTTGCCAAGCGTCTCTCGCTGTCACGCTTGTTACTAAAAATGCATTTGATAAAGAGAGAATTGTCAGAAATAGCCAGCAGGCCAGCATCCTGAAACAATTACTTTAATTAATACTTCAAATTATTTTTTGAATAAATATATACATAAATAATGAATAAATAAAATGTTTAACAAGTTTACGTATAACTTACGTGTGCGAAAGCGGAAAACCCGCGATGCCGTTTTGTCAGCGTCACGACGTCGAATGGGGGAAGATGTACGGCGATTTGATTTTCTCTCTTTGTTGCACCCACGCACCCCCACCCTTGGAACCGCCTCCACGACTGACACCCCCATTCACAGAAGGTGGTCCTCCAAGAACTACAAGACTTGGAAATAATCCGTCTGTCGCACACAGGCGGTTTTTGTTTGTTCCAAGCTATTGTAGAATTTACTGACTTCGTTCCGATTATTGAAACTTTATTGTATAAAGTAAATTATGACTTATTAATCACACAAAAACGGTACTAATGCGTTGTTTTTTTTTTAATATACTCGTCTTCACTTGCGTTTTTTTCTTCTGGGATAGGTATGTGAGTTTTTCTCCTTAGTTCACACCACGGTGTAAGATATATAGGTGAGTGAACGAAGCACGTATTTCAACAGTAAAGCGCGCGACGAAAACCTGAACCTCAGTGTATGAGAGAGTCTTGCCAGCTGGGCTCTGACCTCTTGCTCTTACACATGCAAATTGCCATTATCAGGGTGTCATGCTACTCAATTTTATTTTTTTTTTGAAGAAGCGATTAGCAAAAATGGGTAGAAA
The DNA here is from genome assembly GCA_910589415.1 of Malachius bipustulatus. Lineage (NCBI taxonomy): Eukaryota > Metazoa > Arthropoda > Insecta > Coleoptera > Melyridae > Malachius > Malachius bipustulatus. The sequence goes on from OU342635.1 coordinate 41,235,670, forward strand.
CTGTGATTTACCGAATTGTAGAAGTTGATGCGATGAAACTATAACGGGTATTTCATCGAGTGACATTTTAACATTTAAATATTAATAAAATTAGAACATAAGAGCACGCGTTTATCAGCGAATATGCGTGAATCATTTATGCTAGCGCTTGTGCGCTTGTCCGAGAGAAGAGTACGGCAGAGCTAACCATTGCGAGCGAGAGCAACAAAACAAATGGGAAAAACAGATGTAACGTGACGAGTGGTGACGATATCGGGTCGCACTGGGGAGTCTTGTTCCAACACCTTAGTTATCTTACACCGTGGTTCACACCGAAATACTTTTGGTAGTTTGTCATTGCTTTCGCAGTAGAAGAGGGTTATGGTTCGAAAGTACAATAAATTATATATTGGAGAAATTCGAGATAGGTAATATATATATATGCTCTTAATTTTTAATTAGGTAAAAATTTAAATCATAAATCTTCTAAATAATAGGAATAGCTTGCACTGGCTTCGTACTTAATATAGTCGGGGCCAACAACCTCCGTCCGCTTGACATGAAATAAGAAGAAGAATTAATTGACTAAATGGCTGTTTTGAATCGAACCCAAACCATTAATCTTGAGAAGAAGAAGCAGAAGAACGGAAAATAACTTCATCCTAAAATAAGCTCAAACTTGCTAAGAAATAGAAATAAATTGAAGTTAAAAGTGAAGAATGTAATAATACTACTGAAATCTGAAAACGTGATTAAATTTCACAGTGATTTTTAAATTAGAATTTACTTTTAAAAAACCCATAGGAACTCTTTTAGAGAAGAAAAAAGGAAAAAAATATTTTCATCAATCACTCTCGTCACTCACTCTCGGTTCTATGCGCATGAATGGATGAATCGACCAAATTTAAATAAATCAAGTGAATGCTTATTTACATTGTTACAGTCAGAGCAGATGTTTACACTATGACTAGTTGACGAACTTCCTACTCTACCTGCACTCATGGTCATGATCATGACAAAAATGAGGCCTGTGCCTTGTGCCTGTGCCTGTTACAGCGGCAATTTGATAAGAGGGCAAATTCCTCTGGTAAATTCGTTGTCCATACTTTTGACGGATAGCCGCTCGCCTAATTTTTTTCGTTAAGCTCTTCCTATAAATTTTGTACGTCTCTACTTCTTCTCCTAAATAACTATACGCAACAGAATCTCACCGCGTTGCACCCTGCCAGATAGGTAGTACGCTGAGAGGCATTAACATTCTTGTGGTTGGTGCAATTTTCAGGCACTCCGAGTGTTTCCTAGGCTATTCCCCGAAAATCCAGAAATTCCCCGGAAAATAACAGTTCCCGGGAGTTGTTTTCATTAGTGAATTGTGGATTAATGCTTACGAACGCGTCCCGAAATGTTAATTTCTAGCAAGGCGCAAGACTGCTTCGAATTCTAACTTTAATAATTTTGCTTTTTATTATTTCTTGCGATATAAGAGATTAGTATTAAGTCAATAGAGGATCCTATTATATTATTGATGTAATTGCAAAAAAAATATAAGTGTTGTGTTTTTTTGCCGCTTAGGAACGCGCTCACACTGACGTTTAATGGAGCTCGAGCTTACTTTATAGTTTCAATTTCATCAAGAAGAACGTGTCTAATGTCAATGTCAAGACCTAGCTGTCAATTGTCAATGAACATCGTGCAAGCGCAGAATAATATTGGTATTTAATTCAAAATCGAGTTGAAATTGAATTCAAAAATCAGAAAGAACCCTGGCACCCTTCATATTTCAAATTTTAAGGTCGTAACGACAATCGTGACTTTTATAGCAACTTTGTTTCTTCTGAATTTCAACACATCTTTTTCTACTGCCATTAAAAATCTAGTCAGAAGAATCATTTTCAATAATATTATCTCCTGCTCTGTGGTTTTCAATTTTCATTTTCAAAGTGGTACTTTTTCTATAACTTCGTTCTTATTGTTTAAGAATAATTATTATTATATCAGTTGTTAATTATTATTTAATGAAGAATGACAGTACAATTCTTCCAGTAACACCTTTATCATCTCAAGCTGTGTGATTACTTCCAATCTAAATACAAATTTCAATCAAGCATTATCCATCATAGAAAACTTGTAATGCATTTTGAAAGAAAACAAATATTAGAAACCGTTGAGGCTTTAAGCTTTCCCAAGTACCTCGAAGCCTTCAAACCGACCAATAAGCAAGAGAGCTTCTATAAAAGTGAAACATGTACAAACGACTCTTTAGAGCTACAAAGCTTTTTTCAAGCACAACACAGACAGCATTGGGTACCGATCAAGCTCGACATTTACTACAACAGGTGGAGAAGACTCGAATAATTTTTGTAACACTACTGAGACTGAGACACCTGTCGACATCATGTCATTGTTGACAAATGTACAGTTTATTAATTTCGCTTTTGAGGCTGGTGACGGGAGTAAGGTTCAATACTCATCAGATTTGTTCCGAAGCTACAAATTCTTTAAATAATAATCACACACGCGACAAGGACATCTTTATAACTGAAGCTGATGGAACGTTACAAGTTTTAAAAAACTGAGATATATTTCTGAATGACAGTCCTCGCAACAATGAAAAAGTAGCACAACTCAATAATAATAATTCTACACCAGATTCAGCAACAATTCAAGATGACGAATCATTTGTAAACAACACAATAACAATATCAGTTATCGAAGCTAAAATAGATGTATTTGAACAAATTAGGCCTTTACATGATAAATCAGAATCAATGAACTTGCATGTATCGAAGTTAAAACTCACGATAAGGACATCACAGCAGTGATTTTATCAAACAAATTCACATTATTTTAGCACGCATGAGGTGTATTATCTAATTGATCTTAACCAATTGAATTCCAAAATACTTACTTAACTGGGCTTCAGTTGGTATTATTCCACGATTATATGACAGTGGAAATTGATGTTTTAATTACTAACAACAACAATAATAATAATAACTAGCAACAATAAAATGAAACATCAATAATTAGGTAGGTACGAGAATGACTTTAATAGCTCAATATATAATTTCCATATACAAACATCTATAAATATATTTTAAGACAATAGGAGGATCAGTGCGAGATGTATAGATAGATAATTCGAGAGGTGCATAGTTGAAGGTACAAATTGATTGGCGAAAGGAATTGACATTCATTATCACAACTATGATAGACACAGATTATCTAAAAGCTAAACTTCCCGCGCACTTTGAAGAAGCCCAGGGAGTTTCTGTTGTGTATCAGTGAGCCTAGGCCGATGTAGTTCTGCAACAGGATGTTGTGTTGGAGTATCCTGGTCGGGACTTCCGGCTTGATTCGTTGTAGATTCGCGATGGCTTCGCATAACATTTCCGTGAAGATTTCTAAATTGTATACGTTCTTCTGCTTCTCTTCAGCCCAGTCTGAAAAAGACCACGAATGGTCAGGAATTTTTTATATATTTTTTATTTATTTTACTACTAATACATCAGTAATTTTTCTCTACAAAATAATGTTAAAACAACAATGATAAAAAGTACATGTGAAGCAAATATTACACAGTAGTTGAATAAACCCAAACACTACAATGGACAATAAGCTAATCTAAATCCAAACAATTTCAAAGTTATCGCATCTTTGTGGTATCTTGACAGTGGGGTGCTGATTTAGTGTAAGTTGTGCGTGCTAGTTGAGTGTATCTTGTTGAGTGATAACATAATAATTGTGTAGTGAAAATAATTATTGTGCAGTGATCATTATTGCGTGTTCAATTATTGATATACAAAAATTTTGAACACAGAAGCGCACGCCTATAAAATATTCAGTGCGTGGTGATTTGCTCTTCAGATCAGCTGACATGACAGGAATGTCATATTTTAACCCTAGAATACTAACCTACGTAAATTTTACGTGTCCGTTCTAGTTTTTCATCCGCCTTAGCAACAGTTTATGGAGTAGGAGGTTGCCAAGCCTGCAGTGCTCTCCCCACCCCTTCCTTGTTTAATGGAATAACTTGTTTATTCGTGTTTAGTTTGTTACCTATCTTGGTAGAGCCTGGAGTAAACCACTACACGTAATATTTACGTGAGATTAGTATTTACGTGTGAAAATTTGTACGTAAATTTAACGTGACATTATTATTTAGTGGTGATAAAATGGCGAAGAATTCTAACAATAATTCAGAAATATCTCTAACGGATAAAGAACTAGACGATATAATTAATGCGAGTGATTTTAGTGATATTGATGAACATGCAGAAGACCGACAAGAATATAACCCTTATTATAGCGATGACAGTGTTGATGACAGTGTCGCTGATCGTGATTATGTTCCAGATGAAGTCGATGAAGATCTATATGAAAAACTCCAACAAACGTGGCAGTCTAAGAAGAGAGAAGCAGCTGATAAAAAATTGAATCACAATCCAAAACGTCGTCAAATAGAGAGCCCGCAGCCGTCAACATCACGTGCATCGCTCAATGATGAATTGGCTCACACGCCAGTCGAGGATCATGTAATTGGTTGCAAAAATTTGATAATGTATGGAAAGAATGGTCATGTATGGAATACTTTGCCTATAAAACCGGCAGATGGAAAAACTTCTGCCAATAATATTGTTTACATTCGACCAGGTCCAACAAATATTGCCAAAGATGCAATAGAGCCTGAAGATGCGTTCAATTTATTTTTTAGCCAAGAAATTCTCAACGAGGTGTTGTTATATACAAACCAAAAAGTCACACAATTGCGAGATAAATACAAAACCAAAAGTTCTACTGTTTCTGACACGAAAATGGATGAACTAAAGGCACTGTTGGGTCTTATTTTTCTATCAGCGGCATTGAAGAATAATCATCTTTCAGCCAACATGTTATTTGATGTTACATATTCAGGAGACAGATACAGAGCAACAATGAGCAAGGAAAGGTTTAATTTTCTCATAAACTGCTTGCGATTTGACGATTCCGCTACGAGAGAGGAACGTAAGAGAGATAATACTTTTTCCTAAATTTCTAACATATGGGATATGTTTATTGAGAAGTGCATTGAATGTTACAAGCCTGGTTCTTATGTTACCATAGATGAACAGCTCGTAGGTTTTCGCGGCAGATGCCCGTTTCGTATGTATATGCCAAACAAGCCCAATAAGTACGGCATCAAAATTGTTATGTTGTGTGACGTAGCTACTAAATACGTAATAAATGCCAGTCCCTATCTTGGTAAGTCGACAAACACCAATGGTGCTCCATTAGCTAGCCACTTTGTTGAAAATCTTACTAAACCTTTACATGGGAGCAATCGAAATATCACGATGGATAACTGGTTCACCAGCATTCCGCTTGCAACGAAATTACTAGGCAATCCTTTCAAAATGACTCTAGTTGGCACACTTCGGAAAAATAAAGCGGAAATACCACCTGAGCTAATACTGAATTGTAAATCTCGTCAATGTGGTACATCCATGTTTGTGTTCGATGAGAAAATGTCACTAGTATCTTACAAACCGAAGCAGAACAAAATAGTACTTTTATTATCGACAATGCATACTACTGGTGCTCTGAATCCAGAAACCACCAAGCCGGAAATAATCCATACATACAACGAAACGAAAGGGTCTGTTGACACATTTGATCAAATGGCTCAAAACATATGTTGCAATAGAAAGACTAGACGGTGGCCACTCTGCATTTTTTATAACATGATGAACATTGCATCAGTCAATTCGTATGTTATATATCATCATAATGTAGGAAAGGCACATTCAAACCACTAACAAGACTACAATTTGTGTTAAAACTCCATGAGCAATTAACAAGACCATGGCAGCTGCATAGGCTTCACACTATCCCAAGCATTCCACGAAAATTGAAAGAAAGTATTTCTCAAGTGTTGCAAATGCAACAAAAGGAGGAAATCATGGTAAATCATGAACGTCCTCAAGATAAGGGAAGGAGAACCTACTGCAGTTTATGCCCATCGGTGAAAAAGAGAATGACAACTACATATTGCTATACAATCATGCAATCGTGCTCTGTGTGGTGAACATCAAATCAAGGCATGTTTGCAGTGTATTCAAAAAATTAATTAGTGTCCATTTTTCTAATTTTTGCTCCGGTTTTTTTTATACTATATCCAAGTATTCATGACTTTTAGTTTTTATTAGAATAATCTGTTTTTAGTTTTATTGTTAACTTTAATATTATTATAATCTGTTTTTATGAGCAATAATTATTTGTGTTTGGATTTTTTGTTAAATTTGTCGTTAAGTTAATAAAACATATGGAGAGAATATTGAATTATATCAGCTGATAATAACAAAATCAAGTCTAAATTAGGAGTACGTAAAATTTACGTGTCATTAGTATTCACGTACTAGCGACGAGCGTTAGTATTCTAGGGTTAATAATGCCAGAATATTCAGAATGCCAGAATATTTTCGCGCATGACTGTTATGTAATGTAACAGGATATTCTGCGTTTGGAGCCACCAGTGAAGCTTCCAGAACTGTTGAAATCCACGTCCGGCTTGTATGTAAGAGCGCCGTGGCAGTAGCTACAGTCAGTTTGGATTGGAGTATAACAGAGTAAAGAGCAGTGGTGAAGGGTAAGAAAGAAGGTTGTGATAAGTGAAGTGAAATCAGAGATTAGAGCATAGTTGTATTAGTATTAATTGTAACAAATGTAAGACTTTTTGTTTGAAACAATAAAGAGGAAGAACATTTCAATATCTTTAAACTAGTTTTTAGATTATTCTTATTTAATTTAAATTAAAAATATTATAAATTTTGTAAAATTATCTTGTTCCAAAAAAATCACAGATTGGCAACACTGCCAAAAACACAGTACCTAAGCTACAGAGAATGGATTTTACAATTTTGTCATCGTAACTATCCGTTACCATCTAAACTCACCCTCAGTAGACAGAAAAATCCAACATTGCGTTGAGATTAGGAATTGAAAAAATTTGTTTAGGTAACTACATAATTTATTACGGATTTATTAAAAACTGAGGTTATAGAATCTTCTTCTTTTTCTTCCATTCATGTGAATAATTCTAATTGGCCTTTAGATTGTGGAATGCAGTCATATGAACCATTGGATACTCATAGTGTCTACAATTCATTGACGATGACAGTTCTAATGAAGGCACGTTTGTTCATGACAGTTTCTAGAATGTACTGAGACTTTCAAAGACAACCAGAACTACTTGACGTTCTAGAATATCAACCTGCCATTGTAGTCATGGTACATAAGGAGCGCCAGTACTGCACATAGTCATTCAGTATACATAGTTTGGGATGTTATGAATAAATTGGAGAGTTTTAGACAGAACAGAAGGCTATAGTGAGTCTAGAATGTTATTAATAAGAGAGGTCAGTTAGTGGAGTTGATAAGAGCAAAAGAGAAGTCTAGTGAGCTGATGAATAGTAAAGTAATTGAGAGTATGATAAGAGACAATTAAGTTGATGAGACAGCTAGAGAGAAAGATTATTAGTGGACTGTAACCTATTGAAGCAGAAATGAAATTTAGAAGAAGTGGTTATTTCATTTTGAGGCTATCACTGTAAATAGAGACTGAAAATAATTGTTATAAATTATTGTAAAGTTAATTGAGATAAATAAAGTCAATTAAGTATGTCACAAGAAAAATACCTTTATGAAAGTATAAAGGATGGAATGTGTACGTTATAAACGGAATGTCATCGTTGAAAGGGTTCCAGGTCCCTCCGAAATTGGACGGTTTTCCATTATCCCAGATCAGACGCAAGCCCTTCATCTTACGATCCCTGCAAAACATGTCAAAGTCTCATTTTATAATTAAACAGAATGTTAAATATGCTACATTTAAAAAAGCAGCTACAAATTAATTCCATCAGTTGAACAAAGTTATCCGAGCAGTAAAAAATAAGTAAATTTTCTTAATTAAAAATCTAAGAAGTTTAACATAACAGTCAGGAATGGCAACAATGTATGATAAGTTGCCATACCGATACCATAGCTCACTATGTTCAAATTTTAGAAGTATTATTTTTGGTTTGATGCATGGAAGCCATGCAAGTTTACTATCTACATAATAAAAGCAACTAAAAAAAATGATAAGGAAATAAGGGTCATGTAAAGTCTTTAATTACAGTAAAAAAGCAACAATTAGCATTCACCAACCAATTATCTTAAATTACTAGGAAGGTTATCGTGTATGCTATACTTAGGTTGATAAAAGTTGTTGTGCCGTTGATTGTCCGCTTTGGACCAATGCGAAAACAAACAGTTTTCTAATACATTGGAAACTCCATCAGCAAAACCATTTAATCGGCTGCGTCACGGGAACAATCAAATCATTAGAACAATAAACATAACAATGATCAATACTTCCTACCCTGCTGCTTCATTGCCATTTTTATCAAGTTATGAAACAAGATGAATCACCAATCAATGAAAATTTTGTCAACTTGACAACCCTGAACCTAAATAATAATACAAAATAATAATAATAATGATAACAGTTGTTATAGTTGTTATAATTACTATCAGTAGTAGTAGAATAAATTCATTTTAATGAGACATATTATTATCATCTATACATAATACAAAGCAATTATTGTTATGATATTACGGGAATTGAGCAATTATTAATAATTGGATGTTATCAGTAGAAAATTTCAAAATACATTCAACTTACGGAATTAAAGAGCCTTGCGGATAAATCAAATTTCCAATAATGACCTGCTCGAGTAGTTCCAGGGGTAATTTCTTGTATCCCAGTCTTCTTAAAGCTATAAAATCATACTTGGCAGTCACAATTGTCTTTGGGGTCAATAAAATTAAGCGCTCCTTTTCAGTGTCCCAGTGATTAATCCTATAAAATAAATCAATTTTAACAAAAATCTATAAATATAATAAAAAGCAGCCCCTCATCCCCCATAGAACAAGGACTCTAGGGGTTGGTTTTGGAGATAGTAGGGGTGTCTCTATCAATATAAAAATCAGTGTGGTTTTCATGTGGGGCCGGCTGTAACTCCACAAATAATGAAAGAATGTTCTCAAAAAATGCTCTAGAATCTTTTGAATTGGTTCCAGGGGTGTTGTAGAGTGTTCTAAAATGTTTTAGAATGTTCGAAAATGTTTCAAAAAAAATAAAACGTTTGAGAAATTTATTAAATATTTTAGAAACCAGAAATAGAAGTCATAAATTTTCTGGGATATTCTCAAAAGATCCATTTCTGTAATAGTGGGGATATATTCCAACTAAGAAGGGTGCATAAATGTGATAATAAGACGTATTTTTGCAAATCGATTAGAACAGTTCAACAAAAAGTCATAATGAAATACAATTAAATAAGGGAATGTTCTACAATTTTCCGGAATATTCATATTGGAAAATATTTTGAAATTTTACGTTGTTCCAGAAAATTATAACGAGACCGCTCTGGAAAAATTCTATTCGTTTCTTGAAGAAATCCTAGTTTCACCATTTCCTTGTTTATGTTTAGATTACATTCCTTTTTTTATACTGAGTTAGTGAATGACACGTTCGCGACAATTCCAGTCACATGTCATATGACACATTGACGGACAGTTGTGAGTTCTATGGATTTCTGGAGTTGGCTTTCTGAACAATCTGACATTTCCAGAATCCACGGCCGGTGCGCCGGTGTGAGTTCTACAACCTGCGAGAAGGTTCCTACTGTTTCGCTGACACGTCGCGGGAACTATATAAGGACCGTCGTGCGACTGCGTGGAGTAGTAGTATCCTGGACGTTAAGCAGTGAAGACTGAAGTATAGACAGAGCAGTAGTGAAGTGAAGTGTGAAGTAAGGAAGCCAGTAGTGACAGTATAACGGATATAAAGAATAGACAAGTAGTAGTATCTGTGAGTGGAGATAAGAGAACAGCTGTGTGTGTGTTTTGATTATTTAGAATAATTATTAGAGGTTATAAGTACTTGTGTTGTTAAACAATAAAGGAATTTACAGACCTTGGTGGTGATTTATTTATTGTAAGACCCGTAACAATATTATAAAGGCTTGTCTACAACTTGTAGCTTTTCCATCAAGGGGTTATGGAGCTCCCAAAAATGTGCTTCAAACTAATTTTAAAAAACTATATGATTTACAAGAAAAAATAATAATGAACATTTGGAGAACATAATTATGTGGGACTGTCAATGCATTACATTCTTGACAAAAATACTATAATTTGCAAAAATTATTCATGTGAGGCATTACCTATTGATTCTCATTCGCGTTCAAATGAGTCAAAGTTTCAGGATTTTTTATAAATTTTTCTCTAAAAAACAGTACTTCTGGCACATGATGGGCTTACCCTTGAAAGGAAAGTCACAAGTTGTGAATGACCCTGTAGAATGGTCTAGAATATCACACAATGTTAGTTGAGAATTTTCTAGAGTGTTTGATTCGTAAATGTTCTCGAATGTTCTAGCATGCACTGGTTCAAATAGGTACTGTTTAAATTATTTTCTCCACTACTACAAAGAACCACTTTATGGATTTTATTGCTCATTTTGAGTTCCTTCAGGGATTTACGATAATTATAAAACTTACTGGGTGAGTAAAAAGTAAGATATAAGTGGCCCATCAGCTTCCGGATCGAGGAAATGCTCGGTGCATTCCCTGACGGCGCTCTCGATTACATTCTCCCGGAAAGTAAAAAATTTAAAAGGATCTTCAATGATATGTATTGCTGGCTGTATGGTGTTTTCTTTAGTCTTATTCGTTTCGACTGTTTCCTTACTCTCGGGCTCGGACTTCTTGTTCCATAACGTTTCAGTAACTGCAAACAAATCCAGTACAAAATTAATAAAAAATAACACTTGAGAGAATAATATTTCTTACGACAACCTCTGCAAAACCACATGCAAATATCGATCCGGGAAAAAAAGAAAAAACCGCTATTTACAGACATAAAAACCGAACTGATATTTCGTAGCGGGTATTCAATATATCATTAATCATTCCATATTTCGATTTTCCGCCACTTCATAGATAAAAGTGGAAATTGGAAAAAGATAAAGTAATATTCTAATAACGGATCGTAATTAAACCTGGTGACTGGAACTAATGATCTTAGTGTTAGTCATTCCAGTACCTACCTACCTGGGCAGTTATTATTACAGAGTTGCCATGAGGTAGAAAATTTCCATTTAAAATATTTAATTATTTTCTGTTTTTTTTTTCTTAATTGCTTCAATACCGAATAACATGCAAAAACAATATGGCGAGGATAAGAAAAATAAAAGTTTACTATTAAAACTTCAAGATCTAGTGCGGCACATATGTATACAACCTACAAAACAGAATTAATTAATTTTCCAAATATGAAATATTTTGGAAACGACTGAAGTAATCCTAAATTTTATTTCAGATTCTTAATTAGTATAAAATAGTGCAAGTTTTCTCTAATTCAACCGACCCTACAGCTATCACAGTTTAGAAGCTATACTTAAACTTTAAACGGTTTTAACTATAAAACGCATAGTAATTGTTTACATCCGCGGCTCCTAAGTTTCATCAATTTTTTCGGGACAGAGGAGCGAAATAGGGGTGCTGGGTGGGTAAGAAGCTAAAAACAGCCATTGCAAACTAATATTAAGGTCACAACTAAGGCCTCTTTGACACTACGATCGAATTTCTATTCTTTTCTTCACTTTCAGGGCAAGGAATATCTTCGAGATAAACAGTAGCACAGTTTTTATTTTGAATTTTGCATTTATTTTGCATTTGCATTCCAAAAACCGTGACATCGTTCGCTATACTCTGGATACGATATGAGAAATCTTATATCCGGTCGAATCCCTCTCTGTGTCGTGCTCATGGCATCCGCCGCCTACCCAGGACCGGACTCATTAGAGCGACTCTTAATGCCTCTTTTTTTGGCTAAGCATTAATTTGCAAAGCAAATGAATACCTTCCTGGTGTTACTATAGGTATGTTCTCCACCCCTATATAGGTGCCATAGTGAAACTGTAGGAGCCGCGGATGTAAATAATGACTAAACGCATTACTGCACTTTTGTTATGTCAGCTATTCCATACTGTAAGTGGTACTAGTCATGTAATTTCCAATATTACTGTACTAGTACGGTAATGAATAACGTTAATTACTGCACTAGTACATATCGTCGCTGTCAGTACGAAGGGGCCTATCTTCTTAATAATTTATTTACAGAAAAAGTCCAATCTTTTCTTTCAAAAAAGATTATGTCTCAATGTTCTAAGTATACTTTTGTGCTATAAGTATATGAAAAAAGGTTCTGATAATGAATTATATCTCGTGCTACAGACAAAATGAACAGTAGAGTTTTCTTCAAAACGTTCTCCTGAAAAGTTGTTAAATCAGAGATAGGCCATTTCGTAATGACAGCGACGATATTGTTATGTCAACTTTTACATACTGAGTGGTACTAGTTGTGTAATGTCAGATTTTACTGTACTAGCACTGTAATGACAGCTATCACTGCTTGAGTATTTATGTATATGTATCAGATATTACTGTACTAGTAATGTAATGACAGCTATTATTATACTAGTGATATGTAATGGCAGCTATTATTATGGTAGTTCTTACTTAAAGGGCTCTCCAATGTGACAAAAGCGAGCTCACATGAGACTTTGAAACTTGGCAAGAGTGTAAAATTTTCAACTTTATGCTAGTTTTACAGATTCAATCAAATAATGAAAAATAATTCCATTGGCAACACCATATGCACCTTATTCAATTAGAAAACTTAGTAGGTAATTGCATTTTCCCTTCAAGTTTACTAATTGAAATTGATTAGTTAGGTATCATTTATTGGCCAAACTAACGCAAGCAGTTTCTAGAGAACAAAAATATTTTTCCACATGAACAAGAACAAAGAATGACAGCAAAATCAAAGGATAATCTTACTTTTGTTAGGAATCGATGTCAATGGTGATATGAAAGTGTTGCTCCAGTGACAATTGTTATTGCTGTTATTTACTCTCGGAGTATTATCTTTGCTATCAGTAGCAGCGGGGACTTGAGCTTGAGCTTTAGCAATATCACATTTACCCTCGTTCGGATTCAATCTCAACTTGCCACCTTTGAATTCTTCCGGCAAGTCTTCTTCCAAAGTATAATCTATCATAATGAAATGTTACGTTTCTCTTATTGAAAGAGTATTCGGACAATTATTATTAGGAACTTTCGCTTTACTTGTAAAGGTTTACTTGAGTTTAGCTGCGTTGTTTTCCCGGTTTTTCGTTTTATTGATTTGTCCGATCGGATCGGCTATATCAACAAGCGGATAACTGTTGAATTACAATTTACAAAACAATCACTCAGCTGATATCTGTCAATAAAAATTCGTATCTGTCATATGTCTTAACACCGTCAGCTCTAAAAGTCAGCGTATGGCACTGATGGCAACGTTCAGTAGCACGGTGCACCTAACTCGATATGCTATTGCGCATGTATTACGTATGACGTCACACTCGAGAGGCTGTGACTGTGAGGCTGTCACTGAATGTAATTCACATTCAAGTTTTATCGCATTCAAGTTTTCTTTCACATTCGCAAAACCGACAGAATTCGTCGCCAATAGTAGCATAGTAAGTGTCGGTAATGCAGCTTCCCTAATGAAGATCACTGCATTCACTGGTCTGTCCAGCTAAAGTTCCTCACTGATGGATGATGACAAAAGTGAAGCCTAATATGTTTCAAGTGGCGACCATTTTGTATGATGGCAAGATAGATACGCTGGAAAATCCGTTGTTCATAACAACTGGAAGTTTTTTGCCCTTATCTGTAAATTTTCATCAGTGAATCAACTTGAGCAAATTAATAAAGCTTTAATAATTTATCAAAGTTGATTCACTGATAAAAATTTACAGATAGGACAAGAAGCTCATAATAAAAAAATATTTGTATACCTACCTAGCTAAATGGTAAAATTTCACAGGTAAATACTTATTGTAAATAATTTACTATACGTAGGTAATTAGTTTTTCTGATTTACACTCTTATGTTTTACACACTTTTACTGGTAAAAATAAAAAAGTCAACATCACTGATCGGAAATAAAATAGGTAATAATAATTTTTATTTATTTATTAATCAGTTCAGAGGATACAAACATAAAAAAATCAACAGAATATACAGGGGGGTCACTTTCAACTGGCTCACCATTGGGATCTCCTAAACCATAAGAGATAGGTACAGAGCTGCTTAAATTAGATAAAAGTTGCCCGATTTTATGCTCATTCAGAACCTGAAAAAAAATTCGTATAATTTCAGTCGTTGTTGAAATATCCTGAAAAAACTGAAAAATTGAAATTTCTTATTTTTATTTATTTATTTACACCACATAATATATGTTACAATTTACATAATATTCATTCTTAACATTTTACCAAAGATCGCAGAGAACAATTATTATTATCAAACAGCAGCCTTCTTTTGTTTACCCAGCAAGGAAGAACACTATGTTCCCGTACGCTGGTGTGGTTCAAAATTACAAAAAAATAAAAACAAAAATTATTTTACCCATATCTTTTTTATTATTGGAAATGGAAATTAATTAATTATTTTTTGTAGACTTACATAAAGTCTATTTTTTATTTAGATGGACTTGTCAAACAGCTGTCAAGTTGGTACCCTGTGCAATCTTTAAACAGTAATTTTCATATTGTCGGATGGTAGCCTGTTTTCTTGACCTTGGCAAAAAATTTACGTTGTGACTAAAGTAACGGCAACATTCCCCGATTCGGGTATAGGCTATGACGTCACCTGCAAAACATGTTTCCTTGTTGTAAGTTCCACTGTTATAAAACGCAAATTAAAAACTTCAAATTACTTTATTTTCTCTGAAAATGGTCCTTTTTTAGTAGTTATTCGTTTTTTGAGGACAAATTTAACTGTTGCTTGGATTGACTATATCCAATGACGTTTTGCGAAAACTAGGTCTACTCCCTGAGTCGGCACTCTAGTCACAGCGAAACGCGAAGGAACTGAAAAGTTGAAGTTGTCAAATTAACAAACCAAATTATCAAATTCAAAATTATTAAAATGCTCAGGCAGGTAAATTTATTTCAAAAGAAAGAAAAGAAGGAATCATAATGCTATAAAACAATAGCGATTGAAAGATGTTTCTCCAGATTAAGCAAAAATACTGTTTAATCAGATTCCTTGAAAAATTCTTAAAAAATGGTTAAATAATGTAAGTACCTCTTCTATTTATCAATAATAGATTTTCTTCTATTTTCAACATTTTTACATAAAACTAAGAAGGAATCGGTCTAATCATACTATTTATAAGAGTAAATAGCTAAGGTACTTACACCTACAAGTCTCTAAAATTTTCCAATTTACCTCTAAAAATTGAGTTTATAGTTTTTTTTTGGATTGAAATTTTGAAATAAAATGACATTTCAACTAATGGACATAACCTAAATTAATTTAGTAACTATTCCAGTGACTATTTTAGTAACAACTATCACCATAACCAACCTAATCAGTCTTGTTGCCAATCGTTCCCCTAGAATTTTGACTTGGTGGAATCCATCTAAATAAAAAATAAAGTATAAGTCGTCAAAAGCTATCCGTTTGACATTACAAAATTTTCAAAGTCAGCTAGATCCCAAGTTTTCATAGCCAACTTTTGTTTTTCTTATGACCGCCATATTGTTTTTCTATGTCATTCGGTATGAAAAAAATAATAGAAACAAAAAAGTAGTAAACTTCAAAAAAGAAATTTAATTTTTTTTTTTCGAAGAAAAACAAAAAAAATCGCTGAAATACGTCAATATGAAGTCATTAAATGTGAAAATTAACTGCTGATAGAAACTCATGAACTATGAACGTAGCCAGCCACCAGCCACCAGCAGGCAGGGTTTGATTTGAAATATAGCTGAATGCTGAAAGCCAAAACCAGAAAACCTAAAGAAGAAGAAGAAGCAACTTAACCTCAAAATTTTGATTTTGCAGAAGTTTTTTTTCTGTTGTTTTGATTTTGAATGTTTTGATATTATTATACCATTATTATAATTTGAGATTTAAAAAATGTAAATTGTCAATAATTCAGGAATATTATGCAATATGCATTTTTATGTCAGGCTCACTGTTATACTAGGATTCGTCATCGGATTACTCATTGATTATTTATTGCGCCCCCATAAAAGCAGCACAAACGACAGAGACCTAACAAATCCTTTTAAATACCCAAAATATGAAAAATTCTTAAATACAACCTGTCTAACACGTTCAGTGGTGCCTTTGGATATCCTGCGCTATGGAACCAACCGATACAAAACCGAAGCCGATTATTTATTCGAGACGGTTAATTTGCACTGTTTGATCCTCGTTAAAAACCAAAACAATTTCGAAGCAGCTACACACACATGGTCTAAGCACTGCAATAAAGTACAAAAAGTCACCCTGCCTTCCAACACGAAAATCATGCCCAAGATTGGTACGAGTGCGAACAAAAGAGAAACTTCATGGACGTCACTTTGTAAATCACTCATGCAAATTTCACCAGACGCGGACTGGATCGTTATCGCTAATGATTACGTTTTTGTCATCACCGAAAACTTGCGGTATTTCTTAGCGGGCCTAAACCCGACCGATCGGCACTACTTTGGCCACCCGGTTGCTTTTTGGGGGACCGTTTACAATCTGGGACAAGCGGGGTATGTTCTCAGCAGAGGTGCTTTGGAAGCTTTGAAGGAAAAAGTTAATCAAACTGCTTCCTGTGTGAACACCTTATCATATAATAATAAAGAAGATTATTACCTAGGTGAATGCTTGTGTATGATATAGTTGTTGTTGGTATTATGCTAATTTTGGATTATTATAATTTTACAGGAAAATATCTTGCATCAGTGAATATAACACCGATTGATACAAGAGATGACAGAGGGTTTTCTACTTTCAATCCATTTAATTGGTACCATATGTTCTCGTTTGATGATGATCGTTACAAGTCGAGCCTGCATCCCATTATATGCTGCAGCAGATTTTCTATAACTTTCCAGGTATGATGTTTGTACATTTCGAACTGAATACTGTTCATCCACCCTGTCCCCATGCAGGGTGATCCAGATTTTTACCTAAAAGTGTTCCTCAAATAATTTCAGGTAGAAAATTTACAGTAAATAATGAAGTTTTTTTCTTACGCGATTAAGAATTTTGATTTTTCTGTTAGTTTAACACCTTAAGCACGGCTATACAAAGGGAAAAATCACTCTTTCAGCGCTCTATTGCGTTATTTACGTCAATTTTAATCAATAATCCAGGAAACCCTTAGGAATTTAGGAATATTTGAAATTTCACAAATTTCATTGTTTCTGTTCTTAAATAACGCGTATATCCCTTGATAAAGGAAATTCTGGACAAATAAACCTCACATTCTAGCACTGTGCGAAACAAAAGTCCAAGCGTCGTCAAGCACAGTTAATTATCTTTATCCAGGATATGACTTTCATTCCCGATTTAGACGTAACTTCGGAATTGGCATTTTTGTCAGAAGTGACCTCTCCTGCCAACGTGAGGAAGACTTTGAGCCCAATGACTTTGACGTCATGTGGCTTAGGATAACAGACCGACAAACAACGAGATTTATCTGTTGTTTATACCGACCACCCAGCGATACACAGTATAGGACACTTTTTTTGTCCCTCACAAAAACTGTTGAATTCATACAGATAAACTACCCCAAAGCTGAGATATCCATCTTGGGTGATTTTAATGTACATAACATCAACTGGTTGAAATACTCAAACCTCACTGATGAAGAAGGCCGTGAAGCGGAATCGTTTGCGATCAGCTGTGGTTTTACCCAGCTCGTTGATGAACCAACACGCATTCCCGATCGCGAGGGAGAATTCGCTAGCCTGATGGATCTGTTTTTGACCACGAACCCTCAAATGTATACGATCACAGTGAAAGCCCCACTAGGTTCCTCAGACCATAAACTAGTCTCAACATCTTGTGTCCTGCCAATTACTAGTGTTAAAGAAGCAAGTAAACCTCGTGTAGTCTGGCACTATAGATCTGCTAAATGGGAAGAACTCAGGGAATATTATCGAGATTTTCCATGGAGGAGTGTTTGTTTCGGCTCTGATGATCCATCTGTTTGTGCTAGGAAAGTTGCTCAAGTCATCCTAACAGGCATGGAAGCCTACATTCCCTTTTCAAAAAAACAGCCCTCAAACAGCAAACCTTGGTTCAACAAAAGATGCAAGGAAGCTGTCGCCTCCAAACAACTGGCTTTTCGCCAATGGCGAGAGAGCCTCGACGGCATAAACCACCACAATTTCATCCTTGCTCGAAACAGATGCAAAGAAATAATAGATCAAACCAAGGAAACTCACAACCAAAGAATTAGGAACAAACTTCTTTCCTGCCCTAACGGTTCAAAATCTTTTTGGTCTGTAACTAAGGCAGTCAGCCAGAACTTCACCAGATCCACGATTCCACCACTTACACGGACAGATGGGACTATCGCATGCACGGCTACTGAGAAGGCGAACTTGTTGGCGGGAGTCTTTTCTTCATACTCTTCCGTCGACTTTCATGGAGAACTCCACCAATAATCCCTTCAGTGGAGCCCAAAATGTCAGACATTGTTTTCCGACAGCGTGTCATAAAGAGTATTATGTTCGCCTTAGACCCAAACAAAGCTTCTGGGCCCGATGACGTACCTGTTATCGTACTAAAAAAATGCGCCACTGAGCTGTCATCTGTTTTCTGCCGACTTTTCAACTTGTCGTATAAAAAAGGAATATTTCCTTCTTGCTGGAAATGTGCACGGATCCAACCTATTCCCAAGAAAGGCAAAAAGACTATACCAAGTAACTATCGACCAGTGGCACTGCTTTCAGTAATATCCAAGATTATGGAGAAAGCTATTAACCAACATCTTTTAAAATACTTGGAAGGAGCTAATATAATCAGCGACCGCCAATACGGATTCCGCAAACAGAGGTCAACTGGTGACCTCCTCACTTACGTCACTGAGCGGTGGAACAGCGCAATCGAGCACCATGGGGAGTCTCGAGGGGTTGCGCTTGATATTTCTAGAGCTTTCGACCGTGTTTGGCATGATGGACTATTGGCAAAACTGCAGGCCTATGGCATGCCCGAGAAATTCTGCTTGTGGCTTGCGAGTTATCTCGAAGGTCGTTCATTGCAGGTGGCAGTCGATGGAGTTCTTTCTGAGACCTTTTCCATCAATGCCGGTGTGCCTCAGGGATCCATCTTATCTCCGACTCTCTTTCTAATATTTATAAATGACTTGCTGGAAACAACAAGAAATCCAATATACAGTTTTGCCGACGACAGTACCCTCATATCTTCTTATACGTTAGATGCGCGAACATCTGCCATCGACGCACAGACTCGCAGGGAGCAAGAAGTTGCCATACTTAACAATGACTTGCAAGACATTCTAACTTGGGGCGATAGAAACCAAGTCCAATTTAATGCTGGAAAAACCCAAGCAGCCATCTTCTCCAAAAAGACCAACGTTTTGGAGCCAGATATGATGATGGCGGGACACTCTCTTACCCCAGCGCCATCTTTTCGTTTACTTGGTGTGAGCCTTGGAGCGAACATGTCTTGGCATGATCATGTTGCAGGTCTGGCGAAGAGTGCTTCTCAAAAACTTGGAACACTCTTCCGCACGAAGAAATTTTATACACCACAACAGCTTCTCCTCTTATACAAGGCTCAAATCCGACCATCCTTGGAGTACTGCTCACATATTTGGAGCTCAGCTCCTAAACATACGCTGAGACTACTCGACTCTATTCAGAAAAGAGCCATCCGCTTGATTGGGGACCCAGATTTGACAAAGAATTTAGACACTCTCGAACATCGAAGAAGAGTAGCTGACCTGAGTCTGTTCTACAGATATTTTAATGGAAAGTGTTCAAAAGACGTGGCTCGCTTGATCCCACCAAGATCAAGACCGGGCAGAAATACACGCCGAGCCGCAGACGCTCATCCGTATCAGGTTCAGCTCGTTACACCTCGTACCACCCTATTTCAGACTTCTTTTATGTATAGAACCGCATCACTTTGGAATAGCATTCCAAAGGGCGTGTTTCCCGAAGTATACAACCTACAGAGATTCAAGGCCAACGTGAATCGATATCTCCGCTCATGCACCGCTCCCAGAGCGTCATAGGGATTTCCCTGCAGTGCATGTGCATTTTCAATAAAAAAAAATAAAAAAAAATAAAAACCTGTATGTTCCAGAGGATTTTTCAGCTCTTAGTGAGTTTTTCAGTAATAGCTCAACGGTTTCTATTGGGATATTATATCAGAGACTTTCAGAAAAAAAACTATTTACCACAAAAATATTTTGGAACTCTTAGTCATGTATTAAAACTAATTCAGCGGCCCAAATAAATGTTTGAATTGGTTTTCCAATAAATAAACAATATAATAAGATTATTTCTTACGATTCATGTTAGTTTAAATAAGTAAAAAGGCAGCTGTGACGTAAGTGCAAAAATTATTTGGGAGATTTTGGAAGACCGTAAAATTGTTTTTTTTTAAGCTCCTAATTGGAATTTTTGATTCCTCAAGATCTCCAAAATTCGGTGCTCCAAAGAAAGATACCTAAGAGATTTATTTTCTCTAGAGCTATAGTAACAATGGAACAATATTCAGCTGTTACACAGGCTCTTGCTTGACTGTAATACTTGATGCAATAATTCTAAGATGTACTTCCTGCTAATTCCTAAGTTGCATGAAGTTCAGATTCTTTGATTCTTTTCTTCAAAAGGAAGAAACATTTTTCTTGAATCTATTTGTATTCTTATGAAAGGAATTAATGACCGGATTAGTCCCTTTAAATAGAAACGCCCTGTGTGTTTGTATGTATACCTAATAATTTCCTACTTGTACTAATAATAATAATTTTTTATCTTGGTTTCTTTTTCCATAGCTTACTAATTCTTGAAGTTAACTCTTATTAACTAACATGGGATGGGACTCTATCTTCTAACGAGGGTATGCTAGATTCGTTACAGTTTATTTAAATTAAGATTTGTGCTTATAATTTCACGCATTTTAGAGTACGGATGCTGATAAAATGTACACGTATTATTACATTTTGTACAATCTCCATGTCTTTTATGGTGGTAACCTTGGAAATAGACCTGCAAAATCTACCATAGAAGAGGATGAGGTACCTATTTGATTTTGTTTGAAAATTTTAAAGAGACTCGATTAATTTATTTCATTTCATTGTAGATTTGGAAGAAATTTTTAAACGAACGCGATTTACCATTGAACATGTCCGCTGAGCAGTACTATCAATTGTGGGTCGAACTCGTCGATGATCCTAAGATCTTGTCTAAGAAGATAAGTGAAGATAATTTCGGAAATTAGTTTTTAAATATTGAATGCTGTTTATAAATTTTGTTATAAAATAAAATTCGTTGAGAAAATCTAAAATGTGTGCTTGATTTCAGAAGAATCTTATCATGGGAAATGACAATTATTATTGAGGATATATTAGAACAATCACAAGCTGATAATTGTCGAAAATGCTCAAATATCTGACCATTCGTTTCCTTTTATGATAATGCGAAATGGTAACGCAAATTATATAACGAATTAATTCGATGATTAAAAATTATGGACAAATCTGTTCCTTCTACTTTTATAAGCCTTTTTGGGGATTTTTTCTTCTTTTTTACTTTATATCACGTGAAATAATTAATTTTTCTTTATCTTTCAAATAATATAATTATTTGATTGATGATTTCATAATAATTTTATTGGTTATTTTGATCATTTAGGCTTAACTTGCAGTTGCTATAAAATTATAGAAAAATTAGTGAAATTTTAATTATTTTTATGTTATTTAAAACTATTGAAGGTTTCTTTTCAGAGAATTAAAAAAAAACTTCTTATAGTGATAAATTAGACAAAAAAGTTAAATTCAAACTTTTATGAGTGCAACCGGGGGCAACCTACAAAATAATCGATCATGGCAGTTTAATTAATGATACAGCAAAACCTTTTTGGATTTGGTTTGGTGTTATAGATCCAACAAGAACAGTAAAGTTCAAGATTTTCTGGTGCTACTGCAAAAATTTCAGAATTCAATTGAATCTAGGAAACCTTTTTGGGTTGGATCAGCCAAAGCGATATCGAGTATAAGTTACAGTATTTTTTTCCTATTATTTGGGTTATGTTTTCTAAGTGGCGATACTTTTATCCTTAAAAAAATATTTTGATTTGATTTTAGTTATTACTTTTTCTAAATGAAAATATTTTCGCTCTTTAGAAGATGGTCAAAATATATTGAAAGTTTCTGGAGATCCTCAGAGCACTAGATAATTTTAGCATGGAAAGTATTTTTTGGGTGCTGATTTGGTGTAGATTTTCTAAAGAGATTTTCCCAAAATCTCTTTGGGGTTTTTTCGTTTTTTTTTATGCATCGAAACTAACATTAGGATTAGTCCTCCTACCTACCAATAAGATCTATGACAAATAAGTGTATCGACCTAGAATTCTAATTATTTAGATTACTTTTTTAAGTATAATGTTCTGAAATGAAAACGACTTTGGAAAAATGCATATAAATATTTTGAGGCATTTAATAGATTTTCAAAATTCTGTAAATTTGTTTTTTTGGCTTTGAAACTCCAGATCTATTTTTTTCTAAAGTGCTCTAAAATTATCATTCTGAAATTTTTACCAGCTTTCGAAAATATCTGAATAGTTTTTTTTAGCAAGGTGGGTTTGAAAAATATAAATGTTTTGAGAGATTTTTCTAATAAATACTCTTAAAGACTCTTTGGAAAAGCTTTTTGGCCTCCCAACTGAACTTGTACCTACATAGATTCTAATTCAAGCTCAAAATGTGGCAACTTATAAAAAATATAATTTTTTCAGAGATTTCAAACATTGACAAAATGATGAGAAAAAAAAAACAGTTTTCAGAGGGGAACAAATTTCAGTTGAGGGTTTGCTTTGGCAGCTTATAAAGTGCGTAGATGCCATTTTGGGCTCATTTAATTTGCTCGTGCAAGTATGCATGCAGCAAAACTTATTGGGGGATGTATTTTTCTTACCGAAATAGTTTTAGTAACTTTAAAAAAAGGCAAAGAGATAAATAATGAAGGCATTTATTATGGGAGGCTTCGAATGGATTTTTCCAAAGGAAAAAGTAGGTAGATAACTAAGAAGAGAGCCCATTTTAGGTCAAATCATTTTTAGAAGAAGCGACAAACTTTATCATTTTATCAGTCTGAGTTTATTTTAAAATTCAGGTTACTGTTATGCACTCTTCCACGAAAAGCGATTATCAAGCAAAACTCCTAACATTATAATTAATTTCTGTGTTGCCTTGACACATATCGAAGCACTACGTGCAAATTTTGAGATAAGTCAGCCCACTCTTGTTATTTCCTGGACCTGCAGTTTGCAACGAGCTCTGACCTTCTAATCATATCAAAGCTAAACGGTTAGGGTTAGTATTTCAAGTTCATTGGGATAATATAAAATATCATAATTTGAGGATTTTGTTAGTCTCTGAGAGGATTTGGTGCGAGAAGGTCCTCTAAGATGGGGACGTTACAGTATAGTGTTGTTGTGGTGCTGGTTGGTGTTTATTTTATCAACGCTCAATCATAGTAAGTTTTTTATTTGTTTATTTATTGATTTTATTAAAGTATTTTATAAATTTTAGTTACTCTCCTCCGAAAACGGTTCAAAGAAAATATCCTGCTATGTCCCCTGAGAATAGTTACTCGTAAGTTATTTATTTTTATTACTACTATATTTTATATTTTATAGTATTAGTTATCCAATAAATGAAAGATATGCCTTTTTTACAAGAGATTGAAATTGATTTCCACTGAATACTATTAAAAAAATGCATTTATTATTTCTCTCAAGACTGAATAATACAACCCCTCTTATCTTTTTTTGTAATTTTTTTTATCTACCTACATATATTTTTTTAATGCCAAATAGAATGCAAAAATTACACAAATACTTTATTTTTTCTTTACTATTCCTTTTACTTCATTACAGTTAATAGTCTGGAGAAGGATTGAGTGGAGTAAAATCTTAATAATTTAAAGAATGTAAATTTTACATTAACAAAAATTGGATATTCGATTCGTAAATGTAGAAATTGTAAATCTAAACATATTTTGGCTTGTCCCCTGGAAAAAACATAGAACATTAAAATAATCTGTAATTGTTTGTTCAAATACTTCCCTGTTTTCATTAATTTTTATAATATACATTTGGATGAAGTGCCAAAAAAAATCCTTGTCAAAATTCTTCCTTCATTATTTGTGTTAATTTGGAACCATGCACCCCCTTTCAATTATTATTTTTTTGAGAACACTAATGTCATGCTCAGGTAAGGGAAAATTTCATTCGGCCTTTAATTTTCATGGAAATAAAACATTTAGGGACACCATACTATGCTTCTCAAACTTTTTTTTTTGTTTAAAACTATACAGGGTGTCCCAGCTTATTCGAAGCGGTCTCTGTAGGCCAAACGATGGACTTTTTCAAAAAACTTTTTGAAAATTCAAGTAAAGAATCACAATGGCCATAATTTAAAATTATTTTGGAGTATACAGAGTGTTCCATATGAGTGTGGCATATCAAAGTTATGTTTTTTTAAATGGAATGCTCCTATGTTATTGCATTTTTAGATTGTCTGAGAAGAGAAAATAAGATTGGCTCTTACAGTTGGTGTTTAAATTCAGAAGTTTTTGAGTTATAAACAAGTGAAAATCGTCATTTTTCAAATTCAAGGCCCTGTACAACGAAAACGGTTCAAGATAGAGAAAAACGGCTTACATGTCCCTATTTTAACTTTGTATGTACTATCCTATGGTATAGAAACATTTACACTTTCTTTGATTTTTTTATTTGGCGATGCGTGGAGAAATCTCAGAATTTTTCAATTTTTTTATCACCCTTTATAAACATTTCATCTACATCATTTTCGTTTTTCGTTGTACAGGGCCTTGAACTTGAAAAATGACGATTTTCACTTGTTTATAACTCAAAAACTTCTGAATTTAAATACCAACTGTAAGAGCCAATCTTATTTTCTCTTCTCAGACAATCTAAAAATGCAATAACATAGGAGCATTCCATTTAAAAAAACATAAGTTTGATATGCCACTGTCATATGGGACACTCTGTATACTCCAAAATAATTTTAAATTATGGCCATTGTGATTCTTTACTTGAATTTTCAAAAAGTTTTTTGAAAAAGTCC
Organism: Malachius bipustulatus; assembly: GCA_910589415.1. Classification (NCBI taxonomy): domain Eukaryota; kingdom Metazoa; phylum Arthropoda; class Insecta; order Coleoptera; family Melyridae; genus Malachius; species Malachius bipustulatus. The sequence continues at coordinate 41,260,918 of OU342635.1, forward strand.
ATCGTTTGGCCTACAGAGACCGCTTCGAATAAGCTGGGACACCCTGTATAGTGATATTGGCCCACAATCGCCCTCTCTACATATAGTTTATGTTTAGTAGTGCTAGTAGAATACATGGCCGGTAAACAGGAATGCTGAATTCAATTCCCAAATTCCCACCAGGGACACACCACCTTTTTTTAACACACAGCTTGATTGCAATTTTTTATTTTTTTATTTTTTATTTATTGAACCAGTTTTTCAAATATACATAGAAAAGTACATGCTTCTTCTCCAGCATATTCTCACAGAGGTAAATATAGTTACCTGTTTGTGAGACTGGCTACCTACATCTAAACCACTAATTAATCTAAACCTAAAAACTAAAATCAGGTTAGCTGAAGCACTTTCAATCAAACATCTTTGAATGTTCTCTTTTTATTTCTCTCTGTTTTCCTTTTTTTTCTTTTTTTCTGCTTCAATAAGATGTTTCATGCAACATTATGGTTTTCAATTATCCATTTTTTCAATTCTTTTTTTCTTCTTTTTTTGTTATCTATAGTTTTAAATTCATTTGGAAGGCTATTAAAAACATTAATTGCTTTAGCATAACTTCTCTTACCACCTACTTTTAATGATCTTTTTGGCAATTGAATACTTTTAAATCTGGTAACTCCTGTCGACTTAGAAAATGTCTTCGATAAAATTTCGTAGTAATATAACACAGATTCAAGGGCAAATTGTTGCTGTATATTGCAAGGAATATTTTCATACACGAAGTTGTTTTTATTGATTATTTTTAACAATTTATATTGTAATCTTTGTAGTTGCACAATTTGTGTTTGATAGGCTCCTCCCCAAGCTATTATTCCATAACTTAGGATACTGTGGAATAATGCGTAGTATACTATCATTAAAGTGTTTCTCTGCATAATCTTCGATAGTTTTCGAAAAATAAAGACTAGTTATTATTTTAGTTTTGTACATTTTTTTCTCTATTTTCAGAGGCGTTAAAACTGCACCGACTTACACCAAGACGGGCACTTATACCAAAACAAAAACTAGCGGGCATTCATCCGGGTCATATATGCCTGGTAGAAAAATTACCAGTAATTCTGTGAAGACGAAGACTTTTGGACCCGCTCCTGAAAAGTATGACCCGTACGCTTTTTCACCAGGTTCGGCCAGTAAGTAAATCAGACGATTTTTTAACATTTATTTAAAGTTGAACCAGAAATATAACGAAATAACTTCTGCTTTATTATGATGATTTTACTGCACAGTTGCTGTCATCCTTATAGTAAATATTGCCAATGGAAATGTAGAGTAACAGATTATTGATTGTTTGAATAAATGATTATTGCCCTAGTGTTGAAGTCATAAAATGAGGTTTTCAATAAGCATTCCGTTTTCTTATACATGTGTTTCATTAATCAGTGCAGAAAATTCAACCGGAGTTTCCTTGCTGAATTTTAAGGGGGGTTTGTCATAAAAAAATTCTTAAAGCCTCCCCTAAGAAGTTACATCCCCTTAAAGTAGGGTAAAAATTCACATTTATCGATTTTTTTCTGAAATTACTTGAAATAAAAAAAAGACATTCGAATACTACTACCAGGAAGTCTCCATAATTACATAATTTTATCTTTATCTACCCTTGTTCTCCAAGGGTGTGAATCATACTTACCCCTAAAAGTTTTTTTTTCCAGAACTTTTTTCCTAATATTTTTTTTAATCTTTAAATTGACACTTTGGAGGGCCAGTTCAATTGAAAAAAAAAATGTCTCTTAAAAATTTCACGGAAACTCAATACTTTCCCCCTAAAGAAATAAAATAAGCGGACTTACATAATTAAATTATAAAAATTTATAAAATTTATAAAAATATGTAAATATTATGTAAAATATGTAAAATATCTATAGAAATAAATAAACATTAAAATAATATAATAAAACAATAAACACAATCATATTTAATTTAAATTGACAATATGCATTTTGTTTAAGACAGTGCTCAAAATGGGCACCATTTTCTTGAATACATGCCCTTATTTTATTTCTTTAGTGGAAAAGTATTGAGTTTCCGTGAAATTTTTAAGAGACTGTTTTTTTTTAATTGAACTGGCCCTCCAAAGTGTGAATTTAAAGATAAAAAAAATTATTAAGAAAAAAGTTCTGGAAAAAAACTTTTAGGGGTAGTATGATTCACACCCTTGTAGAGAACAAGGGTGGATAAAATTATGTAATTATGGAGGCTTATTCCTGGTATAGTAATATTCGAATACCTAGCCGTCTTTTTTTTTATTTCAAGTCATTTCAGAAAAAATCGATAAATGTGAATTTTTTACCCTACTTTAAGGGGATGTAACTTCTTAGGGGAGGCTTTAAGAATTTTTTTATGACAAACCCCCCTTAAAATTCAGCAAGGAATCTCCAGTTGAATTTGCTGCACTGATTAATGAAACACCCTGTATATTTCTGGTTCAACTATACCTCACATTATTAGTCATACTGATCAATCAGAACTTCTCATTTTAGGGAGCTATTAATAGAGCCATAATATTATGTTATACTTAGATATAACGAAACCATGGGGGGTTGAATTATACAATAATTTTTTTTTATCTAATTAAGTAGATACAATAAATTAACAAATTTTTTTCCAATATCTCAGTAATGGTTGAGATTGGACCATGTGTTTTTCTATCTCTTGAAAACTCTGTCCCAATTTGGGGGGGCTCCACATGATTCAATTGAAATTTTGTGCAAAGTTAAAAGTTTCATAAGACTGGGTGCCTGATTTATTGTAGCATATGTTTGATTTTTTTTTATTTAATCTTATTTAATTACATTCATGTAGGTACATGCATTTTAGTGTATTTTTTCTTATCATTGCGGATTGCGGAAGACTGTTAATCTGTAATTGCATTGCTAATTACCTTCATGTTAACTCTTCCTGTTCTTTAAATGCACTAATTAATTAGCGGATAATTGTGGTTTTTTATTAATTAAGATAATATGTATGTAATTGTTAATTACTCTGCATTTCTTATCTAAGATTATGCTGCTGTTTAATGTACCAGCTTCTCCTAAAAGCGCGATTAAAAATAATCACTTTTTTATTTTACAACACAAAAGTTGTATTAAAAACGATTTTTTAAATTAACACAAATTTATAAATGTAAAGACAAATTTATATGTATACTAAATTGTTGCAACACTGTAACTTTCAATTTTGGGCATAATTTTTTCCCAGTCCAAGGAGAAAAGTCTCAAACAAATGGGTTTTAGAATTTGTGGTCATTCTTTTACGCCTGCCTCCTGTCATAATTGGCAGTTAAATTTTTTACAAGTTATCTCTTTCAATGCTCGTCTGTACTGTTGAAAAAAAATAGTTAATGAAATTTTATTTTTTTTTGTAATACTGCGTTGCCACTCTTTACTATTTATCTTAAATTTTGGTATATTTATAGTAACATTGAAAATTTGGGGCTGCAAATATGCGCGTTTGTCATCAGATTTTTCTTAAATTTTAGTTTATTTTCTACTTAACTATTTTTTTTAAATAATCTTATCTTAAAACAAACTTTAAATCTACAGAAAAATTTATAGAAGTAGAGAAAATTATTTATATCAGAATAAAAAAAAAAACTTTATCGGTCTTGATTTCCTTCTCTACATATACAGGGTGTTTACTGTAAGGTTGGCCAAATTTCACAGGCTGATTCTTCAGACTACATAAACAAAAAACTTCCCATTAACGCGTGTCCGGAAATGTTTTGGAGATACAGGGTGTCGAAGAAATATTATTTTTCCAGTTTTTTGACGATATCTCGGGAACCGTATGATATACAATGTTCAGCTCTTATACACACTATGTATTTTGCTCACTGATCCCCTTATTTTCGCCGTAAAATAAACGTTTTAAGAAAATTCAGTGGCATAGATTTAGGATATTTTGAGTGTTTCGACCCCCTAATTTCTACGCCACTGGAATAAATGCGATTTTAATCAGCGCCTTTGAACCGTCCATGTTTTCTACACCAAAAAGGTACTCTTGGTTAACGGCTCTAAAGTGAACCGTTTCCGAGAAAAATGTAATTTTATGAGAGAAAACATTAATAATTATAGGAAAATTCATTTTTCCAAAATGCTATTGAAAAATCGTTAAAAAAGTGATGTTTTCTCTCATAGAATGCCATTTTTCTCGGAAACGGCATGCCGTTAACCAAGAGTACCTTTTTGGTATAGAAAACATGGGAGGTTCAAAGGCGCTGCTTAAAATCGCATTTGTTCCAGTGGCGTAGAAATTAAGGGGTCGAAACCTTCAAAATATCCTAAATCTACGCCACTGAATTTTTTTAAATACTTTATTTTACGGCGAAAATAAAGGAGATCAATGAGCACATGGTATGTATAAGAGCTGAACGTATCTCATACTGTTCCCGAGATATCTTCAAAAAAACAGGAAAAAGAATATTTCTTCGACACCCGCTGTATCTCAAAAACGGTGCATTTCCGGACACACGACGTAATGGGAAATTGTTTGTTTATTTCAATCTGAAGAATCAGCCTGTGAAGTTGGGCCAACCTTACAGTAAACCTCCTGTATATTTATGCAACTTTTTGCATTTTATACCTATAAAAGGGATAGATTTGGTAATACAGAAAATTCTTGAGCTCTAAAAGAGAATTTGTGATGAAAGTATTTCTTCATAAATCTAATAACGAAATAGTTTATAATTTTTTAGAAAGAATTATTTCTAAATGACAACGCTGCAACACCATGTATGATCCAATGTTTTCTAAATACAGCGATGCCACTTTTTGCTTCTATGTATATAAATTCGGGGATATTTCTGAAATTGTTTAGAATTTTCGGCATCTATGTGTTGCCATCAAGTTTCTTTAAAACATATGAACAGGTTTCTAAATTCCAATTAAAAAATTCAATCATCAATAAGGCTATGATATTTTCCCGATAATTTTTTTTTTATCTATAAACACTTTATAAAAAAATGTAGGGTAATTTGACACTATTATTAAATATCTTCGAGCTATAAAATGTCATTTTGATCATTCTTTAGTCTTATAATTTTTATTTAATAATTATTTATAATACATTTATTTAAACTTCACAACAATATGTTATTACACTGTAAATAATAATCGAATTAAGTCTTTTGAATACAGTGTTAGTAGAATACAGTGTTGCCACTTTTTGCATTTATTACCTGAATCTGGAGAGATGTTTTACATCAGATTATTTTAACTGTGAAGATAATCTCTCTATTCGGCTTGTCTACGAGGGATCTCGAATATATTCCGGGAACCAACCTCAAAGCCCTCAAGTTTGATTTAAATAAAAGACAACAAACCAAAAAAAAAATTAAAAATGAGAGAGAATGTTCCGTTCTCTAGGAGAAACTTTTCGAGCTTCTCTTCACGAAGATTCCCACCAATCACGCTCAGCTTTTCATTTCCATTCTCGTAACATTCATACTTATCTGACAGGCCCATTAAATCATTTCTCCATTTCTTCTAACACATTCTCATCCATTACTTCTGAAATTTTTACGTTTTACAGATAAGTATGTCCCTTGCGAGGTGAATAGTCCCAACGAACCGCACGAATCAGACTGCCATAAGTTCTATCAGTGCGACATATCAATGTACGGGCAGCCGACGAAAGTTGAAAAAACTTGCGGCCCCCACATGTACTATAACCCCATTACTATGACTTGCGACTGGCCTGACACCGTTAAAAAAATTAGACCTGAATGTGGTGCTGGTTCTAGCGCTAGTGCTACTGCCGTTGCTAGCAAAAGTAAGTTTTGTTCCTTTTATTTGCTAGAATTGCTAGAAAAAGGGAGCTTAGATTCAATTATTGTCATATATTATAAGTCCTCTATGTGTTGAACTGGCTTAATTGCTCATTGGAGAGGTCAATTATTTCTCATAGTTAGATTAGTGTTTGATTTGGTAGGTAGATAAGTGCATCACAGGACAGGTCAAAAAGTTATTGTACTTTTTTTTTATTAATGACTTATTTTAGTCTTTGAATCAATAAGTATAATTAATTATTTTGTGTTCCATTCTTCCAGGATGCGGGTCTTTGCCTCCTCAAATTGTGAACGGCGGGATGAGGTGCTCAAGTGGACATAATTTTCAAAAATGCGAGGCTTACTGTATCGAAAATTATGAGTTCTTTAACTCCGCCACCACCATGGATATAATATGCGAGGACGGAAAATGGAATTACGGGAACACCGGGCTGGATACCGTGACGGTTTGCTCTCGTAAGAAATAGGAAATCGTTGTTCTGGAGACGTTTTGTTAATTCTGTATCTTTGCAGCGATATGTCATCCCGAGTGCGCTAACGGTGGTATTTGTATCGGTCCTGGACTCTGCAACTGTCCTGAGAATTATGGCGGCGATTACTGTCAGTATGAGAATAAACCGTGCACGAGTCTTCCGAAAGGTCCTTCGATGGCCTCTATGAAATGCAATATGCAGTAAGTTATTTACAGTTACAGGACATTCACCAAAATTAAAATTATTCTAGTCCGAATTCACAAAGAAATCGCGATGACATTTGAGTTGTTAAAGCTTATATTAGGATATCCTGCTGTTTAGGCCCTTATATATTGTTAAAGGTTAGATTACATTGTTGCCAGATTATATAATATATTTTTCTTAACTGGGTGAAAATAATTGGACAATTATTTTAATAATCATCTTCTTGTATTTTTATATTATACAGTGCGGATCTTCCGGCGTCCCCCCTCCTTTATCTTTGAACCAATCAAGATGTATAGTTGATGGAACTCGGTATAAGTCCATTGTTGTGAATATAATTAATGGCGGTCATTGAACTTGAAATTTTGGGATCAAATTTGTTGTGAGACTGTTCCAATGATGTTTCACAAAACCATTCTTTGATGATTTTGTGAAAAAATATGATACTTAACTTATATAACAACAATAGACGTACTAAGTCTCAATTGAGTTCAAAAAATAAGGAGGAGAGAGACACTAATAAAAATCCGCATTGTATATTGTGTAAAATATAATTTTTCCAAGGCTTGATAAATCAATTTATCTTTAGGTATGTAAGTTGCTTAATATCATCGTAATTTCTTTGTGAATGTAATTTTGGTCTCCTAATTTTTTAAGAATTCAAAATTTGTCAACAGTGCTGCCTGAATTTGGAGTAGTTTATTTAAAAAATGATAGTATAAAACGTGAATTTATTACTTCAAAAATTTTTTTTGAGAAACCCAAACATTCTCCCTAAAGCATTAAGCATAAAGGGTTCTTTGTTTGAGATTGTAGTATTTGTATATTCATAGTGTAAAAAGACAGATTACCAAGACTTCAATTTTTGATGGAAAATTAAGCCTGGAGGGGGTGCACAATAAGCCCATGAGGCTGATGTGCTTCCGGTGACCAAGAATCAGACGGGCCTCGTAAGAAGGGGGTTTTAGTGGGTGGGACTCCCACATAACCCAACGCATGGGTATCCATAATGGATTTACCCTCCTTTTTCAAAAAAAAAAAGCCTGGAGGGGTATTTTCGGAATATTGTAGTTTCCTCTGAAAATTGGACCCAGTTAAAGTGCACTGCAAGAATCATGAAACATCAATCGGTTTTTTAATGCGATTTACCGTTTTCGATTTTGCAAGATGCGATTTTTGGTCCATTTTTAAGTCTTTTTCTGACCTAAGGTCTGATTTTCATCTTCTGCATGTGAGCTCCAAACGCGACGCGAAAAGTAAATAAGATTTCAATTTTTACTTAGTGTAAAATTTTCTAGAGCTCCAAGAGTCGCGAATTTTATGAAAACCTTTTTCTCTGATTTTCCACTAAAAGCTCTGCCACTTTAATAGACTGGACTGCGCTCTAATTTTGAAACCGAAATTGTCGTTTTCGTGATATTGTAGTTTTTGAGGTGTAGGTGTAGCACTCTAAAATTGATTCAAAAAGCGATTTTTTAATTCAAATTTTTTTGAGATTGTTCACAAAAAATCTGTTAAGCGAAAATTGTTTTTCTTTATGCAGAACTAGATCAGCTTTTCAGAGACTCAATTTCGTATTTTTTTATTCAATTTTTTTCAAAGCTAGTTTATATCGCTGAGTCTTTAGATGCCGGTTTTCAGGTAGATGTTGTGTATACCGATTTCAGGAAAGCTTTTGATCGTCTGAATCATGACATTGTTATTCAAAAACTGCAATATTTTGGTCTGCCACATAACTTGATCAAACTGATTGACCATTATCTGCGTGATAGAACTCAATTCGTCGAAGTCTCAGGATTTAGGTCATCTGTCTTTGAGGCTCGTCTGGAGTACCGCAAGGTTCTGTTCTTGGACCCCTGATATTCATTATGTTTATTAATGATGTGACTAATATTTTTCGAGTCAAGTATTTGATGTATGCGGATGACATGAAAATTTATTGTCGTGTCAGATCTATTGAGGATGCTCTCATTTTGCAACAAGATCTTGATAAATTTTATGAGTAGTGTCAGTTAAATAGAATGGATTTGTACGTCTTTAAATGTACTGTTGTATCCTATACACGAAGCAAGTCCCCCATATGCTTTCAGCATTCATTCTCTGGAGAGGTTATCAGTAAGCTGGATGTTACGCATGATCTTGGGGTTATTTTTGACCCACGTTTGACATTTAAATTGAAGTTAATTTAATTAAATAATTCTTATATGTGTCCCCCATCTTAATTTGGCTTTTGTGCTGTTGATGGGTGTAGTGTATATAAATAAATAAATAAATAATAGTAGATTTCGATTTTTTCCTTTTTTATAAATACAAACTTCTCCCAAAATTCAAAGGAAAAAAGTTACAGCTACTATTTCCAAAGCTCCGGTTGAAAATCTGGACATCTATAAATCTATTTATATAATTTAACAAGCGAAAACTGCGTAAAATATATAATTCCTTTTTTTCTAGCGTATGTAACGTTATATGCCTAAAAGGGACTACTTTTCCTGATAAATCAAAGGCGAGCTCCCTCGACTGTAAGAATGGCGAATGGGTAATAATGGGTGAAACTTGGGCAGGTTACGCCCAATTACCTGATTGTGGATGTAAGTTTAACTCACCTTTAATAGATATTTCTTATACATCACTTATGATGTCCAGGGAGAGAATAGATATTAATTTCAAAGATAAAAAATTGAAACTTCCTATCTAAATATTTATATTATAGTCTCTGCGAGAAAAAAATTGATTAATTAATCGAGAAAAGAGATGTATATCAATTTATTCATGACTAAATATTCATAAGCCACTTTGAAGCTCATGTTAAGCTGAATTTTAATTAAGCTGAACAGGAGTCTTATAAAATAGAATTATTTACGAACGAGTTTTATTAACTTGATAGGATGCCTTAAATCAACCATCATAGTATTCGCCCCTAAAAGAAAATTAAACTGATTATGACATTTTATGTTAATGAAGTAAGCGCCGCGTTTCTTCCAAGTTTAAATTTTTTATCATTAAAATTAACCTTGTGCCGGGAAATAATCAAATAACCACCTTGTACCCTCCAAGTTAAACCATTTTCGATATTCTAGATCACGATTGTATGCCGCCATGTCAGAACGGTGGAACTTGCTGGGAAAACAAATTCTGTGCATGTCCCAGTGGTTTCATGGGAAGTTATTGTGAAGCGGAAGGTAAAATTAGCGAAATTATGTAATTGTTAAATTAACTTATTTACGATGGTAGATACCGGCTCGTCATCGTGGAGTTTCCCGGCAGTTAACGAGAACAACGACACCAGCTACTCCTGGACTTCCCACAACAGGACCACCCATCACAGACCGGGACAATCCTGGTCGTTCCAGAACTCTTCCGGGTCCAGGCCTCAACCTGACGAGCGATTCTACTACAATGCCAGTCAGGGTCAGGTCCCCGATACTTGGGACGAGGAATGGGAACACGGCGGTGGAGGAAGACGTCCAGTCGATCACACCCATCCGGGAAGGGAGAAAGTGAGCATCAGTTAATTTTTGTATTAAACATCGTTAAATAACTTTCATAATTTGACAGCCCGACCCCGTAGACCCGTTCTACGAACCGCAGACCATCTTACCTCCAACGAATGAAGTGTACGTGTTCGAGCCGATTGTACCGAAACCCGGGACCTGTTTCACTTGGGGCGGTCTCCATTACAAGACTTTCGATGGAGAAGTATACAGGTTCGTTTCTGATTGAGACGATCGTTTAACGTGTCGTTAATTATTTAATCTTCCAGCTTTGCATCTCCTTGCTCGCACATTTTGGTGAAGGACGTAACTGACGATACCTTTACTATCGGCGTGAAAAACAGTGATGTTTGTCTCTCGGACCCGTCTAATTGTTACAGGGTGATCACTATTTATTATCAGAGTCAGGAATTTGTTCTTGAAAGATCAGGTAAGGTCGTGTGCGATAAGGTCGTTTTAATTTGAACAGTAACCTCAGATAAAATAGTTGGTTATGAAAATGCTCGTATCTCTGGCAGAAAAAATTATCTTCATCTGCACCCCTTTCAAAATACATCCAATCAGATGTAACAATACAGGGTTATTCACGGTATACGCCACGGAAGATTATGGCCGTGTCTCTGAATTTAAGGATCTTTTTATTTTTGGAGTGGATAGAGACCCGGCAGAGGTACGTTTTAAAATTATATATATAATGTACAGGTGTCCCAAAAGCATGAAACATATCATAGTTATGTTTTTTTTAAATGGAATGCTCCTGTGTTATTGCATTTTTAGATTGCCTGGGAAGAAAAAATAAGATTGGTTTTTACAGTTAATGTTTAAATTCAGAAGTTTTTGAGTTATAAACAAGTGAAAATCGTAATTTTTCAAGTTCAAGGCCCTGTACAACGAAAACGGTTCAAGATAGAGAAAAACAGCTTACATGTCCCTATTTTTACTTTTCATATGCTATCCTATGGTATAGAAACATTTGTACTTTCTTTGATTTTTTTATTTGTCGACGCGTGGAGAAATTTCAGAATTTGTTAAATTTTTTATCACCCTGTATAAACATTTCATCTACATCATTGGATAGTACATGAAAAGTTAAAATAGGGACATGTAAGCCGTTTTTCTCTATCTTAAGCCGTTTTCCTTGTACAGGGCCTTGACTTGAAAAATGACGATTTTCACTTGTTTATAACTCAAAAACTTTTGAATTTAAACACCAACTGTAAAAACCAATCTTATTTTCTCTTCTCAGGCAATCTAAAAATGCAATAACATAGCAGCATTCCATTTAAAAAAACATAACTTTGATATGTTTCATGCTTTTGGGACAGCCTGTACATTATGAATATAATTTTAAAACGTACCTCTGCCAGGTCTCTATTCACTCCAAAAATAAAAAGATCCTAAAATCCAGAGACACGGCCATAATCTTCTGTGGCGTATACCGTGAATAACCCTGTATAATTATAAAAAATTTAACACGTCAAATTGTAATTCCTTTGTGAATGCAATGAAATAATTTAATATTGCGACTTTGATAAGAGTTCAACTAATTTGATGCTATTTTTAGATGATGGATACCCAATTTTATCAAACGGTAAGAAGACCATCACAATTCCTGGCCAGTTTCCGGGAATACGGGCAGAATTATCAGCCCATTATATCATCGTATCCCTGGATTCCGTCGGTGTCACTATACACTGGGATGGCAATGTAAATTAAACAATATTTCAAAGACTATTCATTAATATTATTTAACATTTCTAGCTCTTGATTGAAGTAGAAGTCTTGGAGGGGCTATGGAACAGAACGGCGGGTTTATGCGGAAAGTTAGACGGGTACAAAAGTAACGACATGGAGACTCAGAGTGGCGTTCGTCCTCGCAACATAGCAAGTCTCGCCAGCGACTGGCAGATTTCTTCTCTTGAAGGTAATTTATGTGTAAAATTAAAAAAATTACTAAATTAAACATTTTTGCAGGAGAAATTTGTGACGAAATTCCCAACGATGAGCACATTTGCAAGTACGGTACCGCTTTCAGTACCATGGCAGAGAGAGCGAAGGAATTCTGTGATGAATTGTTGTACGATTCTAGATTCGCTGCATGCAATAAGGTATGCACTATTTATTTATTATCGTCAATCTCCTCTTCCTCTTCCTTTTTCCTTCTCTTCATCCTCTTCTTCTTTCCCTTCACTTCTTCTTCAAAAAATTAAGAAAGTCCATTCATATGGACATTCGCTGATTGTATTAAGGTATGCACTATTCATTTATTATCATTCTTCTCTTCTGTCTCTCCCTCTCTCTTCTTTACCTTCTCTTCTTCTTCTTCTAATAAATGAGGAGAGTCCACCCATATAAACACTCGTGATTCATTCTTGTTTTCCTCCTCTTCTTATTCCTTTTCCCTTCTCTTCATTCTCTTCTTCTTCTAATAAAGGAGTAGAGTCCACCCATCTGGACATAATGTAGAATCTGGCACTTGCCATAATATCATCTTCTATTTTTTTTTGTCATATAAAATTGTCACATTGTTGCCACATTTCCAGATTGTGAACGTTTCTACATTGCACGATGCCTGCACTTGGAGCTTTTGCGCTTGCACCAAAGAGGATAACGCCGACTGTGCCTGTGAAACGATGAACGTTTATGTCAAGGAGTGTACATACAAGGGCGTTACTGGTTTGACCAAATGGAGAGATTCCAATACTTGTCGTAAGTATCCTAAATCGACAGTCGCTGTTTCATTGGCAGACATTTAACAATAATGACATCACGTTTTCTTGCAGCTCTGAAATGTACCGGGGGTCGAGTGTACAAGGCTTGCGGTTCCGCTAAAGGTCAAGCGGTGTGTGGATCTCTGAGTCAGCTTCCAGACAACTCGGACGAACCCTGCTTTGAAGGGTGCTACTGTCCAGAGGGTACCGTCTTGCACCAGGACAAATGTATTACAGTCGACGAGTGTCCCTGTCAATTGAGAGGGAAACCATACCCTCCGGGTTCAAAAGTCCCGAAAGTTTGTAACACGTGTACCTGTACTGACGGTATCTGGAATTGTACTGATGTAAGATGGTTCTTCTTTGATCAATAATTGATGTTTTAATGAGATTAATTATAGGAATTTTGCGGAGCGAGATGTTCAGCGATTGGGGATCCACATTATACGACTTTCGACGGGAAGAAGTATGATTTCATGGGGCAGTGCTCGTATTATCTGATTAGAGGTGATGATTACTCGATCGAAGCTGAGAATGTCGCCTGTTCCGGTGCCATATCTAAGGTGAGGTTATAATTTCGATTAATACACAGGTGTCCCTAATTGGTATGATTATTTTAGTCTATGAATATACCCCTGAGCATAAGTTCCGGCTTACCGTCCTGCACTAAAACTGTCACCATTAAATTCCGAGGTCAAATAATCAAACTGAAGCAAAACCATGAAGTGGTAATAAACGGACAGGATCTAAACAAAATTCCTTACCACGAAAACGGGATTTTTATTAGAAGTCTCTCGTCACTGTACCTGTCGGTCGTTTTACCGAATGCGATCGAAGTTCTCTGGGACGGTCACACGAAAGTCTACATCGATGCTCCCAAATCCCTTAAAGGACACACTAAGGTGAGGTTATTGATTTGAGTTTTTAGGTTAGGTTATAACAATAGTGTAATTACAGGGTCTCTGCGGTACATTTAATAAGGAACAGAAAGACGACTTCTTGACCCCTGAAAATGACATCGAAGAGTCGGTCATCGCTTTCGCCAACAAGTGGAAAACAAATGAACTGTGCGAGGATATCCCGGAAGAAATCAAGAGCCATCCTTGTAACCTGAACGTTCAGAATAAGGTGATCGCTGAGAAGCATTGTCAGAAGTTATTATCTGATGAACTATTCAAAGGTATGTCAATCATTAATGATCAATTAACCGATCAATAAGAATCGTTAATTCGTTAAGTAATTTATGAAAAATTGAACAACCGGGAATTGGTGTTAAAGTTGTTGGGATCTATTAAATTTTGATATTTTCACAGAGTGTCGTCCGATAGTCGATCCGGATGTGTTTTATCAAGACTGCCTCTATGATATGTGCTCCTGTAATGGAATGGTAAGTTTCAAATGTTCTTCATCTCTAAACTGTGCTTCTTGTTGAGTAGCCCACCTCTTCAGAAATGACTAAATTAGTTTTACTGCTAGCAGATAAAAATAATAATGTAGCTGATTTTTTGTTTAAATAGTAAATTCAGACTCGATTAATTATTTAATTGGTCAAACCCTTAAACAAGTCTGAATTTTCAAGTCCGTAAATTCGCAGGACAAAATTTTTATGATTCATTTTTTTATAAACAAACAGATCTCCCAATGCTTATGCCCGATTATCGCGTCGTACGCCGAGGAGTGCTCGCGAAACAACATAAAAGTCGACTGGCGTAACGAAGTGAAAGAATGCGGGCTCCATTGCGTGGGCGGCCAGAAATACCAGGTCTGCGGGAACCCTTGCACCAGATCCTGCTACGACATCTCCGTCCTCCAAGATTGCAAGGCTCAGTGCATCGAAGGTTGCAACTGTCCGGAAGGAGAAGCTCTGGACGACCTCGGCGAATGCGTCCCCATCACGGAGTGCAAATGTTACAAGGACGGTGTCCTCCTGGATCCCGGATATAAGGAAATACGACCCGGTGTTGACGGAACTGATTCCGAGCTTTGGTATGTCCAAATTTTTTATGTCGATCGATTAGTTTGACGGTTTTTTGTCGTAGTACTTGCATCAGAGGTAGATTTGTTTGTCGACCCGCCACTCCCGATGAAGTGTTCGATTACCCGCAGTCTAACAATTGGAAGACTTTCTGCGACGAGTCCGCTAATAAAATATTCACCACTTGTGAACCAGTTGAGCCTATCACTTGTAAGGTTGGTGTCGATGTTTTACTTCAATAAAATTCAGAGTAATTGATTTTTTTTGTATAATTTAGAATATGCACGCGTATGAAGGATCCTCACCAGCGTTCTGTCATGCTGGATGTAAATGCAAAGAAGGCTACGTATTGGACACTAAGGTAAAGAAATGTGTTAAGCCTTCTGAATGTTCTTGTCATCACGGCGGAAGGAGTTATTCGGAGAAAAGTAAAATCAAGAACAACTGCAATACTTGGTAAGTGATCGAAATTTACATCTTTTAGCTTTTTTTTTTTGTTTTCTTTCATATGATTTGAGGGTACGTTCACTAGCTAGGAACTACTGACCAAAAATCACCCGCCAACGTTTTTCCTCAGCTTCCATATACTGTCACCAGATTGTCCTTTTTTCAGTTCAGTCTCACATCTCTTCCCGCCCAGGAACAGAGTTATTCCCTAAGCTTCCTTACACCATTGCCAGACCTACAATTTTCTTAGATTAAAGCTCTCACTATACTGTTATTGTAATGTTCTCCTTTGAGTCTTATGGTCTGATTGATGATTTTTTTAGTGAGTGCACTCACGGAAAATGGGAATGCACGGACAACCAATGTTCGGCCACTTGCAGCGCCTGGGGCGACTCCCATTACACAACGTTCGACGATAAACATTACGACTTCCAAGGGCAATGCGACTACGTCCTGTCAAAGGGCTCGAACGGTTTCTCGGAATTCTACGAAATATCCACCCAAGTAAAAGATCCGATAACGATCCCCATGTAACAATCTAAATCCTCGAATATTTTACAGAACGTTCCTTGCGGAACCCTGGGAACGACCTGCTCGAAAGCGATCACCATCAAGGTCGGTTCCGGTCCGGAGGCGGAGAGTTTGACCCTGACGAGAGGCAAGGAGATCCCGAATTTCACGACATTGAAGCATCTCACCTTGCGACAGAAAGGACTGTTTGTTATCGTCGAAGCGCCGGATCTGGGGTTGACCGTGCGGTGGGATAAGGGAACTAGAGTTTACGTCACTGTTGATCCACGATGGAAAAATCTGGTACGTACCGGCCCAAACCTGTTTCAAACAAGCTGAAAGAGTTGATGAGGAAAAGGTTTTAATGTGATTTTTTATTTTTATATCTAGTTGCAAGGTTTGTGCGGTAATTTCAACAACAACAACCAGGACGACTTCCAGACTCCTTCCGGGGGAATCACTGAGGCGTCCACGAATATTTTCGGGGATTCCTGGAGACTCCAGTCTTATTGCCCTGAAGCTATCGAAATTGTCGTAAGTTTTATTTTAGTTTAATTGAAATAGACGCTAGTCAGATTATTGATAACATGTATTGATCTGTAATTTTTGTTATTAACACTCTAGTGTAATGATTTTTTCTTATATTTTAAAAATATACAGGACACCTGCGCCGAAAGACCGGATCGTAAGATCTGGGCGTTGAAAAAATGCGGAATTCTGAAATCCGCGATCTTCGCCCCCTGCCACTCCGAAGTACCCCTGGACAACTTCTTCGACCGATGCGTTTTCGATTCTTGCGCCTGCGATTCCGGCGGCGACTGCGAGTGTCTCTGCACGGCCGTGGCTGCCTACGCCGACAAGTGCAACTCTAAAGGGATCCCGATCAAGTGGAGATCTAGTGAATTCTGTCGTAAGTGCGAGAAAATCATCTCCCGCTCTCTTTGATATTTATCGATGTTCGCTTTGTTCCCCAGCGATGCAGTGCGACGAGACCTGCACTAATTACGTCCCATGCGTTTCGACCTGCCCGACCGAGAACTGCGACAACACGGTCACTTTGAGTAAGTTGAGCAAGTTCTGCAAGGAGGAGAGCTGCATCGAATCGTGCGAGCCAAAACCTTGCCCCGAGGGACAGATCTATTTGAACGCCTCTCATACTCAATGCGTTTCCAAAGCTATATGTAAGCCGGTTTGCATGATTATGGACGGGAATGAGATCTATGAAGGGGATGTCATAGAGGAAGACGATTGTCACAGATGTGTCTGTTCGAGGGGACAGAGGATTTGTAAAGGACGACCGTGCACAACTGTCATCCCTACTACTGTTGTATGTATTTTATTCGTTTGATTATTTTTTGGTAATTTTTTATTTTATTGTATTCTTTTAGGTTCCAACGGAGGTACCTTCGTTTGAGCAAATAGTTGATTGTGTGTCCGGTTGGACAGAATGGATCAACCAAGACCAGCCTTCACCGGTCAAAAAAGGCCCTAAAAAGAAGACCGAGATCGAACCTATACCATCAGTTCTTATAATGGTACTGCTGGTTAATTATTATTACCGTTACTGTCATTTTAATGGGTTCTTTTACAGGCGAGACTAATAGGCAGCAAATGCGACCCGGAGAGAATATCTGACATCGAATGTCGCACTGTCCAGAATCAGACCCCGTGGAACGAGACCAAACAACTGGACGTGACATGCGATCCAGAAAGGGGTCTCTTCTGTAAAACGAAGAAGAGGAAGGGGTGCCCCGATTTCGAGATACGAGTGAAATGTAAATGCGGTAAGTACATGTCGGGAGTCCCTCGGGGTTCTATACTGGGTCCACTACTTATTTTTTGTTAACAGCTCTGATCTTGATCCTTTGAATTGTATATAACAGGAAAGTACAAAGATCATATTATCACAGTCCTAGTTCTAGTCCTGGCAATGTTTCCCCTATTGCTGGGATGGGATTTCTGGATCAGGCTTATGGGATCTGGATGGGACATGAGATAATATCTTTCTTGACAATTATTATTAAATGACGCTTGATTCAATATGTGAATGTTTCGCAGATTCCGTGTGTGACATAAATCATCCCAACCAGCCGCACGAGTCCGACTGTCACAAGTTCTACCACTGCGACATTGAAATGGACGGGAAGCCTAAGAGAGTCGAGAAAACTTGCGGCAGGGACATGCTGTACAACACCGAGAGTATGGTCTGCGATTGGCCGTATAACGTAATCGATTTTCGACCTGAGTGCCAGAATACAAGCGGTTAGTCTTTGGGTTTCAGACGAGGGTTCGAGAATTACTGTCATTATTGATTTTTTGTTCTAGTGTATGAAGTAATTGTGACAGTTGCTCCGGAACCATCGAGAGATATCATCGAGGGTGGTCAAAATAACACTAAAAGTAAGTGACAATGTAACTTTCGTATTTAGGGACAATAAAACAAAACAAAATGGCGAAAATATAATTTTCTTGGAAACAAAAAAGAGGCAGAAATCAGCAGACCGACTTAATCTTTACACTTTTCAGAATGTCCGGCTGGTCAAATTTGGCACGATTGTGCCACGCAATGCCACAAATTGTGCCTCTATTATCAGCACATTCTGATAGAGAGCGGCGTCTGCGGAGCTGACAGCTATTGCATAGCCGGCTGCGTCTACGAGGGCGCCAGGACGGAATGCCCACCCGGGATGCTGTGGGTGGATAACGCTACTTGCGTTGCACAGCACGATTGTCTCTGCATATCGCAGACCGGTCAACCTGTCAGGGTGAGTTGCTTTGTATTTTTTAAAGCGTTTTTGACCAGTTAATTCATAAAAATCTTGGATGCAGTTTGAAGACTTTTGTTCTCAAAACTGTTTGTTTTTCTGATTATTATTCGACAATAACAGGCATCTGATGTATTTCTAGCCCGGAATGGTCCACAGAGAATCCGAATGCGAGATGTGCCAATGCATCGATAACTATTACACCTGCGACAGATCGTCATGCGATTTAGAACCGCCCCCGATACGTTACTTACCCGGAGTGAGTGACAGTACCGAGGGATACACGATGGAACAGTCGATCGAACCCACGATATATCCTTACGTAGTGACACCGCCTAAGAAGTGTCAAAAAGAAAAGTACGAGAGTCTATTAAATAGTTTGATTACATTAGTAACGATGTATCTTTCAGCTTGATTTATTTGGTGCAAGGTGACGAACCGTTACCTGATTCCGCATTCAGTGCCAGTAGTACTTTGGGACCGTCATTTGCTCCTGAGAACGCCAGGATTACCGAGGATTGGTCGCGCACTTCCAGTAAAAATAATTATTATATTGCGACTTAATTTATTATTATTATCAATTTGATTTTAATTTAAGGTGGTAGTTGGTCCCCGGCGTTTTCAAACACGGAGCAATATTTGCAGATCAATTTAGAGAAACAGGAGCCCGTTTACGGGGTGATCGTTAAAGGTAGTCCATTGTACAGGGAATACGTGACGAGTTATAAAGTGTTGTACAGTCCGGACGGTCGTAGTTTTATGTATATTTTGAATAAAGGCAAGCGTCCTCAGGTAAGTCTACTCAGCATCTCAGATAAATTACTATTTTATATATATTTTTCAGTCTTTCAGAGGTTCTTTCGATAAAGACACCCCCGTAGAGCAATTCTTCACGGTTCCAGTCGAAGCGAAAGCGATCCGAATCAACCCCGAAACCTGGAACCAGGGAATATCACTTAAAGTCGAGCTCTTCGGCTGCGGCGAAGCTAAGCCTACCACAGTTACCGACACGCAAAGGGTCAGATTGATATGTCCGCACCATCAAGGAGGAACTAATTAATTATCAATTTCCAGGTCACTCATACGACATTAGCGCCCGACATTTGTGAAGACGAGCTAGGTTTCAGCGACGGGCGACTCTCGGAAAGACAGGTGAGCGTCAGCAGCGAGCTCATCCCGGGTAATAAAAAGAATCTGAAGATCGGAGGAAGCGAGTACTGGCGCCCGTTGACAAACTCTCCCACGGAGTATGTCCAGGTATAAATAATTCCACGATCGGCGAGACAAACACTTTTCCTAATCGGGTATATTTGTTAGTTTGATTTCTTAGAGCCGAGGAATATCACCGGGTTGAAAACGAAAGGCGGACCGGTCGGATGGGTCACCGGATTCGTGATTGAATATTCCCAGAACGGAATCGATTGGTCTACGGTAACCGACAAGCAAAAGAACAATAAATTTTTCCTGGGCAATTACGACAGCCACACGCTGCAGCTGATCACGTTCGATATGATCCTACACGCGAGATACATCAGAGTGGTCCCGAAGAAGTGGCACAAGAATATTCAGCTCCAGGTCGAAATCATCGGCTGCTACGAACCTTACCGTAAGCCTCCATCAAGTCACATTGATTTCATTTTTTTAACACCGGTTGATTTGTAATTGCAGCGATCGTAACGACGGTCAAACCATCTAAAGACGAGGAGATAAGTATCACGTGTTTGACCTGCGACGGGGTCGAACATCCTCAGCACGAGTTGAGCACGTGCGAGTGCCCCGATACGCTGTACTGGGATGGTGAGAACTGCGTTCATAGGAAAGATTGTCCCTGTATCGAAGATCACATCAGGTTTGTAGGGTTGGGGGGAGGGTGTTAAGAGCTGGAAATGATTGTGTACTTTCAGGTATGTCGTCGGGGCTGTGTATGAAAAAGAAGACTGCTCTGAATGTATGTGTAAGATCGGAGGTATACCGCATTGTAGGCCCAAGATGTGCGAGAAGTGTCAACAAGTAAGTTATTACAATAATAACCTCCAAATTAAAATAACCAACCATTTCTTCTTCTGTAGTCTCACAATTAATTAACACAGTATTTCCCATGACATCTTAATTAATCCACAACCTAATTTCAGGGTTACAGAAGCACGGTCACTTCCACCTGCGCCTGTACTTGCAAACCGTGCCCTCCCGGAACCACTTTATGCCCGACGAGTAACATCTGCATCAATTCGACTCTATGGTGTAACGGCATCCAAGACTGTCCCGACGATGAGGTTAACTGTTACACGACTGCTGCCACTACCCTAGCGCCCACAACCACCGAAGGTAGTCATGACCTAACATAGTTATTCTCGGTTTCTTGCGAGCCTCCCTTTTTTACTATTGTCAATATTTCAGCGCCCGAAGAATGTCCCATCAAAGACTGCGGTCCCGGATACAAACTGATAACCGTTTACTTGGAGGAATCTAAAACCGCTCGATATCATATGAACTTATCGCCGATGTATCAGATGAACAGGAAAACTAAGAGCGGGTCTTACCAGAACACCAAAACTAAGGGAAGGAATCAATCGAGGAACTACGGAAGTATGTGATGTGTAATTATAATTTTTGATAGTTTTAAGCTAATGGTAATTTAATTTTACAGCAAAAGGTGGTAGAATACCGTTAGACAAACCGAAAACAGCGCAGAGCTACAAAAATGAAACGATTAAAGAGGACGAATGTCCGGTGTATCTTTGTAAACCTTTGAAACCGCCACCAAAGTTCATTATTACGCCCAGCGAATGTCCCCCCAGTTCTTGTCCTGTCGGATACCTAACAAAGTATGAAGACATCGATCCGTTTTCCAAGAACTGTCCAGAGTAAGTAAATTATTCATCTTTTCCTTTCTCCTAACGAAAATCCATCTTTTTCAATTTACAATGTAATAAATGGCGAAAAATTTACTCAGGGTTGTATTTCGTCCAGTAATTCGATTTTTACAATCTGTTGGGCAATAAAGAATTATTATTATTAACATTCAACAGTTACGAATGCGTCCCCCCGCCACCACCAGATTCCGTCTGCAATGTCACCGGAAGAACCTTCAGCACCTTTGACGGGACGGAATATAAGTACGACATCTGCGATCACATCTTGGTACGCGATTTCGTCAACGATGAATGGCAAATCAGACGTAAGTCGTATTGTATTTTTTTCCAACACTTGAATAATAACCGTTTCTTTTTTTTTTCAGTGCAAAAGAACTGCACTACCACCTGCACCCGGGATCTGATAATATACCACGAAGACCACATGATCGTGTTCCATCCCGACCTGACCCTCGAATACGACGGTTACCATTACAATATGGAGCACGTCACGAAGCTCGGTTCGCAGATCAAAGCGCTCCAGATCTCCCTGCTCGGCAAGTCGCTGCTGTTCGTCTCGAACCGGTTCGGTTTCTGGGTGATCTGGAACGATCACGGCGACGTCAAGATCGGTGTCGTGCAGAAGCTCGCGGAACAGGTGGACGGACTGTGCGGTTTCTTCAACCAGAACCCCGAAGACGACAAGAGGAAGCCGGACGGGAAGGAGGCGAAAACTACGGCCCAGTTCGGCGACAGCTGGGCCCAGGACGCCAAGATCTGCGACGTCAAGACTTGCCCGATTTACATTCAGGACAAGGCTTGGGAAATGTGCAATAAAATCAAGTAAGTCTCATTTCTTAAGGTCAAAGTTCCTCTTGTCTAATTGACTTGAACGACATTACCAGGGATCCCGTCTTGGCGAAATGTGCCAGCATAATTGACATCGAATCGTTCCTCTCCCACTGCATCGAAACTGCCTGCGAGTGCTTAGAGGCGAAGTCTGGCAATCGAACCGACGAAGAGGATTGCCGATGCGAAGCAGTGCAATCGTTTGTCGTCAGTTGCATGGCCGCCGAGCCTAAAATCGAGTTGTCCGATTGGCGCATGCAGATGGATTGCCGTAAGGCCGATCGACACTTGCACCTGCCCGTTAACTGATCGTTCATTAATTCTAGCGGCCACTTGTGAGTCCCCCTTCGTCTACCAGGACTGCCATCGAAAGAAATGCGAGGCAACGTGCCAGTCGTTATCCGACCCGAACATCTGCCCCAAGATCGATAATCTGTGCTTCCCGGGATGCTATTGTCCGCCGGGGACCGTCAGGAAGGAGGACAGGTGCCTGAAACCGTCCGAGTGCAGGGACTGCGAGTGCAATTTGCTGCCGCATCTCCAATATATAACTTACGACGAGGCCAACTTCACAGTGACCGGAAACTGTGTGTACACCATGACCAGGGATGTTCTTGTGAGTCAGTACGACGACCATAAGTTCCAGGTGAGCGTTTAAAACTTTTAGCTACAATATGTGTCATATTTTACTGTCAGTTGTCTGTTTTCTATGTAATCTTTTTATATTTTTTTATTTAAACGACTTTTTTTCAAGCTATTGGTAACGAATGCGCCTTGTGAAGACCAATCCGATAAAATGTGCGTGGGTAAAATAACAATCTTATACGAAGGCCACAAAATATTCATCTTCCACGATAGCAAAAATCAAAATTTGAGGTTCGTCATGGATGGCGAATGGATCGAAGATCCCACAGAGTTGTCCCAATGGATCGCGATCCGCGTTACCCCAGCCAAACATCTGAAAATCCTGCTGACAGACGCCCAAGTCGAGGTAAGTAAACGCGATTCCCACCTCGACCTGTCACTCGTTGAACTAATTTCAGGTGTCGGTTTACTACCCATCGCTCGGTGTTTCCGTGAAAGCCCCGTCTCACAGATACGGTGGCAAACTTGAGGGTCTCTGCGGCGACTGCAACAAAGTCTACAAGGACGACATGCGTCTCCCGAACGGCGAGCTTACCGAAGACGAAAACGAGCTCGCCCTCGGCTGGCTCTACGAGAAACTCCCAGGCGGGCAATCGAGAAGCCAGTGCTCGAACCGTAAACCTAAGAAGTGCCACGAGCTGCCCGAGGGGACCAATCCTTGCGAGCAGATCATGGACTTGGAGGTTTTCGGCCAGTGCCACAACCTCCTCGACCCTCAGCTGTTCCTTGAGTGGTGCCAGAAGGACATTTGCGGGGGCGAAGTCGAGCTAGCTTGCAAC
This sequence comes from Malachius bipustulatus, assembly GCA_910589415.1. Lineage (NCBI taxonomy): Eukaryota > Metazoa > Arthropoda > Insecta > Coleoptera > Melyridae > Malachius > Malachius bipustulatus. The sequence goes on from OU342635.1 coordinate 41,284,437, forward strand.
GTCATTGAGTCGTATGCGAGGGAATGCGGCGGCAGGCACGGTCTGTGCGTTAACTGGCGCTCGTCGATCTGTCCGGCTCCCCGGTGCCCCGCCGGGTTCGAATATGATCCGTGCGGGACTACCTGTCCCAAGACGTGTGAAGGACTCACTGGAAAGCTGAAGAAAAAGTGCAAGGATAGACCTATCGAAGGTTGTTTCTGCCCGGAAGGAAAGGTAATCTAAACTAGTTTCTCTGTATGATCATTCAAGTTTTGGACTAATCGAAGTAAATTTTAGGTCAAACTCAATGAGACTTGCGTAATTCCGAAGGATTGTGAGGTTTGTGACAACGAAGGTCATCATCCGGGCGATATCTGGGTTAAAGATAAATGTACAACTTGCGAATGTGACGGTACTTCTTTAAAATGTGAAGAGATGGTTTGTTCCGGATCGAACACGGTCTGCGAGAAAGGTTTCTCTTCGATAACCATTCCGGCAGGTCCCGATGAATGCTGCGATAAGTATGCCTGTGGTAAGATTGTGTAGTTCAAGTGATTTTTCTATCAATTTAAAAATAAATGGAATTAATTTTCAGTGCCTGAACCGACGAGTGGACCGACCTGTGAACCCCCCACCAAGATCGTATGCGGCGAAGGTCAAATCCTCAAACTGGACACGAAAGCAAACGGTTGCCAGCAGTTCATATGCGAGTGTAAGCCAAAGGAGGAATGCGAGAAACCGGACTTAAAATCCGAGCAGCAGTTAGGAGACGGTTACGTTGCTGAGGTCGACGAGACCGGTTGCTGTCCTGTCACCAAGATAACCTGCAAACCGGAACTCTGCCCGCTTCCGAAGGAGTGTCCCCAGTTCCACAGTTTGAAAAACGAGACGAGTTACGAGAAGTGCTGCCCGGTTTACAGTTGCGAGCCTCCAAAAGACAAGTGCATCTTCCAGACCGAGTACATTGACGCGGAGAACGGTGGTGAGAAACCAAGGAGTGAGAACGAAAAGAAAGAACTATTAAAAAAAGTAAATTTCGCACTCAAAAATCAAAACCAAACATAACGGAACTATAAATTTTCTTTTTAGGCAGATGAGGTATGGTACGACGGTCCATGCAGGGAGTGCAAGTGCTCCCAGACAAAGCTAGGCAATTACCTGCCGAGCTGTCAAAGGAAAGAGTGTCAGACCATAGACACGTCTCCCGATGTGGGTCATTACGAACTGGAAGAGTATTACATCCCGGGCGAGTGCTGCCCTAACATCAAGAGAGTTGCCTGTAAGGTCGGGTCCAAGACTTACCAGATCGGAGAGCACTGGTTCCTGGACGATTACTGCACTTCCTACACGTGCTCCCAAACTCTGACCGGCGAAATAACGAAAGAAACCACCATAACCACCTGCGAGACCAATTGCGGTCTGGGATCGAAGTATGTTCCGCCGCCCGACGAGCTGAAGCAGTGCTGCGGACTGTGTCAGCCGGTGGCTTGCGTCTTCGAAGATAAGCTGTATGAGCCCGGCGAGATCTGGTATTCGGACAATTATTGTACCAAGTACGAGTGTAAAAATATCACTGAAGGGGAGTACCAGAGAGTGAGTATCAGTGGTGATCTGGCTTAAAAGTGAAAATGTTGACTTATTATCGTGTTTTTAGATGCAAGTCAGGTCAGTCGATTTTAGTAACAGCTGTCAAAATAATACCGAGGATTCGGACGATTACGAGTATAAAACTATCCACAAGGAGAAGGAATGTTGTGCGACTCATGAGATGATCGCTTGTAAACACAAAGGGAAATCATATCAGGTATTCTTTATGAAATTCTGTCATCTGTTATTAAGAGAAGAATAAATATTATCTGTTATTATACGGATCTGACTTAATTCGAAATTTTAGGTAGGCGAAACAGTTTATGATAACGAGGAAGAAGGCAAATGCAAACAACTCACGTGCACGAAGAACAGTTTAGGGAAGTTACTGAAAAGAGAAATGATCGAAACGTGCGTCAAAGACTGTCCCCTGGTGAGTAGAATAATAATTGAACTTCATCCTGTTTCTAACCTGAAAAAATTCTCCTTACCAGGGTTGGGAATACAAGGTCAACGAAACGAGCTGCTGCGGTAAATGTGTACCGGTCGGCTGCGTGGTGAACGGAGAAGTGAAACAACTGAACGAATCGTGGACTTACGACGACGGTTGCAGCACGGGTCGTTGCGAAATGTACGATAAAGATTTCGTGGTTGTTTACATGCAGCAGGCTTGCGCTCCGATCGAAGATTGCCCGGAAGAAAATGTGGTGATGCAGGGATGTTGCAGGATTTGCAATATCACATCCGTTTCTCTTTGTAAGCGGTGATCGTATTTATTGATTTTTGAGATACTTTAATTGATTTCTTTTCAGCTCTCTGTGTTCCTAACGCAATGAATTTTGTGAAGACAGTCGGAATAATCCGCGCCGAACGAGCGCCTCACGGACTCTGCAAGAATAAGAAAGAGATTTATAATTTGAACGAGTGTGTTGGTAATTGTCATTCATCTACGATGTATTATGATGGTGAGTGTGAACGAAGGAACATTATTGAAGGCTTGTTTTCAATGTTATTCTTTTTAGATATGGGTCAATATAAGGACGTTTGTACCTGCTGTCGTGCTGTAGAGTATAAACCGATCGATGTAGAATTAGAGTGCGAAGATGGGTACAAGTTCAATAAGAAGGTATCTGTTCCCAGTAAATGCGGTTGTGAGAAGTGCGGGGCGACTACCAAGACGAAAGTCAAAACTGGTTAATTTGTTAATGGTTGATTTTTAAGATTTTTATAATTCACTGTGAATTACGTGAATAATTCACCAGATGAACTGGAATGTTAATAGTTTTTAGAAGTTGAGCAAAATGTATTGATTCGTACTTATCAATAATTAAACTACAAGTCTATAAAATAAAATCGTCTTTTATTATTGAAGGTTCACCATTATAAAAGAAGATAATATACAGAAAACTAAGTACTAGAACTAGGCTACTAATTCAATAACTTCAACAGCCCACAGGGAAGGAACTCTAGATAGAAAGCTTATTAAGATAAATCAAACACACTTATAAAACTATCAACAATAATACGTACAGTAATTTCTCTTTTTTTTCATAAAAAAAAGAAACAATAACAATCCTTAATATAAAAAAAGCAAAGAAATGCAAAGGAAGAGTGGTTATAAGGCACTTTTCATTGAAAAAATTAATATAAATCATGAAATAACTCTAAAAGAACAAATAAATAATTATAAGACAGCTTGCTAAAAAAAACAACAAAAAATAAAAATATAAAATCGGTCGAGTGGAGAAATCAGAGAAAACAAGCCACCCAAAAAATGGTCTTACATAGATTTTATCGGTCAGTCAGTACCTAGAAACAATGGCACTTGAATAAACATGATGCGTACCTACTGTGTGCCCCCGGATAGGTGAAACGACTATTATAAAAGACAAAAATTTTTTGATTTTACGTTTAATTTTTTGGGGTTCAGCCCTGCTTCTAACAAAATATTAGTTTTGAAAAATCAAGTATGCCTTGGAAATTTCCAAAAAAATGTTTTTCTCTGTGGAGTAAAGTGTCTTTTATGTGGCAAATACGACAAAATGTTATTTGAAAAAGTTGTTCAGAATCAACATTTAGGTCCCTATACCAAATTTCAAAATCATAGGTCAACTTTTATTTTTTATATTTATTTTTATGTTTTATTTCACAAATCAAAGAATTTCATTTTGTAACAAAGACTGCCATGGAAAAACCAAATTGTATCCATAGCAATAGCAATCTATCAATATCAGTCTTTGTTACAATGAAATTCTTTGATTTGTGAAATAAAACATAAAAATTTATGTAAAAAAATAAAAGTTGACCTATGATTTTGAAATTTGGTATAGGGACCTAAATGTTGATTCTGAACAACTTTTTCAAATAACATTTTGTCATATTTGCCACATAAAAGGCACTTTACTCAACAGAAAAAACGGTTTCTTGGAAATTTCCAAGGCATACTTGATTTTTCAAAACTAAAATTTTGTTAGAAATTACTCTTTAATTAAGCAGAGCTGAACCCCAAAAAATCAAAATTAATAATCAACAATTTTTTGTCTTTTATAAGAATCGTTTCACCTATCCGGGGACACAGGGTAGATGTATACAGATAACTAAGATGTTTCACATGAAAAAATTCATTTCAGCACCCGCTGTTAAGACACAGTCCCTTAGAGGGGGGCCAAAAAGTAGTTTTTTCTATAATTTTCTTAAATATCAGAAAAGTTATTAAACACACATTATCTGCTATCGAAAAGGCACTCAATAAGTTAGTGGTTTGTTGGTATAGTGGAAAACTAACAAACTACTTATTGAGTGCCTCTTCAATGTGTGCCTGATCTTATTTTTGTAGCTTTCTTGGAATTGAAGAAAATAATAAAAAACTACTTTTTTGGTACCCCCCTTATAGGGTGCTCAGGGGATGCTCAATTAATTTTTTTTTTATATCAAAGACTTCTTGTTTTTCCACAAGCCCCCTGAATTTTTTTGTAAAAGGGAGAAATTTGACCCCCACATGCCTTACCTTATTACAAGGTGCTTAAAGTTGGAATATTTTAAAATATGTGAATATTTATAGTTTTCATATGATAAGCTTGAAAATTGGCATGAGATCTGCAAATTTGGAGCCAGTTTTAACTTGAATCACAGAAAGCGCTGGTTACACCATCGTAGAGCAGAACATCGATGCCCTAGTTTACTAAAAGGGTAAGGTGCAACTAGCGCCCTCATAAGTTATTTCACAAGACCCCGATAAAAGCTATTTAAAACAAACACACCTCAGAAAGCCGCTCGTTTCACATTTCAAAGTCAGATTATTTTTACAAACCGTCCAAATCTCCAGACGACCGGAACCGCTGCGGGGGTGGGGTTGAGGGAGAAATTACGTTTTTGCTCATACAATCACGTTCAGTCTTCGTAGTTGACGATATTGTCATTATTCAGGGTGTACAAATGATCGACGTACAACCGTTTCGCATAATTGATCTGCTGCATTACGGTCTTGGCGACGTCGTAGGTCCGGCATCTCACCCGCGGTTTCTTCACCGGATCCGGGTTTACGACCGCAGAACTCGTCCCCAGCACGTGCATGACTATTTCAACGTAGTAGCGCTCCTCGGAACCCTCTTTCAGTACTATTATGTTGCAGGTCTCTAGATCGCTGCAAATTGAATGAACAAATATGTTCGATTATTATTCCTGATGATTCGTATCGAAACTGGTTTACCTGAGGTGACATTCCAAGAACGGCGTCAAGCTCGAATTACCCGACATCGAGATTATGCGCAACTTTTCGTTCGAAACTATGCATTGGAAATCTTCCGAACCGCCCAGGACTTCATAGGCGACCAGATGCTCTTTATAATCCCTGGAATTTATTGCGTTCATTAATATAAAATAATTGTTTCGGAAGAGTAAATCGAATTATAATAGCTCACTTTTCGTTAATGGTGTACAGGTAAAGTTGCCCCTGACTTTGTTTGGGATTATACCTTGGCAGGAGTCCCCCGGGTCCGTGAACGCATCGGGGATACCTGTACTTTTCCAATACCACTTTACTGAAATATAAAAACCATTTATTAGCTTAAAGAAGAATGAGTGAAGAAGATAACTGGCCAAATTCACAAGTATGCGAAGGCCATTAAAGAAACGAAGAAGAAGAAACAAAAATGAGTTAACATAAAAAAACAATGAAAAAATTAATTAATTAATAAAATAATTACCTCTTGCTAGAATCTCTCACAGCCCTAGCGGTCTCCGAAGCGAAATCGAGCACCCCGACGACCGGCTTAGTCACCGCCCCGACTAGCCCCTTCCCGATGCCCGAGAAAACTCCCTGGATGCCGTCCGAGGACGCCCCCTCATACACCTGCTTGAATATGCCGGTCGCGCCGCCCAGGAACCCGAACCCCAGTCCCTTGAATCCGGCGGCGATGTGGTCCCTGCTCCGTCCCGACTCCACCTGCCTGATCTTCTGCCGGATCTCCTCATGCTGATCGTCCATTGCTATCCGTCCCAGGCCATCCGACAGTGACTCGGTGACTTTGGCGGTCGAGTTCGAGAGGCCGTGAGCGACGTTCTTGACAAGCGCCCCGACGTTGCCCTCGATCAGGCCAGAGAAGCCCTCGCTGACGTCGTTCATGAAGCCGAGCGGGTTGCCGAGGAAATCGACCGAACCGAGGATTATGCCCGCCTGCCACATCAGCTCCTGTTCAGGAAAGATGAGAAGCTATAATTATAAAAACAAAGAGAAAGTAGTTACAGAATAACTTACGTCTTTGAAATGTTTCAGTATTGAATTAAACAAGAACTGACTGGTCTCGAAAGGATGCCTCTTATCGTAAGCCTGGAGATCCACTGCGGCATCCTCGAATTTGATCAACGTCAATCCTAACTTTCTCTTAATCCTGTGTAGATGCGGTGGTAGTTTACTGACAGTCTTCACACTCAATCGTATCTGGTCTGGGGCAAGCTGGATCAAACCGAAATAGTACCTGAAAAATTCAATGTTTATTCTGTGTCTGGGGGTCGTTTGACCTTGGAAAAACAAACCGTTTCGCATGAGCAGCAGACACTTCCGTCACTAAACGCTGCGTTTCCAGATCGTTGTCTTCTCTATTATTCAACAATTCTTCTTCTCCCGAATTGAACCCTAAGAACGCAAACAGCTTCAGCATGAGACGTTCTTCCAGAATCACTGTGATCTTCTTCAGGTGTAAAATGAAGTGCTGAAAGATTTTTTTTAAGATTTATTTTTTTACGAATTGCCTTGTAATTGGCAGTCATTCTTCTGGAAAATAAATTGATGATGTAGTACCTTGAAAATGACAGCGTTTTCGTTCACTTGTTGTGGCATCTCGGCGTTAAATTCGATCGCCGGTAATTTATGCTGAGCCTCGTCGTTATTTCTCACATTTAGCGGCGTCACATGAAGCACCACCGGAACTGACGTTTCAAATAACTAAAAAAAAACACTCAAATAATTAGAAATTATTTCTTCTCAAAACACATTTGCTAGAGGTGCCAGGAGAAAGACCATTTTCAGGGTGAATCGATTTTCAAAACGATTCTTTGACACGCTCAATAACACGCCCATAACTTGAACTGAAACCGTTTAATCCTGCGAATTCGCGTTTGTAAGGATTGTGTTTTGTCCAGTAATTGGATTTTTTTTTATGTGTTGGACAATAAATGATTATTATTATTATATAAAAAAAAGATCAAATCTTCCCTCATCATCACTACCTGATTATCAACTTGAACGTTCCTGACGCTCACGCAGAACCTCTTCAGGACGGGCGTCAAGACGGTCTCGCCGACGATATGCGAGAACAGGGCGTAGATCAGCTCCTCGGGAGTCTTCCTGCAAACCAGACTGATCCCGAGGCCCTGCAAGTTGACCGTCAGCTGCAGCTCGCGGTTGACGGTCGTCGGTTCGTCCTCGCCGCCTCCCGTTAAGTTCGGTCGCTGCTTCAGGGATATGCTGGCCCAGTCTCGCTCGTCGGACGTCGCATAGATGCTCCTCTCCTTCATGTCCTTGACGCAGAGGACTCTCGTCGGGCCGTCCATGATGATCTCGACAGAGAGCAGGCCGGATCCGGGTCGGAGCTTCTGCCTGCCGACAGCCTGCTCGACCGGCACCCCCTTGTCGTTGATCTTGTGACATATCGGCTGCGGCATGCCCACCACTGCAGCATTCCCTGCGAGGAACGAGAAATACGAGTTTAATTTTTTTTTTGTGTAGATAAAGCTCAGTGTTGGGATAACATAAAGTTTATTTCACATTTAAATGAACATGTCAAACAGCTGTCTATTTGATATCCTGTGAAACATTTTGAACTGTGATTTTGATGAAATTTCTATTCGCCTTAATAAAAAATAGACTTTACGTCATCACTCTTACCCAGAATTCCGATTAATATGTAATGGACGATTAAAGTATAGTAATGAACTATCAACAGCGGGTGCAACAAAATGATTAAACTTAATATTATATAGGGTGTTTATGACAGATCTAGCATAAATTAGTGGATCAAATTATTGCAATAAGCAGCAAGCGCAACTAGTTACAATAATAGTTAAACAGAAACTGGACAAAAATAAATAAATAATGCAACGATAATGACAAGAAAAAATCCAAAGACAAAAAGGGAGATTACCAGTTTCAATACCTACACTTTTGCCAGTGACCAGCTGGTTTCAAGTTATTTCCTGTAAAGAAGAGAAAACTCAACACAACCTTTCATTGTAAAAAATCTCAAAAACCCAAAACGATATAGGTACCTATTATAATAAATATCATAAGAGGTTGAAGTTTTTTCAAACATCAAACTTTTGTCATCATTTCAGCATTAAGATCTCAACAATTCTTGATAGATAAGGCTTAATAAGTGAATATGGCAACCATGTAATTACTTCGAGGTCACATAATTTTATGATGCCTTTTTTTATTATTATTTATTATAATTATTACTCATTTTATTTTATTATCTCCTCTGTTTGTCTTTACAACAACCCTCATGAGGATGAAATGCCAAATGATCTTTCTTATTTCTTTTATTGCGCAACAATAAAAAAAACAAGCGCCATGATTCCAGCCTACGAGACGACTAACCTTGCCTCAACCCAAAGAACCCGTCCTGCGCCTGAACGCACAGATCGCACCACCCGCAGCACAGTCTCCCCTCCTCGGTGAACCGCCAAGTCTGCGTCGACCGTCTCCGCGGGTCCAGCCTCCTCAGCATCAGTCGGGAATAGGTGTGCGGCTGGAGGGCGGTATTGTCGATGTCCAGGACGAGCATCGCCCCCTGCTGGTGAGGCTGGTTGGGGTGGGACGGCGGGCTGCTGCCTTCGTGCTGCAGGTGCCCCTCGGGGGTCATGCGCCACAGCTGCGATCGCTGACCCTGCATCTTACGCGAGAGCACGACTTGGTTTCCCTTAGTCACGTCCAGGACCAGCTCCTGGGAGGTCAGGTTGAACGGATCACGATGAAGCTGTCTGTTGGTAAAATATTTTATATATCGCATCTTTGGTTGTGTTTCTTTCTCCCACTTTGGTATAGAGAGAGAATTACTCTCTTGGTTGAACAAAAAAACTAAAATAGGACTTACTCTTTGAAGGTCTCCGTAAAAGCGATATAGATGAAATTCTCATAGGTGAGTTTGTTCTGTGCGCCCAGCCTGTTCATATCGTAGGTGCAGGTGACCCCGCCGGGGGCCATCACGGTCAGATACGGTTGTCCGGTCGGTTGATCCCAGGCGTAGGGGACGCTCGAGTGAGCCCTGGCGGTGCTCTGGAGAAGATCCTTGCAGCAAGCCTGGAAGAAACTGAGCGAGACCTCGGAGAAGTTATCGATTCTCAGGGGTGGAGGCATTGTATCCGCGTCCGTGAACACTATGAAGAAGGTCGCTCCCTGAAGGAGGACCTCGAGGCGGAGGAAGTAGACCCGTCCGTTTGTGTCTCTGAAATAATGTGAGGAACGAATCGTAAAAGTAAGAGCTAACGGGAACTCTTTCCATCATTAATTTACCTGACGTTGACGTGAGCGGAATAATTATCATCAATCATCAGTCCCCCGGACCAGCAGCAATCGGGAATATCGAGGATCGTGACACAGAGTAGCTGATCTTTATCGAGCCGGGGCCAGTGGAAAGGCATATGAGACGAGGGCATCGATCTCAGGAAGCATCGCTGCTCCCTCGACTCAGTCTGAGAAAAAAAACAACTTAACCTTCTCACTCGATTAACAAATAAATGCTACCTACTTGATTTGAACCGGTGAAGAACAACTGGGAGAACATGAGCGCGTAAGAGCTTCGATTGTAAAGCTGGTACCTGGGAGAGACAGTCACGATGTGGGTGAACCGGTACTTCCCCTTGCCGGGACGTACCTCGATTCCGACAACGAACACCGTGTCCGGCTTCCCGTCTTTCATAGTGACGTGCAACTTCCTAACCTGCGTCCCCTTCTGACAGTGGAAGTTGTTACACCACTGCAAAAGATAATTTCGATAAGTTCGGGGGTGAAAAGATGGTATAACCCGATTCCGGTACATTACCTGAGGTCTCCCGTCGGATACCACGTGTTTCCCGACGCGCGCGTTAATAGTCGGGCTGGCGTCCTGATCGGAGAAACTGAACAGTAACGGTTCTACCATCCTAGCCACTTCGTGCTCTTCGAACTGTCCGGCGGTTTCCACGCTGGCACCCGACTGTCTGAAGACCAACGGTAGGCCCGTCTTGTTGATTATCCAATAAGAAGCCGAGAGAGTAATCTGCAAAAGTGTTCATATTAAGACACAATGTCGGATGTCAGAAAGAAAGACAGAATGTCAGGAAAATAATATTACGGCTATTAGGTACCCCTAACTATGCAAAGTGTGTTGGTGTTATTTTATTGATTTATTTATTGAGACAGGGAAAGTATAAAATCGATTGGATCTATCCCCAGAAAGCTCAACTAAATACACACCTTCAACTTGGCTTCTTTATTAGGAGCTATGATCGCGTTCAAGTACAATTTTCTCCCGTTCCGGTCCTCCATTCGAATCTTACAAGCAAACTCGCTAGTAGTACCCGAGCTGATTATAATCGGAGCTGACGTCTTGAAATTTTCAAACGATACGTCCAGTTCCAAGTGCTGCTCCGGATCGACCTAAATCGTAATCAAACTCTCGTTAACAACTGACATATCGACAAAATCCATTCAACTTACATCGGTGACGGAAGCGTTACAACCGGCCTCGATATTTCCTTTCGAGTTCTGCAAAACGTAACATATCTCGATCGGGAGAAGATTAATCAGTTTCACGATAGGCAGCAGTATGATCCTATGAGCTGGCTGCTCGAGCGGCCCCACTTTTCCCAGCAGGTGCTTCTCCCTAATCAACTCCACGGCAAATCTAAAATAAAATACAAATTTTAACACATAACCGCATCGTTGTATCGATCGACTCACCTGTACGTGTGTCCCTTATGAGTGTGACAAATCGAAGTCATGAAGCTCCGATCCGCGTTATCGGGCATCTCGATCCACGAGATCGAGGGAATGCAGAAGGTGTAGGGGTAGGCGAACCCGCAAGGACGAACCGTGATCTGCGAGTGCGCATGCTTCAACGGGATCGGAAGAGTGGATCCGGTTTCGACAGTGAATGTACTTGCGGCCACCCACAGAGCAGCTGAAACGACATTCCGGTTAACGGGTTTCGAGTGCGTTTGAACGCTGCTTACCTGTCTCGTAAGGTAATCTGCTCTCGAGTTTTAGGTCTATATTGTGCGGGAGTTTATTGATCAGCAGGAGAGCCGACCTGACGGTCACCAGTTTCCTGGCGGATCCTTCGAGGGATATGTCGAATACGATCCTGGCTGGTGGCAGCTCTCTCTGAGACTGAAAATTAAAGGACGGAGTGAAATAATAGTAACCTAGAAGAAGAAAAATGGCTTCCCGTCTTACTCAAAATGGTGCCATCGGCAGCCATTTTATTCACTCCTAGTTGTCTCATCATCAGCCATTTTGTATCCACCCCACCAGCTTGAGCTTTTATGAATGATTCATCTGCTTTTTGTATTCGTAATTGTAAGTTATAAATGATTAGTACCACTCACCCGATGTTGTATCTGAACGCTGGCATGTCTGAAGTAGGTCCCAACTTTATCGACAGTCACTGGCGATACAGGCTGCCAATCATCTGCCTTCACGCCCAACTGATGAAGCTTCATTTTATGAGAATCCTGATGTCTCATTTTATCTAAAATCACAACCGCATTAACTCTCTTCAAATCTCACTCAAGACACACACACACGCGCACGAACCTCTACTTGTGAAAGTGAAAGGGACCGTCTCGCCGGGCGCCACGGTGACCCAACTCTCGTCTTGAAGGTAATTCTGCCTGGAACACGGACTGTTGATGTCCGAGATCAACGTCTTGAAGTGAATCTGCGATCCGGTGTCGTTTTTTATGGCGAAAGGAACGAACGGGGACCTCGTCCTGTAACCGGGCGAGTTCGTCGGTTTGTAGCTCGGCTGGTCGTTTTCTTTCACCCGGTAGTAATCCCTGGTCCAGTTCTCCTTGACTTGCTTGTAGAGCTCCATGAAGGTCGAGGTAATGTTCACGTCGAGGACATCTTGCGATTCCACCTTTATGTTGAATCGGTTCCTCCTTAAGTCGGACGTGAGAGATTTCTCCCATAAAACGCCGCACCTGGATTTTGGATTTAAATCGGTGAGAAGGTTATTTCGATTCGATCGGTTCAACTTACTTCCAAGGTTCTATGATTGGTTCCCAGCCGGAAAGTACTCTGTTATAATAATCACTCGCTAGTATGCATTCCAGGGTGCCCTGGGGGAACACGCTGTTCTGTATGTCGATTTCCGGGAAGTGCTGGCGTAGATTCAGTTTGGAGAACGTTAATTCCATGAGGGGCACATCCGAGTCTCCGCAATCGTCGATGATGCATATGGAGATACAGTTCGCTTTGACCTGAAACGTATTGTTCGAAGATTGAGTTCACGATTCGTTTAGTGTTAATAAAACCTACCTCGATGGATTTAACATCGATCAACTGCTCTTGATTCTGGATGTTACCGGAATGGATTGCTCTCGCATTCTGAGTGAGCCATAGTGCGGCATCATCTAGAGTGTTGTTGCAATTTTCTAAGGCCACTAGGGAATCTTCTTTGGAGAAACCTAGTGCCGTTAATTTTGTTATTTGATCTGTAAATCACATAATTTATTCAATCGTTTATTAACAATTCATTATCAATTGGTGATGAAAGTAATGGAAAGTAATGATATGAGTCTAATTGCTCTGCAAGTATAGTAACCGGGGCCGGGGCTTAATTAATTATGTTGGCAGCATCATTATTTAGAAATGCTTGTTCTCCACACGGAAATCAACATTTCTTTATGGCAACCATGAACTAACTTAACATATAAGCTACATAAGTCACAACACCAAACAGAAATCAAACAATGTGGCAACAATGGTTAATAACCTCAAAATTATAACTCATTTAATAAAAATTAATACCAACTTTTAATCGCAACGGTTTGATTTTCCTCCCCGCTTTTATCGGTCAGCATCTGTTTGGGTATCGAGTTCAACATCTGGGCGAACATGCACATGTCGTGGTAAGATAAACGAACCGTCAAAAATTGTAACTGCACCTGGAACAACGCAGCTGTCGTTAGTATTAAGTGATCGCTGAAAAAATCGACATTACCTCCAGGACACCTTCTTTATTGACATCGATGTTCAGAGTGACGGGATCGATTATTGATAGAGCCGTCTCTTCTTCCAGTCCCAAAATGCAGGAGAACATTTCGCAGTTGTTCAAGTTACAAGACAAAGGCTTCTCCACGTTGCTGGGTTTATAGGTTATGACCGTGGTACTCTGGAAGCAAAAATTTATTTATAAGTTTTGCACTGAAATTGAGGACTAAGGAAAGGAGCTGGCAAATGTTTAATAACACCATCCGGGACCGGGTCAGATGATTCATGATAATTCATAATTGATCTAAAATATACGATTACAGTGTTGTCAATTATACGATAATTGAATCCCTATACATCAGGGGATCCAACTTACCTTCAGAATTACAGAATTCGAATCCCATTGGGAAGTATTTTCCACGACGACGATCTCCGAGTCCGTAATGTTCATCTTCAGCTCGAAATAATCGTTCTGCGGCTTGCTGGTCGTCACTTTCTGATTTTCCGGACTGGCCGCCTCGTTCTCGATGTTGATCAGGATGAACTCTCTGGCCGCCTCCCACCAATCGAATATAGCCATCAGTCGCATATTGTTCAGCAGGATCGTGAACTTGGTGCGATCCTGTCTCTTCCGGCTGTGGACCTCCACCTGCACCAGGTTGTTGTTCTCCTTCGAGTACTTGACCGGCTGCAAGATGTTAGTAAACACGTTCGATTTCTCTTTCGGCGGAGAATTGTCGAACCGCGAGTCCATGATCAGGATCTCCTGCGATACCAGATCGATGTCCTGACTGAAGTTGCTGAACGTCTCGATCGTCAGGATCGATTTTATGAAGTTGACGCAGGCGAGTGGCGGACTGGATTGATTCGTTTGCAGTCGCAATGTGACGTTTTCTAGGTCGAGTTTCAGAGACGATAACGTCCAGACGTCTCGCATGTTAAGCTAGAAATTAACCGATTATTATAAATCGGTACCCCAACCAAGCAAATACTTACTGTTACGGCCATATTTATTTGATTTTGATTGACAGAAGGTAAAATTCTTTCAGTATCTTCGCCCAGATTAAACGCCAACAGACCACGAATGAGACGATACTGAGCCAGATCCAAGGCACCGTCCAAAGTTGAGAGACGACCGTATATACTCATATCGGGCACTAGAACAATTTATTTAAATGATATCATTTTCAATAATCATTTCAATAATGTTTAAATAATTATTGCATACCATTATGGCTGACATTGCAGTTCAAATTTCGCTCCACCTGCAGCGAGAGCTGGAATTTCTTGGTCAAAAGGGACGGTCCGGACTTGACGATCAAGCTGCTGCCCAGCTTCAAACAACCGTTATTATTGTTAACGGTCTGCTTCCCCTTTTGCAGGTTGAAATCTTTCTCCTTCGAGGCGGTGTACAGGTCCATGTTTTGCAGCTCGATTTTCATGACGTCCAGCAGACACTTTTTGCCGGGATCGCCTCCATTGACCGTGCTAATCGTACCAGATTCGCCTGACAACTTGAAACTGTTGCTGACTAGGAGCTCCCCGAAATCGGCTATCAGCAGATCGGTCGATTTTGAACTGACCGGTAATAGAATAATGGGAGATCCGGCTTGCAGTAGTAGGGATAATTTCAAGGGATCGTCTTTGACCTAAAATCAATATAACCGTTGCTTACTGAAAATGACGAACATTCTCGAAATGATCGGGTATTGTAAATCTGGCAGAGTATTTATTTAAGAAGATATACACGTACGGTTTGTCCGGAAGTGGCAACTCTGATACCTCTCATGACGGACTGGAGCTGGGAGAAGTGATTAAAAAACGCTTGAATTTCGGCGACAAATCTTTTAGTGTGGACGTACATGACGGACGACGTTTGAATCTTCAACTGCGCATCGTAACCTAGTTTTACGGATTCGCTGTTAGAGTGCCTGAAATCAAATAATCACACAACAATAATTGACACAACAAATCTGAAAGGATCGCTTTACCTGACATAAGTAAACTGAAGCGCTTGCTTGCCCGTCGTCAGGAATCTCTCGCGGTACAACTGTCCATGCAAGGTCAGATCTAGAAGCGACATCGAGCCCAATTTCCCGTCGACTTCCTTCTTGGTGGATCCAGTCGTTTTCACGCATAAATCGACGTTCGATATATTGGCCTTTGCCAGATCTCTATCGGGTTTCACCAAAACGACCGTGAGAGACCTGACGGTAACATTGGTCTCTTCCTTGCACTTCAACGAACCTAAAAATCATTACAATTACCAACTAAAGGCACCACTTAAAACAACAATTTACCCTTCTTGTGGTCATCGTTTCCGTTAGTTAACGCGGATGTCAAGTTATTCGTGACTGATGGTTTCGTATCTTTCCTGCTTGGAGCGGCGCTGAAGAAGTCCAGAACCATAACCCAAGATTCCACGCTCACCACTAAATCCAAGCAGTTGAAATCCACAGAGGTCGATCTCTGAGTCTGAAAAAATTGCAAGTAAACATTCGTTTCCGGTTCCGGGCATATAATCACGCTCACCGAGTGATAATTGGTGTCGAAATTGGGAGCGGCCGGATCGACCAGCAAAGTCGATATGATCACAAGGTTCTTCTCGGGTTTATCACGGCCCTGACTGGGAGAAGGTGGAGGTGTGCACGGGTAATTGCCGTTCACCTTGAGCACGTTACGGTTCGAATACAGCTTCGTCCCGAATATCTGAGTCGTTTCCAGGTGATCCGGAAGAGAACCGCGAGTCAAGCTGGGGGAACGACCATAATAAGTCACGTCCGGGCACGATTTCGAGACGCAACTTGAGCCGACAGGCAACTCGTTCCCGGAAGAAGACACGACCATCGCTCGTTGCTTGGAATCTTCTGGTTGCAGGAGATCTTCCATGAAAATCGAACGTAGCGAAACCTGCATATTTAATCAACTCAGCTCGTCGTAAATTATGTAACCTAAAAATAGTTCACCTGAATGTTAGTTTCATACCGGTGGCACTTCTCGTAGTTAAAAACAAAATCCCTAAAAGACAGATCGACCAGGGCTTGCTCCCCGTTAGGTGAATCCCCCCTCAACTGGACGGTGAACATGGGCAGATCGAAAGACACTGAAAATTGAGCTGCATCAGCACAAATAGAGACCGGCTCTCTGAAATTTTCTCACGTTTCAGAGCGACCGTCTTGGCGGACGACGTCTTGTTAGAGCCGGCTACGGGTCGCACCGTCTGGAACATCTTCGCCCTGACGTGCGGATCCATGTTCAATGTGGGGACCCCGATGTCCTCCTCGCTGATGTCGTCTAGTGTGGTCTGGGGTCCCTGAGTAGTCCTGGGGATACCGTGCGGGTCGATCTCGGGCGGCGGTTGCGTTAACCATCGAAGCGTGTCCAGGACCTGCTCGTACTGGGATCGGGTCAGGGAGACTTTCAGTGCGGTCACTACCGTTCCGTTTATCTGAAATTATTGTAATAATAATTACAAATGAATGTATTTTGTTTTCATAGAAAGATTGCTAGAATAGCATTCCCGTACGATATGAGTCGCGAATTGGCAGCAATTGCTTTCGGCCGGGATTGAGAGACTGACTTCATTCTAGAATTATTCTAAAGCGTCAATATAAGCCGGAATAACAGGACAGCTGACATGTTATGTCAACAGTCCAGAACAGCTGACGAATATTCCACACGACTGCATGCTATAGTAATGGCCATAGATAATATGCAGTGTGGGTAGCATAGGGCAATGCATTTTAAATGGGCAAAAAACTGACAGCGTTGTCAGTTCAATGCAAGCAGTGCCACAGGTTCATATAAAAATATTAAAATCGAAAAATAATTGACATTTCTATTCTCAGGATTTCTAGACAAAAATAATTGAGGTTCTGTTGAAATGTCAAAAAGTAATAATTTTTGATGTTTGTATAACGTATAGACTGCATATTGAAATGCTTGTGGCTATTGCTTTTACATTATAAAAATATTATTTGAACACATTCCTTATTTAAAGAGGTAGGTAAAATGAAAATCGTAGTGCTTGTTGATAAAATTTTATTTCTTGCTACTTTATTGATGACTTTATTTATCAAGGCTTCCCTATTTGGGAAGTGACGATTATTTGATAGATAGGCAGGTATACTGCCTTTGCATTTTATGTAATATTCATTAACACTTTTAGAAAAAACAACTTCGAGTAGATGTCTCAGTATTTTTGCCTGTTATGTATAAGATTCTCCTTTGGCCGTATACGGCAATGTAATCATATAATCATCTTCTATCTTCACGTAGTGCCTATCACTTGCAAATTACTTCTTTTCATCAGGGGACTTAGATCAAGTACTTACTTTATTCTTCTTCTCAGGGGGATGTTACCAATGAGTGTGCTAACATGTGCTTTTTCAGTTTTATTTTAATTTAAGTACTGATTCAAATTAAATATTTCAAAATACTAAATTAAATATACATCAACACTCGTATTAGCTTGGAGCCTATAGGTATTGGCTGTTGAACTGAGGACTTGTTGTTGTGGTCCAAGAATATTTATTTTCGTTTTGATTAAAAAAAAAAAAAAACAACATACGCACTGTCTCCGAGAAAGAAGGAACTGTGTATTGGTTTTTAGTTTAAGTGCATAAAAATAATATAAAAATAATATTGAGATTCAAAATCGCTGTCCGTTATTCAAGTATTAAAGAAATAATACAAAAATAAATATAACTTCGTGAATTATTTTATGACTTCTGTAATTAACGTGACAGTTTTATTATTTACTTAATTATCAATGTTTGGTTACCAACGCAACGTCAATTATTGCCACTAAACAGAGTATCTGTCAGTTGAAAATTCAAATTCCGCATCTACCTAATTATTCTGTGGAGTAAGTAAATGTAGATTTTTAGGAAATGTGTTCTCGCAAGAAATTGTAGAAGGAATGACAAATACCGCGTCATAGCATTTACATTCATTTAGTATAAATAATAATATAAGTCATACTTATACTTAATTATTATTATCAATATAACGCCGCGTCCTAGCTGCATCCGGGGACTGCGTTGCGTGCGTTGCGTGCGTGCGTTGCGGGGAACGATTAAAATAAAACACATGCAAAGCAATGGGAGTGTCCTCAGTACACGCGTTTGCCCGCAAAGTCGTACGATAAAACGACACCGCAACGCACGCATTGTTTTAAATTGAAATATTTAGTTTTTTCATCTGTCAAAATCTTGCGATTTTTGCTGCGGGCAGGAAATTTTTTTAATTTCGATTGCCTTCGTGCCGAAGCGAAACATTTTGTGCAATAAGAGAAATCTATTTTACAAGAACAAGAGTCAAAGGTACACTGGGAATGTGAAAATGTCTCGAATTCAGGTTTTTAAAGTAAGTATGAGGTCTATTAACTTCTATTGTAGACCTTTTTATATTTAACCTACCTGCTATTTATCTATCTATCAAATCTATACCTATTTCTATAGATTACTTGCGTCTTATTGTTTCTTTCTCTTAAGTAACATGTTTCTTTCTGTGATTTTCAAGTCTTTCAAGCTCCAACAACCTACTGGTTTCCAAATTAAAACGTATTTAATCTGAAGCTGCACCAGAAATAGTTGGATTGGAAACCATTTTCTCGCCCGCACCGCACGCATTCAGTTAGGACACACTCAAAATTTCTCGTGCGAGTTTGCGTTGCGTGCGTTCCCCGCATCGCACGCAACGCATTACCCGGATGCAGCTAGGACACGGCGTAAGTATATTATATTATACCTACACCTACGAATATGTTCTGACTTACTAAATAATCGAAACAATTTTGTTCATAAAATAAATATTAATTTGAAAAAGAAGAATATAATAAACTTTGACGGATTCAAAAGAAAATAATAATTAATTAATATCTGAATATTGTAATATTAATGTATGAAGTTATAAACTCTACTGTGCTGTTCCATTTTGTGCAATCCTCACTTATGAACGAGATCAATGTTAAAAGAGCAGTCTGCGGAGGTACAAAATGTTACAGAAGTGCAACGAATTAAATCGTTTTCAAAATGAAGAGCGTACGCTCGTGGACGCCTGCTTCCCAGAAGTACGACAAAAGCGGCAACTATGAGCGCCATAAGAGTACTGCTGCATTATAACTATGGCACTTACTATAGAATCTAACAGAACCAGATTTTACAATAACAAAAAATAAGAACAGATAAACGATAAAAGTTGAAAGATAAAACGGCTCGCCAAATTAATTCTCCCTTACCTGGATGCTCTCTTTCCCTAGATTATAATTAACGTTATCGTCATCGTCTATCAGAAGATTCGACTCGCTGTTCTGTCTCATATTCACTTCTCTTATGATGCTCAACTGCAGCACGGTGTCGTGAAGGATCGGCTTAGCGAGAGTATCGCAGCTGTACAAGACCTCCGACTTGATAACCCTGAAAACATCGATCGATCGGCAATTAAATCGCAATTAAAACGGAGAACCCTCCACTCACATCGGTCCGGGGACTCGTCGGCTGCTGATGTCCAGCGAGAATAGATTCATGTCCCTCACCTCGATGTCGTGTCGTTCGATCCTGACGCAATCGTACTCGGACATGTGGTAATCGTCCTCGTACTTGTTGTGAGCCCGGATCTTGCCCAAGTGGGCGACGATCACCTCCGGACTGTTGCTTGACCTGGGTAAAACGACCACCGGACTGTCCAGTTCGATATCTAACCTAAGGGGAGGGGATTAATGTGTGTTGTCAGTATTATGCCCGTCACAATAATATTTGCGCAGACAGGATCTTACTTGATGTCGATCACAAAATCGTTGATTATCTCTCCGTTACTGTAAGGCGTCTGGGGGATGCTGTAGTAACTGGAAGTTTCCGCAGAGTTACTACGTCGTCTTTTCCTGGGCGAAGCGACATCGTTGAAGGACAGAGCGCTGCCATACAGCGACGAAGAGAGTCTCGTGTTCAGGTAAAGCGACTGAGCCAAAGCTTCGGTCCTGTGATAGTAATATAAAGAGTAAATTATATCAAAGTCAAAGTGTGACAATGTTGGCTGTGGTTGAAACAAAGTAAAATAAACTTACCTGGCGTGCACCAGACCCAGAGCCATGTCAGTGGCGGCCGTCCGTATCGATCGAGCCGCATTCGCCATGTACTGCTTGAATTCGGTGGCGCAAGACTGAAGCTCGACCAGAAACTGCGGCGAGTGGGTGTACCACAAAGATGCCATCCTTATCGTTACATCCGCCACGTCTTCAAGAACGAAATAAATCAACAACTCTTAGTTACGATCGTGCTAGAAATTGATCGTTACCTTTGTACGGCTCGTTTATCCTCCTGACGACCCCGAAACTGAAAGCCGGTCCTTCGTTCTGCGGATAGGACATCGTGTACAACGGATGCGGGTTCTCCAGCAACGGATCTCGACCGACGCTCACTATCCTCTGATGCATGTAACCTTCCGGAGTTAGATCCAGTATCTGCAGGCCGCCCAGCGATCCCTTCACTTCTACCCTATCCTCTGAAATTAAGCCTCCCAGAATTACAAATAAAACTTACACCCTGCACAGAATAGAAAAATAAAAGGAATAGAAAAATCATTCTCAGAAAAAATGGGATTCGACAGAATTGTTACCCCATTATCTTCTGGGATAATAAGAATTTGAACGTCCATGTTATCTTACCTACAGTTGCTTCAATCTTGGCCTCGTTCATCGTGGCGGTGCAGATCTTCTTCCCATAGAGATTCCCGTCCTTGACCACGCCCCGCAGCAGTAGGACGTTCAGACGGTAAAAGTCAAAGGTTACGTGAGTCGAGGCCAACTTGTGAGGAACGTCTTGTGAGACCGAGTCGGTAAGATCGTCGCAGGAATTTTGGAACTGTGACGCGACGGCCGATTGCAGGTTCAAACCGGTCGGCTTGTGCGATTTCGGGAAGATCCGCTGGATGAAACCGACCAGTTCCACTATCGTTTCTTGGTTCGCTGCAAGAAAACAATAACACATCATTAGCCTTTCTTTCTGTTCTAAAGCTCTTAACACGATTTATTTAAGTATGTAACGATGCGACTCACCGATGATGTCCAAGGTGTTACACTGTATATTGGCGATCTGTTCCTGTCCGGGTAGGATGGCGATATCGATCATAATCAACGCTTCGTGATCGATTGTCGATACGAACTGATGCGGATTGTTTAAAACTCGAGGAGGAGAAGTGGATAAAGAGTTCAAAGCCTGCGAGAGAGCCAACGGAGACGTCGTTTCCGCTCTACTCAAATTAGGATCGGGACTGGCCGGTGAAACAGGAGACGTCGGCTCGCTGTCTCTCAAACTACCCGACATGGAATCCATCCTAAAACAAAATCACATTTTACATCAACCCACCTCGAAATATACAGCAACGAAGACCCACCCGACATGTTTATGACTGGCGACGAGCAGCTCGAAATCGGGCCCGAAAGTCTGCAAAGCGTCCACCAGCAACAAACTGTGCACCGTCAGCGTTATGTTCAAATTCACCGGTCTCTTCGTGAGCGAAGCCCTCACCCCGGCGACCTGGAGCTCCGCCACGCACCTCCCCCTACTCTGCAGCTCGAGAGACATGCGATCGATCGTGAACTGGACCATCAGCAATCTGGACAGCTCGACGCTCGTGTCCAGGCTGGTCGATTCCTCGTCGTCCTGCTCCCTCTCGGCAATCAGCTCCTTCGTGTCGTCAGGCGTCTGGAACGGCGACGGAAGCCCCGTCGCCGATATTATGTGGAAGAGGGTGCGGACAGAATTCACCTTGCTCTCGTTGACGTGCGCCACCAGTTTAGGAAGATTAGCGCTCAGAGTCAGGCTCGGATATCGGGGGTCGGTCGTGTGGATCACCCGTCTCTCGATCTGCAGGGAAATGTTGAAGCGGTCGAGGACGTGCATGGTCGAGGTGCCCTTGTTGTGAGCCGAGCGCCAGTTATCCTTTACCCGGCCTACCAGGATCTGGAGGTCCGTCAGCTCGACGCAGTACCGGTCGTAGAGCTTGTTGTGGAGCGATATCTCCGTCAACGGGTCTTCGGGCAACTGCTCGGCGGCAAACACCTCGGTGATTTGCTCATCGGAATCGCTCGCCTCGCTTTGCGGGGGAGTCGAGCAAGGTGTCAGGAACATTTCTACGTTGACAATTAGGTTATGTTATGAGGATTTTGTAAAAAAAAAAAATTGTCTTACCGTCTTCTTCTGCTTCCTTTGACACCAGTTCGCTTATAACAGCTATGGCGGGTTTCTCGACATTATTCCTTAACTGTAACCTACCGAAATCTATAACAGCCATTGCGGAATTTTTATCGCAGAATTGAGCCACGAAGATAATTTGGGGAGCCGAAATGTCCAACTCCAATTCCCATGACTTCTTCACAGCCTAAAAAAATAAACATACAATACAGGGAGTAATAAAATTTATGGGTCGGTTAGTTTAGTTTTTCTCTCACCAGTCTCCCATCTAAAATCTGTTCCCAATTTTTAATCAGTTCCTTCTTAGTTTTTGATTTCATTGCTTCAATTCTGGAATAAGTGATGTTCCTTTGATGAGGCAAACACAGAAACTCTGTCAGCCATCGAACAGCGTTTGGCTGGTAAACTACATCTAACGATTTGGATCTGATACATAACCTAAAAAGAAAATTGCATTTCAAGGATATTCCTTCATAGATATCAGAATTACATAAAATTTTGACAGAAACGATTAACAATAACAAGAAAATGACACACTTCTTTCATAGTTCATAACCATATTTTATACAATCAAAGCCTCACCTATAATCACAGACAGAATTACTTGGTTTCTTCTCGTAAGCTAAATAAAACAAACAATCGTCCATCTTGCCCACTTTCGGCGTCGATGCCTTCCCCCTCCCGGAGAGTCGTTCGGCGCCTGGCGGCCCGACCAAAACAGGAAAAAGCGAATTCAGGGTGATTTTGTCTTTCAAATGCAGGGCTCCGAGTGACAGCTCAATCAGATGCGACGCCGTCCTGGGTTTACTCAAGATATTCAGGGACAAATTCTTGAACTCCAGTTCCAGCATAGGCGCGCTAAAAATCAAACACATAACGATCGATCGACCTAAAAACGAACGACTAACCTCTCGTCGGTCTCCTCGTTCTTGGTGCACAAATCAAGCGAGCCCTTCTTGAGACAGAAGTTGAACTGTCCGAAAACGGCATCCCTCCTGAGCAGGGTGTTGTTCTCGACGGAGTCGGCGAGAGCTTGCAGGATCTCGCCCTCGAGCTGGGTCGTCTCAGGGGAAACCGTCTCGTTCGGGGATGACGAGTACCAGCCCAACCAGTTCGGGAACCGGCTGACGAGCATGCTCCTGCCGGTCGAATAGGTACTACTCACATTTCGACTGGGCAAAGGGACTGATCTCATTGTGAGCTGAAAATAGACTTGAAAAATTGAAAGAGAGGCTTCAAAATAAGACCAAACTGACCTCTCGTAAAATTTTCAACTCGTCGAACTCCCTCTCCCACTCGATCGATTCCTTCAACTCCTTCTCGGCCGGTGTGAGGATGATCGTTGGGGTACTTAAAACTTTCTTATAAATCGCTACGTACTGTACATTTTCTTTGGCTTTAGCGAGGCAGGACTCCCAGGTAGGTCTCTCCTTGCAGATTGACGGCTGCTTCCCGGGGTACAGGCAATTGATCGCGTAAATCCACCACGCAAACGGGTCTTCTTTAATCGGACAAGACGGTCTGTAACGACGATAGCTCCTGAATATCGCCACGTCGTTGAGACCTTTTATTGATTTCACCAACTGATCGTATTGCCACTGAAATTACAAAACAGAAATAAGATGAAACAAGAGAAGAAGAAGCGGGTTCAATGCTTACATCAACAAGAGTTAAGGGGACATCTTCCATTAGTAAATCACAAACGATTCTGGGAGTCTGGACTGATCTCAAGGGCTGTTCGCTTCGATTTCTTTTGAAATGGGCGCTAGCACTAACCGGCGAGAGGATGTAATTTTTTATTATTTTTGCGGTTTGTAGCGGTGACATTGCAACCTAAAAAAAAATATGACTAGTGTTAAAACTACGCGGGATTTTATAACAAATACAACGGAACTTACAGCAAGTTCACCCAAAGTGAGATCAGACAGCAGTTCCTCATCGGCGAGCTCGTCCCAATAGACGGCGAACTTCTGCATGTCCAACAATTTAAACGATTCGTTCCCTTTGGCCCAGTGCGAGAAGCCGGGCACCCAGTTCGAATCGCAGCTCTGCACGGAGAGGGATTCCAGGGTGATCCCGAACGCCATACGCTTGCCGGGAATGCTGACCGTGTCTTCGTATCGGATATGAACATCTTGAATGTTGAGCTGGAACACGGAAATGTTGTGATTAAACGTTTCTTCGAAAACCGGGAGGAAATAGCAACCTGAATGTTTTCGAGAATGTCGGATACGACCCCGGTCCCAAAATTGAGCCACGAGGTGTAGCTGGAGGCGTAGTAACCGGCGCAGGTGTCTTTCGATTCGGTCTCGAAACGCCATCTCGCTTCCAATGTGTCGAGGGCATTGATTTTAAGTTCTTGTAGGGTTGTTTCTTCAGAATGTGCATCCCACTGTAAAATAAGATTTTTATTAAAGTTTCCTTAAATAAGTTATTGAGTTTTGAGGAGATGTAATGCCTCAGAGGATGAGGATGTTCTCTGAGAAGATGTAATGCCTGAGAGGATGAGGTGTGCAGGCGACTTCAAACTGGGATGGACTACCACAAGGAATGGGAACTCTAGAAGAACCTCGAGCCTTCCTTTATAGGATTCGAGGACGAATCCCTGTCAGAATGAACGAACTGTTAGGAGAGGGTGGCAACTGACACATAAAAGAAACGAGATCAATAACGATTCAATAATCAAGGCCACAGCAGGAAAGTTAATGGATCATTAGATTACGTCGTGCAACTTGTGCAATCGTCAGTTGATGTAAAGTCGTCAGTATGATCTAGTTAAAAAGTCCCAGTGACTCCCATAAATCCCTAAATAGTCCCAAAATTCTAATAATGTTGCATTGCAGCTTGCAACAATCAAAAAATAATTATGTAATTTTGGATTTTAATATTTGGGTACATCAATAATTGTTTCTTTTGAGGTACATAGTTCAGGAACTAGACATTTTGGGTAAAATCCGGGAATCATCCTGGGACTGGAGACATTATTCACTATGGCCTAGATTCCAGATACATAAATTATATCTGGCAACAATGTCCCCATAGAGATGGGAAATAATGAGTCCCACAGCCTGGCAACTGTCAATTGTCAAATACAAACCTAAATCAAAATGTCACTATACACCGTTCACATATTAAAAAAGAACTAGGTGGCCATGAACTTTTGTTTTTAGGTTTGCAAAAATGAAAACTCCCTAGATCTCGATTGACAATATCAGCTGATCGAGATATTAAAGGTTAAGTATAGACTGACATTTGTCAAATCACTCAAAGTGTCTCAGCTGATTAACAGCCATGTTGTCTAATTGAAGTTTTAGTAGTAGGATATCTACCTAGGATGATTTTTTACTCTGATCAATTTTTCTCAAACTAACAAATAAAATTATTAAATTTTTGACATTTTAAATTTCGAAAGAGCAAAATGACGAAAATAATATCTCTAAGATGAATAAATCCGCATTAAGAAAGCATTTCAATGATTAAGATCCAGAAAGTCCAAACTTGAGCAAACATTTAAGTCATATCAGAAGGTGAAATATATTTGGAATGTAAGTATTGAGTATGTATATCTGTATCTGCTAAATTGCTGGTAATTACTGTCTCTTATAGTAGTCAGACCGTGGCATTATAGCAAGTATTATTAGACAAGACAAATTTGATATTACACCCTTGGGCAGCCCACATAAAACAGGCACTGATTATGAAATTTTTGTGTTTCCGGAAGATTTGCAATTAATCTATTTCCAATACAACCCAATCGAAATGACATGGGGGTATTGTAAATTTCACTATACAAGCACGTAAATTAGCAGCTTCCCTCTAAGGATAAAGTAAAGAATGTATGTCTTGAAGAGCTTTCAAAATGTAAGTACACCTGACATGTGACAAAATTAATATAATCATTGTGAAAAACTTATTTCGGAGGACTGGACGAAACAAATGGACATGGTGAAAATCTTATTAAAATCAGAGCGCTGAAGATGATTCTGATTCTAAGCAGGATGCAGTAGCGGTTATTGATAATGGGGGATAATTTTGGGCCAGAAGCCAGAAGTCCAGAATCTTTGGCTGGTTTCCGACACACTACTACGATACCGAATAACCGACGAATTGACGAAAAATATTTTTCATTTACGTACCTATATTTTAATATTTTAATAAACGTACCGATATATTTTAATTACCTGCTATGTATTTATTAAAAGTAAATTAATATAATTGATTCAAGTTTTTTATTTTATATTCAAAAAGTACATTTGTGTATTTTCCTAACTTGGCAAAATTACATGATAACCTTTTGCTCAAACTCTTATGAAAAGCTTAAGATTTTAAGATCTTAGATCCAGCGACATTGCGTTCTAGTTAAAGATTGCAATATGTGACTAAATGATTCAAAATAAAAAGCCCCCAAAGATGCAAATATAAATATAATAAGAAGAATACCAAAAATATCAAAAATCCATCTGGCAACTATGTCCTGTTCCTTGCCATAAAACTTCAACCTCATAAAAAAGAGACATAACCAAACTCCAGCCAATGATTGACAGCTGTTATACCCAGTGATTTCTATCACCCTACACCATAACCCAATTCTTTTATAATAAGTGAACGGTGTATACTTACAATAATATTTTGATCATTTTATTGAATTAATATCTCATTCTCATTCATACAAAACAAACCTTATCCACTGTGAGAGGAGACGCTATGAGGTAGAGTTGTTCGATAGCGATTACCCATGGTGCTGATCTAATCTGTCTCACTGGAATTTGCAGTTTCACTTTTCCAATGAATCCAGATTTAATTTCCACGGGTAGCTCTAATGAGCGTAAGGCATCTTTACGAAGAGGTAAATTTTCAAGCTCAACTTTCCCTGTTTGAATTAATGAACGTTAAATTTAATTAATCAATGTAATAGATAATTATTAAAACAATTACCTGATAGAAGGGCAATGCTGAGCTGGTCAGTGTTCAAATTCTCTACATATTTCCCCAAATAATTATTCAGGACCCATGCGACGAATCCTTCCAACATTTTTACATAAATAACACAGATTTAAATATGAATTACACATAACAGTAGGTAAGTACTAGCGCTAGAACTTTAACCTGTGACTAGACATGGATAACAATATGCGAGAAACAGTTCTTGAAATCGCGACACACACTATTAATTCACTGTTATGCCTCTGTATTCTTACCAGAATTAGAAAGAATGGTAATTTACAGTTATAGTTATATCATCTTGAAATGAAGTCATTTTTATTATGTGTGTATGTACTTGCACTGGTAAGTGTTTTATGGTGATGATGATTACTCACGTGAAACTAAAAAGTTGGATATTTCCTTACAGTTATTATTACACAATTATTATAATACGAGAAATAGCGCTTATTGCCAGGCTACAACGGTATTACATTTTAATTCAAACTGCGTTTACCGTTAACTTTTGTTATTACAAAAATAATAAATCCTTTTATAGATCAATTTTTAAATAATCCGAAAAGTGAGAAATTTGCCAATGCCAATATTATTAATAATTAATTTTAATTTTGACAGGTAGCAGCTGACGACAACATTACGGGTGTGTTTCTAATTGCTCAAAGTTGGACAACAAGTCACAAGTCAACAATGTCAGCAGTCAGCTGTGGAGCTGTTGAGTTGGATAGTTGAGTTGTTGACTTGCTATTATAAACTTCATATGTTGAATTTGACAGATCTGTCATTTAAAATCATCATCAGTGTTACCCAAAGAAGAAAAAAGATCAGGAAAGAGTATAACGTTACTTCACCTATCCAATGAATGCGACGGAAGCCAGCCATCTTGGTGGTCCAAATTTAACATTGACAGTTGACTTAATCACATAATGCCATAAAGCTCGGCTGGTAATTGGCTGCTGCGTGACGGATGTTCGTTGGACAGGAGGAAGTGATATTATTTCAGTTGTGTTCTGTCTCTGTCTGTCCGCCATATTGGTGATCCATCCGGTGGTCACCAAGGATATCGCCTTATACAGGTTAGAAGTGTTAGAACTATTTAAAGGGCCACTGCCACTACAGGGATATCCTAAACCGTTGAAGATACGAGGTCGGTTAAATTAGAGAAAAGCTGCGCTATTTTGTGGCCATCTCGAATCCTTCAAAACATGCAAGATATTTGTGACCGTTCCTGAAATATCCTGAAAAAACTGAAAAATCGAGAAATCTTATTTTTCGTCATATCTTTTTTGTTATTGGAATTTAATAAATAATTTTTTGTAAGGTTACATAAGCCATTATGAGCTATTAATCTGACGTTTCAAAAAATTTCAAAGCCGACTAGATCCCAGAGTTTTAATAGTCAACTCTCGGTTTTCTTATGGCCGCCATATTATTTTTTTATGTTGTTCGATAAGAAAAAAATAATGAAAACCAAAAATTAATAAACTTTGAAAAATAATTTAAAAAAATTTGTTCTTCTTTTTTGTTCTAAAAAAGACAATTTTTTAGACCGAATATCATAGAGAAATTAAAAAACTATAAGGCAAGCCGTATGACTTCATATTGACCTATTTCAGCGAAAAATTTTCTGTTTTTCTTTGAAAAAAGAAAAATAAAAATTTTCCAATTTTTTTTTCTGAAGTTTATTAATTTTTGGTTTCTATTATTTTTTTCTTATCGAATGACATAAAAAAATTATATGGCGGCCATGAAAAAAACGAAAGTTGACTATGAAAACTCTGGGATCTAGTCGGCTTTGAAATTTTTTGAAACATCAGATGAATAGCTCATAATGGCTTATGTAAGCCTACGAAAAATTATTTATTAATTTCCAATTGTAAGAAAGATATGGCAAAAATAAGATTTCTCGATTTTTTCAGTTTTTTCAGGATATTTCAGGAACCGTCACAGATATCTTGCATGTTTTGACGAATTGGAAATGGCCACAAAATAGTGCAACTTTTCTCTAATTTAACCGACCTCGTATCTTCAATGGTTTAGGATATCCCCCTGTAGTGGCCCTTTAGATAGTTCTAACCCTGTACTCTTTCCTGACCTTTTTTCTTCTTTGCTGTTACCACCACCGCCAGTGATGCAAAGATACGAGGTGCTTTTGGCGTATTTTTAGTGTATTTTTTAATAATTTTTTTTTTTTTTAATTAAAAAATACACTTGAGGACGACTTTTTTTTTCTTGTTGCAGCAGTTTCAAACCACTCCCTATGATTTCGAAATATAGGTACCTATAATTTTCTTGTTAAACTAGTGACATAAGAATTGAAACTGGTTGAATGGTTTTAAAACAGTTTCAAACCAGTGGAACCTCTAATTTTGAAACGTAAAACGTCAAGTGGCGTACGATCCCACGAATCCTCTATCCTATACATATTATAGAAAATAAGCGATATCCGTTCCCCAGAAGTGTTATTTTTCGGGACTTTTTGGAAATAACAGCCTAGGGTAACACTTTTTCTTTAAGAAAGATCGGGTTGAAATTTCATAGAGGGGTATTCGGCATTCCCAAACTCCCTATGAAAATGAGCCGGATTCTAGAATTTCAAGCCCTTGTTCAGGGTTACATTTTTTGTTTTTTTGCACTGGTATCGTATCGTATCACCTATCTGAACTTTTATCGATAAATGAAGATGTGACGTAGCGAGATTATATTGGCATAGTCAGTAAGAATAGCGTAGATGTACCTACAAACTTTATAAAAATTGTTTTTCGAAAAAAAAACAGGGCAAGCGGCTATCCGTCCGTAGTTGGACAACGTATTTATGAAAAGAATTTGCCATTTTAACAAATGGCCGCCATTAGAGGCACTATTAATAATAATACCACGTGAGTAGTGACAGCGAGTAGGCAGAAAGTTCGTCATTGTCAATTGTCAACCAACAGTTAATTTCAGTAGTCACTTGTCAGTAAATAATACATGTTAGGTTAACCAATTTTACAATTATTATCAATATTATCTTAATTATTAATTATTTTCTTTGATCTTCGAGTCTTTCATTCTGATCTGATTCTGAAAACCAATTTAATTCCAGCAAAACAAAAGGGATAAAATTCGAAAATCAAAGTTGGGCACTGGCACTGCAGTTGTTAATTAATTGGTGGGTATTGTGAGTTTAATAATTAATTTATTAGTTCGTTCTCGCTCGCGTCTCAGTTTTATACTTTTATTGTTTTCATAATGTAATAAACTGCCCACCAGGCAGGGGCGTATCAAGAAAAGACTTTGGATTTATCGGTGAGTTGAAAACAAACAACCGTTCGGTATGTCGTCTTCGGCGTCGTCCTCGTCGACGATGAGACCGGACGAGCACCGTCGGAAGTGGGACCGGGAGGAGTACGAGCGGCGCGCAGAGGACCGCAAACGCGAGGAGAAGGACCGTCTGGAGGAGGAGGAGAACAGGAAGAAGGCGCCGCCGGTGAAGCGGGAGCTGCTGAAGACGCGCGAGTACAAGGTCGACCTCGACTCGAAGCTCGGCAAGAGCGTGGTGATCAACAAGAACACCCCCACGTGGCAGTCGGGCGGCTACTACTGCAACGTCTGCGACTGCGTCGTGAAGGACTCGATCAACTTCCTGGACCACATCAACGGGAAGAAGCACCAGCGCAACCTGGGCATGTCCATGCGGATCGAACGCAGCTCGCTGGAGTCGGTGCGACAGCGGTTCGAGCTGAACAAGCGCCGGCAGGAGGAGCGCCGAGTGGACTACGACATGCAGGCGCGACTACGGGAGGTGGCCGAGGAGGAGGAGCGGTTGAAGGAGTACCGACGGGAGCGTAAGCGGGAGAAACGCAAAGCAGAGCACGGTGATGAGCCTGCCGATGACGAGGAGGACGGCGGGGAACTGGCCAGCATTATGGGCTTCTCTGGATTCGGTTCAAAGAAGAAGAAATAGTCACACACATACATGCGTTAATAATAGGAAGGCTCCACTCAATTAACCGGTTTTTTCATGTTTTTTCAAAACTCAAAATTAAGGGAGTTATTGGGGATACCAGCACCGGAACTTTTTTCAACACCCTGTCTATAATACAGGAACAATGTCCTTGAGATGGTTGAAATAAAACAACTTTGTAAATAGACGATTATTAATTATTATTATGTAAGAATTTATAAATAAAAAATTAGCACAATAATTGTGATAGTTGCTGAGTACATTGAAATGAACATGTCGGATTGTTTGAAGATGTGCGATGAAGACTGCGAACTCAGGGGATTCCCTGCTTCGTGTAGCGGTCTCTTGCTGGTTGACTTGAAAATGAACACGGTTTTTGTTATTTATTTACTTCTTTAACAGACCCCGCATAATCCTTCGTAATCATTTGTTCCCTCCTGGTTAAATTAATGGAAATCGGTATAGTTTCCTAGACATTACCTCGATTTCTTGAAAAATTCACCTTTGGGGTGTGTTAATTCCAAAACTTTTCAATTGGTGACGTTGACTCCGTGAACCCCAGATAAACTTTCAAATTGTACGTACAAATTCAGAAGTGAAAACGGTGAATGCCGCCACCTTTTTCATGGTGGGCTATCGAAAAATGAAATAACCGATCTCCAAAGTTACAACAAATTTAACCTGGAGCCAATTTCCAAAAGGTGTCGGGGTCTTTTGTTGGATTAAGAATAGTTGAGAATGGCTGTTTAAACAACAATAAAATAGTTCATATAAAAATTCGTGTAAACAACCATCATGCAACCTCAAATTGAAGAATGCGAGAGTGGTAAGAAGAGTCTGCTTACATAAACCGAATTGACGATGGTGTCAGGAAGCGCATCGCTCACCTCTGGTTCCCTGGTGAGATCGCACCTGACAGTGATTATGCTGTTGATAACGGCCTTAATTACTTTCTCCATAACTCCTGCCGCTTCCTTTCCGCACGTCTGCGCCGTTTTAATGTAGTAGCAGTCCACGATCTCCTTATAAGCCCTTTAACAATTATTATTATAATAAAACTTTCCATTCTGATTTTCATCCAAACTCAAATTCCTTTACGTGCAAACTTTCTTCGGTTCCGATTCCTCGTTCCAGTCTGCCGGGCCGTTGCAGTCTTCAAACTCATGACTGAGATCTTTGTAGCATTTATGAAACTGCTCAAATTCTAAAACAGTTTCCGGCAAGCTTTATAAATATAATTCTAAATTATTGTAATAGGGTGTTTAAAAAAAATGATGGCACCTTTGCCTAAGGATAGGTAGGGCAATGAAAATCTGTATCTTGATAACGGACACTACTTATATTTCATTGTTCTACGTATCCTAGCAAGGAGGCCACCTTTTTTTTAGTAAATTACTTTTTTTGAATTCATCGTTCTTGCATAATAGCTCATGTAGCGACTGCACCCCCTTAATCAATTGAACATACAGGTCTTTCTGGGTGGTGATTACGCAAGAATCCAAATATCGGGCGGCTTTGTCCAAATTATGGGCGACGCTCCTGAAAATAATCATTTGTTCTTAGAAATATAGTAATTAGGTACAAAAAAAAAAGGTAATTATGGAGATGAGCGGCATGGATATAGGGCGAAATGGCTTATACTATCGGATAGCTTGTGTCTCTAGGGTCCGGTTGCACAAACGTTAATTACAGATCTGCCAGATAATTACTGACTTTAAAATGCCCTGTATTATCAAAATATTGGTCTGATATTGCTGGATATAAATTCTACTCCCTTTTAAAAGAGTTAATTACTGATTAAAAATAAAAGATCATTGAATATGTTCGCCGTGTTTTCAAAATTTGCAATTTAAAATCAGTAATTATTATCTGACAAATCTTTAATTAACGTTTGTGCAACTGGCCCTAGGAGTATCAAGGTACCATTGAATTTTTGCGCCGGCAAGTAATAGTCGAGAAATAAGGCCTTAAAGTGTCATTACGTGTGTTTGTACATATACGCTCGACGGGAAGCACGCACTCAGAGTCGTGTGTCCGACGGAGTGCGGCTTATTCCTGTTCGAGCGTATTATGTATACGAATATACGCGTATTATTAGGGCAAGGATGAAACTTTGAGGCCTTATTTCTCGACTATTACTTGCCGGCGCAAAAATTCAATGGTACCTTGATACTCCTAGAGACACAAGCTATCCGATAGTATAAGCCAAATCGCCCTATACCAATGCCGCTCATCTCCATAATGACCAAAAAAAAATAATAAGCTTGCCTGCACATGTCGTCCAGGTCCCGAATAGCAGCGATTTTCATGATGCTCTCTGGGTTGATAACTTGAATCTCGGCCAGGTTCATCATGAGCTTGTCTTCGTCGCACGGGGGCTTCCCCGTGGGTCCCGCCTGCTGCGCCGTCGTAGCGAAGCGTTTCTGCAAGCTACGCGCTTTCCTGTAGTGTGCCACCTCCTCCTCGTTGAAGAATGGCGGATAAATGAGACTTGCAACAACTGTCGATCAGAGATTACTGTTATTGTGGTAGGTACGCCGTATATTCATGTGTAACAGAACGAAATCGGGAATAATGTTCTCTTACTGATATGGTCTAGAAAGTGTAGTAATGTGCAAATCAAGAGCAGTTTCTTGGAAGTTTCCATTTTTGAAATTTGCGGATATTTAAAAAAAATTACATTTACGTTTATGAAAGAGGCAGTTTGATGTGACGCACGGATAGTCATTAAATAGACACCTGCTCCTAAAGTTCTGAATAAACTAAAAAAAAATAATCTAAAACAAAAGACTTCATTAATAAAGAGCGCAAGATTTGAATTGCGCGCCATGTTTGACAGTCATATGCCCGAATTCACAAACGATAATTTCCTAAATAATTACGTAATTATTTAAATGAGTGAGATGTAGATATGCAGTTTTTTTGCAATAGAATGAGATGGGGATAATTGATTACGTAATTATTTAGGAAATTATCGTTTGTGAATACGGGCAATAATGTCACATGGTTATGACGTGACATATCGAAAGTTGACAGATGGGAGATAGTAGGTGCGTTCGGCTATTGACTCTATTTGCTCTATTCACTCCAAACCAGTTCGGGTATACGCATGGCGCATGGCCACCTTCACTTAACGTAAGTGAAGGTGGCCATGGTATACGTTATGGAGTGAATGGAGTGAACGGAACACCGTTCGGCTATTGGTGCATGGAGTGAATAGAGTTAACTCCATAAGCCCTACCTCGCTCAAGTAGAACTTGCTCTTTTTTTTTTAGTTAGTTTGTTTATCTTAACCTAAAAACTGTGTGTGTTTAAATTAAAAATATTTATTGGGCAACAAAATGGAAGTGAATAGTGAACAGCTCTATTGCCTTTTCTATCAAGTTTTTAAACGTCGTTTTTGTCATTCTAAAATGTTGCAGAAATGTGATATCTCTCATGCGCGGTATAATGTTTTCCGCATAATTAAGTATTTTTTATATCACATTTTCGTCACCACTATCAGAAGAATCTGAGCTAAAATATATTTCCTTTGCGTAATTAAGTACCGCCACTATTGGATTCATGGTTTTGTTTATAGGTATACATTATTTTGTTGTCTAACTTGGTCTTGATGTTTTAAATTTTAATTTAATGAATAATTACAAAGATACAAATACAAAGATCAATACTATTTATCAATCAATATTATAAGTTGAAAAGTGAATGCTATTATACTACTTAACAAAAATAAACAATAAACTGGATAAACGCGATTGTTCAGATGAGCTTGTATAATTTAAATTTTAAAAAATCGTCATAACCTTGCAACGAGACGATTGGACAGTTGACACTACTGTTGACAGCTATCGAGCGTTCGGGTTAAAACTGTTCCATGTACTGCGGGTTTACCCGCAAAGTTCTCACTCCTGTTCTGTTCTAACTCCGGACCTAATACCCGAACGCAGCTAGTGAAGATGGGGCATTACACGGTAGAACAACGCGTCCTGATTGTCAAAAATTGTTATCAGAATGGTGAAAGTTTAATCGCCACTACGAGTAGAGGCTTTTAAAGTTTTTTTGCGGATAAAAATCCCGATATTTTGCTTACTTATTGTCAGCTAACGCCCTCTAGAGGTTGCGGTAGTACTAACTTCAAAAAATCGTAAGATGCAATCGACAGAAGAAGGAAAACTCTTTGCTAATGAGACATAGACAATTGCCCGTATTCACAAACGATAATTTCCTAAATAATTACGTAATTAATTAAATGAGTGAGATTGAGATATGCAGTTTTTTTGCAATAGAGTGAGATGGGGATAATTGATTACGTAATTATTTAGGAAATTATCGTTTGTGAATACGGGCAAATATCTTGTTAAATTCCGAGTAACAATTAAACTTTCACCATTTTGATAATAATTTTTGACTTTACTAACTCTCATCTGTCAACTTTCGATCTGTCACGTCATAACCATGTCACATTATGACTGCCAAACATTTGTCAAACATTATCAAACAATTTAAAACTTGCGCTCTTATTGAAACACCCTATATAATAATAAACGATGTAATTTCCAGAGTAATTTGCCATTATAAAACACGACCGTCAATAGAGAGGCACAAGCCTTCATTTTTGTCGCTACATGTATGGAATCTTTATTACCGACACTGTCGGTAATACAGGTACCCTAACTGAATGAGACACGCGGATGATTTCAATGGTAGAGTTACTAGAGTTAGGTTAGAATAAATTTGAGTTGGCAGCCTGCACTGCAATGAAAAGTGAAAACTGAAAAGTGAAACAAAATAAAAAAAACCTCCCTGATTTATTTCCATTCCAATTCATCCCTGTTTCCACTTTCCACTTTCCCCAGGTTCCAATTTCAGTTCAGTCGTAGTTCATTTGATTTTCATTTCTGGAAGGAAACTCGAGCAGTGTCAGTATATATAGTGTGTAGTGTGTGGGCCTAGACTTTAAAAGACCAAAATTTTTATTTTGTACAACAGTTACAATAATAATCAATTATTACATCGAATTTTATACCAATATACCTATCTTATCTACCTACTCTTCATTCGCTCAACTACTGTATTATGCTCAGGTAAGAAATTATTAGGAACCTGCGAACGGGGATTGAAAATTGTCCATCTGATCATCTGAGTCAAATAGGAATGATGCCTACTCACAACAGCCAACAGCCTTTGTCACATTATTTTAATCAATTTTATTAATGGAGCAGGTTTATTTTTAGATTTAATTGATTATCAAAAGTTAGGTCCTCATCTCTTGAAAATATTATTAGTCCTGTTCCTCTTAGTTCTTTCACACAAGAATATTGAAAAACTAGTTGAAAGTTGAGTCAGTTTATCCTGGGACACACTCTATCTATAGACACCTACATACAGAAGAATCAGTAAAATCATAAAATAATCTCGGGTTTGTTTGTATCGTTGCTTCAGGAAGGCTGGATGAGCCCTGATTAGGTTAGTTCCAAACGTCACCATAGGCAGTAGAAGCAGACGACTGAGTTGCAAGATCGGCATGACGAGGCCGCCGAACGAGAACCTGCCCCGCGTGAAATTGGTGGTGGTCGGCGATGGGGGCGTCGGAAAGAGCGCCATCACGATCCAGTTCTTCCAGAAGCTCTTCGTCACCGACTACGATCCGACCATCGAAGACAGCTACATGCAGCACGTCGAGGTGGACGGGCAGTGGTTGATGCTGGACGGTAAGTGTAGTTAGTGTGTAATAGAATTTTTTTTCACTCATTCACTCACCGGCACCGGCACCGCTAACTCACCCCAACCCAATTTGGTGCACAATAATGACAGACTTTTTATTTCAGTTCTCGATACGGCCGGTCAGGAAGAATTCAGTGCAATGAGAGAACAGTACATGAGAAAAGGTGACGGATTTCTCCTGGTTTATTCTGTCACGGATAAGAACAGCTACGAGAATATTGTCAATTTTCACACTCAGATTTTAAGAGTGAAGGACAGGTAAGATCTTTGCATTGCGCGCAAGTAAAAAGGGGAATCAAACCCAGTCTTGGTTTACAACTTATTACAGAGACACCTATCCGATGCTGTTAGTAGCTAATAAAGTGGACCTGGTCCATTTGAGGAAAGTGACTGAAGAGCAAGGGCAAGAACTGGCTCACAAGTTGGGAATCCCTTACATTGAAACCAGTGCCAAAGATCCGCCGTTGAATATTGATGAATGTTTTCACGAGGTAAAGAAGTTACAAACCTTCATTCATAGACTAGGTTATGTATTATTTATAATTGCAGAGTTATTGATTGTATTGTGTTATTGTTGTGTAGGTGGTGCGTATAATTCGCAACCAGCCGCAAAGTGACAGCGACAAGCGCAAGAAGAAGAAACTGCAGAAGCTCAGCAAGTGCGTGATAATCTGAAGACGGATCTACGACTGCTAGCTTTCCTGGCCTACTGTCTGTTGGCTTCACATAGCTTTAACAATATTGAGTGTTCAACGTTTTATATGTCGCTCTTTTTATATGATTTCTTAGGTAGCGACTAGAGGGTCGTGCAATGTTCCGTGTGAGTTTTTAATAACGAAAACAAAGTCAGTTGTTTACAATAATAACTCTCGAGCCAAAGTTGAATCAATTTTTATGGATGTTTTTCCTATAGATGTACCAAAAAGCTCATCAGAGATTAAATTTCCTTCTGCCATTTTTTTATTCTCACTACTATTCTTGTATCAATAATTTTTACTGAAGAGACTGCTTAGAATTAATCAAAAAAAAAACCACCAACATTTCTGGTTCCGAACCAAATATGGTTGCTGGGATATGTTTAATTAATGTACATCGAGAAAAATTTTTGTGGCGTTGTAGACTAACTTGTGGAGAGAGTAATGGAGGAAAAAAGAGTGGCATAATTATTGTAATTCATGTTGAGATGAGCATAGCAGCTGCGTATTTTAACATTATTATAACCCCATCCGCCGCGTGCCATTATAATATGCATTTATAATGAAGGAAAGCAATATATTTTTGTATCAAGATAGAATTTTTATTAAACCGCAATGACAGAACTTATTGTCCACTGTTTGTAACTCCATTTCTCTCGCCTCGTTTACCTTAATGGTGGTGCTCCTGTATTTCAAGTGGCGGTACTAATAATTATTATTGTAATAACATTTTATATTTAACAACATAATAAGATTGACTAGTTAACAATAATTTTTAGTTACTCGACTGATGGTTATTTGATTTGAAATCGCTAAGGTGGCAGGCAGGCATTGGATACACAAACTTAATCAGTATTAATAGTACCTACCAACTGCTGCTGCAGATAAAGTAGGTGTCATTTTTTCTAGGTTTCATAAAATTTAATATAAATTGTTAGTTTCATAATAACTAACTAGACAATATTATGATACTTGCAAGATTATTAAAATTATTTTAAATTACTCGTATAACAGGGGAAAGACTTTGCCAAAATAATATAAAAAAGAATTTTGTCTCAATGATGCAGCCACTTTGGGATTTCGATTTTTTTACATGAACTATCGTAGTTTTTTATGATAATAATAACAAAGCCCTTATTAAGAGCCTAAAACAGATCCTCATTTTGTATTTTTATGGTCTGTGATTTATTTGAAATGCACATAATTTATATTTTATGTAATTCGTTATAATATACCTATAATGTGTATATGTATGCTATGTATTTATTGTTCAAAGGAATTTATTATATCAATGTATTTTCTTCTACGTATTAATTATAATCAGTTTAAT
Organism: Malachius bipustulatus; assembly: GCA_910589415.1. Classification (NCBI taxonomy): domain Eukaryota; kingdom Metazoa; phylum Arthropoda; class Insecta; order Coleoptera; family Melyridae; genus Malachius; species Malachius bipustulatus. Next base: position 41,323,525 of record OU342635.1, read on the forward strand.
TTGTTTTTATTTTTTATTTTTATGTTGTTCATTCATGTACAATTTTTACTGCATGTTTTGTTATATATTATGTAGAAGTTTTGTGCGTATATTTAATAAAGATCATTATTGTGTTTATCATATTGTGTATTTTTTCCTAATCATTAATGTTTATTTAATTGATCTAGAAGTTCGTATTTTGGCTTATCGGTTCGGTTTAGCTTGATAAAATTTTCCAAAAATGTAGTCAAATAATGAGTCTATCACATCGTGTGTAAGCTTCCCCAATGCAAGGGAAACAACTAGAAAAAAACATTCATAAAAAATTATTGAAGCAGAAAAATTTTCTTTTACTAACAACGCTCCTGTTAAAAAATTTTCGGGGTAATTTATTTTTGGCACATGTTTCAAAAACTTTTTTGTTTCTTGTCTGTAAGTCTAGTATGAGTTCTTGTCGGTAATACAGGTACCCTACCATAGCCTCCAATGTTGCCACCTGTGGGGTCTACCATGAAGCTAATTGGACTCTTAAATCCAGCGCCGCGAGTCAATAAACAAGACACATTTTCATGGATTTGATTTCGTTTTGATTAAATAAATTGAATTATTCGTATGAAAATTATAGGCTTTAAAATTTTATTGTTTTGGTTTGAAAGTCAGAAAGTTGTTATGAAAGAGAGCGTTCGATTACGTCATTCGTCATTATTGTTAGGTTAGGGCTTTATTTCGCGGAGTAGCAGAAAATTTCTACTATTCTGCATTCTGCTCTCTCGTCAGGAATTTCAAGGAAAAGATCATGGACATGGATTTAGTGGCCGATTTAACTTCACGATGTACAAACAGAGTACTTTTATTTACATTTTTATTATTCCGTTCAGCAGAACGCAGAACGTGCGTCTTGCCTTGCCATGTGAGATTCTTGGGAGCAGAAAATTTTCTTGCAGTGCAGTGCAGTAAAGATGACAGCGAAATTAGAAATACAATGGACCCCGATGCCAAACAAATTTATTACATGGGCGTCAGAAATTTGCCTTTACGAAATACAACCATATAACGACAGTCTTCAGAGTGAGTAGTAACTACCTATCGGTTAACCTGCTGTTTAGCGACGGTTTTACCCCTACGCTGGCCCCCCTCCACTCTCTCTGCTTGCTAGGCTCCGACACGTTCTCAGCGTTGCCATATGCAAGCCCTTCTCCTACGTTCTGCAGACAATCCTGCGTGCTTCCTGCCCGCTTCCGCACGAGACCGTAATAAGTAGCTACCGGTTCCGTCAGGTATTTGGTCAGGGTAGGTTTTTTTTTCATTTTACGAATATTTGAAGGAAAAAAAACCTACCCTGACCAAAGACCTGACTTACTGCAGCAAATAAGTGTTTTAATATTATTTGTAATCAAAAATGACACTTTAAGGGCCGTAGGAGAACGGAGACACGGATTTCTCTACCCTTCTACCATCAGTCACTGTTATCCTTTTGATAAATTAAATGCAATTTTATTGCAGCCATTAGACTCTCGAATACCACGGGGGCGCAACTGATAGCGACAAATTCAAATTACAATTACATCAAGTGCTTGGATATTTATCCGAAATCGGAGAGCGATTTACTTGTGGCTGTCGGTCAGACTAGCGGTAAAGTTACACTGTCCTCGTTTGGAAACTCCGAATTTGATACTCAAAGCTTGCCGGGAAAGGAATTCGGTACGAGCCGTTACATCGATTAAACTGTCCATCCGTTGAATAATTATTTCGACGTTTCAGTGCCCAGGCAGACGAGGCCGTGCAATGCGGTTTCGTGGAACCCAATAGAAACCAACCTCTTGGCGGTAGGACTCGATAAGCACAGGTCTGACAATTGTGTCCTACTGTGGGATATTATGAAGTATCCGCTGAACATGAACGGGTCCATTCTGTCCGGCCGATTTCCGGTCAACACTATGGCCCCGGCCGTTGAACTTGCCAAACCCGTTGCCGAATTGGGAGTCGGAGAGGTGGCGCACAGTCTTTCCTGGTTTAATGGATGTAGCAAGTTGATGGCTGTCGGCATGAATATGAAATGTATCAAATTAATCGATTTCAGAGGTAGGTATCTTTTTTGTGTTCTTTGTGGAATCCGGGAGGAGTACTTACTTACCTAGTTATCTGGAGCCCTTTCTACAGAGTGTTGAAAAACTCATGGAAAAAAAATAATGATACATTACTCACCATTGGAAAAGAATGAAATCTGCTTTCAATTTTGTTCTAGCCACTCTTTAGTAGTTTCCTTGAGAGAAAGTATGTCCATATTATGATATATGATAAGACAGCTGAATATTGACAGATCATAGAATAGCCAACATCAAAAACAGACTAGGTATTCTCTGACCTGATTTAAATTTTGATATTTGAAATGCAACAACACCAACACTGCATCATTGTGTGTTGTGGTTTTTTTCCCACGAGTTTTCCAACACACTGTACAAGACATAATCAATCAATCAATAGCCATTACTTATTGCTAATGTGAGTGTGTATTTTTACTTTCAGATCCGAATAAAGTTATCAATTCTACAATGACGAAAGCTGTTTATGGAGTTGCGATGAATCCTCATGATGATCGTCACTTGGCGTCGTTTGTCGATAATCAAATTCACATTTGGGACAGGAGAAATTTCGAGAAAGCCGTTCTCGTGATACCGCACATAAAACAATTGCTGAAAATCGAATGGTGTCCCACTAAGTAGGTTTTTGCGCCTGATTGAAAATTGAAATGGATACTTGTAGTGTTTGTACCTACAGGATGATCAATAAGGCTGTTTGGCATTTGAAAATAATTTTATCTAAAAGGCATGCATGTGGGATCAAAAAATTTCTGGTTTATAACAAAAGTTCTTTGACTTCCGACCTCAACAGATTTTTACATAGTTCACTATTATCGCGAGCAGGAATAAATTATTGTCCACTTTTCCAAATAGGCCGCGTAGTCCTGTAAATAATAAATTATCCTTCTATCTGGATGACATTTTAAAAGATAATAATAGTAGGTAGGTAGGTAATTACTGCTTGAATCCAATGCATTTTCCCTTGGGCACACGAAAGCAGATATTTTCTTTTTTTTTCAATGCTGAATAACATCGTGTCATTGACTTTTTTTCCCTACGCTGTATATCCCCAACAAATGAATAGGGCAAACGAGGAAGTGGCATGGCTGCTTAGATTCCTCCATTAAAGTTCCTTTTAAGATGGATTATGACTCATCATCAGTAATTATAACTACTTGAAAGGATTCAGAAAAATCTGTTTAACTACCTTGAAGTATTAATGTTGTCTGTCATTTATTTTACTAGATCATCTTGTATAATAATTCATTTGAGACGCTTGTTAGTGATGTAATGATGACATTTTACGTTCCAGGTACAATTTATTGGGTTCGCTGGTAAAAGACAATTCTCTGATTAATTTATACGATATCCAGCATACCGTCGTCGGTGATGATGAAGTCGAACCGTCGGTTTTAGAAAGAGTTGTCGAACCCGGGTCACCTCACAATATAACCTCGTTCTGTTGGCATAAATCTGACGAAAACAGGTTCCTGACTATCGCCCTATCAGGTAATCGAGTCTTCTTGAAATTGAACTTGTTTTTCATGACGATCTGGATATTGTAGGAAGCATAACCGATTACACGGTTTTCGATCGCATAACCTTAAATTGGGCCCCGAGCTCCAACATCGTATGGACGTACGGCCGAAAAACAATGAAGTGCATAAAAGATGAAGCATTAAATGACATTTCGACAAAAATGAAAACGCGAGCCCGACAAGAATACGGCTTGAAGGTAGGTGAACCGGACTCTTCTCGCAGTTTGTAATATCTCGTTTGAAAATTCCAGCAAGAATTTTATAAAAACTCGGAAATGGTGGACAGTGAAATGCTGTCAAACGTATGGCACTGGCTCACTTTAAGCAACAATCTAGTCGAAGATGGCACAGTTCGTGGACACGGCAAACATCCCGGCGTGCAGTCGGTTTTGAAACTCGACCCTACGGGTCAAAGTAATAAATCAGAAGCGGTAAACATTGCTTGGGCCGATGTCGGCAACGTTAATTGTCATGGATCTGCAAAAATTTACAAGTAACTATTAAAATCATTCTGAAAACGGTACATTTATTGTAGCGTTGCCGTTCCAAAGGGAGAGATGTTGTTGATAAAATTATAAAAGAAAATTACATCCATCAGAGATATAGTCAAGTGCCCTGTTTGATTGAAGTTTGACTTATCACCTTTGGAACTGCAACGCTACAATTGAAGCATTGGCCGGAGTAACGTTGTAACTTACATAATTTTTTCAATTCAGTAGGTTTAAATGGGCAGAATGCTTGCACCAAAGCTTTAAATATTGCCCAATTTACCTTCAATAATATTTAAACAATGTTTTAAGAATCGCCGAATGAAAACATTCCATTCAATAATGTTTTAAGGTACATTTTTTGAGTCTCATGTAAAAATGTAAGTTACAATGTTACTTAGGCCAATGCGCCAATTAATAACAAATTGCTTGACAAAACTTAAAAATCTCCAGACACGAGGACCGCGACAGAGCTCTCCTCCTGTGCAGCTGGCCCGTGGACCGTGACTCGATCTCTCTGACTCGTTTTGTGGAGCACCTGGAACAGGAAGGGGCCCACACCAGAGCGGCGGCGGTGGCCGTCTTCAGTCTGCGAATTCGACTGGCCATCGAGGTGCTGGGCAGGGCACCCGGAGACGGGAACGGCGTGGTCGCCATGGCGCTGGCGGGGTTCTGCGACGAAAAATCCAGCATGTGGAGAGATTACTGCAGGACCGCCAGGGGGAAACTTTGCGATCCCTATCTCAGGGCCATGTTTGGATTCTTAACGGCCGAGAGCGGGAATTATGACAGTGTTTTGGTAAGTTGAAACTTCATTAAATCTAGTCGGGTTTTTTTTATCACCATGGTTACCAACTAGATTGTTGCTTGCTTTCAAAGTTGGTCATAGGGAATTATTTATTATTATTTATTTATTATTTATTATACCATATTGAATACATAAAGTATTAAAATACAAAAAATGTAAACAATCCTACAGAGATAATCTTGTTATCTGTTCGTAGGTAAGGTAGGAACACAAAAAAAAAACAAAAAACAATAAAGAATTACTTAAAAATTAAAAACCTAAAAACAACAAAAAATAAAACTAAAACTAATATATTTCAAACAAATTTCTATCTCCCTATATATTCTCACTACAAATGTTCCCCCAACAAAACAAACACGATGATTACAAAAAATTATTCCCAAACAAAAACAATCCATAGATATTCCTAGACATTGCACCTTATCCACATTTTAAATTTATCTTTATTAGTTTTGGACCGTATATTTTTGAGAGTCTTAAGCTCTTTAGGTAACATATTAAAAAGCTTTATAGAAACTACATAACTACTCTTACTATAAACAGTTTTATTAATTTTTGGCAATTGAACACTCCTATGCCTGGTAATGCTAGAGGATTTAACAAAACCATCACTCAGGCAGTTATAATGAAACAACAGGCAGTTATATGCAAAGGATTGAGCAACATTAAGTGGGTATTCAATCTGAATAGATCCTTTTTTGCTTATTATTTTCAAAAGTTTATTTTGAATGTGTTGCAATATATTTAAACTGTTATCATAAGCCCCTCCCCATGCATTTATACCATAATTTAAATAACAATGAAAAAAAGCATAATATATCATCATTAGTGTCTTTGCATTCATTAACCTGGATAATTTATAAAATACAAAAATAAGGTACTTGGTCCTGCTAACAATATATTCAGTATGTACATTCCACTTAAGGTTATAATCTATAAATATCCCCAAGTATCTACAGTTATTAACCCTTGATAGTTTCTTATTCCCAATATGTATATCACAGTCAATCGGAACACTATCTCTGTAATTACCAAAGGTGACATACGCAGACTTATCAGCGTTTAGGGTTAGCTTATTACGGTTCAGCCAAGAGGCTATTTGTCCCAACAATGAATTCATCTTATCCTCTGTTTGAGCCCATGTATCACCGAAAGCGATGACCGCCGTATCATCAGCATATGACATAATTTCATCTTCGTCTAGACCAAACAATAGATCGTTCACATACAGCACAAACAGGAGCGGACCAAGGATAGTTCCTTGAGGAACACCCATCTTTACTCGCCTAAAGTCACTCCTGACATCATTAACCCTCACCCTCTGAAACCTATCCGATAGATAACTGGTCAATAACTTATGTGCATTACCTCTTATTCCATAATACTGCAGCTTATCGAGTAACAACTTATGATCCACAGTATCAAACGCTTTTGATAAGTCTAAAAAAGTCATCATAATGGGCTTACTTACATCTAGCTTTCTATATATTAAATTAGTGATGTAGTCAATTAGCGAAAAAACATTAAAAATTACTTGGAAATTGAAATTTTGGAAAAGAATGTAAAATTCAACTAATTCCTGCTATCGAGCAGCTCTATGCGTAATAATTTTGATACCAAAACCATTTCTGTCAGTTTAAACACGATGAGCGGGAATCCTTAAAAACCACTTTTGAAATGCTAATTCCCCAGACCCGCTTTGAAAATCAACACGTATGTCTGATGATGCTTATTTAAAAGTAGCGAAACATTGTTGGTATCCACCAAGTGAGCGTTGAGAGCATAAATTACTAGCACCCAGTCAAGAAATTTTGTTTAATTTTCAGAATGAAAATGGAATAGCGGTGGATGATAAAGTGGCATTCGCTTGTATATTTCTCCCTGATAATAAATTACAGGAATATTTGAGGAAGCTCATAGATAAGCTAATCGACGAAGGAAATTTGGACGGTCTTTTACTAACAGGTACAAAAGTGCACGTTAAGAGTCTAATGATTCCATTAAAATTTAATCATTTTTAGGTAACACCGCCGACGGCATCCGGCTCCTTCAAAGATACCTGGACGGCACATCGGACATTCAAACGACTGCCTTGCTGGCCGTTCGTGCTTTTCCAAATGAAGTTCTCGTCGAAACTGTAAAAGACTGGATCACCAGGTGAAATATTTCCCATCTAAAACGCAATCAATCAGGCCGTTATTTCAATTATTATGTAATAACCAATACATTGTTTCAGCTATCGTAATTTATTGGACACGTGGCAACTGTGGAACGAAAGAGCCAACTTTGACATAGTGCTAGCGCAGTATCGGCCATCAGAGAAACCTCCGCAACAGGTTTATTCGTCGTGTTTCTACTGCGGGAAGAGCATTTCCACTTATTTGCAGGCTCTGAATAGAGGCCGCGGCTCGTTTCCTAGAATGAGCGGTGTCGCTACGACTTGTCATATGAAATCCACCATGAAGGTAAGTACAGGACTTGAATTATCGAGGAACCAATTGTTTGATTAATTTTATTCCAGTCGTCCTCCTGTCCAAACTGTCGCAAACCCCTGCCCAGATGTTCGATTTGCCTAATGCACATGGGTTCCGCTTTCACCGGTATTTACAACACGACAGACTCCAACAGATTGATGGAGTTCTCGATATGGTTCACGTGGTGTCAGACTTGCAGACACGGAGGTCATTCCGCTCATATGATCGATTGGTTCGAGTGAGTTTGCAAGATTCTGTTTAATTGAAATGTATCCTGATTTAATTTTCGGTTTTAGGGAACATTCCGAGTGTCCTGTGATGGGTTGCAACTGTCGCTGTTATTCAATCGATGCCGTTGCGAATAGCATGTTGCTGTAAGATCTGTGATGCGTGCGGGCGTTCCTATTATTGATCCGATTTCGATTATCTCTACATAAGAAACTTCACACCTTAGGACAGCTGCAAAGAGAGTTTCTATGGTGAAACCTCCTTGTGGTTTCGACAGTTGTTTGAGTATAAGACTCCAATCACCTTCAATATTGTGCATAATAATTTAATAAATAACTTCTAGTTTATAATAACGTAGAGCTACTGTAAATATGTACGTATTTATATTGTTTTAATTTTAATACTTTTATAATAATTATTGTATTTAAAGTGAAGAAAAGACATGGGATAGACAGAACAATTTTTTCTTTTTAGTTTAATTTTGATTAACTCAGGTAGAAAGTCATCCAATTTACTTACACCTTCAGACATCTGCAGTAAAAGTTTTTGTATTGTAATGAATCCGCGTTGTGGTTTTGGCAGTTCAAGTTCAGAAATCCTCACCTTAAAAACTGCAAAAATTTGAAGAATTTCTAATTTTTAGCATAACTTAGACAAAAGTGCTCTATTCTTTCTCTAGTCTTCCATTGTCTGTCATATTAGAGTACCATTTTGCTGGTCATCACTTATCAGCGATTTATTTTATTAGCAACTAAATTTAATTCAAAATTTAAAAAATGCTGAAGCAGAAGTACATTTATTTCAAAAGAGAGAAAAGAATATAAAATGCTCAAATGCTATGAACAATAATTCTTATTGGAAAGATGTTCCTCCAAATTAAACAACAATACAGTTGAATCTGATTCCTTGAAATATCTAAAGAGAATTTCTTCAAAAAATGGTTGAATAATGTGAAGTACCTACCTACCTATTTGTCAATAAATCTCTAATTTTCAATATTTTTACAGAAAATTAAGAAGGGAAGGGTATAATCCTACGTACATAAAGGTGGATCCACATCAATACAAATTTTCGTTGTGCGTTGTTTTTGACACAAATTTGCTCGTGTGCGGCGGAATATTCATATGTGGACTGTGCGCCGCAAATAAATTCACGCAAACATTTTTGCAACGAACGACACACATGATCCGATGGGCTGTTGGTTTTCAACCAACTTCAAAGGGATTTGCTCCAGTGATATTGATGTGGACGTGAATCAGTGCTTGTGTAATTTTTTACTAGATATTTTGGCTACTTTGTTAATTTTACAGTCTTTTGCTTTTGATTTTCCTCTTTTGTCAATTGCTTTTCCTAATTTGTCAAATGCTTTTCCCATTTATCAAACATCAGTGCGTGAGTTTTCAATTGAAATTCCTCTTCTGTCAAATAAGATTCCTTTTTTATCAAATGCTTTTCCAGTATTTATTATACTGTCATTGCACGTAAATAGGAAAAGCAATTGACATAAAAGTGAAACTGATTTGACATAAAAGGAAATTGATTGATGAATCCATGACTACAATCGTTGATAGATAGAAAAATAAGAAAATCATTAGCGAATGTTATTATTTCAAATATCGACGATCCGCATCCCACAAATGGATTCGCGCGCACAACGAACAAGATATAAAAATTACGTGGTAAAATATTTCATCAGATTTAAATTTATGACCCAAATTTTTTGCTGAATTTCAACACACAACGCACAACGAAAATTTGTATTGATGTGGATCCACCTTTAGACTTCTAAAACTCTTCAAAGTTAGAGAACTAGGGAACTATAATAGTAGGTAACTCGAACACTAGTCAAAGGGGCAGATGTAATAACGTAAATAAGCGGATCCTTACTGATTGAATATTCTCCATTTACTGTATTTGGGGATGTTTAAAAAAGAGAAATTGGCCGAAAGGTAAATGTATTTCACGCGTAAAATGCGTTCGTGTTAAAAAATTCACAAATATTAAAGTATCAGACGTTTGTAGAAAGTTTTCAGCAAATAAAGCACGAATTCACCAGATCTGGTGCAAAATCACCAATGTTGGCAACAGTGAGCTACTGTAATGTTTTTTTAAATGCACTTCTATAAAAGATTGTAAAGTGAAGAAACTGTACGGGAAGAAAGCTCACCTTAGAAGTAAACGGTTTAACGTAAAAAAATTCGGATCCTTCGGACAATTCTCAAAATAAAACGAACTTTAAACTCGATTTTTTATTTTTATCAGTAGTTTTTCCTTTCAATTTTCTCACTTTTCCTGTACTACAGTAGTAGGACTGATTGGGTATTGTTTAATCAGGTTTTATGAGCAGATATTTTCAAATTTTATAAGTTCATTATGGTTATTTTTGAATTAAATAACTTAATTTTTAAAATTAGAAAATTTTATTGAAAATTATTATTATTTTATTAAAATATTGAAATAAGTCAAATGCGATGTTGGATTGCAATGTCATTTATACATATTTCAATTCAACAAAATATTACCAAAAATAATACCAAGGGACTATTTATTTTCCCTTCAGGGTATAAATTATTATTATGCAGGGTTACTGGTAAGGAGTAAAATTAACCCAAACATGCACTATACAAAACTCAATAAGAGATCATTTGTTTTTATATTTTTCTTAAAAAAAGATTTAAATATCTTGAAATGTAATTTTTTATGGAAATCTTATCCAACACTATGGTCTTCCATTTAAAATAAAAAATATACAGAAGTACTTCGGTCTTGTGAAAATTTCAAAGAAAAACAAAAAATTTAAAAACTGAAGAAAAACAAAAATATCTCAAAATTTATTGAGTTTTGTATTGTGCATTTCATGGTTAATTTACTCCTTACCTCCAGTTTTATCAGATCACCAAAGGAATGTATCCAGTTACCACCTGATTTTGGAATAAATTTTTTAGAGCAAAATCAAAAAATAGTGATAAAAACAAATCTGGGTGCTCTGCTCTCACATCATTTTTTTGTTCTAGAAATCTCAATAATTAATAAATTTAATCAGATCAGTTAATATTCTTGAAATTTTATATACAGGGTGTCCCAGCTTATTCGAAGCGGTCTCTGTAGGCCAAACGATGGACTTTTTCAAAAAAAATTTGAAAATTCAAGTACAGAATCACAATGGCCATAATTTAAAATTATTTTGAAGTATACAGAGTGTCCCATATGAGAGTGGCATATCAAAGTTATGTTTTTTTAAATGGAATGCGCCTATGTTATTGCATTTTTAGATTGTCTGAGAAGAGAAAATAAGATTGGCTTTTACAGTTGGTGTTTAAATTCAGAAGTTTTTGAGTTATAAACAAGTGAAAATCGTCATTTTTCAAGTTCAAGGCCCTGTACAACGAAAACGGTTCAAGATAGAGAAAAACGGCTTACATGTCCCTATTTTAACTTTTTATGTACTATCCTATGGTGTAGAAACATTTGTGCTTTCTTTGATTTTTTTATTTGGCGACGCGTGGAGAAATCTCAGAATTTTTCAAATTTTTTATCACCCTGTATAAACATTTCATCTACATCATTGGATAGTACATGAAAAGTTAAAATAGGGACATGTAAGCCGTTTTTCTCTATCTTCAGCCGTTCTCGTTGTACAGGGTGTCCCAACACTAGTGTCCACCCCCTAATTAGAGCTTAATTTTAAAGATAAAAAATTGAAACTTTCAGGATTTGTGTACTTGATATAGGACCACGGAATGGCATAATCAGTTTAATTTAAAAAAAATTAGTTTGGGCGCCAGCGATAAAAAACTCAAATATGGTGATAAATTGTCGAAAAAAAAATCGATTTTTTTCAATACATAGGTAGAAATCGATTAATAAAATCAAAATCGCTTGAAAGAAATGTGAAAAAACTAATTATAAGGCTTTAATTAAATAAAATATAATTATATAGCAATGACAGGTAGAGATTTGATTTATGATGTGCAATAGAATGATCAATATAAACTGAAAACGGTAGGTGCAATAAACTTTTATGACAAAGTAAATAAGGCCTAAATAAATAGAAAGACGGCTCTTCTGCACACTGAACATGCATTGGACAGTGTCGTCTTATGGAGTCATGAAAAAGGTGATTATTAAAAAGCTAAAATAAATATAATAATTTCAAATTTATAGACTCTTATCCTTTAACTTATGTAATATTATATTAACGTGATTTTATGGACATCTATTATGATAATCATAAAACATTACAGAATTACAGATAGGTAGGTATAATCAAGGTATATGTGAAATATTATTCATCAACTAGGTAATTCTGCCGACAACCTAATACTATTTAATTATTTTTACCTACAAACACCATAAACTCCTGAAAGGCATTCTGCTACGCATGTTATGGGCAAGAAATGTCCACAATACTTAAGTTTGGTATTAGGGAATTCCAGGAATAAACCTATTAGTGAATTCCAGAAGGAAACCTTCCACTTAAATAGATTTTTTAAATCCTTTTAGGTACGGTATGATTTCCAGGCTGCATAATTTAAATATTTCTTACCCATCAACCGACATCTATTTTCATTGTCCTTCTAAAGTTGGATTAAGGTAGAAAAAGAAACCTGAAATTTAGAGAAATAAGGCCTATTTCTTATAATCTCAAATAATCAGCCTAAAACAGAATAATGCGGAAGAAATATTTTTAATAGTTCATTATTTACGACCAGTCCGGTTAAACAGATTGTAAATTGTGGATTATAATAATATTACACTACTCATTGCCGAACAACTCACAAGAAAAATTTTCATTCTAAGAATATTTAAACCCCCTTGGGCCTGCCGGATCTTTAACAAATTTCTGCTGATCTTTTATGCTTAAATACGATTTTATACATTTTGATATTATATAAATAATTAAATACATTTTGATATTATTAATCTATTTCTATACCGATGTATGCGAAAAATTGGATTTTTTTGCCACTTTACTATAACATTGCATTTTTGTCACTGTTGCCCGAACAAAAAAAAATTAAACTGACCAAGCCATTCCGTGGTCCTATATCAAATACACAAATCCTCAAAGTTTCATTTTTTTTACCTGTAAAATTACCCTCAATTTTGGAGGTGGATATTTGCTTTAGGTGAAACATTTACTCATATTTTATTTACAATTGTTAAGAGATTAATAAACAAAATAATTAAATAGTATTAGGTTGTCGGCAGAATTACCTAGTTGATGAATAATATCTCACATATACCTTGATTACCTACCTATCTGTAATTGTGTAATGTTTTATGATTATCATAATAGATGTCCATAAAATCACGTTAATGTAATATTACATAAGTTAAAGGATAAGAGTCTATAAATTTGAAATTATTATATTTATTTTAGCTTTTTAATAATCACCTTTTTCATGACTCCATAAGACGACACTGTCCAAAGCATGTTCAGTGTGCAGAAGAGCCGTCTTTCTATTTATTTAGGCCTTATTTACTTTGTCATAAAAGTTTATTGCACCTACCGTTTTCAGTTTATATTGATCATTCTATTGCACATCATAAATCAAATCTCTGCCTGTCATTGCTATATAATTATATTTTATTTATTTAAAGCCTTATAATTAGTTTTTTCACATTTCTTTCAAGCGATTTTGATTTTATTAAGCGATTTCTACCTATGTATTGAAAAAAATAGATTTTTTTTTCGACAATTTATCACCATATTTGAGTTTTTTATCGCTGGCGCCCAAACTAATTTTTTTTTAATTAAACTGATTATGCCATTCCGAGGTCCTATATCAAGTACACAAATTCTGAAAGTTTCAATTTTTTATCTTTAAAATTAAGCTCTAATTAGGGGGTGGACACTAGTGTTGGGACACCCTGTACAGGGCTTTGAACTTGAAAAATGACGATTTTCACTTGTTTATAACGCAAAAACTTCTGAATTTAAACACCAACTGTAAAAGCCAATCTTATTTTCTCTTCTCAGACAATCTAAAAATGCAATAACATAGGCGCATTCCATTTAAAAAAACATAACTTTGATATGCCACTCTCATATGGGACACTCTGTATACTCCAAAATAATTTTAAATTATGGCCATTGTGATCCTGTACTGGAAGTTGCAAATTTTTTTTGAAAAAAATCAATCGTTTGGCCTACAGAGACCGCTTCGAATAAGCTGGGACACCCTGTATAATACAGGGTTTTTTTTTAATAAAGATTTCAACAATATTTGGATATTGGAAATAATAATACACAAAGCTATTAGAAAAAAACTATTTTAATGAGATTGTGTATTTACAAAACAACCGAAACTTACAAATAAATTATGGGTATCTTTGATGATGTCTGACAATTTCAATATTAAATAGGCAACCGTAGAAAAATAATAATAAAATCGACAAGTAGTAATAATCGTCGTCCCCCATAAAAATGTACCGGTGTCCTACAAGGTAAAATGGAATCAAAAAACACTAAATTAACAAGTACAATCCTATTAGAGACACTTATATCAAATAATTTTACAAACTAACTCAGCGCGATAAAAACTTGGATTATTACATTAATTTTAGTAGGTAGCGAAAAATCGATTTACTCTCATTCTTTACTTCTTGCCTTTGCTATTTTTTATGGGAGCCTTCCCTTTGGTTGTTGTATTGTTAGTTTTTGCCTTTTTGTTTTTAGGTTCGTCTTCATCATCATCTTCTTCCTGAAACAACGAAAACATTAGTTCTTTTCTCTTGATTCGCGGCTCATCGTCACACCTTATCATCTACAGTTCCATTTGAAATTTTTCGTTTGCGAATTGCTTCCTTTGCCTAAAAAATTTAACTCGGATCAGTATAATTTGGAAAGAATCCCTGAAACATTTCATACGAAAAATAACAAACAGACACAACATGCAAAGGGAAAGTTATTTCTTTCTAAACCCACCCCACCGATAGAATAATAGACACGTTGCCCCCAAAGTCGGTCATTATTAGACGACTACGGAACTATAGACCACAATTTTAAGTCCAAACAATAATTGTCTCTTAATGTTTGAAACACCTTCAGGTTGTTTTTCTATTTTAATTTTTGAAAAATCACAAAAAAAATTATTCTAAACTCTTTTTTTTTTGGATGGTGGATATATGAAAAATAATGGCAATTGGAAACATATCTATACGTGAAGTACTATAATAATGTGAATGCCCCTAGCTCTATGAAGATGTTTAACAAAAAACACCCAGCTTGAAATCGACAATTTGGCCCTGAGGGTTTCTCAGAACTTTTTTTATGTGCAGATAAATAATAATAACACTCCTTCGATCCATGTTGGCATCAAACAATGTTGGTTCAGGTTTTTAAGGTTAAATTTAATGAACCTCAAATCGGATATTATAGTAGAACTATTTTAAAAATACGGAAAGTCATAAAATGTATCTGTTACTGTCTTACTCACTGGGTAAAGTCACACCTATGGCTCAAGAGGAGAGATTTTAAAAATTTAACTCGGAGTTCAATTATTGTTCAAATGATTTATTTGGGGTAAAAACCGGTACTTAGATCTATGCAGGTGAGGTTCTAAAACTGTTTCCACTTTTAAAATCCATCAAAGTATCATTCTAGTCTTTTAATCAACGATTTAAGTACCTACCATCAGAAAATGTTTGAGAGTCACTGGTCAGCCTGAAGCATGCTATAAATGCATTTTTCTGTTTCTTTTTACTTTTATGGCTTTCCATATTCTTAAAATGGTTCTACTATAGGAAATTTCTACAATCATAATAATTTATTCCACACTACTATTGTATTATTTTCCTCTTTTGGTTATAGAATGGATGCACTTATCCTCTCCACCTCTCCATTCAAGTCTTTTTTGTGCTGATATCGATACCAAACGGTCCTATTTTGGCAGTAGTAGTAGCCATTTCAGATTTCAACTAAATTCGATCAACAAACTCCAATCTAATATGAACAAACACCGACTTAAACAAATCAAATCAACATACCGCCCCTTCTTCTCCTTCCTCGTCTTCCATCATTTCCTCTTCCATCTCATCCATTTCGTCGAACTCCTCCATTGGACTGCCGATCAAATGATGACCGATTATGTGCACCGGCCCGTTTCCTTTCACCAAGCTAAACGTCACGGGCGGGTCAGGAAAGGAGAGATCCAACAGGACCTGATTGTTCGTCCCGTTGGACTTTAACGTGGCAACGGGTATCTTTACGGAATCCTTCCAGGTCATCGCTTCCACTTGCACTACGTTCAGTTCGTCGGCGGCCGCGTCGGGCCCAAGCAAGGCCTGCTTGATTATCAGCTTGTGTCCTCCTTGATAATCGTCGGCCGACTTGGCTTCGGGGTCCCACACTTCGGAAGCGTCGGCTCCTTTCAAGGTAAGCGCTGAAAACATGAGGATTTTCTTTAATTTTAACGTCGAGTGACCAAGTCTGGTGGGTGACATTTCAATTTTTCAAAATTTTCTTAGCGATGCAATGAGACGGTGTGTAAAGTAAATGAGATACAGAAAAAAGTAAAATTAATAAAATACAGTGGTGTCGCCGTTAGCCCTAATCCAAGACAATTGAAACAGGGACGATCTGAAGCAAGAAATAAACTCAATAATTATCACATCACTTGTGGGCTTTGCATAATATTAGGAATAAAATGGGGTTCCCCTCTATGTTTTTTGGGAACACAAACTTGAAGTTTGCTAGCAAAAATTTGCAGGGAACTTTTTTTGGCCCAATCTCAGAAAGGAAGCGTTTTTTTCCAAAAATCCATTCTATACAAATTTGAAGCTGACAACATTTCCTACATTTCTCATAAAAAAACATTTTTTTTTTGCAAAAAAATCCCATTGCTTGGGGTTTTGGGAATTTTTGCCCTAGTTTTGTTTTTCTCACCCTCAATGTTTTTTGGATGAGGAATATGAATTTAAAGTTTGCTGGCAAAAATTTGATGCATTTTTTTTGCACGCTCTACTGGCAAAACGTTCTAAAAAAAAAAACGGTTTTTTTTTACAAAATGTAGGAAATTTTGTCCTGCTTTAATTTTGTATAGAATGAACTTTGTAAAATGCTTCCTTTCTGAGATTTATACACCAAAAACTAAAAAAGAATTCGTGCTGCACAGGAAAATTTTATAAAAAAATATTTCTTATAAATTGATCGAGATATGAAGAGGTACAGTTCAGAGAGAGAACTCAACTTCTTTAATTTTGACGGTTTTAAAGAATGTGTTTGCTTAAAATAGAAAATACGCTTTCTTCTTTCAAATATTAGGTATACCTTTTTTTTCAAAAGCACACGAATGAAATGTTCATTGATTCACCAGAAAAGTGAAATTGAGCAGCAGGGTTGTAGAGCTGAAAGTGCGAACTGTCATAATAAGAGCAGCAGTTCATTCATGTCAATCAGATTTGATGAGTAAGTGTAAATGTAAAGTACCATGAAAATCTTTGAATTTCATTTTCTTTTTTTTCAACAGATTTCTGGGGTAATATTACTACTTATTCCTATTACATTTTAATTATTACCTTCTGGGTTTTTATATTATAATATTTTGGATATTTTTATTATAATTTTTTAAATTGGAAATGCACGGTGCCCAATGCTCACCTCAGACTATTATACGTAAAGCATGTATAAGTTGCAACATTTTAGTTGGAAACAGAAGTTCCTTTTACACATTTACATTTTACTCTTACTCTACTGAAACTACCTGGTAGTTTGAAAGTGGCCTTAACTGGCGCATAAAAAAAAAAACTACACATAATGGTACCTAGTACACAGGGAAAATGGAATACATACAAGAATGTAAACATTGCAGTGAAAAGTGGTCAAAGAATAATAACGAAACAAGAGGTAGCAGAGATAGGTATGTCGTGTCTGATGATAAGTGACTAATTTGAGGTTAGGTACCTACATTACAAAAAAAAAAAGGCTACACAATAATAATTGTACAAACATCAGGGTTTTTTGCGGATTAACAAGTTTCAATAATAATTATAATGCTAGCAATTCCATACAAGCAGACAATCAGGTAGAACACGAAAGAATGCTTCTGTAACAAGCTACCTCATTCAGTGCCAGTGACAATCCCGGTAGCTGGTAAGGACGCCTTCTAAGATTGCAACTAAAAATTTCCGGCGTTCTCAAAGAGGCGCCAAAGTGTAGACTGATTTTTTTTAAAGCGCAGAATAAGAATTTCAGCCCCAAAACTTTATAAATACCATAAAAAAGCTACACGTAACAAGACAATTTAATGTTTCAGATTCAGAAGAGTCAATAGATGCGATGATGGCCGACCCGGCGTACTTCATTCATGAATGAATCAGAATAAATGAAATTACGAACGGTCACCATTTCTTGTAATCAAAAAACAGATAAAGCAGACCGGAATGTTTCGAATTAAGAGCGAAGTAACAATTTTATTGTTATTAGAAACGAACAACTACTGTAACTATGTAAATAAAATGTACCAACAATGGCGCGTAAATACCGGCTCCCTACAATCCAAATTGGCGAGCGATTCTTGCAATTAAAAAAACCTGAAGTACGAAAATATGCACTCCACGGACAAATATAATGTTTACTGGACCTGTACTCACCATAAAAATATTCATCGGCCATTGTATTAGATAGATGCACACGGATAAATACAGTAATACACGTGACTAGAAGCCGGTACGGTAAGCTGGTCGACACCAAATCACCAAAAGCGAAAGATCGGCGGGCGGCGAGACGAGGAGAACGAATGGCGGCAGTTGTTAAATTCAAAATTAATCGCACAGAGGGCGCATTCGATTGCGGTGATCAGTGTTGCCAACAGTAGGAGAAATTTAAAATTATTCAACGGGCTCAAATTTTGATTAAAACGCAAATTTTCATACGTAACTAATTTATTTATGACAAGTTAATTTTATTTTGACAATAATATCAGGGGTTAAAAGTTCAGCTATTTGATATTTTACAAGTTGTAACGAATGATTCCATTTACGGGACACTATTAGTTGCTAACCAGAATTCTGGGGCATGCGTCCTGGCAGCAAGAATTCAAATAAAATTCTAATTGGTTCGTAAATTCAAAAGAAAACACAATTTACCGGAAAATAAACAATATACAATGATAATTAATTAAAATAATTGCAGTGTATCTTACTAAAATTTAAATGTGTCTTTCCTTTGCTGTAAATAATTAATTTTCTAAACAAAGTCAAAGTCAAAACAATCTCCTAATAACAAAATGTACTGACCAATCAGAGAGAGACTAGAATTCTGACGTTTATGACCCGTCGTTGCCCTTAACCTAACAATTTTTAAACGTCAGGTCAGGTGCAGCTGCTGCGGTGCTGGTGCTAGTGCTGGTGTTATTTTGCGTAATAAATCTTCAGGAAAAATAGATAAATACTACGTCACGTCGATCTTAATAATTGAAGTAAATAACTTTACAAGATACAAATTTTCGTGAGAAATTTGAAATTATAATAATATTTTTGTTTTCCCCTTATTTTGTTCATTACTCATATAATAAACCTGGTTCCCTAAATTGTGGTGAGAAATTGTGAAACTTCTTATTTTTAGGAGGAGGTCTACAACTTCATTTCATTTGAGGCTAATAAAAAGATGTTCAAAGTTGTGAGAAACATCGCTTTTGTGGTTGTATTAATTTATGTTTGGTATGTGCTCTGCGAAAATCAAGATGATGATTCAGAGGGGGAGAAAAGTTTGAGAGAAGAGAACTCTGGAGAGATTTTTGTACCCACTCATGAATGGAAACGGGTGAAGAAAGGTGAGTGTACTCCTCTAATGTTGTGGATGAAAAGGAAATGCTCATTTTATCACTTGTCAGGCATTAGAGATGAGCGATATTTCACTACCGGTGATTTAGTCGCTAATATTTAAAAGTCGCTGTCACTGGCAGTGAATTTGTGATCCCTTACCGGTGACCTAAACAGCGACTTTTACTGGTGAACTGGTTAAAGTTAATACCTAATTCCAATTTGTTTTATAAATAAATCATAATTTTATTTTTTATGTTTATAAATCATCTATTCCTAATAAGCTGCGATATTAAATTGCAAACTTTAATTAGTTAATTGACTTGTCATACTTAGATTTATGTAGACAAACTTAAATTATTCATGAACAGTGATTTTGAACTGTCGCAGTGACCGTGACCACCTTTAATCACGGCTGTAACGAAACTAAAATGGAAGAGACGGTGATCACTGGTCGCTGTTAAAAGTAACTAATATTTTAAAGTCACTGTCGCTGTTCTACCGGTGAATTCAAAATCGCTGCTAAGCTCATCAGGCATACTTGCTTTGAAAACCTAAATTCGAGACACATTTTCACATTCCCAGTGTACCTGTTGACTCTTGTTCTTGTAAAATAGATTTCTCTTATTCCACAAAATGTATCGACTTCATTTACAGGTCAAGCCATTCCACCAGGTCTTCATGTTAGGATGAATCTGGAAACGGGAGTAACCGAAGCCAAACTGCTCGACGACAAAGTGAAATCAAAAAATAGCGTTCAAGCCGTTTCAGAAGTCGTGGACCATAAACCTGAAAGCGTCGTCCAGAGTTCGAAACTGTTCAAGCCGTCACAGCTAAAAGATGCCATGAAAAATATAAAAGGAGACGACATCATAAATCCCGATGAACTGAAACAAATGACGAAGAAATTCAGGAAATACGAAGATCTCAAAAAAGATTTGGAGAGCGTGAATCTAACTCCCAAGACCGATGTGGAACTTTTAACGGATATTCTGAACGAACTAAAGGAACCTCGTCACAAGAAACAGTTTCACATGTTGAAGCTGTTGGAAGATCTCGATTTTCTTGTGCATCAAATCGATAACGCAATCGAGTTTAGCAGACAGAACGGTTTCAAAGAGATCATCTACAAAAATCTGAATTCGTCCGACACGCGAATCAAAAGTGAATCCCTGAAATTGTTCAGTTCCTTGGTCCAGAACAACCCCAAGGTGAAAGTCGATGCCATTGAAACGGGCGGATTAAATATCCTACTGAAAATCATCACGTTAGATCCCAGTCAAGATATTAAAGCTCGAGGTGTGACAGCTTTAAGCTGTCTCCTGCGAAGATTCCCTTATGCCCAGTTGAAATTTGTGGAAAACGGTGGATTCAACATGATCTCCGAACTGTTTGCTTCGAGCAACGTGAAGACGAAATTAAAGTTTGTTACTTTGATAAGCGATCTGCTGATAGAGAGACAAGATATGAACGACGACAGTGACGGTGGCGGTACTCTGGATAAGCAGTACAAGTTATTGAACTTGAACAATCTCCTACTGGAACACAGTTGGTGTGAAAAGTTGAATGATTTGTTGGAAATAGTGATAGTGACCGACACGGAAGGGCACGAGTCTGTCGAAAAGTGCTTGCTCGCCATAAAGTCACTAGGTAGAGATTGCGGCTCTAAATTCAATAGAAACATTTTCGTCAAACTGCAGAGACATTACCGTGAATTGGCCGTAAGAGATTTCGCAAAAGATGAAGAAATTAGCAATACGGACTTTTTTAATGAGATCAGTGATATTTGCAAAGAAATACTTACCTACATACCTGATAATGATAATATGTCAAATCAAAAGACTGAATTGTGATTTATTTAATTTTATATTTGAAAAAAAGTAGGTACACCCTTTTAATAGTTTCTTGATTGATTCAAGGATGCTCTTAAATTTTTTATTTCTATTTAAATTAGGCGCTTGTCTACTACTTTATCGAAATAAAAGTCTTTCAAAAATGAAACACAAAGCATTTTTAATTTGTTCATCATCAATAATTCAGTGTTAAAATATTTATTAATTTATTTATTTATTCATATAACACTACCTAATAATATAGTACGATTAAGTTTAAAAGTCATATGTATAGATTAAGGTGACTCATCCTTCTGATAGTTCGATTTATTTTGTTTCATACGTCGTGGTTCATATAGAAACTGTCAAGTTTGTCTAAACACTCCATCCCGCATAAATAAATATACGTCAACATTGGTTTTGAATGAGAATTAAATGGACAGCACAGAGGATAGAATGTCATTACGTGAAAAAATTTTCTGTAGTTATCAGTGGCTCTCAAACTGACTTAAACCGTTCAATTCATTGTTTGAATGATTCTAAATTAAATTTAACTGTTTGACATTTTCTGGTGAACTGAAAATCTTAATTTGGACGGTTAGTGTGACTTCACATAATTATGACTTTTTAAACTTAATCGTACCATAGGTACATGATTTATTTTCAGGCTTAATCTGCATATTATAATTATAACACTGCATATAATGTAATAGAAAAAAGAAGGAAAATAAAATATAGAAAGCAATTTATTTTGCATTCTGCAAGAGTAAAAAAAATCATAAAAGAAAAGTTTGTATTTGTTTCTTTCATTGTAGAGTTCTGTTCAAATAAATAATGTGAGACAGTTATAATTTCCTATTGTAAAAAATGTGGTTTAACGATTAATTGAACAATGTTTCCATGATTACATCCATGCTGTCCAATCTTCCAAAACTTGGAAGGGCTTCCAATTTAGTCGACTTGAAACATCAAAAACTTGGATTACCGTTTTATTTATTATTATCCAAAGTCAACGAACGTCAGTTAATGTTGTTAAGTAAAATAAAAATAATAAGTTTAAATGTTTATTAATATTTAACTTACTTTGCTCCAATAAAAACATTTCATAACCATCCCATAATAATAAAATCATAAATCGAAGTGAACTAAAATTAAAAATGATGACCTAATGCAGGAAAATACTATATAATAATAGAAAATACCCTAAACTAAGAAAAGCCACAATACACAGTGATTGTTGTTAATGAATATAATTACACAGGCATAAAGTATTGGACAAACTGACGATAATTACAGCACTTAACGTCGCCCTTTGACTTGAGACCAGCCTTCTTCAGCATCTCCTTGAGATTTCTCGTCTTTTTCTTTTTCTGCCGCTGCAAAAAAGTTGAAAAAAATTAAAAATTTGCACAAAAAAAAACACCCCACACCACTTACGTTTCTCTCTGGCAGGGGGAGCAGGTTTCTTTTCTTCGACGGCCCTTCTTATCGGCTCGTCCTTCTTCTCTTCGCGTCTGAGGCCTCCGAATCGGTCACCACGGTCCAAACCGCCGGGACGAGCGGCCGAGTCTCTCGTTATCTCTCTTCGGGGTCCCAAATCACGCCCGCCGTCTCTGCCGCTGTCCCTACCGGCACCGGCACCGCCGCTACGACTCGGAGGATCGCTGCGACGGAAATCTGCACTGTCGGCGGGACCCTTACGCCAACCTGAAATAAGAGAATTTTGCTTCATCTCGATCCTCGATGACCATCAGAGGCATGCTTACTTGGCTTCCACGCTTCCTTCTTGGGCTCGTCGGTGGCCGTATCGCTCCTACGCCAACTGCTCTCCTCGCCTCGTCTGATCTCACGGCGGTCTTCGTCCCCTCTTTTCTCTCTGTCATCTCGCCTGTCCCTGTCCTCACGACGATCCTTGTCGTCTCTGGAGAGGTACGAGTCCCGACCGCCGCCACGGCGATCGTCCCTGTCGTCGAATCCGCGTCTACGATCGTCACGTTTCTCTCGTTCGTCGTCTTTACGGTCTTCCTTGTCTTTATCGCTTCTCCATGCGTCACCTGTTTTCAAAACGGAACAAATATCACAACATTATTTTCTGTCATCATTAGAGAAAGACGGCGGTAAGTACTGCTTACTGTTACTGAATTACAGTACACTTTATTGCTGCTTACTAGAAACGTCTTAATTTGTAACTAAAACTTTAGAAAAAGTTCAAAAATCAATCTCAGTTTATAATTTAGTGAGGTTAGTGCGGTTATTATTTTACAACCGGGAAGTTTCTAAAACAAAACAAACATCTCCTCACCGGCGGGCCTTTCTCTCTCCTTTTCCTTGTCATCGTCTACGGCGGCGGCCTTTCTCCAATCGTCACCCGGCCTTCTGCCGCCCGTTTCCGGCGCGGCCCCCTTGCTACGCCAGCTACTTTCGCCCTTGCGTGCCTCCTGGCGCTCCTTCGCGGCGCGGTCCCGGTCCTCCTGCATGCGTCGCTCGATCTCCTCTTCGCGGGCACGCTGCTTGGCCGCCGCACGCTCCAACATCTCTTGACGTTCCTTCTGTTTGCGCTCCCGTTCCTCCTTTTCGGCCTGCTCGCGCTCCTCGCGCTCTTTACGTGCCTGCTCCTCGAGCAGGGCGCGTTGCTCCTCTTCCAGACGCCGCTGCTCCGCCAGCTTTCGTTGACGCTCTTCTTCCTGGAAAAATAACACGAAATAAATAATTGACAATCGCAATCGACACTCGGCATTGAGCAGGAACTTTGTGTCTCTTACCTTCTGTTTGATGTAAGTCTCTCGTCTTTCCTCCTTCCTTTTCACTTTCCTCTCCTTCAACCGCTTCTCCCTCTCCCCCTCGAGGTTCTTCTCGAACTCCTTGAGCTTCTCGTCGAACACCATCTTG
This sequence comes from Malachius bipustulatus, assembly GCA_910589415.1. Lineage (NCBI taxonomy): Eukaryota > Metazoa > Arthropoda > Insecta > Coleoptera > Melyridae > Malachius > Malachius bipustulatus. Next base: position 41,347,608 of record OU342635.1, read on the forward strand.
CGGTCGGCACGCAGCCGTTCCAGGAACTGCTCCATGTCCGGTTTCATTCTGGCAAGACGATCGCGAGTGGCGACGGCGAGCTTGCGTTCCTCGATGGCGGCCGCGATGCGCTCCTTCTCCTGCTGCTCCCAGAACTGCTGATCCTGCAACTGCCGCTGCTGCATCGACGCCTGAATCAGCGGGATCTCCTCCAGCCGTTTGGCCCGTTCGAAGTAGTCGATTTTCTTCTCCTGCGATTTCAGTTTCGCCTGGAGCTCGCGACGTTCCTTCTGAAGTTCCTCGGCTTCTTTCGCCGCTATCTGATCGGCGTCCAGTTTCTTTATGTCCTGCAAGAGTTTCAATCTTTTGTTAGAAAAATGCACCACTTTTGATTGATTGAACAAATACCAAACAAAACTTACGTCTTCGTCTAGTTTCTTCAACATCTTTTGACCGTGTCCCGTCTGACTGATCTGCTGCAGCTTTTCCTTCAGGTGGCGATCTTTGATTTGTTGAATTTCGTTCAGTTGGCGTTTTCTTTCCCTCTCTTCGCGTTCTTGGTCCAGTCGTTTTTGTTCGGCGATCGCTTGCTGATTTGCCAACTCTTTCAATCTGAAATAATTAAAAAGCGAGGTTAAGTTTGGTTCTTATAAGGCAGCGGTCGGGGAACTTATTTAATCATTACCCCAAAATATTTTTGTATAAGTTGATATTACCCCATGGCGAAGAGCAAAAAAAAAAAAAACGAAATCGCCTCTTTTTAGCATCTTTCATATTAATGGCCCCCCCATGATAATTTTGAAAAGAAAACGCAATAACTAAAAATTTAATTTAAACATCATTTATTCAATTTATCAATGTAATACCTAGTAATACATAACGGTAATAATAGTAAATAAAAAAAGAATAATTGAAAACATTCTCCCTTCACGTTTTGGAGAAATGATGTTGTTTCATGTTCGATACAATTGCTTCAAAATTGGGACTTTTTGATGTAAGAGCAATTTGAATACAGTCTTCGGCGTTTAATCGATTTCTGTTCTTCGTTTTTATGTTCATTAGAGTGGAAAAGCCTTGTTCGCACAAATATGTTGTTCCAAATGGCAGCAATTTTTTAACCGCCTCTTCATGTGCAATTTTGAAAGCCTTTGCAGCTTTTGACATCCAAAAAGACGACAGATTTGGTTTACTCTCAAATTGAATACGTGCTTCAGTATTAGATCGAAGTTCAAGAATTGCTTCTGCCAAACCTAAAGGTTCTTCTGGTATCATAGCAATTTCACATTTAAAAGGATCTACAATCCAACTGACAGTACGTGTATCAAGATCTGGAAAGTAATCTGAAAACCGCTTTCTGAGTTTTATAAGATGTCTTACAATAATTGTATACTTGATGTCAGCAAAAGTAATATTATTGCAATCTTCCAAAAACAAAGCTAACCTTGAAAAAGAAGCTGTCTTGTTCTGTTCTACTTTCTGTCTCCAATACTGCAGCTTTAATCCAAACGCTGACACTATTTCTCTCGCTGAAATGATATTAATATTCTTTCCTTGCTATTCTTTGTTTAATATACAGGGTGATTGATTGAAACGCCACATTAGAAAAAATTCGACTTCCAAATGATCTAGGAATCTGAAATTTGGAACTTAGGCAACATACCTATACTGAAGTTTCAGAATAGTAGGCACTAAGTTCTCGGAAGTGGTCGTGACGTATAAGCGCTCAGTTGGAGCATTCAGTGGCGGACGCAAAATATCAAAATAGGTTCAGACAATAATGAATTTATTGAGAAATATAATTGTAAACTTCCAAATAATATAGCATATAGTAAATAATATAGCATATAGCAAAAATAAAAATAGCAAAGAAAATAGGAAAAAAATAGTACCTTAGTCATCGTCAGAAGAAAAATCGTCGGATGATGGACAACTATCCCGATCACCGTTATCGTTCAAGTTGATAATTAATGGCTCAACCGAAACATCAACTATTGTGTCTAGATCCCACATTCTGTCTTCTTCTTTTGTAGTATGTCGGATGCAGTTTCTCCATGTTTCAGCCGTCACATCTCCTATTGCAGTAGCTAGCAGGCGTTTCACTTCATCCATCTTGAAGGTCACGTTTTGTTTCGCCACTTGGTTTTTTATTTGAGCCCAAATAAGTTCTATAGGATTCAGTTCACAGTGGTAAGGAGGGAGGCGGTGTACAATGATGTTGCACTCGCGAGCCAATTCGTCGACAGCATATCTCTTAAAATGAGGTATTTGTGCCCTTGCGATGTTTAATAGTTGCACTTTTAACATGTTGTCATCAAATGGTATATTTCTTTGAGCCAGCCAGTTAATGATGTCACCTTTTCGCCATGCAGTTGTTGGCGATGGCTCCAATCGTCGACTATGGTAGGAAGCATTGTCCATTACCACGACCGAATTTGGCTCAAGGCTTGGTAAAATTTTTAAAAACCAGCTTTCGAATTTTTCCGCATCCATTTCCTCATGGTAGTCACTAGTTTTCTTCGATTCGAAAAGTAGCAATCCGTTTTCCAAAAAACCCGAATCACTACCTATGTGAGTTATTATGAGCCTCCGCCCCTTGCCCGCTGGCGCTTTTAGTCCTGTGGAAAAACCTTCAAAAAAAGCTTGTCGACGGCTTGTTATTTCCAAATCTTGCCAAATTTTCGAAACAGTATGACCTTGATTCAGCCAAGTTTCGCCTAAGAAATATATTTTCTTCCCTTCACGACGATACTCTCGAATTTTTTGTAAATAATTTCTCCGCCACAAAATTATTTCTTCTCTTTCTATAAGAAGACTTTTTCTCTGCCTTTTCATATGCCTTATGTTCATTTGTCTTAATGTCCGCAATAAGACACGTCGCGATATTTTCGGCATTGCGTCATCCGAATTGATTTCGGCAGCGATTGCTTTTAATGTTGGAATTTCATTTCGGAAAAAGAACGAATGAAATTTTCTCCGAACGGCGTATTTTATGTCATCATCAATGTCAATGCGTTTTCTCCCCCTTGTTTCAATATTTTCAGCTACCTTTTCTGTTCCGCCTTTGGACTCTTTGAAAGTTTTCAAGATTCGGTGTACACTCCTAGTTGACACTTTGGTTAAATCACTACACAAAGCAACTACATCGTTTACCAACATACTTTGATTCCTTTCACGGAGTCCACAATACACGTTGTATATAATAGTTTTTTCTCCTGTAGATAAATTCGTACGACGACGTTTACTTTGGCTGCTCTCGCCTTCCATATTGCTCACAACTTTAAATTTAAACAGTATTTCACTTCGGCACTCAAAGAAGCTTGCTTCTTTCCCGTTTACACCACAGTGAGAACTGAGAAATAAGATTCAGACAGGAAATCTGATGAGCGACCCTTAAAGCAACCAAGCTATCCCCACTAATTATGCACTTTATTGTCGACCGGGTATGGGTTTTTCCGGGATGGTAATTCCGTAAATTTCTTATAGTTAAACTTTTTCTGTATCCTGGAACTCAGTTCATTCCCAAAACAGGAATCATTATTGTATTATTATTTTACCAAATAATTAACTAATAACTAATTATTAACAAATTAGTAAGATATTGATTTTTTCTAGCTTGTATTTCTTAATTACTTCACAGATTGTCTATGAACAATATGAAATATTCAAAATTTTGTTGTTCCCGAGAGTCGAGAATCTTCTTCCCCCGGTAATATTAATTTTTCTTTTCTGACAACCAGAAAACAGAAAGAGAAAAATATACAAGTCCCGATCGACATCCAATAACAGCCCAAAACAAACAACTTTTCTTTTTGTTCAGGTTATTCCACTGCCGCGAATTCTTTTTCATTCATTTTCATGCGTTTTTTAATTTTTGTGATGCTTCAATAATTCAGCAAATATAAACATAAAAATAAAATATTAAGGATTTAAAGGAGCGATAAATGTTATATTGCAGCCCCTCACGAAAATAGCATGAACGATACGCCACTGAATACGGAGCTGCCTTGGACGGACTGGCAGCATGCTCGATATATATCCATCTTACTTTACCTTACTGCAAGTTGGACCTGCTTATCCTTTGTACTTGTTGACACTGCTGTAATGTTGCCATATATTATATTTTAAGGGACCGAACCTCATTGAAATTCTACATCTTTTGCTATTAAATATCGATGTTGTGAAATTATTATAGCAGAAAAATTACTCAACAAATAAAACACAGTATTTTTTATCCTACAACCATTTACCTGCATGTGAATGATAAAAATACAAAATGATAAAACACCAAGAATTAAAAGCTGGCAACAATGTGTTTACTTTAAGTCCGTAATATTTCTAAGAACTTAGTGCCTACTATTCTGAAACTTCAGTATAATAGCGAGTCAAAATGAAATATTACCAAGATGGCAGCACATTTAAAAATGGCGAAAGCACTGTCCATCTTTGTTTTTTTAAATGGGACACCCTATATTTTATTGCATTTTCAGATTGTCTGAGAAAATGTAATAACAATATTGTTTATAGTTGCATTTTAAATTGAGTAGGCTATGAGTTATAAACAAGTGAAAATCGCAATTTTCCAACTTTAAACCCATTTACCACAAAAACGGCCCATAATATCAAAAAACGGCTTACATGTTCCTATCTTAACTTTTTATAAGGCATCCAATTATGCAGTTGAAATGTTTATACAAGGTGGTGAAAATTATCAGATTTTTCATCACCCTGCATAAACATTTAAACTATACAGTAGGATACCAGATAAAAAATTAAGATAGGGACATGTAAGCCGTTTTCTGATATCTTTAGCCGTTTTCGTGGTAAATGGGTTTAAAGTTGGAAAATTGCGATTTTCACTTGTTTATAGCTCATAGCCTACTCAATTTAAAATGCAACTATAAACAATATTGTTATTACATTTCCTCAGACAATCTGAAAATGCAATAAAATATAGAGTGTCCCATTTAAAAAAACAAAGATGGCCATTGCTTTCGCCATTTTTGAATGTGCTGCCATCTTGGTAATATTTCATTTTGACTCGTTATTAGGTATGTTGCCTAAGTTCCAAATTTCAGATGCCTAGATCATTTGGAAGTCGAATTTTTTCTAATGTGGCGTTTCAATCAATCACCCTGTATTTATACTCTCAAAAATGTCGGCTAAATATGCGAGATATGCAACCCAGGAAGAGTTTTTAAACTTATCTGCGAGAATATTATTTTGATCAACCATAAAAATTTCGACTTCAGTTTTGAGAGTCCATACTCGATTTAGTACATTTCCGCGAGAGAGCCACCTTACTTCTGTATAATAAAGTAGGTCCGTATATTCAGCTTCACCATCCTGACATACTTCACGAAATAGCCGCGTGTTTAGTGCATGTCCCTTGATAAAATTTACAATCTTGATGACATCATACATGACGGCTTCCAGTGTAGGTTCCCACCATGCTAACAGCGCTCCCTGAGTTGTTGTGTGTTTAATTAAGGGTATAAGTTGAAAAAAATACTAACAGATTTATAAAATAGCAAATTAAAAATATATACTTTTTACTCAAAAAGTTTCATTTTCACCCCCAAAAACTTCATTTTTACCCCATTTGGGGTAATTTACCCCGGTTCCCCGACCGCTGTTATAAGGTAAGAAAGAGCTTCAAGTTTTACTAACCTTCTCTGTTCTTCTTCTTCTCGAACATTATTGAGCCTTTCAATGTACTCTTTACGGTCTTCGATAATCTTGTGACGCTGCAAGATCTTCTGGTGTTCGTGAGCCTTACTCTCGTGATACGCCTGGACTAATGCGGTTCGGATTTTCTGACGTTCTTGCTGTGAACAGAACAATAATTGATGAAATCATACCTACGAATTATTCTGTTTAAATAGAATCATGTCAGCTCACCTTTTTCTTGGTAGGCTCGATGACGGCGACGGCCCTATTGAGCACAGTCGCCATGTTGACCAGCTGGTTTCTCACTTGCTCGCTCGGCATGGCTTGAAGAGTGGGTCCCTCGGGGATGTCTTCCCGTTGACTCTCGCTCAAATCGATGCCGAAATGGATGCAGCGCTTGCCGTGATCGATGCGAATTTGCATGTCGTTGTGACGGACGCAGTCGACTAAGAGACGCTCCATGTGGAAGGGCGTCGTGAAAAGCGACAGTTCAATCAAACGAGCAAATTCAATAGTCTGGTAAACCTGAAGGGGAAATGAAATTTTTCATTTTCGAGTATTATTTGAAATGTGATTGTATTCACCTGAGCAATTTGACGAACCAGCCTAACAAGAGTGACGTCTTGTAATGCCGGGACGTACTGCTGGAGAAGGCTGTTGTTTTCTTCAGACTGTAAAGACTGGATGACGTTTTGAATTCGCGAGCACAACAGCAAAGGGTTAAAATCGATTTCCAACCAATTGTACAGGTCTTGAAGTTGTGGTGTTGCCAGATTGATTACATTCACCCTAACCTAAAAGAAAATATAACCACAATGCTAGGTACAATTATTATTCCAACGCCCCTGTTTGCACGTATGTATGTAATTGAAAATCAGTTGGTCTGATATTTCTGGAGATAAATAAAAAACAAAATTGACACACAGTTTTTCATTCAAACAAGCTACTCACCAGATCTTTCAACAGGCTAGCTCTAGTGGGAGGCTGAAACAGACCGAGTAGAACAGCAAGCCTCTGCGCTTTCTCCAACGGAGATTTGTCTGTTTCGATGAAGCGATCGAATTCAGGGTGCGCCGAAGGTAGCGGGATAGACAGGGTAGCTAATAATACTCGGCAGGCCATCCTGGACAGCTCTTCCTGTGTAATGTTCTTTTTCATCTCTTTGCTAAGCTGGAAGAGTTTGAAGAGCGCGGCCGCATGGAACAGATAGTTTCCGGCTTTCCAGAAAACCATTGCTAGCTTCTGGTAATAATTGGCCATGGTCTTGGGCACGGGCATCTTCTTGGACATGTTCATCAAGTTGTGGATGTCCTCGATCGCTTTGTACGCCTCTTGCCACAGTTCCATTTGAATGGCAAAATCCAACTGATGTAAGCGGGTCTCCAAATTCAGCTGAAACAATTTGTTGGTGTCTTCATTTAACTCTCGTCATAACCTCTCAGGTAGGTACTCACCTGTTGAGTTTCGATCTTGGAAATGGAGACATTGGCAACTTGGGCCGGTAACTTGCAGATATCTTCGAGATGTTTGCGCAACTTGTCACAGAGCTTCCTGAACTCGGTTTTCCGGTTATACTTCAGGCAGAACTGGAACGCCATTCTCGCGATGTCGTGGTAGAGGTTTTCAACGTGAGCGTTGGTTCGAAGCAATTCCAGACACTGACAGTAGGACTCCCACAGGAATTTAACCCACGGAGTCAGGATGGTACGGTCTGAACGGTCCTGCGCGTCTTCACCAGAAACCGCACTAGAATAATAAAGTTTTGCCAATTACAGCACCTAATTCCTTTCCCATGATTTTTGAAAAGAAGATGAGTAAATATGAACAAAGTATCAAGAGATGTCTCCTGAGGCAGCTACAGACAGGCCTTTAAAATACATCCCTTCTAGGCATAATTTATATACCTTTTTTGTGCATAAACATTAAAAAAATTGGTGACCTACCTCAGTAAGATACTTTCGGGAGTGGCCAAGTTATCAAGATCGTCGATATCGATGACCGCTTGAGCGGACTGCTCTCTAGCGTTCTCAGTTTTCTCTTCAGCCATTCTCAGGTAGCCTCGAATGACGTTTTCCAGTGAGCCGACATTCACCGATTGGAACATGTTCCTGTACTGGAAGAGCCCCTCCTTTGCGATGTGGGACTTTTTCAGTTCCACACAGAGGTCCAGGTACTTGAACATTATGGGTTCCAGCACGGATTCCGACCAATTGTACGCCCATTTTTTGTTCCGGAACACCTCCTGCAATGTGTCCAGGGCTCGGGCTGGTTTCCCAACCTCAATAAATTCTGAAATAATTATGTATCATCAATCAAAATCGGTCTCGGTCCATCCGTAAATTATCTGCGATTAATTCGAAAACCGGAACCAAATTTCAGCGCGGCGCGAAAATACAACAAGAGAAGACGTCATTTTACCACATCAATTTCTCGGAAATGTGAGCATGCCATATGCGCCGCCGGGACACTACTTACCATTAGCTCTTTTTAGCGCGTTCTCAGGTCTCTGCCCGTAACGAGCCATCCTGTAGTTATTAATCTTGGCGGCTTTTATTTAACATGAAATACTTGCTCAAAATTATTACACTTTTCAGTGTATCGCGATTATTAATTTTCGCAGCAATAACCTACAACCGCACTGTGATAAGCGCGATATTGGCGATGGCGATTTGGTTTGGTTGGAAATTTTTCCAAGCAGGAAGAGAAAATGGCTACGATAAATCGACTCTCGAATTGTAGATTGACATTTGCACCAACAAGAATGACAAAGACAAGAAACATTGACAAAACAATTAATTAATGACGGCTTTAATTTTTACAAAGGTGCGTTCGGATTGCACACTCTGATGAACCTTTTGATTGCTCCTTTAAAATCATTTTTAGCTCAAACTATTGCGGAAACAACTCAAAATCGGTTGGTTTTGGAAAAAACGGGGTACAAGGAGTAACGCCGTGTCCTAGCTGCATCCGGGGACTGAGTTGCGTGCGATGCGGGGAACGCACGCAACGCAAAATCGCACGGGAAATTTTGAGTGTGTCCTAACCTAACTGAATGCGTGCGGTCCGTGCGAGAAAATGGTTTCCAATCCAACTATTTCTGGTGCAGCTTCAGATGAAATACGTTTTAATTTGGAAACCAGTAGGTTGTTGGAACTTGAAAGCTTAAAAATCACAGAAAGAAACATGTTACTTAAGAGAAAGAAACAATAAGACGCAAGTAATGTATAGAAATAGGTATAGATTTGATAGATAGATAAATAGAAGGTAGGTTAAATAAAAATAGGTCTACAATAGAAGTTAATAGACCTCATACTTACTTTAAAAACCTAAATTTTAGACATTTTCACATTCCCAGTGTACCTTGACTCTTGTTCTTGTAAAATAGATTTCTCTTATTGCACAAAATGTTTCGCTTTGGCACGAAGGCAATCGAAATTCAAAAAAGTTTCTGCCCGCCGTAAAAATCGCAAGATTTTGACAGATGAAAATACTAAATATTTTAATTTAAAACAATGCGTGCGTTGCGGTGTCGTTTTCTCGTACGACTTTTGCGGACAAGACAACGCGTCTACTGTGGACACTCCCATTGCTTTGCATGTGTTTTATTTTAATCGTTCCCCGCAACGCACGCACGCAACGCAGTCCCCGGATGCAGCTAGGACGCGGCGTAAACCTTGATACAAAACAAACGAGGTAGGTATGTCAACAAAATAAATACCATATACTGTTTGATGTCAGTGATGTCACTGATCAGCCTGTGACGTCAGGCGCTAGCATACTAGCTGTGTTCGGCTAATAACTATTTCCTCGATTCATTCAAAAGCCGTTCAATAGATGTCGTCACTAGGCTGGCCTAAGCGGGAACGGTTCATAGTAAGCAATCCGTTCACGTCGCCATTGTTGTCAGTTGTCGTGATTTAGTTGAAACTTTAAGTTCACGTGGTCCTGAAGTTTGACTAACAGCCAGTATTATAAAGGCCCATTAAGCTAACGGGCAAATTTCAGGTACCATTTTTAAAGCTTATGTCGACGTCAAATAACTTTTATTAATATTTTTGTAATCCCTTTTATGCCAAGAAACACTAAATTGCTATGTTTTTCACCAACGGTCGATACCTTTTCTAGAAACGGACCCAGAAATCTGCCCATTAACTTATTGAGCCTTTATAATACCGGCTGTTATTGAGGTTGTTTTCAGTAGGGAACCTGCATTACCGACACTAACTAGTAAGCGTCAGTGTCGGTAATACAGGTTCCCTAATTTTCAGGCATTGGCCTGCGATCGCAATGCCCTCGGCCCTCGCCATCAATTGAATTGAAATTGAACCAAATCATATTTTAGGTTTACGTGGAGCTCGAGCCGTCTGTCGGTACTGTAGTGTAAACACCTTAAAATCCTGGTCACATGGAACCAAATCTGTAGTGTAACATGCCTAAAAACCTGCATCCTGGTTGACGGTAAAGAATCTGTGATGTGATGTAACCTACCTAACCTCTCAAAATGGAGGTTCTGCGTCATGTACAGTAAATTCAGTAATGTGGCCCCCAGACTGAATGGTTTTGAAAAAGTAGAACCCCTTTGACGTTTGAAATGTGAACTTGTCTGTCATGAATGACTGTTTAGATTCCCGCCCTGAATGTTTGATTTGAATTTAAGGTTATCCCGCCCTGGTTTCAAATAAAATGGCCAACAAATAATTACTTACCGTTTGTGGTTTTACCTTGGCTCGTGATCTGTCTAGTTTTCACCTTGTTTGGACCTTACGTTGTTGTGTAGTAACCTTATTTTGGTTCGTTCGTAGCAAAAGCTACGAAAATACTTTAAGCCAGTCTTTTGTTGAGAGATAAGAGATTTAATTTAAAAGACAGAGTTTCCCCTTTAAAAAATGAATTGATTTACATATTGACTTTTGAATTGATTTGAATGTTGAATCTCTGCCCCGCGAGTGACCCTGCAAAAAAGGGTTTCCGCCTACGCAAGTTTATAGTCACGAGTAAGAAACCCAGTGAAAGAACCAACCTCGGATTTGCAAAGTGCCAAAAAATAAAATACAAAACAAAAACATAAAACGAAAAACATACAATGAAACGACGACATGTGCGAATCAAGCATTTGCTTTGGCGTTGAGGGGTGAGAACTAAATCTCTTGTATTATGGTAACCTGTCACTTTAACGTTAGTCTTTGAGAACCGTTTAGTACCTGTAAAGAAAAGATATAACAAAACACACATAAATTAGACCTTGTTGATGCGAGAAGCCTAATCGACTTATCTCCACACCCCGGAGTCCGGACTAATAGAAAAGACGTAACAAAACACACATAAATTAGACCTTAATTGTTGATGCGAGAAGCCTAATCGACTTATCTCCACACCCCGGACTAATACCAAATAAATAAAATCGATTCCAAAGGACATCCAATGTTAAAATGAGACATAACCTATACAACAGATTGAAGCGTCGTTGTCTAACGCTGCGATTCGTGAATCAACATACAAAATCATATCGCCGTTTCATTTAGGATTTTACATAAAAATACACCATGACAAAAACATAAAATACAAATGACACAAACATAATATCGTCACCGTTTTGGTGTAAAATTGACATTGATAAGCAAATCTGTTATATTCAGGAAGACCACATTTTATCTTTCTATTTCAAGGACTCATACCTCCTGAAAAGGAAACAAAACACACAAAAAGGCATAAAAACAAATAAATAGATCAGGCGAGTAAATCAATGGCAAAGTAAATAAATAGATCGGGCAAGTAAATCAGTAGCAACAAATAAATAAATAGTTTAGAGTCCAGGAAATATGAAATACAAAATGAGGTACATATAACATACAAACATATAAACACATACAAACATATTATATAGCAGCGGCGTTATCGAACCGTAAAAAGACGGTCCTCGATAACAATTTAGAAACGAAATCAAATTAATCAGTGCATGTGTCGAACGCATTCCAAAACAATAAAATTTCAATTTAAATAAAATGATTAATGATAAAAAAACCTCACAATGGCAATTAATTTAGCACAAAACAAATTAAAATCAGTGACTTGCGTGGCCTAGTGGTACTCCGCTGACTCACGAAGCCATAGATCGCGGGTTCGAAACTCACCTCGGCCCGCTTTACTTTTCAGATTCATTTTCGAATGTCTGTGAAAAGTAAAACAAGCGATCGAACGTTTATAAGGAAAATATATAATATAGAAGTGTCTGTGGCTAATGAGTTCGTCTCGAAGCCAAATTACCAGAGTGGAGCGACTATGTCTTACCTACACAGTTAAGACCGATGCTTCCTCTTTTAAAAAAAAAAATAAAAAAAAAATAAAAAAATTAAAATCAAAAAAACACGTGTTCCTTAAGTTTGACGAAAATGACAAAGAAAGTTAAAATTCACCAGTAAAATGCAATCAAAGAAATAATAAAATTATACAGTGTGATCGTTTAAATAGTTTCATGAATAAGATGTAAATAAAATGGTTGAGAGCAGGAAATAGTTTAAAATACAAAGAAAATGTGAACACTATAAAATAAATTGTTTGTAGAGAAATGTGCTTGGTCATAATAATAATAATCACAATAAGTATTAGACAAAAGGAATGTGCTGTTTCAAGATTACAATAAATAAATTTAAATAATTCAAATAACCATAAAGATTGGATGAAACGTGGTGTTAAAATAAATCAAATCATGCTTTCTGTAAAACGTGGTGTTAAAATGGGGCCCTCCTTGATATTCTTTCAATTACAAAACGTGGTTTCAAATTATACATGCTGGTTGGAATAAAATATAAGTAATTGCTATCTCCTTTCGTTTGAATACAAAACAATTATTTAAAACTTAATGTGGCCCTACTTGAATAACTAATCAGCTTGACCAAACACGTGTTTTACCTGAGTCAGTTTTCTAAATAGACAAATTGAAACAAAATTGAATAATACAAACAAATATTAAAACAAGATGATCTGATCTCTAGCGATATCATAATGCCTAAAAAATATTAATAAATTAGAATAAACAGTTACTTACATAGTTGGGTTATGTTATAAGATTCGATTGTTTTCAAATATAATAAAGAACTGCTGATCGGACCCTCTGACCTTCACTCTCTTGATGTCAGAAACAAAGTGAGTCTGCCCACTGAGTGTGACTTGAATTCTGTGTTTATGACATTGACAGAACTGACGTTTCTAACTTTGAAAGCTTGACAGATAAAAATAAAAATTGGGTGCGTTTCTTGACTCTAAAGTTTACAATTTTTAACATGCGCAGTTGTTATATGGTTTGGGTCCTTTCAGTACTTTGATTCTTATCACTAAAAATTCCGCACTTACTTAAATCAAAAGTTTACAGTGAAATTGGTCACTCTGAAACTGTCAAATGCTTGTTTATCTGTAACCGTAACCGGTCTAACTCTACCACTGACGTCATCAGTCATCACTATGACGGCGTTTATTATGCGCAAAGAAGAAAAAAGGTCATGAAAGAGTATATGCGATATCCTTGGTGTGGTATATGCGACCACTGGAATGGATCACCAATATGGCGGAAGATGCCAGACAGTGACATAGAACACAACTGAAAGAATATCACTTCCGCATGTCCGCCGACCGTCCGTTACGTAACAGCCAATCACCGGCCGAGTTTTATGGCATGGTTTAGGCACAGAATAGATACAATCAGAAGCTAAACTTGCCGGCGGCGCCTTTGATCTTTTAGAGACAAGCCACACCTCTAGCGGCCATTGCTTCAGAGCAGAACCGCAGGCCCGCCACAGAATATAAATACAATTCTATTATGTGGGCCGGCCCGTATTTAAAACTAATGAAAGCTCATCTCAAATCATGGCGGATCTCTATGCGCCGAGTAGATGCGCGAACTCGGTATTTTTATTGAAGTTTATATTCTGATTGTACCTATTCTGTGGTTTAGGTTAAGTCATTTATCAATGTCAAATTTGGACTTTCAAGATGGTTGACTTCCGCCACATTCATTGGATAGGCAAAGTACCTTGAGGCAAAGTAACGTTACGTTATACTCTTCCCTCTGACCTTTTTCTTCTTTGGTTTTTAAATGAGACAGATGCCCGTATTCACAAACGATAATTTCCTAAATGATTACGTAATTAATTAAATGAGTGAGATTGAGATATGCAGTTTTTTGGCAGTAGAATGAGATGGAGATAACTGATTACGTAATTATTTGGTAATTATCGTTTGTGAATACGGGCAAGAGAATAGAATGTCATTACGTGAATAAATTTTATGTAGTTGTCAGTGGCTCTCAAACTGACTTAAACCGTTCAATTCATTCATTGTTTGAATGGGTACGTTCACCTGACGTCAACTGTTGAATAGCAGCGCAAAACGCGCGGTTGAGTGTTAGTTGTTGCAACATGTTGGAAATAGTCTGAACGCATTATTGTTGAGATCGAGAGATATGTGACATGTTTCTGGATACGATTCAAGTTCATAGAAATAGTTATTATCATTTCTTTGTCGCTGATTGTATCAGGAGTATTCTTACTTGCAACTTTTACTTCCCACCTTGCGCATGTCCGTAACATATACACGTTGATTATGCTGAGCGTGAAATATTTACGTTCACAAAAACACTCAACAGTTTAGCAACGGTTGTAAGTGAGTGGTATGTCTGAACGCAAGCGCTACCTCAACAGCTGGAGTGCGTTCATAAATTACGCTCTAACTACACTCTGTGTGATCAATCACTCAAATGTCGTTCATAAACTAATTATTCTGAGCGTTTAGAAATTTGAGGTCGTTCATAAATTTCACTAGCGAACGCTCCGAGTGCACCTTGAGTGTTGGAAAATCGCCGGACTGAATATGCCGGTGAAAAATCACTCGACTTGCGCAATCCAAATTATTATTTTTTTACTGAATTGAATCTGACACTGAACCAAGTGAACCAACTGAACACTGAACTGACTGATGATGAATGTGGATTTTATTCAGAAATTAGGTTAGGTTTAGAAGTTTAGCATAGATTTTATAATAATAACAAAACAATAATAATAACTTTTAATAAAATAAAAAAGTAGTACTACTATTATAAAATCAATGAAGTTTAGTTTAGACATGGGTTTAGAGGATTAGAGGTACGTCTCTGGTCTCAGGTCTCAGCAGGTCGTTCTGTCTGTCTGTATAGTAGGTAGTAGGTAGTGTAGTAGGTAGGTGTAGGTAGTAAAATGTTGGAGCAATGTTCATCCAGTGATATTAGCAATACTACAAATTTTAGAGTCGTATTAAAGGAAAATGGGGAAATCTTAAGCTCTGATGATGGGAATATCTGCCTGCAAAGCCTCAAGGGTAAGCATTTTTAATATTGCATTTGTAACTCAGATTCTACTCTGGGAATTCTCTGAAAATTCTAGGTTTGAAGTCTGAATTCATCCTAAAAGTCTCATTAGGTAAAGGTAATATATTATAAAATGTAATGTTTCAGATGGGGACCTCTGTTTCATAAAGCCAACTCTAGAAATATGTAATGCCCTGAATATTTTTGCGGAAACTAAAGAATATGAAAATCTTAAACCAACAGCAGGTGCAACACAATATAAGAACCGAGTAAAATGGTCAAAAGAAGCTATTACATTATTAATTAATTTGCGAATAGATTTAGAAGCACAGTTTAGATCTACAACAATGAAAACCGAAGTAGCTTGGAAATTGGTTGCAGAGAAACTGCAAAAGAATGGATTTAGATTTACATCGACGCAGTGTAATGATAAGTGGCGCTATTTGAAAGCCAAATATACTGCAGCGAAAGATAATAGAAGTGATAAAGGTACAGGTGAAGAACCTGTTGATTTTACTTATTATGATTTAATGGATACATTTCTCGGAAAGAAACATAATGTTTTACCTGTAGCCATTGCTTCTTCAATAAGAGGAGATATCAGTAAGTAAAAAATGTAAAAAAAATGAAACTAAAGTAGTGATATTGAATGATAAAAATTATTCAGCTGAGATATAAAAAATACATCTGTTTTGCTTTCTAGTGTCATCTGAAGAAAATGTATCAGTGGAAACTACTGCTGAAGATATAGAAACTAATGATGATGGAAATTCAAAAGCCAATTTCCCAAAAAAGTTGAAAACATGTACTTAGTACAAAATGTAAAGCCAACTGTAAAAAATTAAATCCAAGTAAGACAGGCTTGTGTGCTGTCTGGGGAGAGATGAAAGAAAATACCAAAGAAAGAGAATCAAATCGAGAACGTCGCCATCAAGAGACACTTGTAGTTAGAAACAGAGCAATTATTGATGTGTTCAGTGAAAAAATGGATTTACTTTTAGATAAAATGAAAAAATAAAATACTCATCAATATGAGAATAATAATACTTTAAGTTGTTTCTTATTCACTGAATACTTATCCTATGTTTTGTTTTTGCTAAATAATAAATATTATGGTTTAGGTTGTTATTAAATTTTTTTATGTGTGTTAATTTTAGAAAATGTTGTATTAATTTTATTCTGTTAGAATGTTGTGTTAATTTTAGAATGTTATGTTGTATTAATTTTATTCTGTTAGAATGTTGTGTTAATTTTAGAATGTTATGTTGCGTTAATTTTATTCTTGAAAAACTACAATAAAAGTCAAAACAAATTTCTTAAGTGTTTATTTTTATAAATTCCGATTCGCATACAGTTCTTCACATTATTTCATTTCTGCGTATTCTTCCAGCATCTTCTACTTGATTAATAATGTTCATGTTATTGTCATTTTCTCCATTATTTAAAACATGAACCACTCCTTCCTGAATGTAGTTTTCTAGGAAGATATCTTCATGGCTTAAACAAATGTTATATAATACACAAGCTGCTAACACTGTCCCAGGAATAAGGTCATTTCGATTCATATCAAGGAATTTAAGCCTACGAAACCTTCCAAATAATAATGCAAAGGCCCTTTCTATAACTTGTCGAGTTTTGGCATGTACCGTATTGAAATAAATGTTTGCCCGAGTTAGATTCCTTCTGTTTATATAAGGCGGGACACACCATGAAAGCACTGAGTAGGCTTTATCTCCAAGTATATAACTATCTTCTGGACAATACCGGAAGATGTTGTTTGTTATGGCTTGATAAATATCGGAATTCTTGAAAATTCTCGTATCACTTACTGACCCTGGGTAACCAATGAAAGCATCAGTGAACATTAGGCTACAATCTGCAATTGCCTGTAAAGTGAAGGCATAAGTACATTTTCTTGTAATGTAGGACTGGGGGTCTTCTTTAGGTGCTTTTATCTGTATGAAAGTGCCATCTACTGCACCAATAACATTTCGTAAGCGGGCAATATTGTAAAATTTTCTTTTCACATCAACCAGCGCTTGCCCTTCAGGCCACCTGATAACTCGCGGTGCTAAAGAGCCTATTATTTTAACGACTCTTATAAAACACTTCGAAAGAGAAGATTTCGCTAAATTAAATCGGTAGAACTGCTGAATCGCGACGGTATTAAATCTTTCACCAACTGACCTAAAACAGTTACAACAGAATATTAAATGTAAGACTTACGTAATCTGTTAAATACCTGTATGAATCGGGAGTTGCTAGAAGCCATAAAACAGCTAGTATCTGTTTTTCTACATCTAATGTGGGACGTCCAACATCATTTTCTCCCCGTAACTGTGGTCCAATCAAAATTACCAAGTTTTCAAATGCCACTGTTGTTATTCTAAAATGTTGTTGAAATTGTTGGCCGGTCAGTCTGGGAACAGTGTCCTCTACATAATTTCTTATGCGTTGGGGAGTACCTAGTTTTCTCTTCTTGGATAACAAAATTATATTAAATTCTTCTTCCTCACTACTACAGTCTTGTCTTCTTCACTTTCAGAAAATGATATAGGTATATATAGGGTCTGGAGAGAAATTATTTGACCTGGCTCTATACTGTGTTATTTGGGTTAGAAGCTGATCAGCATCCATTTCGTTCGGTAATTTATTATTTTTTATAATAAATATTACTGTTTTAAGTGTTTTGTGTTTTAAATTTAATTTTGAGGTTAAGTTTAAGTTCTTTTGAATTTCCATGACAGATTTCGTTCATAAAAGGATAACACTCCAATAACACTCTGTGTGCTCGGAACCGCTGTGAAAATAGCACCCAAAAGTTGGCACCCAGTTTGCCGGAGATGGCCGAGCGCGAGTCGCCCACCGCGCGGCGTTGCCAAATCTAGGAAATAATCTCGCTCTTACGTATTGAGGACGAAATCCATCTTGTTTACTTTAAATATTTTATGTTATCACTATGAATTCAAGACTTTGTACAAATATGTGAAACAATTACTTGAGATTACGAGAAATGATCGATGATTAAATATAATAAGTTACCACAGCAGCTGGGTGTGCGTGTACAAATTGATGAGTAACTCGTTGGTTAGTTTTACCAACGCTAGAGGGCGACCGCAGATTAATTTTGGCCATAATATTTATATTGTCCTTTATTCATCACAATAATAATTATATCATTATAATACATATTGTAATCGTTAATAAAAAATATATGAAATGAGAGAATTGATAATTAATAATAATTACCTCAACAATTATTATTTTTAAATTGCTGAAATATCAAAATATCAATATTCAAATATCAAAATTAAGAATTGAAAAGCGTACAATTTCAATATATTCTTATTTTATAGTCTTGAATTATATATTTGTCTCCCTAATAACTGTTATATTTAGCGGAGCGGCATTTGCATAAATTTGATTGTACATACCAATAATTGCTCATCATTATGATTGTTGATAGGTGAGAGCGTGAAGGGTACCTACGTGCTTAATTAATAATAAGTAATATCCCCCGTAGGGAACTCTCCAAGAACCCTCAAATGAAATAGAGCGCAGTATGATAGTAGAAAAAAATCTGAAAATATTTGTGCTGATTCCCGCCTTATCATTTGAAGTGCCCAACTTCTGATAACCTCCTACAATCGACATGACCCCCCTTGAGAATATACAACTAAAAATGATTGCTCCCCCGTAGGGAACTCTCCACAAGCCTCCAAATTAAACGGCCGACACTTTTATAGTAGAAAAAGCTTGAAAATATTAATGCTGATTCCCGCCTTATCATTTAAAGTGCCCAACTTCTGATAACCTCCTAAAATCGACATGATCCCACTTGACAATATACAACTGTCAAAAGTGATTGCTCCCCCGTAGGGAACTCTCCACGATCCCCCAAATTAAACGGCCGACACTTTTATAGTAGAAAAAGCTTGAAAATATTAATGCTGATTCCCGCCTTATCATTTAAAGTGCCCAACTTCTGATAACCTCCTACAATCTACATGACCCCCCTTGACAATATACAACTGTCAAAAGTGATTGCTCCCCCGTAGGGAACTCTCCACAAGCCCCCAAATTAAACGTCCGACACTTTTATAGTAGAAAAAGCTTGAAAATATTAATGCTGATTCCCGCCTTATCATTTAAAGTGCCCAACTTCTGATAACCTCCTACAATCGACATGACCCCCCTTGACAATATACAACTGTCAAAAGTGATTGCTCCCCCGTAGGGAACTCTCCACGATCCCCCAAATCGAACGACGCGCAGTTTGATAGTAGAGAAAAATATTGGTGACGATTCCCACCTTATCATTTAAAGTGCCCAACTTCTGATAACCTCCTACAATCGACATGACCCCCCTTGACAATATACAACTGTCAAAAGTGATTGCTCCTCCGTAGGGAACTCTCCACGAACACCCAAATTAAACGGCCGACAGTTTTATAGTAGAAAAAGCTTGAAAATATTAATGCTGATTCCCGCCTTATCATTTAAAGTGCCCAACTTCTGATAACCTCCTACAATCGACATGACCCCCCTTGAGAATATACAACTGTCAAAAATGATTGCTCCCCCGTAGGGAACTCTCCACAAGCCTCCAAATTAAACGGCCGACACTTTTATAGTAGAAAAAGCTTGAAAATATTAATGCTTATTCCCGCCTTATCATTTAAAGTGCCCAACTTCTGATAACCTCCTACAATCGACATGACCCCATTTGACAATATACAACTGTCAAAAGTGATTGCTCCCCCGTAGGGAACTCTCCACAAGCCCCCAAATTAAACGGCCGACACTTTTATAGTAGAAAAAGCTTGAAAATATTAATGCTTATTCCCGCCTTATCATTTAAAGTGCCCAACTTCTGATAACCTCCTACAATCGACATGACCCCCCTTGACAATATACAACTGTCAAAAATGATTGCTCCCCCGTAGGGAACTCTCCACAAGCCCCCAAATTAAACGGCCGACACTTTTATAGTAGAAAAAGCTTGAAAATATTAATGCTGATTCCCGCCTTATCATTTAAAGTGCCCAACTTCTGATAACCTCCTACAATCGACATGACCCCCCTTGACAATATACAACTGTCAAAAGTGATTGCTCCCCCGTAGGGAACTCTCCACGATCCCCCAAATTAAACGGCCGACAGTTTTATAGTAGAAAAAGCTTGAAAATATTAATGCTGATTCCCGCCTTATCATTTAAAGTGCCCAACTTCTGATAACCTCCTACAATCGACATGACCCCCCTTGACAATATACAACTGTCAAAAGTGATTGTTCCCCCGTAGGGAACTCTCCACGATCCCCCAAATTAAACGGCCGACAGTTTTATAGTAGAAAAAGCTTGAAAATATTAATGCTGATTCCCGCCTTATCATTTAAAGTGCCCAACTTCTGATAACCTCCTACAATCGACATGACCCCCCTTGACAATATACAACTGTCAAAAGTGATTGCTCCCCCGTAGGGAACTCTCCACGATCCCCCAAATCGAACGACGCGCAGTTTGATAGTAGAGAAAAATATCGGTGACGATTCCCACCTTATCATTTAAAGTGCCCAACTTCTGATAACCTCCTACAATCGACATGACCCCCCTTGACAATATACAACTGTCAAAAGTGATTGCTCCCCCGTAGGGAACTCTCCACGATCCCCCAAATTAAACGGCCGACACTTTTATAGTAGAAAAAGCTTGAAAATATTAATGCTGATTCCCGCCTTATCATTTAAAGTGCCCAACTTCTGATAACCTCCTACAATCGACACGACCCCCCTTGACAATATACAACTGTCAAAAGTGATTGCTCCCCCGTAGGGAACTCTCCACGAACACCCAAATTAAACGGCCGACAGTTTTATAGTAGAAAAAGCTTGAAAATATTAATGCTGATTCCCGCCTTATCATTTAAAGTGCCCAACTTCTGATAACCTCCTACAATCGACATGACCCCCCTTGACAATATACAACTGTCAAAAGTGATTGCTCCCCCGTAGGGAACTCTCCACGGCCCCCCAAATTAAACGGCCGACAGTTTTATAGCAGAAAAAGCTTGAAAATATTAATGCTGATTCCCGCCTTATCATTTAAAGTGCCCAACTTCTGATAACCTCCTACAATCGACATGACCCCCCTTGACAATATACAACTGTCAAAAGTGATTGCTCCTCCGTAGGGAACTCTCCACGAACACCCAAATTAAACGGCCGACAGTTTTATAGTAGAAAAAGCTTGAAAATATTAATGCTGATTCCCGCCTTATCATTTAAAGTGCCCAACTTCTGATAACCTCCTACAATCGACATGACCCCCCTTGAGAATATACAACTGTCAAAAATGATTGCTCCCCCGTAGGGAACTCTCCACAAGCCTCCAAATTAAACGGCCGACACTTTTATAGTAGAAAAAGCTTGAAAATATTAATGCTTATTCCCGCCTTATCATTTAAAGTGCCCAACTTCTGATAACCTCCTACAATCGACATGACCCCATTTGACAATATACAACTGTCAAAAGTGATTGCTCCCCCGTAGGGAACTCTCCACAAGCCCCCAAATTAAACGGCCGACACTTTTATAGTAGAAAAAGCTTGAAAATATTAATGCTTATTCCCGCCTTATCATTTAAAGTGCCCAACTTCTGATAACCTCCTACAATCGACATGACCCCCCTTGACAATATACAACTGTCAAAAATGATTGCTCCCCCGTAGGGAACTCTCCACAAGCCCCCAAATTAAACGGCCGACACTTTTATAGTAGAAAAAGCTTGAAAATATTAATGCTGATTCCCGCCTTATCATTTAAAGTGCCCAACTTCTGATAACCTCCTACAATCGACATGACCCCCCTTGACAATATACAACTGTCAAAAGTGATTGCTCCCCCGTAGGGAACTCTCCACGATCCCCCAAATTAAACGGCCGACAGTTTTATAGTAGAAAAAGCTTGAAAATATTAATGCTGATTCCCGCCTTATCATTTAAAGTGCCCAACTTCTGATAACCTCCTACAATCGACATGACCCCCCTTGACAATATACAACTGTCAAAAGTGATTGTTCCCCCGTAGGGAACTCTCCACGATCCCCCAAATTAAACGGCCGACAGTTTTATAGTAGAAAAAGCTTGAAAATATTAATGCTGATTCCCGCCTTATCATTTAAAGTGCCCAACTTCTGATAACCTCCTACAATCGACATGACCCCCCTTGACAATATACAACTGTCAAAAGTGATTGCTCCCCCGTAGGGAACTCTCCACGATCCCCCAAATCGAACGACGCGCAGTTTGATAGTAGAGAAAAATATCGGTGACGATTCCCACCTTATCATTTAAAGTGCCCAACTTCTGATAACCTCCTACAATCAACATGACCCCCCTTGACAATATACAACTGTCAAAAGTGATTGCTCCCCCGTAGGGAACTCTCCACGATCCCCCAAATTAAACGGCCGACAGTTTTATAGTAGAAAAAGCTTGAAAATATTAATGCTGATTCCCGCCTTATCATTTAAAGTGCCCAACTTCTGATAACCTCCTACAATCGACATGACCCCCCTTGACAATATACAACTGTCAAAAGTGATTGCTCCCCCGTAGGGAACTCTCCACGATCCCCCAAATCGAACGACGCGCAGTTTGATAGTAGAGAAAAATATCGGTGACGATTCCCACCTTATCATTTAAAGTGCCCAACTTCTGATAACCTCCTACAATCAACATGACCCCCCTTGACAATATACAACTGTCAAAAGTGATTGCTCCCCCGTAGGGAACTCTCCACGATCCCCCAAATTAAACGGCCGACACTTTTATAGTAGAAAAAGCTTGAAAATATTAATGCTGATTCCCGCCTTATCATTTAAAGTGCCCAACTTCTGATAACCTCCTACAATCGACATGACCCCCCTTGACAATATACAACTGTCAAAAGTGATTGCTCCCCCGTAGGGAACTCTCCACGAACACCCAAATTAAACGGCCGACAGTTTTATAGTAGAAAAAGCTTGAAAATATTAATGCTGATTCCCGCCTTACCATTTAAAGTGCCCAACTTCTGATAACCTCCTACAATCGACATGACCCCCCTTGACAATATACAACTGTCAAAAGTGATTGCTCCCCCGTAGGGAACTCTCCACGATCCCCCAAATTAAACGGCCGACACTTTTATAGTAGAAAAAGCTTGAAAATATTAATGCTGATTCCCGCCTTATCATTTAAAGTGCCCAACTTCTGATAACATCCTACAATCGACATGACCCCCCTTGACAATATACAACTGTCAAAAGTGATTGCTCCCCCGTAGGGAACTCTCCACGATCCCCCAAATTAAACGGCCGACAGTTTTATAGTAGAAAAAGCTTGAAAATATTAATGCTGATTCCCGCCTTATCATTTAAAGTGCCCAACTTCTGATAACCTCCTACAATCGACATGACCCCCCTTGACAATATACAACTGTCAAAAGTGATTGCTCCCCCGTAGGGAATTCACCACGATCCCCCAAATTAAACGGCCGACACTTTTATAGTAGAAAAAGCTTGAAAATATTAATGATGATTCCCGCCTTATCATTTAAAGTGCCCAACTTCTGATAACCTCCTACAATCGACATGACCCCCCTTGACAATATACAACTGTCAAAAGTGATTGCTCCCCCGTAGGGAACTCTCCACGATCCCCCAAATTAAACGGCCGACAGTTTTATAGTAGAAAAAGCTTGAAAATATTAATGCTGATTCCCGCCTTATCATTTAAAGTGCCCAACTTCTGATAACCTCCTACAATCGACATGACCCCCCTTGACAATATACAACTGTCAAAAGTGATTGTTCCCCCGTAGGGAACTCTCCACGATCCCCCAAATTAAACGGCCGACAGTTTTATAGTAGAAAAAGCTTGAAAATATTAATGCTGATTCCCGCCTTATCATTTAAAGTGCCCAACTTCTGATAACCTCCTACAATCGACATGACCCCCCTTGACAATATACAACTGTCAAAAGTGATTGTTCCCCCGTAGGGAACTCTCCACGATCCCCCAAATTAAACGGCCGACAGTTTTATAGTAGAAAAAGCTTGAAAATATTAATGCTGATTCCCGCCTTATCATTTAAAGTGCCCAACTTCTGATAACCTCCTACAATCGACATGACCCCCCTTGACAATATACAACTGTCAAAAGTGATTGTTCCCCCGTAGGGAACTCTCCACGATCCCCCAAATTAAACGGCCGACAGTTTTATAGTAGAAAAAGCTTGAAAATATTAATGCTGATTCCCGCCTTATCATTTGAAGTGCCCAACTTCTGATAACCTCCTACAATCGACATGACCCCCCTTGACAATATACAACTGTCAAAAGTGATTGCTCCCCCGTAGGGAACTCTCCACGATCCCCCAAATCGAACGACGCGCAGTTTGATAGTAGAGAAAAATATCGGTGACGATTCCCACCTTATCATTTAAAGTGCCCAACTTCTGATAACCTCCTACAATCAACATGACCCCCCTTGACAATATACAACTGTCAAAAGTGATTGCTCCCCCGTAGGGAACTCTCCACGATCCCCCAAATTAAACGGCCGACACTTTTATAGTAGAAAAAGCTTGAAAATATTAATGCTGATTCCCGCCTTATCATTTAAAGTGCCCAACTTCTGATAACCTCCTACAATCGACACGACCCCCCTTGACAATATACAACTGTCAAAAGTGATTGCTCCCCCGTAGGGAACTCTCCACGAACACCCAAATTAAACGGCCGACAGTTTTATAGTAGAAAAAGCTTGAAAATATTAATGCTGATTCCCGCCTTATCATTTAAAGTGCCCAACTTCTGATAACCTCCTACAATCGACATGACCCCCCTTGACAATATACAACTGTCAAAAGTGATTGCTCCCCCGTAGGGAACTCTCCACGATCCCCCAAATCGAACGACGCGCAGTTTGATAGTAGAGAAAAATATCGGTGACGATTCCCACCTTATCATTTAAAAAGCCCAACTTCTGATAACCTCCTACAATCTACATGACCCCCCTTGACAATATACAACAGTCAAAAGTGATTGCTCCCCCGTAGGGAACTCTCCACGATCCCCCAAATCGAACGACGCGCAGTTTGATAGTAGAGAAAAATATCGGTGACGATTCCCACCTTATCATTTAAAGTGCCCAACTTCTGATAACCTCCTACAATCTACATGACCCCATTTGACAATATACAACTGTCAGAAGTGATTGCTCCCCCGTAGGGAACTCTCCACAAGCCCCCAAATTAAACGGCCGACACTTTTATAGTAGAAAAAGCTTGAAAATATTAATGCTGATTCCCGCCTTATCATTTAAAGTGCCCAACTTCTGATAACCTCCTACAATCGACATGACCCCCCTTGAGAATATACAACTGTCAAAAATGATTGCTCCCCCGTAGGGAACTCTCCACAAGCCTCCAAATTAAACGGCCGACACTTTTATAGTAGAAAAAGCTTGAAAATATTAATGCTGATTCCCGCCTTATCATTTAAAGTGCCCAACTTCTGATAACCTCCTACAATCGACATGACCCCCCTTGACAATATACAACTGTCAAAAGTGATTGCTCCCCCGTAGGGAACTCTCCACGATCCCCCAAATTAAACGGCCGACAGTTTTATAGTAGAAAAAGCTTGAAAATATTAATGCTGATTCCCGCCTTATCATTTAAAGTGCCCAACTTCTGATAACCTCCTAAAATCGATATGACCCCACTTGACAATATACAACTGTCAAAAGTGATTGCTCCCCCGTAGGGAGCTCTCCACGATCCCCCAAATCGAACGACGCGCAGTTTGATAGTAGAAAAATCTTGAAAATATTGATGCTGATTTCCGCGAAAAATGTTTTATTCGATGAAAAAAATTAATTAGTAGAAATTTTCGAGGCCGGCTAATGCTAATCTTATGGCACTCGTCGGAGCTAAAAGGATAAAAATGGCCGCCAGAAAGATGACCGCGTATGGCCAAACTCGTATATATCGAGGGACTCTAGGTTACACCAAATTACAATAATAATTTGCTACTAGTTTACTAATTTAACCGATTTTCTAGCTTAAATAATAACGAAGTTAGCAATAGTTCCGACTTAATTTAAAACACGGTTTATAGAGAAGGACATACAGGGTGTTAAGAAAATGACGGATAAACTTCAGTAGGTACATTGTAGGTGTAGGGGACACTTAGTAGAGTATGGAAAAAATAATTTTAAAAATTCTGGTCTTCAATTCGGTGAGATAAAAAATGCCAAAATTAACATTTTATGTAAAAAGGATTTAGGCAGAAGTAAAATTGTCACCAACGAAATTAAATTACTGCGACCAGTAGAAATATGTAGTTTTATTATTGAAAAATGATACGAAGTAGCCAATACGTATAAAGTTAGCCGTATACTTATACTCCCAGCCCGTCCGTTCTCCGGTGATCGGTCGGTCTCCGTCCCTTTGTCCCTTTACCTTTAGGTCCCGTTACTCATGCCGCTAGCGCCAGCAACGAGATCTTCCGACCACTTTCACTCTTCGCATTCTTCATACCCAGTGTCGACTCGCTGCTGCCGACAGTGGCGGAACATGAGCTGGGGCGCCGTCGGGGGAAGTTTACATTTACTATCTTTGTCTTTCGGTATTTGCAAAAACTAGATAATTTTACAGATCTAAAAAAGGTACTTTAATCGTTATCAATTAAAAAAATTGCTTAAGATGTATTACTGGCTTGGAAAATTTAATAAGATTTTTTTTTCTTTTCTAAGATGCTGAAAAAAAAAGAATTGGAAACAACGGGTTTGATACCTTGACTACCTGCATTGTTAGCATAGAGATAGAAAAGGAAGGAGCCGCTATGATCACCTAATATTACATTAAAAAACGGCATCACTGGGTGGAGCTTATAGGAGTAACAATATGGCGACTCGACAGGATCAGACTTAATTTTTATTTGCAAAATTTTCATAAATAAAAATATTTCTCACATTTCATACATATTTTTAACACGTCTTCAAATGGATATTGCAGGCCTTTTCTGTTTTTTAAATCAATAAATAATATAAAAATAGGTCTAGGCGTATCACTATTTAGACTCGACACATTGCTCACAGACAATCTTCTTCTTTTAAGTAGTACCTACACAATATACCCTGTAATATAAGAAATAATACTTTTAGAATACTCTGACAATGGGTCAGGCAAATAAAATAATCATGGTCATTTTCAATTTTAGATTTTTGGTGTCCTATTCAAGTAGGTACGGTCCTGTATATTGTTGACACTTACCTTTGGAATGTTATTCCGGAAGATTTTTGTTTTATCAACGAAGTCTCTACTACAGCAGGTACGAACTGCACAAGAAACCATCTTTGTTTTTTCAATTTAACACCAAAAATCTTAAAGACAGTCCTTAAATCAAATGAAACATCACAAAAAGCCTTCACTTAAGACAATAGCATAAGTTTGACATAAAAGTCGTATCAATATGGCGGACCTGATCCCATCTGTGTCACGTCATGTCGTCTCCTCTCTATTCTATCTCTATGATTGTTAGATAATATTAGACGAAATTACCAAATACCAGAGACAACATACTATAATTATCTTTCTCTATGCCAAATAGGTACCAACTGTTATCGTGTTGAACGTTGCCAAATTTATTGTTCAATATTTTGCTTATATCTTTTAAAATGTGTAGCTCTGGATTTTTTAAAATTATTTTTTCCGTAATTTACTGAGCGTCCCCTACAATGTACTGAAGAGTTTATCCGTCATTTTCTTAACACCTTGTATAATGGTGCACCCTGTATAGAACGTTCTATGAAAATTGATATTTTTGATTGGAAACGTTTTTTTTTTAATTAGTAAAATCATCGTGAAGTTTGTGAACGGCAATCAACATCTTGTTTAGAATTATATTTTTTATTTATTTTATTTGAATAGGTAGAGCTTGTAATAATTCTTATTATTATTGACAAATCCCACTGCCGTGCCGACAGCGGTTCAGCAATAATTCAAATTTTATTGCGGTGCGAAGTGGGAAAGAAGTTTATGATCTCTGGTTCTACAATGTGCTTGTATTCAATTATTGGAGATGGTTCCTTTTTCGTTTCTTTTATTCTATCATTTCTTCTATCACACGTAAGTAATATCGAGACTCTGAAAACTCTGATGAGTGCGTGTCGAAAACACATTATTATAGTACCTACCTATTGGTTTAAATTTAAAGGTTTCTTTTTGGTTGAGTGAGTCTGTGAGTAATAGTTAATTATATCCGCATTGTTTCTGTAAACAGGTGTCACAGGCATGGTACACCCCCTTTTTTTTCTTTTTTTTTTTTGAGATAATTTTTTGAAATTTGGTACGTCGCATACTCTCGATAGAGCGCACTTTTTAGCAGAAAATTGAATTTTTTCCCACATCCGTTTTTTCCGGAAATGTTACCAACTGTTTATTTTTAAATGGGACACCTATACAGTATGTCCCCGGATCGACTTTAAAAGAGGTAAAATTTTGTTTTTGATTTCTCAGAAAATTTCACTCTTGATAATCTGGCCTGTTTGATTTCAAATCCCCAAAACAAAAGTTACTTTTTAGGTAACTCGAACGGTTCTTGAGATAATATAATTTTTCTTTAATAATTGGAATTTTTTTCATATGTAATTAAATTTTTTCTGAAGAAATTCAAATAATCTATTCGAATAATGCTCCTCCTTTTTCTGCACAGATTTCAATGCGAGCTCTAAATTCATTGAAACTGCGTCTTATTTCTTCAATTGACAAGGACTTTTTTTTTCTTGGTCAGTACTTAGATGGGTGACCAATTATAGTGGTAAATAAAAAAGTTCCGTGACCGATCGTGCTCCGGGAGGTACGTTAAAAAGGGGGTCCCGGCTGCTTCACAGCAGTCGTTAAGTTACGTCAGAGGCCCTTGAGGCTACTTGAAAACTTCTGACACTTGGGCTTTACCACAGCCATAAGATATTTATTTATTTATTTAATTGACAAGGACTGAACTGCATTTCGTATCCTATTTTTTAATTCCTCTTCATCATTGTCTAATGGCTCACTGTAGACAATTTGTTTTAAACGACCCCACAGATAAAAATCCATTATTGTGAGATCAGGACTTCTCGGTGGCCATAAAATGGGACCATCTCTTCCTATCCAGTTGTCCTGAAACTCTATATTGGCCACTGGCGAACAGTTATGGCAAAATGAGCAGGACGTCCATCTTGCTGGAGAAACATTTCCATTCTGTAGTTTATTGGCAATTCATCCAAGTTCATCGCTAAAAAATTTTTGTAGCATTTCCAAATATGAATTACGGTTTAAATTTTGATCAAAAAAATAGGGGCCAATAATTCCATGATACGAAACCGCACACCACACATTAAAGTCGATCCGGGGACATGGACATACTGTATATTATTATATTTTTGGATTATATACATTTGTACGAATCAAAAAATACCACATAAGTACCCTTTTAAATGTCAAATTTGTTTTCATTTGATTTTTTATTTCTCAATTATAGTGTGCCATGACTATTTCGTTTTACTCCAATTGGATCATCTAATGCTAGAAAAATCGAATTTTTGTTCAAAGTACTAAATTATTGGTATAAATTGGTAAAGCACTATTTCAGTTGTGTTCGTCACAGATGCAAAATGGGTACACCAAAATGTCCCTTATTAAGAGTACTAGTAGATGGTACCTCGTTACCAATATGATACCATTTGAAAAAAATGAATTCAGCTCAAAAAATCATTCCGGTGCGCATAATTCATCCATAAATCACTTAATTTAGTACTTTGAACAAAAATTCGATTTTTCTGGCATTAGATGATCCAATTGGAGTAAAACGAAATAGTCATGGCACACTATAATTGAGAAATTAAAAATCAAATGAAAACAAATTTGACATTTAAAAGGGTACTTATGTGGTATTGTTGGATTTGTACAAATGTATAGAGTCAAAAAATATAATAATACATAGGGTGTCCCATTTAAAAATAAAAAGTTGATAACATTTCCGGAAAAACCGGATGTGGTAAAAAATCCAATTTTCTGCTAAAAAGTGCGCTCTATCGAGAATATGCGACGTACCAAATTTCAAAAAAATATCTCAGAAAATAAAGAAAAAAAAGGAGGTGTACCATGCCTGTGACGTACACTGTATGTACCTACCTAATGTCCGGTTGCACAAACGTAATAAAAATTTTGTCGGATAATTACTGACTTTAAAATACCCTAACATTATCAAAATATTGGTCTGATATTCCTGAAAATATATTCTACTCCCATTTAGAAGGTTAATTACAAACAAAAAATTTATTTATTTATTTATTTATTATTTTTTGTTTGTAATTAACCTTCTAAATGGGAGTAGGATGTATTTTCAGGAATATCAGACCAACATTTTATTATTATTTTTATTATTATTTTATTATTATTTTTTGTTTGTAAATGGGAGTAGAATATATTTTCAGGAAATAAAAAAAAAAAGATCATTAATAAATATATTCGCCATATTTTCAAAACTTCCAATTTAAAATCAGTAATAATTATCAGAAATATTTATAATAATTACGTTTGTTCGGCTCAATAATTACAACCGACCGACCGGCCCAACTATTAAATAAAATAAAAAGTCCAAGGTAGAGAGTCCCTCGATATTAGTGGAGCGGAAAGAGCCCGCTATCTCGCTTATTTAAGTAGAAAATTTTTTCGGAGTAGAAAGATATGGGACCGGTACCATCATATTAAGGGATCTTTGGGGCACTAGAATCTCGTTTTACGACAAGCTCCCTTGGTCCCTTTGAATCTCAGATTTGTGATTTTTTTTCACGAGTAAAAGCTTCGCAAAGTATTTTTTCTCCGTCACCGGTTGACATTGGGGACTCTAGTTTTGTTTTTCCTTTATAGTTATGATTAGTGAACGAAATGACGTATTTGAAATGCAAGAAGTTTGTTCAATTTTCAAAATATTCAGTGTTTTTGACCGATTAAACACACAATTTCTGCAAAGTTCCGACTTTGAACACCTTTAAATTTTTTTTTCACGATATCGATTTCAGTATTTTTGTTACCATCTGATAAAATGAAGCTTTGTGACATTTTATTTTGTATAACATGTAGTCGCGTTTCAAAAATAAACTTTTCAGAGCCGTTTATATGAAACCCTGAAGTTAAACAGATATGTTTAGCATAGAGATGGAGAGCGAGCTATTATAGCGCGGCGACGGCTGTTGAACAAGGAACGGCTGAGGATAAGATTGTTACTGTTACTGTTATGCTGAAATTATTATGCGAAGTATGTTCCTGTTTATCTCTCCGATATGAATAAATTAAAAACCAAAAATTCGAAAATGTATGATTTCTTAAATGAGGGTAATTCCGTAGTCAAAAAGACTGCAGAAAAGAGATTCAATTGTGTAGCTTTCGACGTGGCATTAGAGCAAAGCATTAATAGAAACTGCAAAAGCTATGGGGGGAGGGGGTAGTGGGCTTCACTAAAAAACAAGAAACCTTATTGAGATGGTTAGTAACAAGACATTCACTTGGTGATTATGTAAAAAAAATATGAAATACTGTCCCGAACTGATCACCGTCAACGGCAACAGTGCAGTACTGAAAAATAACGGGATGAAAAAGACATACAAAAAATGATGGAGCTATTTGAAGAGCAATGGACAAATCCATTTGATTGTCGATAATTCCCGAGAATTTAATTAATATTACTACTGGGTGGATCGCATCAAAATAAATTGAAAATAGCCTGATGACATGTGTCTTATTGATGACAAAAAGAACCACGAGGACTTTATGAAAAATAGTTTTTATGCAGAGACTTTTTTGGCAGCTGTAGGGTCCGAAGCTATGTTTAGAAGAGTTCTAACCATTGTTCGCTTAACCCTTCAACTGATACGTCAGATATAATGTCATATGAATTATCTTGTTCCTTTGTCAATATTTCATGAAGATTTTACAACGAGAAAAAACGTTAAGTTGGATTTAAGTTGGGCCCCACGTTGAGCGCCAATTATTTGTAGCGGGAGTTTATAATATTTATTTAACTGATTTTCATGAGACAGCCACACAAAGTTTTGTATTTGACCTACTTAACACTACTCGTCTCTAATAACACTCACTCCAGCACCAGCATCACCGTCTGGATGTTGTTGGGCGGTAAGGGCTCTGGTAACCAACGTTGCCAGGTTGTGGGTTATCGCGCTACAACTTGCCATAAACCAGAATCAAATCGCATAAATCTCAGAATCAGTGTTGCCAACCCAAATTTATGCTCACCACTAAATTGTCCTGGTGTAGCCACTAAAAAAGCCACTAGAATTTTAAAATAGCTAAACAATAGGAGGGGGGTGGTTGAAAAAATGTTAGCGCCACAGTCAAAAATTTTCGATTTTCAAGGTCACGCAATTTTCTAGTAGTTCAAAGTTTACTAGGATATTAAAATAAAAAAATTGAAAAATTTTTATTTATAATATTATTATATTAACCATTAATCAGTAAAGCATTTTTTTTAATGAAGGTTCCTATAATTCCTGTTTTTTAAATTCACTCATTAATGTACAACACATGATAAGTATAAGTATGTATTATGAAATCAGAGAATAATGAATGAATATACCTAACCAGTCCTATTTTACGATCAATATCTGTCAGCTCCCATCAGGATTTATTTATTGCTTTTCTTTTGTGTTGTTGGATATAGTGGCAGTGGCATATGGCGCACACCCCATCCCCATACCTACCATTATTAAATGACCTTTCTGAAGATTTAAAACTGAATGTCCTCTTTGTTGTTTATTTTATTCTTTAGTCACACTATACTATCTAGTTAGATTATTGAATTATATTTAAAAAAATGCCCTAAACCTTCCATTAAATTAATTAAACAATACATAAAAATAATAATTCTCCTTGTATTTTAAAATATTTTTAGTTACTCAATGTCCAATGAATAATGGTCACCAAATTTTAGAAGACACCCACTAACAAAAACCACAACCACCAGATCTGGTAGTAAAACCACTAAGTTGGCAACACTGCTCAGAATCACAATAATCTGGATATTTTAACATTTAGGGCTGAATAATTCCTTAACTTAAATAATGTAGATGGAAAGTTATTGTATTTTTTTATTGTAGGTATTAGCGTTGATTGAAAGCTGACTCTTTCAACGGTATTAGGCAGAATCATGGTACCTAAATCGTGGGCAGAATGAACCGGTTATATTTTATGACTGTGGCCAATATCTGTCAGCTCCAGGGGGATGCTCCGGAGATTTATTTATTGTTCTATTAGTCAATGAATAAAGACAAAAATTCTAGTGGAGTACCTATTCTACCTATCTACCGTGTGTCGCCGGATAGGTGAAACGACTCTTATAAAAGACAAAAATTTTTTGATTTCAATTTTAATTTTTTGGGGTTCAGCCCTGCTTGGCTAAAGAATAATTTCTAACAAAATTTTAGTTTTGAAAAATCAAGCATGCCTTGGAAATTTCCAAGAAACCGGTTTTTCTGTTGAGTAAAGTGCCTTTTATGTGGAAAAAACGACAAAATGTTATTTGAAAAAGTTGTTCAGAATCAACATTTAGGTCCCTATACCAAATTTCAAAATCATAGATCAACTTTAATTTTTTTCATTTATTTTTATGTTTTATTTCACAAATCAAAGAATTTCATTTTGTAACAATAACTGCCATGGAAAAACCAAATTGTACCCATAGCAATAGCAATTTGTCAATATCAGTCTTTGTTACAAATGAAATTCTTTGATTTGTGAAATAAACATAAAAGTAAATGTAAAAGATCAAAGTTGGCCTATGATTTTGAAATTTGGTATACGGACCTAAATGTTGATTCTGAACAACTTTTTCAAATAACATTTTGTCGTTTTTGCCACATAAAAGGCACTTTACTCAACAGAAAAACCGGTTTCTTGGAAATTTCCAAGGCATGCTTGATTTTTCAAAACTAAAATTTTGTTAGAAATTACTCTTTAGCCAAGCAGGGCTGAACCCCAAAATATTAAAATTAAAATCAAAAATTTTTTGTCTTTTATAAGAGTCGTTTCACCTATCCGGGGACACATGGTATACACACTTTTACACTTATTGTGTCTTAATAGGTATAATATCCTATTACATTCTTGTCATTCTTCTAGATTTAAAACGTGCTATGAAACTCCGTTCATTTCAGAAATATACCTCTACAGAGTGATCAGTAACTCGCGCACTCCGAATACAGGGCGATATGGAGCCCATTAAAATTAAGGATATTCTGCAAAAAAAAAAAAATGAATCCAACGGTTGGTTTTGAAGTTACAGAGTTTCCCTCATCCAAGTTTAAAGGTAATTTTTTCAATTACCGTGATAAAGATTAATGAAAAATTCAGTTTACTTTAATGTCTGGAACGGATACCATATAATTCACTAATTCAGCCATTTTTTTTCCACAAAACCTTTTTGCAGAGGAATTCAGAATGTTGGAAATTCATGAAATACCTAAAACTGAACGAAATTTGAAGTTTGGCAACCGCCTAAACTCAACTGAGAATATAAAATATTCAAATCTCAGACTATTTATTAATATAGTCTAAAGGGTGGAGTGCTATAGTAGGATTAACTTTAAAAAGTCAGATGTGACGTCTTACTAACCGTCCGAATTAATATTTTTAATTTCACCAGAAAATGTCAAACAGTTAATTGTCAAGTTGTGAACGAGCGTAATTATTGAAGGAATCATTCAAAAAATGAATTGAACCGCTTACGTCAGTTTGAGAGCCACTGACAACTACAGAAAATTTATTCACGTAATGACGCTCTATCCTTTGCGCTGTTCATTTAATTCTCATTCAAAACCAATGTTGACGTATACTTATTTATGCGGGATGGAGTGTTTAGAAAAACTGGACGGTTAATATAAAAACACGTACATGAAACAAAATAAATCGAACTATCAAAAGGATGTGTATTCTTAATCGATACGTATGACTTTTTAGACTTTATTGGACTATAGAACGCTAATTAAAGATTTGTCAGATAATTATTGATTTTAAATTGCAAATTTTGAAAATAGGGTGAATATTTTGCATGGTGTTTCATTTTTTATCAGTAATTAACTCTTCTAAAAGGGGGTAGAGTTTATTTCCAGCAATATCAGACCAACATTTTGGTAATACAGGGCATTTTAAAATCAGTAATTATCTGACAGATCTGTAATTAACGTTCTAGAACTCCACCGTTAGATTCAAATGCCTTCGTTGCTATGGAAATGAAAATAATAACAATACCATCTAACCCGAACTTATTCACATGTTCAGTGTAGTGTTGCCAACTTTTTTTTTACAAAAATGGTCATATCTTTGGAACAAAAGAACTTACAACACTGCAGTAAGAAAATTTACCACTCTTAAAAAGTGAAGTTTATCGCAGCATGCTCCGAGTGCGCGAGTTACTGATCACCCTGTATATTATATCAAGGCAAATAAACAAGAAAAAATACACAACTTAATTAAAAAGTATACCTACCTACCTATCTAAAATATATATTTTTTTAAATTAGAACATTATTAGGTAACTGAAGATTTGTATGGATGCTCAAAAGTCTGATTCGCTTAAAATTTATCACAGGAATTGGCCTTATAGGCGAAATAAGTAACTATTGTGGCGCCACCAAGTAGGGGAGCCCGGGGCACATTCTGACAATTTTGGTCATCTGCATTTGTTTCATGAACAATACAAGTTAGTGGCTGACGTATAGCACTACCCCAAAGTATGCTTATTTGGCCATGCTATGATATTTTTTAATTGAATCTATAAGGGGTGTGAATTGCGACACCAATGTCGGTAGAGCAGGGGGCAAATGGTTCTGTCGATGATTAGCGTCACTTAACCAATTTTATCTTTATTTAAATCAGAATAAACAATAATACTACTAATAATAACGTTCCTCGTCGTCGTAGGGTTATTCCCTTATGTAATTTTTATATTAACACAAAACTATTAACTAACTGTCATTACATTAGAAAACAATGGGTAACAGTAACAGTACGACTGTCACTTGTCAAAGTGGCTGCATTCCGCATCTCTTGTTACAAATCTATAATATGTAACTTTTAAACACTTTGTAACAGTTTTAATGAAATGAGCATATTGTCCTCATGCCTCATGCCCACAATAAAATACGCGATAGCCTGAAGGATAAAAAAGTTATGTGTTCATTTACTTCGTCAACATAACCTAAGTGCGCCCTCTGTAAAATACATCGACACGCATATCAAATTATGATTTCTCATACCGCAAAACATCTATCACCAAGTTTTCACGTTCCTACCTTTACAATTTTTCAAGATATTTTGAAAAGCAAATTTTTAAATCTCAACTTTGCCACCCGCCTGTATCTTTTTTATTATCAAGATTTTGTTAGAGCAAGTAGTGTCAGATCGTAATATTTTTAAACCAAGAATCTCCCATTTCACCACGGACCATTACTTACGGAACAGTCTGTATATTGCTATCTCCTAACGCTTACAGAAACAGAGGGCCGGTTAAACTAGACAAAAGATGCGCAATTTTGTGGCCATTTCGAATCAGTCAAGAGTCAAGACATACAAAATATCTGTGACCGTTCGTGAAATATCCTGAAAAAACTGAAAAATCGAGATTTCTTATTTGTCCCACATCTTTTTTATTATTGGAGATTAATAAATAATTTTTTGTGGGCTTACATAAGTCGGCAAGAGCTACCCATCTGACGTTTCAAAAATTTTGTTTTTCTTATGGCCTCTATATTGTTTTTTTTTTTATGTTGTTCGGTATAAAAAAAATAATATAAACCAAAAATTGTTAAACTTTAATAAATAAATTTAAAAATTTTTTCTTCTTTTCTCTTTACAAAAAATACAACTTTTTAAACCGAATTTCATAGATAAATTAAAAAAAACATAAGACAAGCACTATTTCGGCGTATTTTAACAATGTTGACGTATTTCGACGATTTTTTTAGTTTTTTTTTTTTGAAAAAAGAAGAATGAAAAGTTAGAAACATTTTTTTTAAGTTTATTAATTTTTGGTTTCCATAATTTAATAGCTCTTGCCGATTTATGTAAGCCCACAAAAAATTATTCATTAATATATCCAATAATAAAAAAGATATGGAAAAATTTAGAAATCTCGATTTTTCAGTTTTTTTCAGGATATTTCAGGAACGGTCACAGATATCTTGTATGCCTCGACGGAATCGAGATGGCCACAAAATTGCGCTCCTTTGGACTTGTTTAACCGAGCCTGTATCCGTTAGCGTTAGCAGATAGCAATATATAGAAGGATACATGGTGCACCCTGTATACGAGTCTGGCCATACGCGGTCATCATTCTGGCGGCCATTTTTATCCTTTTAGCTCCGGCGAGTGCCATAAGATTAGCATTAACCGGCCTCGAAAATTTCTACTAATTAATTTTTTTCATCGAATAAAATTTTTTTCGCGGAAATCAGCATCAATATTTTCAAGTTTTCTCTACTATCAAACTGCGCGTCGTTCGATTTGAGGGATCGTGGAGAGTTCCCTGCGGGGGAGCAATCACTTTTGACAGTTGTATATTGTCAAGGGGGGTCATGTCGATTTTAGGAGGTTATCAGAAGTTGGGCACTTTAAATGATAAGGTGAGAATCGTCACCGACATTTTTCTCTACAATCAAACTGCGCGTCTTTCGATTTGGGGGATCGTGGAGAGTTCCCCACGGGGGAGCAATCACTTTTGACGGTTGTATATTGTCAAGGGGGGTCATGTCGATCTTAGGAGGTTATCAGAAGTTGGGCACTTTAAATGATAAGGTGAGAATCGTCACCGATATTTTTCTCTACTATCAAACTGCGCGTCGTTTAATTTGGGGGATCGTGGAGAGTTCCCTACGGGGGAGCAATCACTTTTGACAGTTGTATATTGTCAAGGGGGGTCATGTCGATTGTAGGAGGTTATCAGAAGTTGGGCACTTTAAATGATAAGGCGGGAATCAGCATTAATATTTTCAAGCTTTTTCTACTATCAAAGTGTCGGCCGTTTAATTTGGGGGATCGTGGAGAGTTCCCTACGGGGGAGCAATCACTTTTGACAGTTGTATATTGTCAAGTGGGATCATTTCGATTTTAGGAGGTTATCAGAAGTTGGGCACTTTAAATGATAAGGTGGGAATCGTCACCGATATTTTTCTCTACTATCAAACTGCGCGTCGTTCGATTTGGGGGATCGTGGAGAGTTCCCTACGGGGGAGCAATCACTTTTGACTGTTGTATATTGTCAAGGGGGGTCATGTCGATTGTAGGAGGTTATCAGAAGTTGGGCACTTTAAATGATAAGGCGGGAATCAGCATTAATATTTTCAAGCTTTTTCTACTATAAAAGTGTCGGCCGTTTAATTTGGGGGATCGTGGAGAGTTCCCTACGGGGGAGCAATCACTTTTGACAGTTGTATATTGTCAAGGGGGGTCATGTCGATTGTAGGAGGTTATCAGAAGTTGGGCACTTTAAATGATAAGGCGGGAATCGGCATTAATATTTTCAAGCTTTTTCTACTATAAAAGTGTCGGCCGTTTAATTTGGGGGGCCGTGGAGAGTTCCCTACGGGGGAGCAATCACTTTTGACAGTTGTATATTGTCGAGGGGGGTCATGTCGATTTTATGAGGTTATCAGAAGTTGGGCACTTTAAATGATAAGGCGGGAATCAGCATTAATATTTTCAAGCTTTTTCTACTATAAAAGTGTCGGCCGTTTAATTTGGGGGCTTGTGGAGAGTTCCCTACGGGGGAGCAATCACTTTTGACAGTTGTATATTGTCAAGGGGGGTCATGTCGATTACCGGAGGTTATCAAAAGCTGGGCACTTTAAATGATAAGGTGGGAATCGTCGCCGATATTTATTTTCTACTATCGAACTGCGCGCCGTTTGATTTGGGGGGCCGTGGAGAGTTCCCTACGGGGGAGCAATCACTTTTGACAGTTGTATATTGTCAAGGGGGGTCATGTCGATTGTAGGAGGTTATCAGAAGTTGGGCACTTTAAATGATAAGGCGGGAATCATCATTAATATTTTCAAGCTTTTTCTACTATAAAAGTGTCGGCCGTTTAATTTGGGGGATCGTGGTGAATTCCCTACGGGGGAGCAATCACTTTTGACAGTTGTATATTGTCAAGGGGGGTCATGTCGATTGTAGGAGGTTATCAGAAGTTGGGCACTTTAAATGATAAGGCGGGAATCAGCATTAATATTTTCAAGCTTTTTCTACTATAAAACTGTCGGCCGTTTAATTTGGGGGATCGTGGAGAGTTCCCTACGGGGGAGCAATCACTTTTGACAGTTGTATATTGTCAAGGGGGGTCATGTCGATTGTAGGAGGTTATCAGAAGTTGGGCACTTTAAATGATAAGGCGGGAATCAGCATTAATATTTTCAAGTTTTTTCTACTATCAAAGTGTCGGCCGTTTAATTTGGGGGGTCGTGGAGAGTTCCCTACGGGGGAGCAATCACTTTTGACAGTTGTATATTGTCGAGGGGGGTCATGTCGATTACCGGAGGTTATCAAAAGCTGGGCACTTAAAATGATAAGGTGGGAATCGTCTCCGATATTTATTTTCTACTATCGAACTGCGCGCCGTTTGATTTGGGGGGCCGTGGAGAGTTCCCTACGGGGGAGCAATCACTTTTGACAGTTGTATATTGTCAAGGGGGGTCATGTCGATTACCGGAGGTTATCAAAAGCTGGGCACTTTAAATGATAAGGTGGGAATCGTCGCCGATATTTATTTTCTACTATCGAACGACGCGCCGTTTGATTTGGGGGGCCGTGGAGAGTTCCCTACGGGGGAGCAATCACTTTTGACAGTTGTGTATTGTCAAGGGGGGTCATGTCGATTGTAGGAGGCTATCAGAAGTTGGGCACTTTAAATGATAAGGCGGGAATCAGCATTAATATTTTCAAGCTTTTTCTACTATAAAACTGTCGGCCGTTTAATTCGGGGGATCGTGGAGAGTTCCCTACGGGGGAGCAATCACTTTTGACAGTTGTATATTGTCGAGGGGGGTCATGTCGATTTTATGAGGTTATCAGAAGTTGGGCACTTTAAATGATAAGGCGGGAATCAGCATTAATATTTTCAAGCTTTTTCTACTATAAAAGTGTCGGCCGTTTAATTTGGGGGATCGTGGAGAGTTCCCTACGGGGGAGCAATCACTTTTGACAGTTGTATATTGTCAAGGGGGGTCATGTCGATTGTAGGAGGTTATCAGAAGTTGGGCACTTTAAATGATAAGGCGGGAATCAGCATTAATATTTTCAAGCTTTTTCTACTATAAAAGTGTCGGCCGTTTAATTTGGGTGTTCGTGGAGAGTTCCCTACGGGGGAGCAATCACTTTTGACAGTTGTATATTGTCGAGGGGGATCATGTCAATTTTATGAGGTTATCAGAAGTTGGGCACTTTAAATGATAAGGCGGGAATCAGCATTAATATTTTCAAGCTTTTTCTACTATAAAAGTGTCGGCCGTTTAATTTGGGGGGTCGTGGAGAGTTCCCTACGGGGGAGCAATCACTTTTGACAGTTGTATATTGTCAAGGGGGGTCATGTCGATTGTAGGAGGTTATCAGAAGTTGGGCACTTTAAATGATAAGGCGGGAATCGGCATTAATATTTTCAAGCTTTTTCTACTATAAAAGTGTCGGCCGTTTAATTTGGGGGGCCGTGGAGAGTTCCCTACGGGGGAGCAATCACTTTTGACAGTTGTATATTGTCGAGGGGGATCATGTCGATTTTATGAGGTTATCAGAAGTTGGGCACTTTAAATGATAAGGCGGGAATCAGCATTAATATTTTCAAGCTTTTTCTACTATAAAAGTGTCGGCCGTTTAATTTGGGGGCTTGTGGAGAGTTCCCTACGGGGGAGCAATCACTTTTGACAGTTGTATATTGTCAAGGGGGGTCATGTCGATTACCGGAGGTTATCAAAAGCTGGGCACTTTAAATGATAAGGTGGGAATCGTCGCCGATATTTATTTTCTACTATCGAACTGCGCGCCGTTTGATTTGGGGGGCCGTGGAGAGTTCCCTACGGGGGAGCAATCACTTTTGACAGTTGTATATTGTCAAGGGGGGTCATGTCGATTGTAGGAGGTTATCAGAAGTTGGGCACTTTAAATGATAAGGCGGGAATCATCATTAATATTTTCAAGCTTTTTCTACTATAAAAGTGTCGGCCGTTTAATTTGGGGGATCGTGGTGAATTCCCTACGGGGGAGCAATCACTTTTGACAGTTGTATATTGTCAAGGGGGGTCATGTCGATTGTAGGAGGTTATCAGAAGTTGGGCACTTTAAATGATAAGGCGGGAATCAGCATTAATATTTTCAAGCTTTTTCTACTATAAAACTGTCGGCCGTTTAATTTGGGGGATCGTGGAGAGTTCCCTACGGGGGAGCAATCACTTTTGACAGTTATATATTGTCAAGGGGGGTCATGTCGATTGTAGGAGGTTATCAGAAGTTGGGCACTTTAAATGATAAGGCGGGAATCAGCATTAATATTTTCAAGTTTTTTCTACTATCAAAGTGTCGGCCGTTTAATTTGGGGGGTCGTGGAGAGTTCCCTACGGGGGAGCAATCACTTTTGACAGTTGTATATTGTCGAGGGGGGTCATGTCGATTACCGGAGGTTATCAAAAGCTGGGCACTTTAAATGATAAGGTGGGAATCGTCGCCGATATTTATTTTCTACTATAGAACTGCGCGCCGTTTGATTTGGGGGGCCGTGGAGAGTTCCCTACGGGGGAGCAATCACTTTTGACAGTTGTATATTGTCAAGGGGGGTCATGTCGATTACCGGAGGTTATCAAAAGCTGGGCACTTTAAATGATAAGGTGGGAATCGTCGCCGATATTTATTTTCTACTATCGAACGACGCGCCGTTTGATTTGGGGGGCCGTGGAGAGTTCCCTACGGGGGAGCAATCACTTTTGACAGTTGTGTATTGTCAAGGGGGGTCATGTCGATTGTAGGAGGCTATCAGAAGTTGGGCACTTTAAATGATAAGGCGGGAATCAGCATTAATATTTTCAAGCTTTTTCTACTATAAAACTGTCGGCCGTTTAATTTGGGGGATCGTGGAGAGTTCCCTACGGGGGAGCAATCACTTTTGACAGTTGTATATTGTCGAGGGGGGTCAAGTCGATTTTATGAGGTTATCAGAAGTTGGGCACTTTAAATGATAAGGCGGGAATCAGCATTAATATTTTCAAGCTTTTTCTACTATAAAAGTGTCGGCCGTTTAATTTGGGGGCTTGTGGAGAGTTCCCTACGGGGGAGCAATCACTTTTGACAGTTGTATATTGTCAAGGGGGGTCATGTCGATTCTAGGAGGTTATCAGAAGTTGGGCACTTTAAATGATAAGGCGGGAATCAGCATTAATATTTTCAAGCTTTTTCTACTATCGAACTGCGCGCCGTTTGATTTGGGGGATCGTGGAGAGTTCCCTACGGGGGAGCAATCACTTTTGACAGTTGTATATTGTCGAGGGGGGTCATGTCGATTTTATGAGGTTATCAGAAGTTGGGCACTTCAAATGATAAAATGAGGATAGGACCAAGTATTATCGGTGCTTTCATGTCATATTATAGTTATCGTGATTAACTCTCATATTTCTTTGCAGAAGGGATTGACTGTAAAGTACTGTGGTATCTGTTCAGGAGAATAAAATATTGCTTTGTAATATATAAGTTAGAAAAAAAACTTTTAAATGTTTTTACTATTAATTTAACATGTTTATCGATCTGCTCCAACTTACGAATATTGACAAGTCGGTTAGTTGCCTGTGAAATCAAATTTATGCAACCTTAGATACCTACATCGTTAACGTTAACGTAATGAGACGGAAACTGTTGAGATTATAAACATGACAAAACAATGAAACGGTTGTAGGTATTTTGATTTGATGTGGGAATTTGAACAATTTTTTAACGCTTTGAGTTATCGTTAATCGTAGACTGATTTATCTTTAAATTTAAATCCTTTGATATAATTTAATTCATACAGCAATCGATGAGATTTTATACTAATAGTAATAATTAAATTAAGAATAATTGATGAAAAATAAAAAACCATAGGTATGTAATAGGTAGGTGGTATAATACAATATTAATGATTCCACGTGTCGGCCTCTAGGGGTGTGAAAACCAACCTACGAGTTACTGCTTATTGAAAATCAGCCGTAACTGATTATATAATTATCGATTATTTGATAGTTATCTCTAGTAATTGTTTCACATGTTTGTACAATGTATTTAATTTATATAGGTAACATAAAAGATACAATAAAAACAAGTTTTCTTGGCCTTTCTTGTCAACATTACATGTGTACTATAATGTGTGTGCTAGATTTGGCAACGCTGCGGAGAGGGAGACTCGCGCTCGGCCATCTCCGGCAAACTGGGTGCTATCTTTTGGGTGCTACTTTCACAGCGGTGTGCTCGGACGCATCACTCTGACTCTGACGTCATACACTCCAACGGTCAAGTTTATTTATGAACGCACTCCAACTCAACAGTTGACGTCAGGAGTGCGTTCATAATAAACGCCGTGTGAATGATAAACAACCTACCGGGCGAATTCTGGTGTGATGTTTTAAAGTGAACGCTCTCAGAGAAGTTTTCGACAGTAGTTGTACATAACCTAATTTTTTTTCAGTAATAAATACTTTTCAATCACGCGAGTCGTGTATTTTCCCGTTCGTCCTTGAATGTTGATGTTATTAGCAAATACCTTAAAATATAATACCGGACACTTCCTCTCAAAACCTCCGTCCATTTTTACAGCGCCCTCATGCAGGAACTGGGGCCACTATAAGCTGTTTTTAAATTCAAAGTTAGGTAACTTTTCACGGTTTTTGACAGCTGCAGTCAATGATAATTAATTATTATTAATAATTTGTCATTAGTAATTATTGAACGTTTTAGTTTCAAGTATAATTTCAATTTAAAGTTACTCTCAAAGCATTATATATCAGCGGATAATTTTGTTGCGTACGCAGTTAAATAGGCATTTATAATGTACCGCTGTATTAAAGTGAACATAATGTCTGTAAAATATGTGCTGTGTGCTGTGTGCGGTTGCATTATGGATTGTTAAGCATGTCCAGATCTTTCCATGGTGTTCCAAGCAGGAATA
Source organism: Malachius bipustulatus (assembly GCA_910589415.1). Taxonomy (NCBI): domain Eukaryota; kingdom Metazoa; phylum Arthropoda; class Insecta; order Coleoptera; family Melyridae; genus Malachius; species Malachius bipustulatus. Next base: position 41,391,864 of record OU342635.1, read on the forward strand.
AAGAATTATGTATAAAGTTAACTTTAGAAGCCGCGTAAATAAACTTATTAATATTTTATAACTATGCTGATGGAAATAGGAACAAGCAATAGGTTATAATAACATCGATGAATGACGAAATTTTGAAAAAGTGTGGAGTGTCGAAGCCGATTTCTCACCATATTATTTTGTACTGATCATTTCAAAGAGGAAAATTTTGTTAATCCAGCAAATAATAGACCTTTAAAACTGCAAGGAAGCATATTATTGGAATTGCGGCAAATAAAAGGCTCACACTTAGGTATATAGCGATTCAATCTTTTTGAAATACATATACCTACCTAAAGATATTAATAATATTGTGTGTAATAGTAGTTAATTATTGTTAATATAATAAACATATTGAAAACTTTGTTGTTTATTGTTGTATTATAATTCTTCGTCCCAATTTCCTCCGTCTATTCCGTCTAATTAATTTTAAGGGCTTTTCTATTCAGCGTTGATATTTAAAAATCCCGCTATGTTTCACCAAATTTAATTTTTAGTGGAGTTCATGCTTGGTGGCGCTGCTAAAGTGGACGCAACCTGTTGCAATGCTATAGGTATAGGAGTGTCCGGTATTAATATTTTAACGTATTTGTTATTAGTATAGGCTAAACAAGTAACTATTGTGGCGCCACCAAGTAGGCAAATTTGACACTTTCATGCGGCAAGTCCTGCGTGCCCGCTATTAATTTTAATGTATTTGTTATTGCAAACATGAGGTCGTTCAGGTATAAAAAAAATCGGGAAGGGTTTGTTGTACACGAGTACCTTAAATGCTTGCGATTACATACGTATTTATTACTCCTGAATCTTTTTTTAGATAGTAAATTAAAGTTAAAAATTTTAGTTAATAATTTAAGGCATATAAGTAATACTAACAAACAATACTACTGCTATAATTTTTTCGAGCTGTATTTCAGACGAAGGGTAACATTTGCCTGCTTTACAACTGCAAAATATGTTCAAAACTCTTCGACTTATTATACATAAGCTGAATAAAAAACCCTAAAACATGAGCTGAAATGTGAACTTATTATGTTGATAAGAAAGGTGATATTTTTTTAATGGAACAATTAATATATCACCTGAACAATGGTACAATAATAGGTTTTTCATTTTTATGAGTGATATGTGCACCAGGAGTCTCTCTGAAAGAGCGGTTCCTTGAAGAAAAGTTCCATGTAAACGTATTCTCTAACATCGCTCATGTGAAAACTCATCATGAGATTTCGCCCATTTCTCAACGATTTAAAACGAAAGCAGTCGAGACTGGGTGCTTAGAAATGACTTTTAATAATAATTGTAGTCATAATAAATTAAAAAATCTAGAAATACACTACTTCCAAATAATGATTTTTAAGAAAGGTTTCATTTTATTGAAACGAGCTGTCAACGATCACTATGCCGCACAAAAGTGCGAAAGAAATCCACGAGGAGGCGCGCGCTCCGCAAACATCCGATACTTACTTAGCGCATATTATGCAACGAGCTTATAATGAAGGCGCTATTAATACGCTAGTATGATGGTTAAGATACGAGCCGTAGGCGAGTGTCTTAACCATCATAAGAGCGTATTAATAGCCATTATCTGCGAGTTCCATACACTATTTTTTCTACGACCCTTTTTTATTTCATAGAAAAGATTTAAAAAATATATATTTTAACAATGACCCATGTACAATTGCGGATCATTGAGTTTAAGATAGGTTGCTATTTGCTTACGCATATTAGGTACCAAATTCTCACTTCGTTGCTACGATTATTCTGCTGAGACATGTTTTAGTATCAAGTTTAAAGGGCACTACTCACTACTGCGTAATTTTTATTATGCGAAGTTCGAATTCCGAATTTTACGCTTCGATTTTGAGATTAATTAATAATTTTAATAACTGACAGCCATTAATTACGATATTGTATGACTGCGCAACGCGGGTCGCAGCGTTGCCGCTTTGAATACTATATCACGGAGCGCTACGAATGATATAATACTTTATCTTCCCATCTTTTACACGATATACCTACTTATCAAATTAATTAAGGTAACATAAAATCTTGATCAATTTTCTTTGAATGTTACTTATGTTCTAAATTAAATAAACGTTCAGAATTTTTTTTCAGAAATACAGAACTTATATCACAAGGCAATTTTTGTCGTGAGTGTGACAACTCTGTGACTTCGGTTGGCTTGCCGACCCGATCGTGAGCGAAAAGGAACCGATTCGATTGCAAATGCTCCTCTGCCATTGGATAGCTTGACCAGTGCTTTAATGAAAATTTGTATCTTAATGAGACCCATTAAAGCACTGGTGATTCATATTTAATATGTATATTAAAAGTTGGGAGTAGAAAAAATTTATTTTAATTCATATATAACAACTTTCGGTCAGGAAATTAAAATTGATCTGAATATTAAACAAGGTAGCGCAATTGTAGCTTCGTTTATAATGATTATAAATAATCAGAGATTTTTATGATGACTTCGAAGATACAAGATAGTGATGATGAATGCGACTCTGTACTTATACAGGTGTCCCATAATATGTGGGCAATCTCCCGGATTTGGGTAAATTTCGTAAAAATAAATGAAAAAATATGTATAAAATTAATTCCTCAGAGACACCCCTACAAAGATATTAGCCTGTTGAAGTTGAGGGTTGAAAATCAATTTATTGCGATAACTTTTTTATTTCTTGACCGATTTTGATAATTTTTGGTTTTATTTTGTATTATTTTGGACTGTTTAGAATAGTGTTTCATAATCTTTGATAGCACATACATAGACCTCGGGATGGCATAACCCCCTCATTCACTTGAAAGAAAACAATAAAAATAATAATTTTACAGTTTTTTAAGGTTAATTTTCTTTTCATTTGACATTTTTTACATAAAAAATGTCTCTTTATTTATTTCGATAGAGCGAACCGTTATCGAGATAAACGTCCTTCTAATAGTTGATGCGTCGCAGGAACTTTCTAAATTTCAAGTAAATTTTAACAAGATGGCTGATCTATGACAGTAAATTGAGCAGGAAACAAAACAAAAACTTAATTAAATACACGTCAGTGTCAAAGATTTCATTTCATGCAGGTTTGGTTCATATCATATATGAACGGGTTAGTTAGGACGTCGCCGTGTGCACACGGCGTTTATTATGAACGTACCCCAGGTGAACGTACCCATTGATTCCTTTATTAATAATTTACGCTCGCTCGCACCTTGACATTTAACTGTTTGATATTTTCTGGTGAAATATGAAAAATATTAATTCGGACGACGGTCAGTACCTATGACGAATGTAATTAATTTAAGCAATAAAAAATAATCAAACGTGGGTAGGAACGAAATAATTATTGTTTTCCATGACCATTAGGTATTCCCTGTTCAATAAAATAAACTAAATTTATTATTATCAAATACACTTTAATAAATGTTTAACTGCATTGAAATTAACGTCAGTTCAGTTCAGTTCCTTTCGTCGGTGCGCCTGCTAGTGATGACAATTTGTCTAGTGATGCGCCAACCGAGCATCGATATCGAAGTCTCGACGATATGTCGATTCTTTTATAATAAAGACACCCCAGTGCAAAAATTCAGCGTTGTTCAATGTTGTACAATTGTACCGAATGTTGTTTTATTTATTGTACGTTAGTACGACAATAGAAAAATTAGCCCAAATGTTGTACATTTTCACAATTTTGTAAAAATAACGTAAATACTTGGGAAAAGTCATTCAAAATGTCAGAACTTTGGAAAAAATTCCACTTATTTACTTAATTTATCCTCCAATTTCAGGTATTGATTGTTCCTCTCATGGCAAAATTACAAAAAATAAGTTTCACAAAGGCAAGAAATACAAGAAATTAATACTAGAAAATAATTCATGTATTGGCGATTTGGCGCCAATGATTTTACAAAAAAAACATTATTTTACCACGCGCGAGGGCTTTATGCGCATGCGCCAGAGTATTATTTTTGTAGTTGTACGTTTTCAGTCAAAGTTGTACAATTCACTAAAATATGCAGTACAAAATAGGACGGCACTGAAACAACGCTTAAATCACTACTTCAGAGTATTTGTCGCTTATGTGATGAAATATTTAGACTCAGGAACGCAATATTGACGATTCATTACTTGTAACCAGGGATCGGAAAAATGAAGAAAAATAAAATAGACTACAAATACTACACATTGTGGTGTAGTTTTCATGTAGTTATGTAGTCTATGTCAGTTTCGTGTAGTCTATATGTAGTTTTAAGTTCAACTGTCATACTACTGTCAAGTTTAACATCAAAAATCGAGTAAAAAGCCCATTATTTACGAAATAAATGAAATAATAAAGAAGAATCAATTAATTTAACCTCGCAATTTTAATAATAAAAATAATGAAATAAAAATGGATGGATAGAGGATAGAGAGGCGATATATCGTGTGAGCAAATGAAAACATAATTTAGGTAGGCCCTGGAAAAAAATTTCATGTCTTAGATTGAATCCTACGATAAAATCACTGTCATTAATTTTAAAAATCTTATTTTTCTTATTTTGTGATTTTGAGTGGTCTGGGGTGCGTTCATGAATTACAGTTTGCATCATACATGAAAAACTCTGGATGCGTTCATAAAATAACCAATTCGCTTGATTGGATAAAAATCTAGCATCGTTCATAAATTGCCGATGACGACGCTTGAAGTGCACTCGCAGAGTTTTGAAGAAACACATGGGTGAATCAATTCTGTGCATAATATTAGTAAATTACAAAAATTAGTATTAAATTAAAAAAAAAGTGTGAATCTGACAGTTACACATAATCTGATTCTAATACTTTTGAATTATTATTTCCTTTGCTTTCTCGTTCGAATTACGTTTATAAAATGGAACAATCTGACGATATTCCGGAAAATGTAAGGCATCACTCTGGTTGTTACACATAAACGTCAATTTCTGTTTATGAACGCATTCCACCTTCAGGGCCTTATTTGTGTTTTTTAAACCGTACCACCTATCTGGACTTTTTTAGGTAAGGGTGTGACAAGGCAAGATTCCGTTGGCACAGCGGCTATTTAGGAGAAGCACAGACATACCAACTTTATGAGAATAGTTTTTCGAAAAAAAAATTGGGCGAGCGACTGTCCGGCAAAAATGTATAAACATTATTTCCAGAAGAGTTTGCCCTCTTAAGAAATGGCCACCACTAGAGCCACAGATTACAGACCTTACTTTTATCATGAGCATGAGTGCATAGTAGGAAGAAAGTTCCTAATATTTGGTGTAGACATCTCTGGATTGTATTTGCTTTATTCTTGTTTGATTTTATTTTTATATCTTGCGGTGGATTCTTTCTGGTGTGTGCTTATGTTAAACCCTCAGGTGCAAATACTTAATAAATGACTTAGTAATAGGGCCTTAAACATAAATACCTACCATTTTACAAAGGGCAAACTGCAGACTAAGGAACACTATTATTAGACATTTTGCTTTGGCTTGAAATGACATTTTTACGGTGTTTGCAGTGTCAATAATCCAATAAATTTCACGGTAACTGGAACAATCTCCGAATAATATAATATGTCCGCGTTATTCAAGCAATACAAAACTAATTTTAACAACCTGATGCACCTTATTTCAGCAAATGTCAAAATAATTATTATTTGACAATAAAATTGGAAAACAAGAAGAATGCAATATCAGAATGAGTTTACGATTTTACAAACCAAAATTTTCATTTTACAGTTTTACAGATCCAATCTAAGACATGAAATTTTTTTCCAAGGCCTACCTAAATTATGTTTTCATTTGCTCACACGATAATAAAATGCCGCTATAAAATATAATTATTAAATCCTACTATTCAATTAAAGTAGTAATAAGCAATAAGTTCAAGTAATCTAGTGTGCTATTATGGTCTGGTGCCGGCACTGCTGCCAAGTGCTGGCATTGATTATTGATTTCATGAAAATATGCAATTCAATTAGCTTTTACTGATAAACTAACATTCATTCCATATTAAATTAAGATTGTAATAATGTAAATGCAGAATAGAGTGAACAAGATGTAATAAATTAGAGGTTATATTTGACAGCTGAAGTCGAAGGCTGACAGACTGACAGGTTGGTTTTCATGTAGTTTTGATGTAACTTTTGATTCGAGTAGTTTATACATTATAAATTTATAAGTTTTTGAATTATAAACAAGTGAAAATCGTCATTTTCAAGTTCAAGACCCTATACAACGAAAACGGCTGAAGATAGAGAAAAACGGCTTATACAGGGTGGGCCATCGAAAAGGTAACAAGCCTAATAATTTGGAAAGTGAAGATGTATGCGAAAAACGCCGAAACAGGTCGATTTTGTTATCGGAGGGGACATATTTTTGTGACAAATTCAACTACCCAAGTTCACCCCCTTGGCAGGGGTAGCTACCCCTTTGCTTATCATCATAGGGAACCGATATCGGGTGATACATCATTTGAAAGCCACTTGAATTCTCTTTACAACGATATCCAAAATTTTGGGTTTCGCTCACATACAGGGTGGCCCCACGAAAACGCAACTCACCTTAATAACTTGGAAACTGAAGATGTACGCGAAAAACGCCGAAACAGGTCGATTTTGTTATCAAAGTAGGCATATTTTCGTGACAAATTCAACCACCCAAATTCACCCCCTTGGCAGGGGTAGCTACCCCTTTGCTTATCATCATAGGGAACAGCTATCGAGTGATACATCATTTGAAAGCTACTTGAATTCTCTTTACAACGATATCCAACATTTTGGGTTACGCTTACATACAGGCTGGCCCAACAAAAAACATTTTTTTTGGGCCAGCCTGTATGTAAGTGAAACCCAAAATGTTGGATATCGTTAAGAGAATTCAAGTAGCTTTCAAATGATGTATGCGAGTGGTTTCGCTTACATACAGGCTGGCCCAACGAAAACTTTTTTTTTGTTCCACCCTGTATGTAAGTGAAACCCAAAATGTTAGATATCGTTGTAAAGAAAATTCAAGTAGCTTTCAAATGATGTATCACTCAATAGCTGTTCCCTATGATGATAAGCAAAGGGGTAGCTACCCCTGCCAAGGGGATGAATTAGGGTGGTTAAATTTGTCACGAAAATATGCCTACTTTGAGAACAAAATCGACCTGTTTCGGCGTTTTTCGCTTACATCTTCAGTTTCCAAGTTATTAAGGCGAGTTGCGTTTTCGTGGGGCCACCCTGTATGTGAGCGAAACCCAAAATTTTGGATATCGTTGTAAAGAGAATTCGAGTGGCTTTCAAATGATGTATCACCCGATATCTGTTCCCTATGATGATAAGCAAAGGGGTAGCTACCCCTGCCAAGGGGATGAACTTGGGTAGTTAAATTTGTCACGAAAATATGTCCCCCTCGCTAACAAAATCGACCTGTTTCGGCGTTTTTCGCATACATCTTCACTTTCCAAACTATTGGGCTTGTTACCTTTTCGATGGCCCACCCTGTATGTCCCTATTTTAACTTTTCATGAACTATCCTATGATGTAGATGAAATGTTTCTACAGGGTGATAAAAAATTTGAAAAATTCTGAGATTTCTCCACGTGTCACCAAATAAAAAAATTAAAGGAAGTACAAATGTTTCTATACCATAGGATAGTACATAAAAAGTTAAAATAGGGACATGTAAACCGTTTTTCTCTATCTTGAACCGTTTTCGTCGTACAGGGTCTTGAACTTTAAAAATGACGATTTTCACTTGTTTATAATTCAAAAACTTCTAAATTTAAACACCAACTGTAAAAGCCAATCTTATTTTCTCTTCTCAGACAATCTGAAAATGCAATAACATATAGGAGAATTCCATTTAAAAAAAAACATAACTTTGATATGCCACTGTCATATGGGACACTCTGTATACTCCAAAATAATTTTAAATTATGGCAATTGTGATTCTGTGCTTGAATTTGCAAAATTTTTTGCGAAAAAATTTATCGCTTCGCCTACTAAGACCGCTTCGAATAAGCCGGGACACCATATTTATATCCTATATTTCTTTAAAATATTCCCTTTTAAATAATTAATCTATGATTATGATTAAATCATAGCATAAATCTCCACCTCCACCTTTACCCGAATATCAGAAATAGCCATAAAAGCAATGTGTACTAAAAATTATTTACTTATTTCTAACAATAAAATAGATATGAGCAATCTCATGTGTAATATAATATCTGATCCACGTGACGTCATTGCGCAGTAGTTGACCAAAATAGAAAACGCTATCGGCATACCGTGTATATGTGTATCGTGGACTAGTCTACTATTATTATGATATCACAGAATATTAGTCTATTCTGTCGCATACGCATAAATACATATATACCAGACCAGAAGTTTGGTTAAGTTAGTTAATGAGTTATCAACTTTATCTCCAACGCCAATAACGCCAAACGCCATAACGCCAACAACGACCAGCCGGCGGTAATTGCAGGAACGCATTCCACGAACATAACCTCAATTTCAACTTCAACCTGTGGGGCTCTGTCCGCTGTTTGAATTCATAAGTTTCTGGGCTGCTCTGCTGGTTTTATTTATTTATGCTGCTGGTTATAATAGTATAGGCATTTTATTTGAGGTTAACCTGCTGATTAGCGACGGTTTTACCCCTACGCTGGCCCCCCTCCACTCTCTCTGCTAGCGTGCTGCTAGCTCTGAGTCGACAGGCTCTCAGCGTTGCCACATGAAATCCGTGTCTCCGTTCTCCTACGCTCGCTGCGACCCGCGGCCCGCCGCAGTTCATTCACACTCCATGCTCCTGCTACCCCTACCTAGCTGGGGTTCGGTGGCATCTTGTGTGCATTATATTACCTAATTTATGTTCTTTTAACAAAGCCCTATTGCTGTAATATCTTAACCACGACCAGCACTTTGTGGACTATTATTCAACAATAGGAACAAGGGGGAAAAATCTCTAAAGATGATGTAAATATGTATACATAGATGTAGGTAGGTAGGTATTAATGAAAATGAATAATAATTATACTTATAATTAATTATAATTTATTTCTAGTAATTACAACGATAATTAATAATAATCACACTTATTCAACAGGCACTTAAAAAGGACAACTGGAAAATTCAAATTAAAAAAAAAGTAGTAATACACTCGGTTAAAGTGAAGGCGGGAAAATTGAAAACATGAATCAGATAATTTTTCGTTCGACACACCAATATTATACAGGGTGTTAGTAAATAAGGCCGACGAACTTCAGGGGGTGATTGTAAATGAAAAAATGATGACAGTTTGCTATACAGGGTGATTCAGGTTTTACCTTGTTAACTCTAGGGAACAATAGAGAATCGAAAAATAATATGAGTTTGCTTCATGAACTATATTCGTCAAATTAGCGAAGCATTTCACGAATATAGTTCATGAAGCAAACTCATATTATTTTTCGATTCTCTATCGTTCCCTAGAGTTAACAAGGTAAAACCTGAATCACCCTGTATAAACATATACAGGGTGATATGTATATGTTTATACACCCTGTATACACCCTGTATATGTTTATACAGGGTGGCCCAGCGAAAACGTACCAGGCCTAATAACTTGAAAACTGAAGATGCACGCGAAAACTCCGAAACAGGTCGGTTTTGTTATCGAGGGGGACATATTTTTGTGACAAATTTAACTACCCAAGTTCACCCCCTTGGCCGGGGTAGCTACCCCTTTGCTTATCATCATAGAGAACAGCTATTGAGTGATACATCATTTGAAAGCTACTTGAATTCTCTTTACAACGATATCCAACATTTTGGGTTTCGCTTACATACAGGCTGGCCCAACGAAAACATTTTTTTGAGTACAAGACAACATAAGTTAACATAGGGTGTATTTTTTTACATGTTATTCCCTATGGCAACATTTAAAATAAATGCTCTGTATATGCCGTTCACATATTATTTAAGCACTAGTAGGCCATGAAGTTTTGTTTTTAGGTTTACAAAAATGAAAACTCCCTATAATACATTAGTATGGAAATTGTGTAAAGTAACTGACAGTTCTAAAAAATCAATTTCGGAGAAGCGGCAAGCGGAAAATTTTTCATGCAACGAAAGTTTCTGCTTGCCGCTTCTCTGAAATTACTTTTTTGGAAATGTCAGTTACTGTACACAATTTTCGTACCGATGTATAGATCTTGATAGACAATATCAGCTGATCGAGGTATTGAAGGTTAAGTAAACACCGACACTTGTCAAATCGCTCAAATTGCCTCAGCTGATTAACAGCCTTGTTGTCTAAATGAAGTTTTAGTAGATTATCTATGATAATTTTTTATTCGGACAAATTTTTCTCAAACTGTCAAATAAATATTAATTTTTTGACATTATAAATTTCATAATGCCGAAATTAATATCGATTGAATATCGCCATCTTGCTCATACAGGGATTCAAAAAATAGTAAATTTTCCGACAATTCAAATGGTCGCCATTTTGAAACGGCTCGGCCGATTTTGCTCAAGTGCAATACCAGACCACTCCTTGTGGACATCTTACTCTCACAAAAATGAAATTAGGAATTATTTGGGATTGCAGTCAATTAAATTAAAGAACACTCTTTTTTCTACGTCAAGCTTTCGAATTAATTTTAATTCTTCTTCAGGACTATCTGTAATATGATTAACAATATTAATTTAGTATAAGGTGTTAAAAAGATGGTAATTATATATTTACAGAATTTGAGATTAAAATTTAAAGTTTGTAAAAATTGTTAACCATGGGACTGTTATTGTATACATTTATAGCAATTAACGCAAACAAAGATAAAATTACATAAGTACTAATGAAGTTCAATTTCCAATTCAGACCGAAATGATAAAAATTTGTATAAGTTTTTCTGATCTAAATGATATAGAAAGTAACACCTTTAAAAGAACTTTTATAGAAATGATTAGAATCCAACAAAATTCAAATGCTATGAACTCTATGAAAGATGTAGAAAATCTTAGTAGCATTTACACATTTTTAGTAAAAATTGACAAAGAAAACAACCTACAATAGTCTCAATTTAATCCAAAGTTTAAAGAATTTTGATTCTTCCGATATTTTTATATTTTTTTCCTTTCATTGTTATTACAATAATAATATTAATTTTGTCAAACAATAGGGGACTTACATAGTAATGAAGTTATCAAAAACAAATAATTTTTAGATATCAAATCATCTTTATTCAATTTTTTAAAAAAATTTGTTTTTTAAATTTATTATTTATATGTCAATCATTTAGATCAGAAAAACTTATACAAATTTTTATCATTTCGGCCTGAATTGGAAATTGAACTTCATTAGTACTTATGTAATTTTATCTTTGTTTGCGTTAATTGCTATAAATGTATACAAGAATAGTCCCATGGTTAACAATTTTTACAAACTTTAAATTTTAATCTCAAATTCTGTAAATATATAATTACCATCTTTTTAACACCTTATACTAAATTAATATTGTTAATCATATTATAGATAGTCCTGAAGAAGAATTAAAATTAATTCGAAAGCTTGACGTAGAAAAAAGAGTGTTTGTTAGGCATAATTTGTAATAAGCCACAATTTAATTGTTGTAAGGAAAATGAGTACAACATGACAACCCCACATCTCGGCGTCCGATTAAGCCGAACGCAAGATGCAAAACTTCACCCCTTCATTCATGAGAAAACTGCGAGCCAATGCATCACGCAGTATACGGCACGAGATGAGGTGTTTTCGAACATTGAAATTCGTCTTAATAATAAATGTTTTATTATGAAAAATCGTGTCGCGTAGTTGTTAATGAACTACAAAATTCAGATAACAAACATCATACAATGGTCCTTCGAGTTCCGATACAAACAAATCATAATTAGTTAATCAGTTAATCAACAAGAAATCAGAAGCATAAGCAGTAAGAAGTCAAGGTGGTAACACAGGTGTAGCTTGCAGACAGCCGAAGGAGCGGAAAGAGGAAAGCAGCATCGATCGATCGTCTGGTAGAAGTAGTGTGGGGTGAGTCCACTCACATTATTCCTTATTCATTCCGTTTCCTAAAAATTAAAAACATGATTTGCATTATTCTTTAATAAAAATCATTCTTATTCAAACAAATCAAATCAAATAAGTACCTAGTACAACCCTATTTTATTCAAGCAAATCAAAGAAGTAAGTAAGTAAGTGGGTTCTATTATTCAGATAGAAAATCAATTCAATAAATAAATAAGTACCTAATACTATTCAATTCGATAATATTCAATTTAACATTCAAGTCAAGTACTCAAGCAAGTACCTAATTAAAACAAACATTATTCAAAACATAAAAACAAAAATATTATTCAATCAAATACCTATACGTATTAATCAATTATATTCATTCATAAACATCATGGAAGCGTTAATTAAAAAACGATCCACTATAAAAGCAAATTTAACTCGTCAGGAAAACAAAGTAAAACAGATGGATTTGAATGTCATTTCTGGAAGATCACTTTGTGAACTTCAATTACGTAGAGCAAAAATTGAACCTTTATTAGGACAATTTGAAACAGTTCAAGAGCAAATAGAAGAACTTGATACCACATTAACCGAGGAACAAATCGAGCTAGAAAGTGGAACTTTTGAGGATAAATATTATTCATTATTAGCAAAAATTGACGATATTATTAATCCACAAGAATCTTATATTAGGAAGAAGTGTGATGATAATAACAGTAGCCATGAAAATCAGGACGGGTCAGAATCTGGGGATAATGTTAATAATAATGCAGGCGCAGTGCAAACAAACGATGCACAACAATCAATGCCAATAATTAGAAATTTCAGTCAAGTAAGGTTGCCTCAATTGTCTTTACCCAATTTTTCGGGACAAATAGACCAGTGGTTAAGTTTTTATGACATGTTCACGTCACTTATTCATAATAATCAATCGTTATCACCAATTGAAAAATTTCAGTATTTAAAATTATCACTCAGTGGTGATGCGGAAGCAATTATAGACAAGATAAGCATGACATCTGACAATTATGACGTAGCATTTAAATTGCTCAAAGAACGTTTTGAAGATGACGCACTTATTATTCAAAATCATTTCCAAGCTCTTTTTGATTTACAGGTAGTTACCAAAGAATCACATTCACTTTTACAAGCATTTTTAAACAATATTCAAAAGAATGTTAGAGCACTTAAAGCTCTCAATGAGCCAGTACAGTTCTGGGATTCGATTCTTATTTATTTAATCACCAGCAAACTGGACAACATTTCTAAGCGTGAATGGCAAAAATTAAAATCAGAAATGCAACAAAAACCAAATTATCAAGATTTAATCGATTTTATTACAAAAAAGTGTCAATTGCTCGAATCATTGCAATCAAACACAAATTCAATGCAAGTTAAGAAGACATATACACACTCGCACACGAAATTCTCTACGGTTCATGTGTCAACACAATATTCAAAATGTATAATTTGCAATGCAAATCATCCAGTATTTTTCTGTAGTAAATTTCTGGAATTGTCAGTTCAACAGCGAATTTCTGAGGTATCAAAACGCAAACTTTGCAAAAATTGTTTTAGATCAAATCACATAACAAAGGATTGCAAGGCATCAACCTGCAGAAAATGTAACCATTTACATAATACATTATTACACATAGACAGACAACATGATACAAATAATATACCCAATCAAGATCATTCAATGTCCGATCAAATAAATCAAAATCAAGCATCATCAAATCAATTTCCGGTTGTTAATCAACCATTTAATCAGACACATAATTCAAATTCACAACATTCATCAAATACAGCACATTCATTAAACAGTACACATTTTCAAGTAGTCAACTGTTCCCAAATCAAGGCAGTTGAAGTACTGTTGCCAACAGCAATAGTACATATTCAAGATAATCAAGGAAACAATCATGATGTCAAAATTCTTTTGGATTCAGCATCGCAATCAAATTATATTCGCAAGGATTTATGTGATAGGCTGAAGCTGAAAGGTAAGCGAGTCAACATTCCAATAATTGGTATCAACAATTCAACTTCTCAAGTCACAAGTGAAGTATCTATCACAATTTATTCAAAAATAAATTCATTCAATACAAAGGTAAATTGTTTGGTTCTTCCTGAATTAACTTCACCGTTACCACAAACATCTCTTGACATCGATCTTAATATTCCCGAAGAAATTCAATTAGCTGATCCAACATTTTCTCAGCAGAGTAAAATTGATATTCTACTTGGCGCGGAATTATTTTGGTCACTTCTTTGCATTGGTCAGATCTCTTTAGGTAGACGTCAGCCAATCATTCAAAAAACACATCTGGGATGGGTAGTTTCGGGACCAACCACTCAACAATCATTAATTACCAAATCATCAGCATGCATGTTATCATTACAAGAACACCAAATATCAGATATTCAAAATCAAGTATCAGCCTTTTGGCATATTGAGGAAATTCCAAAGTCAATCATACATTCTCAAGAAGAACGCGAATGTGAAGAAATCTTCTCAAAAACTACATCGAGAGGAGAAGATGGAAAATTTGTGGTTAGATTACCTTTCAAATCAAATGTTAATCAATTAGGCAATTCTTTCAATATAGCTAATCGGAGATATCAATTACTCAAAAATAGACTCAATTCAGATGCAGAGTTATGCAAACAGTACACTCAATTCATGGAAGAATATGAACTTCTTAATCACCTGTCTCCAATCATTTACACATCGGAAGTCCAACCGAATGTGCTTCCTCATCATGCAGTCATAAATCCAAATAAATTAACAACGAAGGTTAGAGTCGTTTTCGACGCTGCTTGTAAGACAGACTCAGGTCTATCATTAAACAATGTCCTGAAAGTCGGTCCAGTTGTTCAGTCAGATTTATTTGCTATTTTGATCAGATTCAGACTTCACAAGGTCGCAGTGACAAGCGATTGTGAAAAAATGTATAGACAAATATGGGTACATGCAGAGGATAGAATTTTCCAAAATATCATCTGGAATGATAAACTATATCAACTCAATACGGTTGCTTATGGAACTGCATCAGCTCCATACCTAGCTACTCGATGCATAAAACAAATAGCACTCGATAATCAGGACAAGTTCCCTGAAGCATGCAAATTAATTGATGAATCATTTTATGTCGATGATTTAATAGTAAGTTTTGAATCAGAAGCAGAGGCTGCGAAATTGGTCGCACAAATCAGTCGAGATTTAGAATCACGCATTCATATTGATGAAGTATGTTTCTGGTGTGATAGCACGATCGTGCTAGCGTGGTTGCAAAAAGATCCTAGTCAATTAAAACAATTCGTTGCTCATAGAGTAGCTGACATACAATTATTAACACAAAATGCAAAATGGAATCATGTCAGGTCAGAGGATAACGCAGCAGATATTCTAAGTAGGGGTACCACCAGTGCTCAGTTACTCAAATTTAAAACCTGGTGGCACGGACCTGATTGGCTAAGTCAAGATACAGCACAATGGCCACAATCAAATTATGACAATCATGCGCATAGTGGTGTACCAGACATAAAATCAAAATGTCTTGTTACTACAAATTTGCAACAGCAACCAACATTTCTTTCAGAACTAATTCAAAGGTACTCAAGTTTGGTCAAGGTACAGCGAATTTTATCGCATTGCATACGATTTATTAAATTATGCAAGAAAACAAGACCTAAATTAACAGGTCTACTCAAAATTATTGAGCTTGAAACTTCATTAAAGCTTTTAATAAAAAGTGTACAAATAGAATCATTCCCGGAGGAATATCAGTTACTCTTACAGGGAAAATCTATATCACCCAAAAGTAAATTATTTTGTCTTAATCCATTCATAGATGATGACAAAGTCATGCGGGTAGGTGGCAGACTTCGTTTTAGCCATGTATCATATAATCAAAAATTCCCATTTATTGTTCCTAAGAAGCATAAATTTAGTCAGCTAATTATTCAACACTACCATTTACAGCAGTTTCATGCTGGTCCACAAACCACGTTGAACGCAATTCGACAAAAATTTTGGATAATTTCAGGTAAAACAGAAGTCAAACAAATAATACACAAATGCATTACTTGTAAGCGATTTGATGCTCGTCCGATCGAACCGATTATGAGTGATTTACCTGAAACCCGAGTTACACCATCACGAGCCTTTTCAGTTTGCGGGACAGACTTTGCTGGTCCATTTTCTTTAAAAGAGAGTACAGGACGTGGTAGGAAAATTACAAAGGGATATATCTGCTTATTCGTGTGTTTCAGAACAAAGGCGATACATATCGAAATAGTTAGTAGTTTATCAACTGAAGCATTCATAGCCTGTTTAAAACGTTTTTTAGCTCGACGGGGTCTATGTAACGAGATCCATTCAGATAACGGTACCAATTTTATTGGAGCCAATAATGAAATAAAACAGTGGTATCAACTTCATTCTGAAAATAAACATAATGAAGAAGTTGCAAACTTTTTAAGTAAACATTCAGTTCAGTGGAAATTTATCCCAGCTAGATCCCCTCACTTTGGCGGTCTTTGGGAGGCGGCAGTCAAATCCACAAAGAAACATTTATACCGAATAGCCGGTAATTCAATTTTTACTTTTGAAGAATTAAGCACATTATGCTGTCAAATAGAATCTATTTTGAATTCTAGACCACTCTTACCTATTTCTTCAAATTCCAATGATTTCCAATTCCTCACACCAGGTCATTTCCTTGTGGGTGGCTCTTTATTAACAATACCAGAACCCTCATGGTTGCACACTAAGCAAAATCATTTGAGCAGATTTGAGATGATTCAACAGATGATGCAGCGATTCTGGAAAGTATGGTCCAATGACTATCTCACCACGTTGCAGTCCAGAACCAAATGGCAGCAGAACAATTGCAATTCAATTAAACCAGGGTCACTTGTTCTCCTTCAAGATTCTCAGACACCTCCACTTCTTTGGCGCAAGGGTCGTGTGGAAGCAGTTCATCCAGGTCCAGATGGAATTATCAGAGTTTTATCCATCAGAACAGTTAATGGAGTCATCACTAGATCCATTACTAAAGTGGTTGAACTATTCAGTGAAGCAAATTGTTCAAAGTGATTAATGCTATTTACCTAAAACAAAGGGACATTTCGTTATTTTACATGAATCAAATATTACGTTACATAAATCAAATATTAATTTACTTACCTTATATTCTTGGAATATTATACATTCTTTGTAAAAGCACTCTTTTCCAAGGCGGCCGGCATGTTAGGCATAATTTGTAATAAGCCACAATTTAATTGTTGTAAGGAAAATGAGTACAACATGACAACCCCACATCTCGGCGTCCGATTAAGCCGAACGCAAGATGCAAAACTTCACCCCTTCATTCATGAGAAAACTGCGAGCCAATGCATCACGCAGTATACGGCACGAGATGAGGTGTTTTCGAACATTGAAATTCGTCTTAATAATAAATGTTTTATTATGAAAAATCGTGTCGCGTAGTTGTTAATGAACTACAAAATTCAGATAACAAACATCATACAGTGTTCTTTAATTTAATTGACTGCAATCCCAAATAATTCCTAATTTCATTATATAAATATATATACAGGGTGTTAAGAAAATGACGGATAAACTCTTCAGTACATTGTAGGGGACACTCAGTAAAGTACGGGAAAAATAATTTAAAAAAATCCAGAGCTACATTTTAAAAGATATAAGCAAAATATTGAACAATAAATTTGGCAACGTTTAACACGATAACAGTTGGTATTTGGTAATTTCGTCTAATTTCTAACAATGCAGGTAGTCAAGGTATCAAAACCGTTGTTGCCAAATGCTTTTTTCAGCATCTTGGAAACGAAAAAATAATCTTATTAAATTTTTTCCAAGCCAGTAATACATCTTAAACAATTTTTTTCAATTGATAACGATTAAGGTACCTTTTTTATATCTGTAAAATCATTTAGTTTTTACAAATACCGAAAAACAAAGATAGTAAAATGTTAACTTTGGCATTTTTTATCTCACCAAATTGAAGACCAGAATTTTTTTAATTATTTTTCCCGTACTCTACTGAGTGTCCCCTACAATGTACTGAAGAGTTTATCCGTCATTTTCTTAACACCCTGTATATCGTGGGCAGGTGAATTTTGGAAAACCACTTTTTCGTGATCTGGGGGTCAGGATCGGTGGACATTTGGTGAGTTTGGGTGATTTTCGAAAAGTGATGTCGTCCTCAATAGTGTATTTTTTTGTTAAAAAATACACTAATACTCCTCACACCTAAAAGTGAACTTTCGTAGCTTGTAATGTAAATAACTATTGCCGCACTGGTTAGCAACTCTGTATTTTTTAATTTGCCCTCTTAACTTATAGATAATATTAATGACGCAAGATGTGTACAAAAGCAGTTCCTGAGCCATCGTCAAAAAACGGAAAATAAAAAATTTTAAATTCTAGTATAAAAGCTACTACGCACTAATGAGCAATCCTGTATATATGGAGCAGTGAAACAAATCATAAGAAAAAATGATCAAAAATAACATGTTTTTGTCCACAACAAAACATTTTGTCACTTTTCTGTTTTTCGTCATAAAATCCTGTTTTTCTCGAAAACAGTTCACATTAACACGTTCACTGCGGTACGAGTCATATATGTCTCGTGTCGCGCTGTACCTCGGTGCGGAGTATAATATCATGCAAACGTTGTTATGGGCGGATGCGATAATTTCGTAAATTTTTGTCTCATTTGATCAGGACAAGCAGCAATCAATTTTGCTAAACTTACTCTAGTAAGATATGCTATAAAACTGCACGAGATATATTTGCCTCGTTCCGCCTGTAGTTACAGTTTTTGACACTACTTGCGTTACGAGTCAAATATGACTCGTGATTCTCGTGCCATAGTCGCGTTTGAAACCAGCAAGAAAACTTGTAAGACCGCCAAGTTTAGTAATTTAGTGAATTTCTGTGAACTAGTACAGCTTTTCATCAACAGAGTGCCTGAAATATTAACTTATTTTATAGCAGAATATATTTGCTTTGGAAGTGAAGTGATAATTCTAGAGCTATTTCGTGACTTTATTTTTTGATCAATGAATAGTAAGGAGGCTGAAAAAAAAACAAGTGACTACTTACTGCGAGGAGTGTGAGGGAAAACCGACCTACTGCTTGAAATGCTTTAATAATGCACATGAAAAACGAAGTGATATCTAAATAGACTCATTCTTTTTTTTTTGTTTTTTGCAAATCATTTTATTGAGTTTATTTGTCTTCAATGTCTAATTGTTTTCTTGAATACTATTTTATTTTTCTACATGGACAATGCATTTTATAAGTAAATACAATATAATGTAGTTTACCGATAGCTGTTTTTATATGTTTTTTTTTTTTTTGAGGGCATATATTTTCAAAAATATTAAGTCGATTAGCCAACTATAAAAGGCTAATATTCAGTGACCACTAAAGAAAGAGTTCACACTAATTGTATCATAATCATAAAGTTCATCATGTCACGGGAGGTCGTAAATCATGAACATGACAACGAGTCATATATGACTGGTCTCGCGCTATAGGAAAGTGATCAACGAGATACATATGACTCGTTCCGCCAAATACAAAGGTCTACAAAAAGCGGTCCCGCAGTGAACGTGTTAAGGTATTTCATCAAGAGTACCTACCTTCTTTATGTAGAAAACATTGAAAGTTTAAAATGAGCTGCCACAATGCTAATTTTCGCAGTGTCATAGAAAAGTTAGGGGCAAAAGAAAAACTCTAAAAAGGGTTGGTTTTTATTGCCAACAATCGAGCTTAAACAAACATTCCTTCGGCCCCTCGCTTAGGGGTCAATTTCACCCCTGCACTCCCCCACTCACCAAATAATTTTCTCAGGAAATCTGAAATTTTAATATGTAATTCAAAGGGCGTTATAACATTATGGTAACCCTGTATTATGCAGAGGAATTCTTTAAGCTACCATTGTAAAGAAATATTCCAACAACTGCTTCCAATTATATCTCTATTAGCATTCCAACTTCAATAGACTTGAGTATTGGCGCCGCTCGACAAAAAGCTCTATCTATAGGAGGGTTAAAAATTTATTGCCCTGTTCTGAACCTAAATTCCACCTACCGGTTTCTATCGCTTTGTATAGTTTTATATTATTTCTCTGAATTTGAATAGCATCTCAAAACAAGGTCAGGAGAAGACTTTCTTCTGTTTCTACTTTGAATTATACATGGGAATACAACATAATTTTGTAAACATTAACAAATTTTGTATAGTATTATATCTGTTAAATGAATGTATATAAATTCAATATTTTAACATTAAATACACAGTTATTGGTAAATTCTTTTGAAATTTCTTTGTTTTTTTATTTTAATTTTTTGTTTTTCCTTGAAATTTCCACACGATCCAAAAACTTCCGGATATTTTTTATCCCAACGGAAGACCATAGTTCTGGACAAGTTTTCCAGCAAATATAAGTTAAAAAAGTTTATGTACCTTGTACCTACCTACTTACATATTTTGAAACTTTTCAAGATATTTAAATCATGGTTTTTAAGAAAAATACCTAGGAAACTGAAATATCTCAAAATCTATTCAGTTATGTAAATTGCATGTATATAAGGGTTACTTTACTCCTCCTCACACCTTGTTATATAAGATCACCAAAGGAATGTATTCGCGCAGTTAACAATATGTATTTTACTTTATGGATAATGATAATACAGAACAGTATAATATAGAGGCTGAAAAGGTCCGCCGACCGCCACCCAATGATCGAAAGATCGCTGTATTGTATAACGGGCTTGAAAAAAAGTGGCATAGTTTCCCGTAAGTTTATCCGCACTAATTAATGTTTCTTTAAAAAATTCCAAATAGTTCTTTGATTATTTTGTGATTGTGCAATTATTGTATGGGTATACAGGGTGTTCTACAAGCTCTATGACAAACTTTGACAGATGGTAGGTTGCTTGATTTTAAACATATTTTTTTTAATAAACATGGGTCCGATTCGTTTTTGTTTAGAAGTTACAAGCATTTAAAAAATCGTAATTTTTCAAGTTCAAGGCCCTGTAAAAGGAAAACGGTTCAAGATAGAGAAAAACGGCTTACATGTCCCTATTTTAACTTTTTATGGACTATCCTATGGTATAGAAACATTTGTACTTTCTTTGATTTTTTTAAATGTGGAGAAATCTCAGATTTTTTCAAATTTTTTATCACCCTGTATAAACATTTCATCTACATCATTGGATAGTACATGAAAAGTTAAAATAGGGACATGTAAGCCGTTTTTCTCTATCTTGAACCGTTTTCCTTTTACAGGGCCTTGAACTTGAAAAATTACGATTTTTTAAATGCTTGTAACTTCTAAACAATCGGACCCATGTTTATTAAAAAAAATATGTTTAAAATCAAGCAACCTACCATCTGTCAAAGTTTGTCATAGAGCTTGTAGAACACCCTGTATATGAAATAATTATTAGGTTCAACTCTCCGATAGTTTTTTTTCGAAGGCTTTCCAATAATATTCGAAATAGGTTTTTAAATATTTTCTGTTGTTTATTTTTTGTAACTTTGAGACAAAATATATTCCTAAATAGAAGGACCGTGACATTTTTGCTGACTAGGAAGCCGCGGGGAATAAACGCAAGGGGAAAGCAGATGTCAGTGGCACTCACGCTTGGCAGTTCTTCTTCTGAATATGTTTTTTTAGGTGTCATAATATCTAAATATGTGTACTTACCTAAATATGCGCTATGCGCGATAAATATAAGTAATAAATTAAAAGCGATTTTGGAGAAATAAATATAATATTTTTTGTATATTATTATTATTATCATTTTTTATATTATCAATAAATAAATTGTATACCCATTACCTACCTATACAGGGCGAGTCATTTCAATCTTCGGATGCTTTTATTTCGCCAGGGATGTGGGTTACGGCAAATTACCTCAGACAAATGTTACTCGCGGTTGGAAGGGGGACATCTCTTGACGGTAAAATCCCCCCACCCCCGACTCCCCCTAAGCGGGGGGTGGGAGTAATTGTTCATTCTTAAACGAAGCCCCCCTTTTTCCATGAATTTCGATTCCTCGTGAAGCAAAAAGACACTTTTGTTTGAAAAATTTTTCGTGAATTTTTTTGCGACCAATAAATCGCGATTGATCGAGTTTTTCGCTTTCTTTTTTGAATTGGCCTGATTGTCCGGGTGATTTTCGTAAAGTGGTGGTCGTCCTCGTTAGTGTAAGTCAGAGACAACATACTATAAAGAGACCGTCAGATCGACGGACGAAAATGGGTACACTGTTCACGCGCATTCCGGTAGCGCATCGCGCATTGCGGACTATTTCTAAACTAAAATGAAGCTGCCTTTAGATCTAAATTCTCATTTTGACATAATCTGACGTTTAGTTTTGCAATTGTGTAAAATTTGATTTGTTTAATTTCAGTATTTTATCAAACTAATAATAAATTTTAGATGAAACTTTACCTTGAAAGTATTTAGAAATATAATTTATAATAATTTACCCAATTAATAACAGTATAACGTAAAACGTTCGCATATTTGTTGACTTTTTGAAAGGTCAGTGCAATATATCCTGTTTCATGCTCTTGTAAGTAATAAAAATTATTTTAAATAAATCGAAAAAAACTCTTTCTGAATGCGAAATAATTGTTTTAGGAACCACATTCTGTCTGCGTCTTGGTTTAAAAGCAATTTCTAATCACAACGATGGATCTATCAAAGTTATGAATACAACACCCAAGAAAAACTGCATTAAAACACTATTAGAAGGTAGATAAAGGAATACAAATCTTTTGAGATGCTGAGATTCTGAGGTGCTGCGGTGTGTGTTATCTTCTCTGTTTATACTTATTTAGTTTGGTACATTATACTATTGGGCATTTTATTATGTAAAGAAGTTCACGTGACCGGCGGGCCCTCTTCGGAGCTGGAAACCTCAAAAAATGGGCCGCTTTTTTTGTTGCCTGAAAAACTCTGAATAAATTCAGGCATATTCTTTGATAAAAATAAGTATTTTTTGTTTCTTGGTGTTTCTCTGCTAAAACTCTTCCTTCTCAGTAAAAGCATCAAATGATGGTCTATGAATTCTTTGTCTTGATATTTCTTACAAAAGAAGGAAGCAGTATGAAGAAAAAGTTTATTTATTTTTGTCTAAAGAATATGCGTAAATTTTTCCATAATTTTTGAGAATAAGAGGGCTAATCATCTGTAGAAGGATAAATCGCCTTTTGACTCCGCGAGTTTTTCTTTAAGACACCTGCTGCTTCACGTGAAACTAATGAATCAAAAAAATTAAGTTTTTTATAATTTTTTTCAGATAGATCCTTTTTCGGCTTCCCTCTTGAAGAGAACCCAGTTACGTGACCTACCACTTCGGTAGATCGTAGCTATAGAGGTATATATACACATCTTAACCAAGCGACGGCGTCTGCGGTGCACGATCCAGCAGATGATGGCTGGAATGCCTTTTATGTTAAAATTATTAACAACAATATTATTATAATAATATTTTTTTTCTGGAAAACTCTTTCCATGTTGAGAAAACTGGTTAAATAGAAGCATCTTCTGTAAAAACTGAACCTGTATTTATGTGAAGAAAATTTTGTAGGAAGCATTTGTTACAATTATTAAGTATACTCGTATATATTGTGCATCTATTAAGAATAAAGAAGTTTTATATTGATGCCTCGAAGTTTATTTGCTGAAGTGGCGACACTTCAACCGTAAAAATAATTTTTCAAATAATAATTAGGTATAAATTTAAATTTGAATATCCCGCGCTTACCAATGATATCTCCGGTAGCCCAGGTAGTCGCCACCGTCGCAGGTTACCTAGAGTCTAACGTGCAATCGAACACTCTATTATATTATCTTTCTCTATGGTGTAAGTATTAAAAAAATACACGAACAAAACGCTTTTGTAGGCAGATATGTAGGTATGAGCTTGTCCACTGAGAGTTGTCCGGTGAGATGCCACACTGATCCTGTCTATAAACGATTTGATTTTTTATGTTTTAAGTCATACTAATTCTAATTATTATAATTGTACGAATCAAATCAATTATTGTATTATAATATTTATATTATAATAATAATAAATATTATAATTATAATATAAATCAATTATTATAATTTTACGAATTAAAACATAAAAAATCAAATCGTTTATAGTCGGGATCAGTGTGGAATCTCACCGGACAACACTTAGTGGACAAGCTCATAATATGTATAGGTACTATACATGTGGTACCCAATACACATTATAATCGATGTAATTGTTAATTGAACTCGAGTACCTGATCATTCGACGATTTTTTATTTTTTATTCACGCACCTATTTTTATATATTTTTATCTATTCTTACTATAATAACTTGTTTATATTCTTACAATAACAAGTAATAACGATTATTGTAACAATCCGATACTTGACTTGGATATAAAAGCTATAAAAGTAATATTTATTTGGATGCATTATAATTTATTACATTACTACTGAGAGAGCAGCGGCTATAATAGATTTTGAAATCAGTCCTGTATTGTATTATGATTTATGATTATTATAGTAGCCTACTATAATAGCCAGTATGAGAGCGTTCAAACACCCTGGTAAGGTAGCATAAGCGGGCGGGCAGCGCGCAGCAGGATTGTCTGCACTTCTGCAGACCGTAGGGGAAGCGCCCAGGATTGTCTGCAGAACGTAAGAGAAGGGCCTGCATATGGCAACGCTGAGAACGTGTCGGAGCGTCGTAGCAAGCAGAGAGAGTGGAGGGGGGCCAGCGTAGGGGTAAAACCGTCGCTAAACAGCAGGTTAACCTTATTTGATGCTAGACTTTTTTGTACGTTTGTCCGTAGCCCGTATCCGAAAATTAATAATAATTATGGATGTATACTGGGTAAAATGTGAGAAAGTTTTTTCGTCCCAAAGTAATTTAAATAAACATAAGAAGCAGGTGCATAAAATACAGGACTTTGAAGGTATATAATATAATAAGGATGTTGGTACGTTTAAATGCTTAAATGGTTGTGAAATATCTTTTAAATATAATTCGGATTTGAGAAAGCATCTTGAAAAAAATCATGGAATCTTAACTGCAGTGTTGGAAGAGAAATTTACCTCTTTCGATGGTGAGTAGTTTCATTGTTTATTTAATATAATAATATAGGTAGTTGTACCTAACTTACCTACATTATAAAATATTATAAAGGTGAGCATTCAAATTCAACCTCTAGTGGGCTTTGGAAATGTTAGAAGGTCTGCTAAGAGGTTGAATTTAAATGGTCACACATTATAGGTTTACTTACTTAGGTATATTTAATTTAAATGAAATGAAATTTTAGAATTTGAGGCATGGTCGAGGGTTGAAGAACAAAACAAGGAAGTCAGGTATCAAAAGTCAACTGGAACAAAAAGGACTTGCGATACGAATGAGAATATAATTGAAAAAAAAATTTCAGTTGTGTGCGATCTGGTATTAACAATATTTTAGAAATCTCTGTGCAATATAATAATAATTAACGTTCATATTGTCTTACAGGAAAACAGCGCCTAATTCAGACAGATAATCTCAAAAGAGCGACAAAAAGTCAAGGTTCTTCAAAAATGAACACACATTGCACAAGTCAAATCGTTGTTACCAAAAGTGGAAAAGGTGAATACTTCATGTGTGGATTTATGGGTAAAAGAACTAGCTGAGAGTGAACAAAATCCAGTTGTGTTCTATAAAAGACAAACAGAGTTGTCATCCACTTATAATAATCTAGAGGAAAGTGATTTTTGTTTAATTTTGATGAGTAGCATACAGAGTGATTTGTTAGGTAGATTTGGTAAAAATGTCATATGTGTCGATGGTACGCATGGTCTGAATCCGTATGACTTTGAGTTAACAACAATACTTGTAATAGACGAATTTGGTCAAGGTTTTCCCACATCATTTATGTTTTCGAATCGTAAAGATACATAAATATAAATGATATATTTTTTTAAGAAGTTAAAAATATTGTAGGAAAGATAGATGCAAGGGTTTTCATGTCAGATATAACTAATGTGTACTGTAATGCATGGAACAAGGTGATGGGACCTGTTCAAATAGAACTTTTCTGTGCTTGGCACGTTGACCGTGCCTGGCAACACAATTTAGGTAAAGTTCCTGATAAGGAAACTAAAAAGTGGATGTATAAGACATTAAAATACCTGCAAACTCGTTTAGATGAAAATGAATTTGAGAAACATTTCAGATTGTTTTTAAATAATTTAAACAGTCAACCAGAAACAAAAAACATGTGTAATTACATTGAATCACTATTTGAACAATACACATAAATGGGCATATTGTTACAGGAAAGAAGCAGGAATTAACACTAATATGCATATTGAAAGTATGCATAGGGTGATCAAGTATATTTATTTAGACGGCAAAAAGGTGAGAAGGTTAGATAGATTGAAATACATTTTGTTACAATACATTGAATGCATTGCAGAAATTCACGAGAAATAAAATAATAGATCGAATTATAAAGCTTACAAAAGGTAAATGTACTGAGCAATCTACACTTATTCATGCCAAACATAGAAATGCAGGTACTTTAAAATTTGAGGTTTTATTTATGAATGATAACGATAACCTTGGCTATATTTTAAAATGCTCCACAAATAAGGAGTATTTAGTTTGTAAGAACAATGAAGTTATTATCGAATTATGTTGCAAATTTTGTCAAATATGTATACATACGTTTGAGTGTACTTGTCTTGATTATGTGATAAAGCATACTATTTGTGAACATATTCATTATGTATGCTTGAATGACATTGAAAATCGTCATTACCTATCGAATAATGATAACTATGAAGCCGATAAACTAGATGAAGTTAGTAAGCTAGTACATACCGTAAGTAATAGTAATCCTTCAAAAGAGCAATCTCATGAAACCATCATATCTGACATTAAATCTTTTGCATGTAAAATTATTAATGATGTTGAAAGAAGCCACCACAATAAGGATGACTTGAAGCTTATACTAACAAACTTGAGAGCTGCAGCATTGATTAGTTCTAGGGATAGTAATTCGAATACCACAATATTTTTAAATATAGAAAATTCTCAATCCAAACCAGACAATAACACGAATATCGAAAAACAGACCTTTTTTTCTACAAAGAAAAAACCATCCAAAAGACATTTGCATATAAAAAAGCCAGATAAAACAGAATTCAGAATAATCAAGGAATATTTAACAACATCCCTCTGTTTGTCGACTAATCCACAAAATGAACATTTATATTCATAAGTTAATAAGTGTAATAATGATTGGTGTCACATGAAATGTTTTATGAAGATGTAATAAGTATATTATTATATAGGTTAGTACATATACCTCTTATACCTATTATTATTGTATGTAAGTACATGTAATAAATCAATTTTTTATAATTTACGTTTTAATTCTGCATTCCATTCCATATTATTTGTCACAAATCAATTATCATTATCAAATCAATTATCAGAATAAGAGCCGATAAAATCATGGTCAGTAGGTAGGCTATGAAATTCGCATACGCAAATAAAATCTAGTTCCTTATTTGACATAAAAATAAACGTATTTCAATTCGATTCAGTAGAGCCCATTCTCTTAGATTAATTTTTGAATTTCCCGCCAAAATGTTGGAATGCGTTCCTGCAATTACCGCCGGCTCAACGACCATGCGGAGCACGAACACATCAGTTCAAATCTTCGAGACAATTATTCTTGGCTTATATATGCACGATGCACGTGAGTTATTTCTTTTATTATTTAATATTTGTTATGATATCTCAAGAGATCAGATCATACCGTTTAATTTGTCGTTTGTATTCACTTTTGTTACAAATTAATTTACAAAAAAGTAAACGAAAGAGAAAGTACAATTGCTTATATTTTATCCTAATCAAAATGCGATAAGCGTGAGATTTTTGACACGTTCAAAAATAATATAAAGGGGGCCTCTCCACCAGTACCACATGTGCTAATTTATTGTTAAAATCCATCTGTGTGGGGATCTGAGACACGTTCCTTTCAAGCTTTCAAAATTTAATTTATTTAATCCTAATGAACCATCGACTCAATAATTATTATTGATTGAAATTTGATACCTTTTAATTTAAAAGCATTTTAAAAAGAGGCCCCCCCTATTAGTAGGTAATTGAAACACGTGCCCGAACTTTTTAAGTTTTGAAGTGCTTTTGGAGACACGCTAGTTTCAATATTTCATCTTATTTTCGGTATACCTTATTTTCTAATAATTTCAAATTGTTAGGAATCGGTAATTCTGTTGTTTAGTCTTCCAAAACACCCCTCACATGCCAATTCCACCTGTGAGCGACGCGACGCGAGTGGAAAAAGTGGAATGGGCATGTGAGGGGTGTTTTGGAAGACTAAACAACAGGATTACCACAAATCTACCTTTTTCCACCATTTTATTAATTTGAGGAATGGTAAATTTATTTCAACCCTTTGAGACATGGTTGATTTCATTCTTTTCTTTATTGTTATTTGCATTATTCAAAATAACAAATAACCCAACAGCTCTGTTGCTTTTTGATAAATTTGTACCTACACATCGATTAATATCTAAATAGTCTGGCAAGGTCACATGAAATTTCAGCATTGATGTCAGATCTTTGTAGGTGCAATGAGGATGAGGAATACATTAACAATTTTTGTTTATCTGAAAATAAGAATTTAGTTTTCTTTTGATTATAGCTGGTGTTAATTCATAATAGGCTAGAAAATAATAAGTATATCTATTTGTAAAGAACGTATTTTATTGGAAAGTATATAGTACTCAAAATACAAATTAAATTAATGCAAAACTTGACAGTTGATAATTTAAAAATTATTCATAATCATAACAAATCAATTCCATAAATTATTTCTTATTTCTTTACTTTAATATTCCTACGCATAGTTTGTACCTAAACCGAGGGGTAAACCGCTGGCAAAAATTTGTACACCCTTATTCCGTTAAGGAGGTAATCCCTAAAGATTTCCTCGGATTTCAAAGATTTCCCCGAGATTACCTAGATTTTTTTCCAGATTACCTCGGATTTCCTCCAGATCACAGATTTTCCTGAAACGTTTTCTAACACGTTTTTCCAGCAAACGTGTTAGAAAACGTTCGCTGGAAAAGTAAAAATCCATTTATTTTCAAGGGGATCGCATAGCTCTATTTGATTTGGGCCAGGTTCACATCCGCTTTGTCTTCCACATCAGGAAATACAAAAGTATCTTTTTTCCCTTTATGTAGTCGCATACATTTAGCTGTGATTTTTTTCTTTTTCACACATAAAATTTTTGACACAAAATTTTTGGTGCATTCTTTTTTGGTATTAGCATTATAGGTAAATTGCACAATGACAAAATTATACAATTATCAAAGATTCTATACAATTAGATTCTGTACAGGGTGGCCCAGCGAAAAGGTACCAGGCCTAATAACTTAAAAACTGAAGATGTACGCGAAAAACGCCGAAACATGTCGATTTTTTTATCAAAGTAGGCATATTTTCGTGACAAATTTAACCACCCAAGTTCATCCCATTGGCAGGGGTAGCTACCCCTTTGCTTATCATCATAGGGAACAGCTATTGAGTGATACATCATTTGAAAGCTACTTGAATTATCTTTACAACGATATTTAACATTTTGGGTTTCACTTACATACAGGCTGGCCCAATTAAAACATTTTTTTGGGCCACCCTATATGTAAGTGAAACCCAAAATGTTGGATATCGTTGTAAAGAGAATTTAAGTAGCTTTCAAATGATGTGTCACTCAAAAGCTGTTCCCTATGATGATACGCAAAGGGGTATATAGCTACCCCTGCCAAGGGGATGAACTTGGGTAGTTAAATTTGTCACGAAATATGTCCCCCTCGCCAACAAAATCGACCTGTTTCGGCGTTTTTCGCGTACATCTTCAGTTTTCAAGTTATTAGGCCCGGTACCTTTTCGCTGGGCCACCCTGTATAATCAATTATAAAAACACTATTAAAATCCAAAAATCCACCAACTAAATACCGAGAAACACTTTGCTGACTATTAGGGTTAGGTACATCCTATATTGAATGCGTAGGTAGGTACTACAAAATACGGGCATATAAAACATAAAAATACCATAGAACGCGCATGCGCCTAAATCGCAGCAAGTGAGATTATCTCGAGATTACCTCGAGATTTCTTCCAGATTTCCTTCAGATTTCCTCTGATTACCTGCAGATTTCTCATATTACCTCCAAATTACTAAGATTTTCTCAGATTACCTCCAGATTTCCTCAGATTACCTCCAGATTTCCTCAGATTTGTACACCTTAATCCTCAGCGGTTTACCCCTTGACCTAAACCCTTTTTTTAGTAGGTATAGGTATTTATAGGTAGGTATACTATTGTAATAGTCCGAATATGCAATGAAATGCTTACCACTTTTACCTTATAATATGTCGAATAATATTTGATTTTGAAAATTAGAATAGGTCTGCATACAACAGCATCATTGTTAGATAAAAGGATTAAATTCAGACTGCAGACATAGGTAAAACTTCAGAATGTTGAGGTATATATTTCGTTCTTTGTTCTTTCACTTCTCATTCTTCTCGTAAAGAGTAGATATGCAAAGGAAGTTAATCATTTCCATATTCTTCAATTATTAACGATTGCTGGTAAGTCAACATGTCACGTATCTGAGTAGGTAGCATCTTATAATAATGTAGAACTTACAACTGCAGAAGGACTAATAAGACGATCCGGGATGTTGAATCAAATATTTGCTATCATCTTTTTGGCTTCTTTACTTAAATAGGTAGGTACCTACTTTGGAATTTTGCTTGATCTAATAAGATAATCTCTATTACTTTCGTTAATTTTTGTTTTATTTTATAAAATTAGAAATTAAGTCTCAAGACTGACAGATGTAAACAGAAAAAAATCTGTTACTTTTAATAAAGAACTTGACAACAACAACAAAGCCAGGGCAATGTTGTAATCGATTATTAAATTTATTGTTTTTGAATCTTCCTAATGCCAAAAGTTTTCCTTTGATCCCTTTAATAACCTTCCAATTTTAACTGTCATTTTTAGTGTCATAATGTTCGATGTTACAACGTAGCATAAACAAATATGACCTTGGCAGACTATCTAGTAATAAATCGAGGTGTATTTGAGTTTTAGGTAATTATTATTTATTTATTGTAATCTTGAAACAGCACATGCCTTTTTGACTATTTATTATTGTGATTATTATTTCGGTAATTATTTACATCCGTGTATCCCTCCTAAGTTTCATCAATTTTTTCGGGACCAAGGAGCGAAATAGGGGTGCTGGGTGGGTAAGAAGCTAAAAACAGCCATTGCAAACTAATATAAAGGTCACAACTAAGGCCTCTTTGACACTACGGTTGCATTGCTATTTTTTTCTTCACTTTCAGGGCAAGGAAAATCTTCGAGATTAACAGTAGCACGATTTTTATTTTCAAATTTGCATTTATTTTGCATTTGCATTCCAAAATACGTGACAACGTTCGCTATTACGGTCCGAGTACGTTTGAATGCGGTTCGTACGTTAGGCCGGCCCTGGTGTTGAAATTATGAGTTTCCGGCCGCTTAATGTATTCTCCATCCCCTGTATAGTTGCCAAAATTATTATGTATCACAGACTATCATACCGGCCTTAAGATAGGTAGGTATTAAAACGGTACTGTACTAAATTTTATTGGAAATGTCAGAGTAATGAGGATCTTGCAGTTATTTTAGAAATTACATTAAAAACATTAACCCGAGCAGAATCATTATTATAATATCCGATGTCCGCGAGGCTAGTAAAAACAACGGTCACAATGCCCGCCATAGCGCGCTCATCCTGTTAAGTAATTTTGAAACAGTTTTTTTTATATTTTTTATGTTTTTTTCAGAAATATGGTCTGCAATAAATGCAAGAGTACCCTCGACGTGGCCCACCATTTCGCGGAGGTGTTAGGAGGAGGGAGCACGGTAAAAACTTTGCTTCGCCTCCTGACGTACTTTTCAATCCGGGGTGGGAGCAGTTAAGGAGGCCAAAGGGAGAACGTTGATCGGAAGCTACACTCGGCGAAGCAACGTCCTCGCCACGAAATATATAAAGAGCTTTGTGCACCTGGCGGGCACCCACCGGGACCACATAAAACGGTTGGCTGAGGGGCCTTCACGCCGAACGAATTTTCTCGCCCGTTTTAACTTACAAGAACGGGGAGAAATTCAATGGGGGAGCGTGGAGGCCCTAGTCCCTGAGGGTACCGACGAGGTTTTGGCTACGCCTTCTCGGGAGGAGGTGCCGACCCCTCCATATTTTCAACATACATTTTTTGGAGGGGTCGACGAAGATGAGGCAGGGCCCTCTGGTCAAACAACATAAATATGCAGATTAATTGGAAACCATTGTCCGCACCAGATCCCGGTCGAGGTCGCAGCTGACATCGTAAGTATTATTAAGAAATTAATAAATAAATTAATTAATTATCACCTAAGAGAAATTAATAATTGTTTTGTGAACAGCAAAACGAGACACGTTAGATTATTTAATTATTTATTGTCAATTTATTAACCTTGCAGTGGGCGCGCCGTGAAGTATGAGTCCGCAGGAAACATTATTTAGCTGTAACTTAGAAATTTAGAATCCCCTTATTTCCTAAGGATGGGGGTTCTAGTATCTTCATAATTTCAGGGAATATGTGTTAGTATCAAATTGTAGGCCGATTGGTGCAGTGTAACTGGGCAACTTTTGAAATTACGGACCGACAGTCCGCGCGCGACTACTCGTGTGTTTTTTTAAAAGGTTAGTACGTATTTTGTATAAAACAGACCTACATTTTTTCAATAATTATTGTTTTAATTATTATTATTGTTTTTGAAACAATTGTTGTTTATTACTGTGTACCAAAATCAAGCTCACAAAGAAATGCGGACTGTGAGTCCGCGCGCGCTCACTAGTGTTGAAATTATTGGCACGCCCACTGCAAGGTTAATTCAAAAATATAACAAAATATGTAACAGATTAATACAGGGTGTCCGGTAAGTACCTCCTAATCTCTCGGGAGCATACAGGGGAGGTCAAAAAAAACCTAGTCTGTCATAAAAAAAAATTTCCTAAAGTGTCCCCAAACGGAGATATAGAGCCCTAAAAAGGTGCCCCGCAATTTACTTTTTTGGCTCTAACTTTTGAACCGCCCTGTGTATTTTGATGAAATTTTTATTTTTTATAGAGGCCATAAAGACTCATTAAGCCATATCAGAGCAGATGTTTGACGTCCTCAAGGAAGTCAGGAACGGTTTTACCACCACACTCATTATATCAAAGTTTTGACAGGTGTCATGTTACAGAGCTGCAAACTTATTTTTTAAATAAGCTGGTCATTCATCTTCACAAAAGGTACTCTTAATTTATTTCGATAAAACTAGCGGTTCTCAAGATAAATCGACTTTTATGCGAATTTTGATCAAGTTCCGTCAATGGCAATCCATTATGTAGGTAGGTTTATCAACAATAACCTGATTTTTACCTGTTTGTGTTTAGCATTAGTAACTTTTGAGTGTTTCGCACTCCTAAAAACCGATTTATCTCGAAAAAAGCCAGTTTTACCGAAATAAATTAAGAGCACCTTTTTTAAAGATGAAGTATTAGACTATTCAAAAAAATAGTTTTTAGCTCTGTAAAGTGACACCTGTCAAAATTTTGACTCCACGAGTATGATGGTAAGTCCGTTCCTGACTTCCCTGACGACGTCAAACATCGACTTTAATATGGCCTGATAGCTCTTTGGGCCTCTATAAAGTATTTAAATTTAATCCAATTATATAGGTCGGTTCAAAAGTTAGAGCCAAAAAAGTAAATTGCGGGGCATCCTTTTAGGGCTCCATATCTCCGTTTGGGGACACTTTAGGAATTTTTTTTATGACAGAGTAGATTTTTTTTTGA
The DNA here is from genome assembly GCA_910589415.1 of Malachius bipustulatus. NCBI lineage: Eukaryota > Metazoa > Arthropoda > Insecta > Coleoptera > Melyridae > Malachius > Malachius bipustulatus. The sequence continues at coordinate 41,425,903 of OU342635.1, forward strand.
CCTCCCCTGTATGCTCCCGAGAGATTAGGAGGTACTTACCGGACACCCTGTATTTATAATAGAAAAAGAACATTGTCCCAATTTTCCACAATTAACAATTTACAATTAACACAATTTACAATTAACTTGTAACCTCTGCAGATTTACATTAATATGTCAAAAAAAAATTGTATGTAGTTTTGTACCTGGATTAATAAACTATGAACACGGTTTGTACATGTGACTGGTCGAGACGGTACATCTGACTTTTTAAACTTAATCGCACCATAGGTACCTATACCTTATTTTTTAATTAGATGGATTCCACCAAGTCAAAATTCTAAGGGAAACGATTGGCAACAAGACTGATTAGGTTGGTTATGGTGATAGTTGTTACTAAGAGTGAGTACCGTAACTTGACAGTACTGACCGTTACAACGGTTAAGGTTTCTGTCGGTTATTTCTGATCCGTGGTCTTATTACGGAACGCGCGTCAAAATCGTGATACGTCAATGATTTTTTGAATTTTTTCATATCCTTCAATTTTTATGATATTTTCAAAATAAATTGAGATTCAATAAGTATTATTAGAGCCTTATGAATGTTTCAATATTTTAAAGCAGTAGTTTAATTTAACTGCCATGGAGGTAGATCCGGAATTTTTTAGGCAACTGTTGTTTTCTGAAGATGAGAGTTCCAGTGGTGAGGAAAATTCACTTCTGTTTTCATAATAATAAATAATGTACTTTATTCTTTTTGCTCTTGGTCCCTATTCCTATATCCAATTCCTACTGAAATAGTTTTATTTTGTTTTAACCCCTTACTTTGTAATCCTTTTCTTAAATAAAATGTCAATGCAATTTTTTTACAATAAAATGATTACAATTACCTATTAATATTTAGGTATTGCATTTTACAGAAAAGGTCTTAAAAAAACATGTCATCTGTTTAATTTTTTTATAAAGTAACAAAAATAAACATTCTACAAAACACAAAACTGGACTACATTACTTCATTGTCTATCCAGGATGTTTTTGTTCGTTCTCCTAGAGCAGGTGATTCTTCACTAGTCTCCGGCTCTACAATTTCTTCAAGTTCCGGGGTTTCGTCGATCTCTATTTCACTTTCCGTATTTTCAATTTCTGCTAAAATCGGTAACCCAAAGATAGGCCGTAATACATCGTATTCAAAATAAAACAATTTTTCATCTGCAAAAAAATACATATTTTTGTATACTTATTGATTATGAATAAAACACTAATGTTTTATAAAATTCTACTGTATACATATTTATATTTATAAAATATACAGTAGAATTTTATAAAACATTAGTGTTTTATTCATAATCAATAAGTAGTATGCAGAGATTCTACGAAGTAAGGGTTGAAAACATAAATTTTATATTTTTGTAGCTTAAAATTCTTCAAGTTTTTCATTAGGTATGAGGTATCTCGGTAATGTTTAAGAATAGGGACCTGAAGGTTGACCTTGACGGTTCTGCTTGTGCATGCATAGTGCTGACTTGCATTGTTGCCAGATGTATGAACTTAGAAACGAATTTGAAGAAAATCGTAATCAAATTTCTCAAACTACAAAATATACAAATAATACAAACTAATTTTTTGAACAATTTTTTTGGTATACTTAACGAAAAAAAGTAAATAATTTCAAACCTGAAGAAACGTAAACATAATATTTTATCCGCAACCAGCGTGTTATAAGGCCATAATTACAATGTTTTCAGTTGTATTATGGTGTCTGTCTATAAGACACTAGTGTTCTATACCTATGGAAATTTATATTTTATATTGTTGAAAATAATTAAATATACAGGGTGTTAGTTAAGTACGGGGCCAAACTCCAAGGGGTGCTTCCTTGAGTGATAACTTAAAAAAAATTCGAATGTTCGTGAATATCTCTAAACTCTTTCAATCAATTTTGTTGAAATTTGGCAGTTCTGTTTGTAATAACAAGAGGGTAATTTAGCCCCAATTAGATTAAAATTATTAATTCCAGTGGCGTCCCGGAAGACAGTCTAACTAATATTTTTGATTAAAAAATTGGGCGCCACTGACTTTTTTTAATTTTGTATTTTTTTCGAATTAAGCAACTAGAAATACAACTATTCTATCTCTTGAGTTTTTTTCATATCTTGCTTTGTTTTCGAGAGAAAAAAAAATTTGACACCCTGTATCTTGAAAAATTTGCATTTTCGGACCCATGTTTATTTGAACTTTTCTTCTTAAAATCACTCAAGGATGCACCCCTTGGAGTTTGGCCCCGTACTTAACTAACACCCTGTATATCAAAATGTTAGTCGAGAGCTTTCAAATTTTTTATTAAAACATGTTGATAATGATCGCATAATTTTGGTTGGGGATAAAATCTTGTATGTATCGAATTGTGTCTTATTTGGCATATAAGTACGAAAGCGTCTAGGGGTCACAAAATTATAATAAAATTTTTATTTTCAATATATTGGAAATATTTTGAATATATTGGAAAAAAAATCCAATATATTGGAAATATTTTGAATATATTGAAAAAAAAATCCAATATATTGGAAATATTTTGAATATATTGAAAAAAAAATCCAATATATTGGAAATATTTTGAATATATTGAAAAAAAAATCCAATATATTGGAAATATTTTGAATATATTGAAAAAAAATCCAATATATTGGAAATATTTTGAATATATTGAAAAAAAATCCAATATATTGGAAATATTTTGAATATATTGAAAAAAAATCCAATATATTGGAAATATTTTGAATATATTGAAAAAAATCCAATATATTGGAAATATTTTGAATATATTGAAAAAAAAATTCAATAATTTGGAAATATTTTGAATATATTGAAAAAAAAATCCAATATATTTGAAATTTGAATATATTGAAAAAAAAAACAATATATTGAAAAACTAGTGATTTTGTGTTTGTTTTGTTTAACATTCTCACTAATCCTCAAGCTAGCCGCGGAAGCTTATGATGGAAATGTGTCCTCTGTTGTCATGTTTCTCTGTTTCATCCTCGGTTTCATCTAAGTGAAACTAAAAGTTTTCTTTCGAGGATTTAATCCCTGATAAGGATTATTATACTTATCGCCATCCCATTCACTGTATTGATGACAAACAACTTATGAATGTTTAAAAAATTTAATTCAGTAACCAATAATTTTGTAAACTGTGATATTATTAGTGATTTTTTCCAATGCTTTTGGGAGCAGTACATACATAATATTTTTTTCATGATAATAATATTTCTCTTATGAATATAAATGGAATATTAAACCTGCATATCAGCCGTACGTTACTGAAGGGTATTGGTTAATATTGATGAATTCTTTAATAATTACACATCAATCTGAAGAATAATAACTGTTTATTTATAATAAAAATAAAGTAACAAAGTATACAATCATCTCAATTCTCGACCATAGAATCAACGGCCATCTTGATTTCCATTATAACCAAATACACTCTTCTTTTTTTAATTCTAGTGACTACTTACTACCAACTGAACATAATAAACAAACCTAACAAAAATGAATTCCCATTCATAATACATTGTAACTTAAATATTTGAAAATAAAAAAACAACAAATATCACAAAATTCTATTGTGTTATAGAATAGGTAAAGCTTATAAAAAAATAATTGATTTCATGTAATTTTACTACACATACAACCAATATAGACAATTACTAACAAGAATGAAGTTTGCCCTGCGAGCGTCAACGTGAATTTTGTTGAAATCATTCGAGTGAGTAATTGCTGATTAATTGCTTTATTGCAGGTAGAATACTACACTTTTTCTACGACAAATAATTAAACCTTCATTAGGAGTTAAATTACTTGAAGAGTGCTTCTTAGCACTGAGCCGTAAGCCCAAGACAATTATGATTTCTGAGAGTTCATAAAAACAAGCCATTTATGCTATTTATTCAATCCATGTGTTTATATAACAATCTATCCAAGTAATTTTTGAAAAGAAAACGCGTTTTTTTTTTGTTGACCTAGTCTCTATTCCTAACATTTTTTACTGCAAAATAGTAACTGTATGTTACCAAATTATAAGTAAAAATTTTTCTTGATGAATTAATTGATGGAGGAAATAGCACTTTATTAAATCTTCCAAACTCAAACTACAGCTTGACATGTCTTGCAAAATTTGATTTGTATTCATGATGGTTGTATAAATCGGTTGCTACTGGCATGTATCTTTGTAATTATTATTATGATATATTTGCATAAAACAGCACAGTGAGTACACTACTATTAAACTATATGAATTAGGTGCGTAAGTTATGTCATCGAAACTAAAAAATCACTACACTGCCATTTAACAGAAACATAATTGAAAGCACCTACTTCCATTGGGAACGGATCTATTTCATTTGGGCACCAAGTATTATAGAAAATCTAGAAGTTCGACATTTTATTTTTCAATATATTGAATTTTTTTCCAATATATTGGATTTTTTTTCAATATATTCAAAATATTTCCAATATATTGGATTTTTTTTCAATATATTCAAAATATTTCCAATATATTGGATTTTTTTTCAATATATTCAAAATATTTCCAATATATTGGATTTTTTTTCCAATATATTCAAAATATTTCCAATATATTGAAAATAAAAATTTTATTATAGTTGTGTGACACCTAGGCGCTTTCGTATATAAGACACTTAAATACAAAATAAATAAATATTTTTTTGTACAACTGCCATTAAAAGTCACACTTTTAACGACACCCCACACTGTTAAAAAAGTGATTGTTTACATGGAAGCGTGTTAAAAATATTTTGTAACAGTGTTAAAAATACATTACAACACTCGTGTTAAAAGTAATTCTATCTACTTTTTCTGTACCTACTTACATTCTCTTTTTAAACTACATTTTCTCATGATGAAATCAGACAAAATTATAAGTATATGATTTTTTTCATATTCTTTTTATTACTGGCATACATAAAATAAGTACCTATGGTATGATTAAGTTTAAAAAGTCATATGTGACGTCATAGTAACAGTCCGAATTAAGATTTTTAATTTGTGTAAGAATCTGTGTAAGATACATCTGACAACAGTGCATACAAATTGCACATTGCCCTGACATGAAGCAGGTCTGTTGATTTAACCAATAAAATTCTTCACGTGTGCTAACCCAATGGCGGTAATTTTATTCATTCACCAAATATGGCCACCCAAATGTATAAATTTATTTACAATAAGTACGTATCATATATACTAAATATATTACGGGCTCTATTTGATGTATAAATAATGTTAATCTCCCGTAAAATGGTGAATATATCCACGGAGTTTCAATTTTAAATATTCCCCCCAGTAATAGTGCAACCTAAACGTGTGAATGCTATTGGTCCGTTAAACTGTAAATGCTTCAAGTCAGGTCAATGCGAATCGCAACTCCTTCCACTTTTAACGCAAGCGCATAACCTAATATCTCAGGTCCCTATTCTTAAAGATTACCCACTTACCACTATTTCTTTGTATCAAGATTTTACTTCCTTCCCATATGAGTCTTGAGGAGTCATCCGTCACCAGAGAAAATTCCTCTGGTGAAATTAATTCTGCCATACTTTATTTAATATTTATTATAAGCTACTATGATTAATTTCTATTTCGAATAATTTTACCAATTACTGCCGTACTTCCATTATAAAAATAGTTAGTTATTATAACTTACAACTTTGCTCTGACACTGACTGAAATGATTCGTAACCGTCGTAACTCGAACTCTCTGATCATTTGTAGGTTAGAACAAACAAGGTAACCGGCACCGACCGCCAATAAAGCACGGTCGTTCAGGTTGCTGTCGGTCAGCGACCAAATTCTGTAACCGCGTTCCGAATTATAACCATTTTCTGACATTTTATATTTACGGAACGGTAAACCGGAACCATGGTCAAAAAATTATATTTACGGTACATACTCTAAAATAGTCACTGGAATAGTCAAGGATTCTGTATAGTGTAGGATAGCTCGATCCGATGAAAGTTTCTCCAACGGAGTGGGGGTGAGTGACGTCACGGAAGTGCTGGTTACATATTTCAAGCATTGCTGCGGTGTATTTTATTAGTCATTTTGTGAATCTGTTGTACTTTTTTTTACTTTTTAGTCAATATAAATAAAGGCTAAGGTCTGAGACTAATTCCTCGATTATTATTGTTTGCATCGCAGACGGTAACACGTTACATTTTATCTGAAATTTAATTTTATAGGCAACTGAAGTCAACAGTTTATTTATTTCCCGAGAGATGTAGGTATGTATTTAGAGTACCTACCTAATTGTTGCATATTTTTGGGAAATTCTTTGGGAAGTCTTTCTAGGCCAGTAAAAGTCTGTAATAACAATTCAAAGCTAGCGATATTAATACTTAATTGAAATTTATTTCTAAAAACTTTCCACTTAAAATATGTGTTATTTTGATTTTGTTTCCTAAGGTAACCGATTTTAGGTAGGTATTCGATTTTTTTATTGTTTACCAAAATCAGTTTGGCAAAGTATGTATACAGGGTGCACCATATATCCTCTATATTTCTATCTCCTGAACACTGATAAGAGATGCAGGGTCTGTTAAATTAGAGAAAAGATGCGCAATTTTATGGTCATCTCTAATCCGTCAAGTCATACAAGATATCTGTTACCATTCCTGAAATATCCAGAAAAAACTGAAATATCGAAATTTCTTATTTTCGTCATATCTTTTTTATTATTGTAAATTTATAAATAGTTTTTTTGTAGGCTTACATAAGTCGCCAAGAGCTACCGATCTGACGTTTCAAAAATTTTCAAAGCCGACTAGATCCCAAGAGTTTTCATTGTCTGTCAACTTTTGTTTTTCTTATGGCCGCCATATTGTTTTTTTATGTCGTTCGGTATGAAAAAAATAATGGAAAACAAAAACTTCAAAAAATAAATTTCAAAAATTTTTGTTCTTTTTTTTCAAAAACTTTTTTGACCGAATATCACAGAGAAATTAAAAAACCATAAGGCAAGCAGTATGACTTCATATTGACTTATTTCAGCGAATTTTTTTTTGTTTTTCTTCGAAAAAAGAATAAAATTTTTGAAATTTTTTTTTTAATGTATTTTTTAATGTAATATTAGTTTCTATTATGTTTTTATATCGAACGACATAAAAAAATAATATGGCGGCCATAAGAAAAACGAAAGTTAACTGAAAACTCTGCCCTTGTTTATTTATTTATTTATTAGTCGGTTTTGAAAATGGCTTTAAACGTCAGATGGCGACTTATGTAAGCCTACAAAAAATTATTTATTAATTTCCAATAGCAAGAAAGATATTCCAAAAAAAGAAATCTCGATTTTTCAGTTTTTTCGGGATATTTCAGCACCGACGGAAAATAAAAAAAAAGTTCAGATTCTTATTAATCATCAAATTTAGCATCTTCCACTCTAATTTAACTGATCCTGTATGTTAGCGTTTACGAGATAGCAATACAAAGAAGGATATATGATGCACCCTGTATAGTTGAATTTATACTATATAGGTCTGGACTTTAATTTTTTTAGCTTCTGCAAAGTCTGTATCTAGTTTATTTTTGAGTTTTTTAATTAAGGAAAGTTATTTGAAAAGTTCCTGCCGACTTCCTCATAATACTGACTGCAAGATCATACTTAATTAAATATAATTTGGTGATAACCATCAGTTATAATACTTACCTATATTATTTGTAGTTAGGTACTAACTGTGATTTATAAGTTTGGTGGGTAGGTAGGTGATTAAAAAAACCTACAAAGTTTTCAAAATTTATAAAAATACATAATAAAATTCCATAATGCGCACAAACACTTTCTAAACAATTTATAATATAAATAATTTAAAATATAATAATAATTTTGTTCCTTATATTCAAACAGTCACATGTTCATTTACCTCCTATAATATTCGCAAAATTATTTTTATTTTATATTTTTACCTCTTCTGTAGATTCTAGAGCTATTAAAATACAAATGATCCAGCCAGCACGTTGTAGTGTAAACTACCTTTAAATCCTGAGATCCTGCGTCATGCGCAGTAAAATTCAGTAATGTGGCCCCCTTAAATTGAATGACTGAAAAAGAAGAACCCCTTTGACGTTTGAAATGTCACCTGGTCTGTCATGAATGACTGTTTGGATCCCCGCTCTAATGTTTGATTTGAATTTGAGGTTTTCCCGCCCTGAATTCTTGAAAGTTTGAATTTAAAGATTAACCCGCCCTGATTTCAAATAAATGGCCGACATTACTAACTTACGTTTGTGGTCGTTGTTTACCTTGGCTCGTGTTTTACCTTTTGGCTCGTGACATTATCTACCTGGGCTCGTGTTTGTCTAGTTTTCCACCTTGTTAGGACCATCCGTTGTGTTCGTAGTAACCTCTTACCTTGTTTTGGTTCTTTTATACACAGACATGAAGCAAAAGGTGGGAGATTTGAGATTAGTGAAACAAATGCATTTTAAAAACACCTACTTTATTCTAAGAGAAACCTAGCAGTGCCTATACGCTCGCTGGGACTCCCGAGTAAAAAGAGCGTGGCCAAGAAAAACCTCGATCAGCATCCCGAAATGAAAAGAATCAACGGTGGCCTGAAAAGTGTAGATCAATCGTCTCGACAACCGTCACCAAAACTATTGAACCCTCATTCATGACTCATTTGCGCGAATCATCCAAAAACAGAAGGCATTATCACAGAAATCTAGGTCTTCAAGATAACCATGAGAATGGGTTTTGTTAGATAGACACTGTAACGAGGTCCGATGGTTAGGAAGCAACCCGCCTATAGTTGGGAGGACCCCTGGGGCAAGGTCCGATGGCTAGGATGCAACTTGCTGGCTGTTTAATTGGTCCCCTCGTGGCAAGGACGAAAATGTTAGTTAGATTCACATAAGGCCGATACATTCTAGTTCAACAGTTCGGTAAACAATTAGCAATCAGAATGATCCACCCTTTTGAATTGAGTTTGACGAAGAACGAGAAATGACCTTGACGTTGATTAGTTTCACAGAAAAATAAGAGAACCTGACTTTACAATTACATAGATCAATTTGAAATCAAGATAAAACAATAATCAATTGAACAGTTTCGTTGAATAAATAAGTTCATGAAATATAAGTAAATAATCAAAAGAGTATAAGTTAATAAACAGCAATTAAATCAAAAATGTTCAGTAGACAATTTAAATAAGACATCAATTAAATAAGCGATCAAAATAAATGGTTAAATAAACGGCATGAAAAATAAGAATGAAGAACGAACATGTGACCAGAGACAAATAGCATGACAAAACATAATAAGTAAGTACGTGGTTATAAAATGTGGACGGTAGCAATTGATGATCAGAAAATGGTTAAAACATATACAATAAAAAATGAGGCGAGTCGACTAAATATTATTCTGGAGACACACAAAATGGTTGGTAGAATAAATGGTCTAGTTACGTTCGCAGTAAATAATCATAAAGCAAAAAGTAGGATTAAATAAACATTCTGACACACACAGGTTAATAAATGCAGGCATGAATTGTAAAAACAAATAAATAGAGCAGTCATGTGGATCGCAAAATAATGATAAATATAAAAGGTGCGTCCCTAGCATGTTTAGAATGATACAATAATATAAAATATGAGAAAGAAATCCTTTATAGTTTGTTAATCCATTTCAAATAAAAACCATGCACGTGTATGAGAGATGTGATTAAATAAGATCGTTAAGATATAGCCCCTCGTAGGTACCTATCTACCTACAGGAATGTGAAGTTGAATTTTTCAATAAACTTTACTTTAAACCAATTTAGAATTAACCCTTATTTTATAAATTATCCCTTAATCAAAACTCATTATTTAGAAAAGGTGAAATGAATTAATTTAAACAAAATCAGTTGAATGAACTGTAGGTAAAAATAAAGCATGGCATTTAAAACGTGATGAGGTTCAACCCTTTTGACTACAATAATTTAGAAATAAATAAAGATCGGAAATAATAATAATCAATAATCGAAGCAAGCATTCTCACAAATGAAATCAAGTCACATGAGGTTTTATGTACAAATTAGTTCAATCAAAATAAATAAATTGTTTAAATAATTTCATGAATAAAAGAATGAGAAAAGAAATGGTAACGAGTAAAAAGAAAGGTTAAATAAGTGAGCAGTGTGAATATCGTTAAAATAGAATGTGCTTCGATAAAATAATAATAACCACAATAATATTAGTCAAAAGGCATGTGCAATTTCAAGATTACAATAAATAATTAAATACCTAAAATTCAAGTATAAGTTTCTCAAAAGTAATAACCGGTTAGGTTAATTTGAATAATGCAAAATGACAAAGGAAATGAGATCGAGCATGTCCCTACGGTTAGAAATTAATTGATTCGCTGAAAATTCCAATTTATAAAATAGTGGTATGGAGGTCACATGTTTAAACAATTTGAAATTAGACAATAAAATGAAATATTGAAACTAGCGTGTCGCTGAACGTATTGAAATAAACTTATTAAACTGTTACTGCAGGTGCGTTTGAGTATCTACATGGGGGCCCTGTTTTAAAATTCTTTCAATTACAAAACGTGAAGTTTCAAATTATACATGCTGGTTGGAATAAAATATAAGCTATCTCCTTTCGTTTGAATACAAAACAATTATTTAAAACTTAATGTGGCTCTGCTTGAATAATTAATTAGCTTGACCAAACACGTGTTTTACATGAGTCTTTTTCTAAATAAACAAATTGAATAATACAAACAAATAAACTAAACGATATGATCTGATCTCTTGAGATATCACAATGCCTAACCGATATTAATAAATTAGAATAATCAGTTATTACTCACATGATGGTGTGTGGGTTTCATTGTTTAAAAATAAATAATGTAATGAGGAACACACAGCTGATCGTACCCTCTGAACTTCACTCTCTGACTGCTCGAATATAAGTGAACATGACTAGTGACTACGGAGTGTGACTTCAATTCTCGCTAACATGTGGTTTCATGACATTGACAGAACTGACGTTTCTAGCTTTGAAAGCTTGACAAATAAAAAATAAAAATTGGGTGCGTTTCTCAGCTCTAAAGTTTACAATTTGAACCATGCGCAGTTGTTATATGGTTTGGGTCCTTTCAACGTGCAACAGTAATAAAAAAAATCAGGTAAAAACGCACAATAAATGAAGAATTTACAGGGTGATAAAAGAACATATCAATCGGTTACACACAGTGTGCATGTAACTGTTTATAATAACGTTTTATAATAATTATTCTTACCACACTAAATTAAAATAGGGTTGAAAATAACACAAAGACACTTTCACTGTAGTTTTACACAGGTTTTTGCACAAAAAAAGCTCTTTAGCAACACTTCCGCACTGTCAGCACGTGCTTTAGATACAAGGTTCGCGGGCCCAGCACTCCTCTGACGTCACATCAGCCTCGTGGAGTGGTGGGGACGCGACAACATGAGTAGCATAGGAATGGAGCAATCCTATAGTTATATACAGAATCCTTGTGGAATAGTTACTAAATTAATTTAGGTTATGTCGATTAGTTGAAATGTCATTTTATTTCAAAATTTAAAATTCGAAAAGCTGTAAACGCAATTTTTAGAGGTAAATTGGAAAATTTTAGAGACTTGTAAGTGTAAGTACCTACCTATTTACTCTTATAAATCTTATGTATGTAGGATTAGACCGATTCCTTCTTAGTTTTATGTAAAAATGTTGAAAATAGAAGATCTATTATTGACAAATAGAGGTACAGCTTGACAAGAATATCTTGGCGGTTGTTAAAGGAGAGAGAGGTCCTAGAACGAGACAGAAAATCACCCCACCACCTTATCTGTTTTAGTACATTCTATGTAATAAATTTTGTAAAATGTATGGAAATTGATACTTGACATTTAAATTTTATTATGAGCTAGAAGCTAATTTGGCTGCGTTCAATTAATATGAAAAATTGAAAATCTAAAATAAACACGGGAGTTTTAGTTAGAATTATTTAGTTATTACTATCATCATAAAATATATTTAATTATCACTATCACTATCAGAATAGTTCTTTTCGTCACTATCATTATATCTTCATCGTCGTTAATGACTCCCAGTTGAATAATTAGATCCCCCACTATAATATCCATAGCTCCTTCTCTGGCCATTAACTCGTTCTCATTTTTTTTGTTGGTTGGATGGTCACACTTGGCATTCCACTGCTCAGCCGTATAACCACAAAAAAACTCGTCACACAAATTCTGTACATTTTCAAACTTTTGGGTGATATTTCTGTCTGCCACATAGTGCTTCATATCCGCCCAAACCAACTCGATAGGATTGAGATCTGGGTGGTAAGGAGGCAGTCGCAAAACATCATGTCTTCTCATAATTTCATCAATTTCGTAGGTTTTGAAATTCGGCTTATTCGATTTGATGAGGTCATACAATTCTGGTTTATGGAAATCCGCATTAAATGGTATTTATTTTGCTTTTGTTGTAACCACTGCTGCATATCTGATTTTCTTGAAGCAGAGTTAGGTGGTTTATCTAACTGCACATTATGATATGGCGCGTTGTCAATCACAACATTATGATATGGCGCGTTGTCAATCACAAGTACACTGTGAGGCGGTAAATTTGGAATAAGCTTGGTTTCCATCCATTTTTTGTAGTTGGAATAATTCATATCGTCGTGATAGTCTCCACTCTTCGTCTTCGACTTAAATCGCACGTAAGCATTAGGAATAAAACCAGTTCCTCCACCCGCGTGAATGATTACCATCCGTTGTCCTTTGGAGGCGGGTTGCGACAAAACTTCTCCACTGGCGTCGCTCCACGCTTTTTGATGAGCATGAGAAGACTGGATATACGTTTTATCCATGTACACTATATTTCTACCTTCGGCTCTATAATTTCTCATCCTTCTAAGAAACTTAAGACGCATATCAAGAGACAAAGAGACAAATATCGCACTTCTTGCTTTTCCATCAAAATTTTTCTATTAGTTTTTGTTTTTCTCCATCGAAAGCCCAGTTTATGGATAACCTTTCTGACACTTTTCCTTGATCCATTTGCTCCTTATTTTTTGTAAATTTTTGATCAAAGTCATCCAAGTTGGTTTTTGTTGCTAATTTAGTTCTTTTTTTACCAGGAGAAGTAAATTTATCCGTTTGGCCATCGATGATTCTGCACTATCCTTTGAACAGTCCGTTCACTAATGCCTGTCGCAGCAGCAACCCCGTTTTGAACTTGATTAATTGGTAAAATAGGACCAAGTATTTTTAGATTCACCAAGAAGATGTAACTGAAAAAGCTGAGTAAACACCGGCTGAGATGGGCAGTTGGACTTCTAACAGGACACTGCCCACTAATAAAACGTGGATCCTTTTGGACAGAAAACCTGACACAAAAGGCCAATAACTAATTTTCCTCATGGGAAAAAAACCTAAGGGAGAAAATAGTGCAACTTCAATGCAGACCTTACCTAGGCCTAACTGGGGTGCTGTTCAAGCGACTAGGTGGGTAAAGGGCAGAGGGAGCAGAGAAGATGTAAATGAGCAACTTTAATGCAGACCTTGCCTAGGCCTAACTGGGGAGCTGTTCAAGCGACTAGGTGGGGAAAGGGAAGAGGGAGCAGAGAAGATGTAACTGAAAAAGCTGAGTAAGCACCAGCTTAGATGGGCAATTGGACTTCTAACAGGACACTGCCCACTAATTACACCTCTCAATAATAGGAGTGAAAAATATCCCGGATTACAGGAGATGCGGGGAAGGGGAGGAAACCCCATACCACCTAACAAGCACCCATTGGACTCATACTGAAATACTTTCGGGAGATGGGACCGATGAGATAATTATCCAAAGGGGTACAATAAGCGCAAGCTTCAGTACAAGGGCTTTGAACCTACCCTAGAAGTAATAATAATAATAATAGATTCACCAAGAAAATATTTATAAACGTTATTAATAATTTCACGGCTTTGACCGGAAAGGGTTTTATTAGCAACTTAGCTTTTAAAATTTGCCATTTCAAAAGCTTGCACTACTTTTGCAATAATTAACTGTCACAAACATAATAAAATACAAACGTCAAGTATCAATGTCAAAAAATTGTTCAAAATTTGTTATACATCAAAATTTATTACATGGAATGTACTAAAACAGATAAGGTGGTGGGGTGATTTTCTGTCTCGTTCTAGGACCTCTCTCTCCTTTAACAACCGCCAAGATATTCTTGTCGAGCAGTAGGTACTTACATTATTTACCTAATCATTTTTTAAGAATTTCTCAAGGAATATTTCAAGGAATCTAATTAAACTGTAGTTTTGCTGAATCTGGAGAAATATCTTTCAATTGCTAATGTTTATAGCATTTGATGATTCATTCTTTTCTTTCTTTTGAAATTCATTTACCTGCCTGAGCATTTTAATAATTTTGAATTTTATTATTTGGTTTGTCAATTTGACAACTTCAACTTTTCAAGTTTCTTAGCGTTTCGCTGTGACTAGAGTACCGACTGAGAACCCAGACCTAGTTTTCGCAAAACCGTCATTGGATATAGTCAATCCAAGCAACAGTTAAATTTATCCTCAAAATACGAATAACTACTAAAAAAGGACTATTTTCGAAGAAAATAAAGTAACTTGAAGTTTTTAACTTGCGTTTTATAACAGTGCAACTTACAACAAGGAAACAAGTTTTGCAGGTGACGTCATAGCCTATACACGAATCGGGGAATGTTGCCGTTACAGTCACAACGTAATTTTTTTGCCAAGGTCAAGAAAGCAGGCTACCATCTGACAATATGAAAATTACTGTTTAAAGATTGCACAGGGTACCAACTTGACAGCTGTTTGACAAGTCCATCTAAATAAAAAATAGACTGTACTTATTCATTTGTGTGTAGATATTAATTCGAATTTGAAATGTATGAGTGGAAAAATTGACAAAAGTTGTGGTGTGGTGTCGACATTAATAATAATGTGACTTAATAATAATAATATGACGTCAATAATAAAAAAAAACGTGATTGAATTGTTTTAGGTATATATTTGCGATCCTAATATACCTACCTATGATTAAAGATGAGTCTGATAAGTTTTATTGGATCCTACCCTTAAATGGGAGGGCCATATCTGTCACCTTTCATTGGTTATCTCTAGGAATTTGTTTCTCATTAGAAATCTTGTCCCTCTCATGCCTGGGGACGCTCTTCGTATGGCTTATTTCGCGTTGATTCAGTCGCACCTGTCTTATGCTTTGACGGCCTGGGGTCACTCATCTCACACACATAGATTGTTTGGCTTGCAAAGAAGGGCAATCAGACTTATTTCTGGGAAAAAATATCGTGAGGATGTGAGGCCCACATTTATTTTGTTGAGCTTCAAATCCTTACGCTGCCATCGCTTTATATATTGAAGTGTTTGGTTGAATGTAAAAAAAATAATCAAAGCACTTTTATTAGTGATGTTCATAATTATTTCACAAGGCAGCAGAATAATATTCACATTGAATTTCTTAGGTTGGAGTCCGCCAGATTTGGTTCAAATTATTATGGTAAGGTATTTTTTAACAAATTGCCTGAAGGAATTAAGCTTCTCCCAATGAGGGAGTTTAAGACTACCATTAAGGATTTCTTGTTGAGCAAGGCATTTTACCGCATGGACGAGTTTTTGAAATATGAGTTTGCTTGAACTAATCGTATCGTTGAATTTAATTATTGTATTTGATGTAGTATATGTATTCCTTTTGGTTTACTATAGTTTTTACTCTTTGTATTTATTTTTGACAATTGTGAACATTTTGTAATGGCAAGCAAATATAAAACTAAACTAAACTAAACTAAAAGTATTTTTTTACATTTGTTAATTTATACACGTTTCTTATCTTATTTAGATCAGGGCCATCTTAGAAGGGCATAGGGCCGATTTAGAAGCCTCCCTCGACGAGATGAGGGAGGAATTGAGGGGGATGCGGCAGCAGCAGAAGGAAAATGCTGACGATGATGGCGAAGGAGAGGAAATCCCTAGCGGGCAGAGGCCGGCTGTGCCTTTGCCTGCAGGGGATGAAGCAGCAGCAGGGGATGGAGCAGGGGCAGTGGTAGAGGCACTTTCACCACCTCCACCAGCGAGAGGAAGAGGTAAAACTAATAAAGAGGTGAAAATATTCATTTTTTATTCTTTTGAAAATTTAAAAAAATATTTAATAAAACCAAATTCCCCAAAATTAACATGCTAAAAGCTGAAAACAACAAACACACAAAAAAAAATTGTCCTAAATTTATATCAACAAGTGGAATTGGCGGTAACATTATGAGAGTTGGTCTGGTTTTATTTGAATAGAACTGTAAAAAATTGTAGGTACAAGTCAAATAGGTACTTGAATGGACTGGTTTGGTTTGTATTTCAGTAATATCGGTAGAATCGTTTCAAAATAGCAGTTAGATAATATTTGAATTTTCATTAAAAAAATATTTTTAATGTAATTTAAGACCAGTAGGTACCTACCTACCTTATGATGTGCAACATT
The DNA here is from genome assembly GCA_910589415.1 of Malachius bipustulatus. Taxonomy (NCBI): domain Eukaryota; kingdom Metazoa; phylum Arthropoda; class Insecta; order Coleoptera; family Melyridae; genus Malachius; species Malachius bipustulatus. The sequence continues at coordinate 41,442,435 of OU342635.1, forward strand.
TACTATGATAATATTATTTATATGTTAATATGTACTTTGTTATAGGTATAAAATGACTTAATGACTTTTTAATGGTCTTTATAAAATAATGAAATTTCATCATCTTACAGAGGTCGGTTCAAAAGTTACAGCTAAAAAAGTAAATCGCTGGGTACCCTTTTGGGGCTCTGTATCTCCGTTTAAGGACACTTTTTTATTTTAGCAGACTAGTTTTTTTCTTCACTTCCTTTGTGTGCTCCTGAGAAATTAGGTGGCACTTGCCGAGCACTTTGTAGGTAACCAAGGAAAAATGAATTTTTTAAAATTTAATTAACGAGCATCATAGAAAGAAAGAAAGTTTTTCGAATTATGCAATTATAAATAATTTGATTTTTTCTGGTTATTATTACAGCGAAAGGGCATGTGAAATGACTGAATTTCTATATCTAAATTATTGTGATTGTAAATATTATAAGTATTTGAATTATTATAAAATATTAAAGCCCACAAATTATTTTAGCAAAAGTTTTTTAGTAGGTGGAAAAGTAGTAGATATACCTATCACAATAAAAAAAAAAAATTCTAATAAAAATTTTTGTTCTAGGAACGTCTCCGATTTCGGCGTTCCAGGAACTTGCTGGCCGGACTGTCGGGCCAGCTGATGGTGGCCCACCAGCAGGCTAACTGAGGTGGTGGAAGGGGGAGAGGGGGGAACCAAAGGAGAGGGATGAGGGGTGGTAATTAGTTAAAATTAGTTAAAATTAGGAATAAGTTAAAGTTAAGTTGTTTTGTTATTGTTAATTAGATTTGTTAATTTGTTTAAAGTTTTGTTCATAGTTAATGTTTATTTTTTATTGTTTGTTTGAATAAAAGTTTTAATTTACTATATTATTATTTCAATATTCTTTGAAATTTGTCCCAAGGTGCTATATTATAGCAAGTAAATCAATGTAGTTTAAATAAACATAAGTGTGCCAGCTGTAAATTAATTAATTTGACACAAGTAACAAAATGTCGTTACAAGCGTACATTTGCCTGTATATTTATATGAAAGTGTTTATTTTCCACAAATATAAGGTTTTTATTAAAAAAAAAAAACATAATAAATGATTGTGACAACTAAATAATTTATTTTTCACAAATAATTAGCTTTTTTGAATAAATTCCAGAAATTATTTCTGTTAAATTAAAAATGATGTAGATAGTTGAGGCAAACGATTCATTCAAATATACGATTTGGTTGATCAATTATTGACATCTTTATTTCAATTCATATTGGGTCCTCACAGTTGTCAAGTCTGGAGCGCCCGAGAACCCAAATAAAGAGTTTCGACTCAGACAGCAACACACATCCAACCAGATTACCAAAAGCACGGACGGCCATTTCGGTCTCATTAGACCTCGTCAGCGTACTATATTGGAATCCGGAAGGATATGAATCGCTGTATGAATCGAAACCCCTATATGGAATATAATTCAACCGGTTACCAGTGACCTCGAGAAAGAGCGACATCTATCAAGAAAAATCAAAGGCTCCCAGTGAATCTCCAAAGTGTATTATGGGTTGTAGACACTCCAGGGGCTACGAGACTGACATCTAATATGCATATTAAATAGCCGAAGTATACTCAAGAATCAAAACAACACCTTAGGTAGGTAGGTCTTAATATACGCTGACGAGGTCTAATGAGACCGAAACGGCCGTCCGTGCTTTTGGTAATCTGGTTGGATGTGTGTTGCTGTCTGAGTCGAAACTCTTTATTTGGGTTCTCGGGCGCTCCAGACTTGACAACTGTGAGGACGATGGGTTAAAACCCGACTCCAATTCGATAGGCTATTAATTGTCTTTATACACATTAAGACCTACCTACCTACGGTGTTGTTTTGAAAAGGATATTGCTGGCACGCTTTGTGTCAGCCGAACTTTCTTAGTCTCCGACAGCAGGTTACAGATGTTCTCTTTTGCAGGGTGTCCGGGTGTCCGTCCACGGTAACTGTTCGCATGTGGTATTTGTTTATGCATGGTAACTGTTCGTCCATGATAGCTGCTGTTCGTCAAGGGTACATGGTATTTGGGTAAAGATGCTCTATTGCGACAGTTTTACCCCTATGCTGGCCTCCCTCCACTGTCTGCTTGCTACGCTCCGACACGTTCTCAGCGTTGCCACATGCGAGCCCTTCTCCTACGTTCTGCAGACAATCCTGCACGCTTCCTGCCCACTTTCGCACGAGATCCTAATAGTAGCTACCGATTCCATCAGGTCTTTGGTCATATATCTTCAAAAACGCAAATGGGGAGAGTCATGTGAAATTTAAAAAGTGTTGGTGAGTGAAGCCCCCCTCCCCTCTATTTTAATGCAATAGAATCACTAATGATTGATATTTTTTATAGTCATCCCCTCTTTAAATTCTGAGCAGAATGAAATAGAATTTTGAGAGATACGCTTGCTTTAAATTAAGGCATTTACATGCTTTGTAATAATTTTTATATTAATAGGCAGCTAGAGGTGAAGAATTTCCGAAAAGTTGTGAAATTAAAATCTTCTAAAGTTTTCTCATAACTTTTTTAGAATTTCATTATTTCCTATTAATTTTTCTTAACCCGCAATGCCTACCTACTCTAAAAAGAGACCAAAATCAAATTTAAACTGCAGCTGTTAATGCGCAAGGTCAAATGAGACATCGCTTCAATTCATAACCCCAAACTGGACGTTGCCAGATTGACAAATTATTCCGTGATATTTTTAACTACCTGAAAATTGAGTACACTGTTTCAATTATTATTACAGTTTTTTTAAGTATGTACATAATATTACGTTTATCGGTGCAGACGCAAAACAGTAAAATCTAAAAGTTTATCTGACGTTTTCGGAATATTAATTTCAATTAAAGCACACATTCATACTGGATGGTGCTCATTTTATTGTTATGTATATACCTAGGTATAGGTACTCAATATACAAAATGTATGTACAGGGTGGGCCAATAAGCGAGGTAAGCGGCTGTATCTCAGAAACTAATGATCGTAGAGAGTTACGGTAAAAAATTTTATAGGTTAAGTGGGCAAGGGAAAATGCTGGAAATTATTTTCAAGTTTCCAAGATGGCTGCCAGAGGGCGTTTGCACCATCTTGAATTACATAAAGTTACGTTTCTTGTGATTTTCCCCAATGAATGTAACAAAAAAGTATTTGCGTTTTAATGTTATCTTAAAGTCTAACATTTTTTATAGAAACAATTTTTCTCTATCTTTCGAAATAAAGTGGTGGGGGGTATTTGAATGTTGTTTTAAACAAATGCCTGTAACTTCGAAACGGCTTCAATGATTTGGATAAATTTGGTTTAATTGGAAAGAGCATTTCTTGGGCTTTTAGGTTTCTTGTGACAATGACAGTTGTGACCTACACGGCCGCCGATAGAGGGCGTTATCCGACATTATAACCAAAATATTGGATTTTCTCAAAAAATTTAAATGCGATGATATGACTTTTTTTAGACTAGAAAATAGACAAATGATCAACCAATAAGCTTGCGCAAACCGCATCTTAATATCTTTTTCCTAACTCAAATTATTAAAAAAATACCAAACCAAGAAAATTCATATATCCCCATCAGTGACGGCTCGTCAGGGACGGCAAGGTCGGCCCGGCCGACCCAAACCACTGCACCAGTAAAATAACATTATTTTTTAGAAAATAATAAAATAAACTTGATTTTAATTTCTGAGAGCTTTCAATAATACCCTTTAATGTTTTTTCTTGCCTAAAAATCTAAGCAAAAAGCAAAAGTGTAGTGTAGAGCTATTATAGTGAATAGCGCGAGTGATCCATCCATAAGTTGAAAATAAATGGTAAGGTCGGCTGGCCGATGCTGGGCGCGAGAGTGCTGGTTTAATCGAAGACATACGGCATACAAACTGTGTCGCTTCCAAACCGCAGAGTTACAGTGCACGGCCGGCGTAGCGTATTCCACACAGGCACGGCCGAGAGCCTCCTGGCCGTACTTGGGTCTCTATCTATCAGGCGCTCTTCCGCTCTTCTCTTGGGTGATCCTCGCTGCATTATTGGGATGGTGTCGAACGCATTTTTATTAATATTTTTTTAAGAAAATGCAACTTGTAGTTTGTAGTAACAGAAACAAAAAATGTGTTTTTTGCTTGCCAAATTGCTTTTTAGAGATTTATTTAATTAATTTAGTAGACTTATTATTTATTAATTAATTATTTAAGATTAATTTATTAATTTATTTATTTAATCTCAGTGTGCGAGTTTGTTTACCTATTTTATGCAATTAAAAAAAAATAACTAGGTATTAGAATTCGCAAACTACCGATATTGTCAAGTAAACTGCGCACCTACTTACTACACTTTCATTAATATTTTTTGAATAAAAAATAAACTAAAAATACCGTTTTACGGAAGGGGGATTCAATAGATATAAATTCCTAGAACGGAAAATAATAATGAAATCTTCAATGCCTGTACTTCTTTATCCTTATACCTACCAGCCAGCGCCAGTTAGTAGCCATGCAGGGCCAGGGTCGGCTAGCCGTACCGCGCGTGTTATCCATCCATATATGGTGTCAATGCATGCATAGCGTAATATTGCATTCATTCAGTGACTCAAGCAAAAGCACATTTTTATTTTATTACTTTCTTCATCTATTTTTCCTATTCGACGATTTTTCCTATTTTTACATATAAGTAAATTTTGAACTTAAGGGAATTCGCGTGACCTTGAACCGTAAAAAAAATCGCCTCATTTTCCGCGGGGGCCTTGTCCCCGGACCCCCCCCCCCCACATATAACGTCGTACATTTTATTTCCACCATTGGCTGGCCGACCCAATTTTTTGAAGCACGAGCCGTCACTGATCCCCATTCAAAAATGCATCGGTCGCTTTCGATAAGAAGGCAAGTAGTAGGCCATGGAAACAAAAGCTAAACTCCTCACGCGTTTTCGTAACGATTTTCCTTTTAAATAAAGTTGTGGTCCTGAAAAGGACCCATTTTGAAAAAAGATTAATGCCTTCTGTGTTCAAATTGCCTTCCGTCATATTCCACACATTGTTCCAGTCTTTCTTGAGTCAGCAGAACCGCAGCCTCGATTTCTGCCGCTGATAGTTGAGGAATTGAGTTTCGAATTCTGTTTTCCATATCCATTCGTGTTGTTGGTGGAGTTTGAAAAACAATGTCTTTTAAGCGTCCCCAGAAGTAATGTCGGGGGACGCTTGCCGGACAAGGAAATCAGCTTCCGTTTCCTATCCAGCGTTCTCGAAAGATCCAGTAAATATGGTTTCGGACATTAATTGAATAATGTGCCGGACAACCATCATTCTAATTTCAGAAGCATAGTTCTCCTAGTTTCGAGTGGCACATCTTCCAACAAAATTGGCAAGTCGTTGATCAAAAACTCTAAGAAGCGGTTACCAGTTAAAGCTTGATCAAAAAAGTAAGGTTCAATAATTCTGTCCCCAATGATACCGCACCACACATTTAGGCTCCAGCGTCCCTGCTGCTGCACTTCTCTCTCTTAACCAACGTTGATTTTCAGCGGACCAATAATGCATATTATGAAGGTTTACTCTACCATCACTATTAAATGTAGCCTCGTCGGTCCAGAGAATTTCCTTTAAGAAATTTCCGTTTTCCTCAAGTATGCCTAGCATCCATTATGACAATAATTTAATTTATTATCGAAATCTTGTTTATTTAGCGCCTGGTGCAAGACTATGTGGTAAGGATGTAATATAAAAGTAGAAAACAACATAATCAGTAGTAAAAAATAATAAAACGAGAATAACACTGAATTTGTATTTGAGGGTATGTGCTAAGATACTTGGAATAAGGTAAAATTATTCACCTATAATCTTTCAAAATATTTCTAACAGTTGTCCGTGCAACAAATTCCCAAGTCTAGAGACAATGTTCTAGTTTCTACATGTCTATAAAATTCTATGTAAGCCAAGACATTGATAATATTTTTTTCGGTCCTTCCATTGCGACGCCTGCGACGTTTAGCACAACGAAAACTTCCAGTATCGCGTAATCGCTGTACCAAGCGCGGAAACATTCTTCTCCCGTAATGAAGGCGATCTGGATACCGTGCCGCGTACTGTGTTGCAGCTATAGCTACATTTTGAAAACACTCAAAATAAATCGCAATCATGTCAACGGTTCATTATTTAATTTTGTGAGAAGCATTTTGATTAAAAAGTACTCAAATTATATGCAATCAACAATAATAGTGGGCTACGTGTGTGACAGAAGTTTGACGTTACTTGCCAATATTTAACCCTTAACTGGTATACACCTTTTTTCTAACGTAACTGGTATTAATGGGGTCACAGTTGACCCCAATTTAAAACTGGAGTAACCAGAAAAAAACAACCGAAAAAGACATTTTGGAGAAACAAGGACATTCTTTAGCAAAACAATTATTATATTGATTAATTAAAAATAAATATTTCCTGAAAATAAAAAAAATATCGACATACTTGAAAACATTTAAAAAAACATGTATTTTTTTCAGGTCTCTAAAAAATTGATCCTAAAACTCAAACGAAGAATGTCATAGTCCTAACACCACCTGTTCTTCTTTTTTTAGTCTTCATCAGACGACTTGTAACACACAAAAACATAATTAGAATGTTGGTAAAAAAACTGACACTGACGTTTTGTCTTACATTTCCAATATAGTGTTGCAGGCATTATAACATTTACAAGAACACTTTCTCTGTCAGATAGATCGCTATTTGACCCGTCGAAAACTCCAGACGATCTTGGCCCTTCTTCTAGATCACTATCATACATTAAAATATCTGCAAATTCTTTATCAGATAAAAATTTGCGTGTCATATTTAAATATAAAAAAAAACGTAACTGGTATATTGGGGTCAGAACTGACCCCAACAGACAATCTACAAATCAGTGCAAGATACACCTTCGCGCGTTAAACACCGTCTAAAAGGCTCTGATTTAGGAGGGTACTGAGCTGCTCGACATTGTGTTGCCAAAACTAACGAATTTCCTTGAGATTTAATTCACTTGGGGTCAGGAGTGACCCCAGTATACCAGTTAAGGGTTAAGTTAGGAGTTTGTCTTTTATTTCCATGGCCTACTAATTGCCTTCTTATCGAAAGCGACCGATGCATTTTTGAATGGGGATATATGAATTTTCTTGGTTTGGTATTTTTTTAATAATTTGAGTTAGGAAAAAGATATTAAGATGCGGTTTGCGCAAGCTTATTGGTTGATCATTTGTCTATTTTCTAGTCTAAAAAAAGTCATATCATCGCATTTAAATTTTTTGAGAAAATCCAATATTTTGGTTATAATGTCGGATAACGCCCTCTATCGGCGGCCGTGTAGGTCACAACTGTCATTGTCACAAGAAACCTAAAAGCCCAAGAAATGCTCTTTCCAATTAAACCAAATTTATCCAAATCATTGAAGCCGTTTCGAAGTTACAGGCATTTGTTTAAAACAACATTCAAATACCCCCCACCACTTTATTTCGAAAGATAGAGAAAAATTGTTTCTATAAAAAATGTTAGACTTTAAGATAACATTAAAACGCAAATACTTTTTTGTTACATTCATTGGGGAAAATCACAAGAAACGTAACTTTATGTAATTCAAGATGGTGCAAACGCCCTCTGGCAGCCATCTTGGAAACTTGAAAATAATTTCCAGCATTTTCCCTTGCCCACTTAACCTATAAAATTTTTTACCGTAACTCTCTACGATCATTAGTTTCTGAGATACAGCCGCTTACCTCGCTTATTGGCCCACCCTGTACAGATAAATAACAAAGATAAATTTCTCCATTTGTTACAAACTCCATTATACAGGTGTCCCAATATTCCATGGACATGGAGCAACCACAGATTACTGAGGTAAAAAAAAGTCGCTCGGACCAAACTTATCTCTATACCAAAATGCTTCGTTTGTCCGTTAGAGGGCTTCAAAGTCTTTTGAAAATTTTAGTTTTTTTGAACAAAGTCGACTGATCCAATTCGATGAAATTTGGTAGGTAAATTTCTTATGAAAAGTACTAACTTCTGATGTACATGATAATTTGACGGAAACCCGGGAAGGGGTGAAACTACCCCTACTACCCTCCATTAAAATCGATCGTAATTGTTGATGGGGTAGCAGGAGCGCTGTTCATGTTTTTTTGTTTGAAAGATACATCGTTTTAGCCCATTTTTGGTCTCCTACAAAAATCTGTATCTTTCCGAGGTGCTATGTGATAAAATAAATTAGTTGATGGTACCTAACCAAAATTTTATTTCATTCTTTTAATTTGAAATCAAATTTTCAATTGTCAGGTGTTTATTTGATCTAATCTCATAGAAGATGTTTAGTATGGTGCGGGTTTTTTTTCAGGTGTTTGCAAACAGTTTTTTTCAAACGCAGTAAACAGTTTGCAAAACGACGAGGTTCCAAGAAGAGTTCAAAGAATTTTTTTGCGCAGGATGGAACTTTCTAGGGTCCAAACCGGCGCCCACATCGAGCATCTTTTATGAGATTAGATCAAATAATCACCTGACAATTGAAAAGTTAATTTCAAATTAAAAGAATGAAATAAAATTTTGGTTAGGTACCATCAACTAATTTATTTTATCACATAGCACCTCGGAAAGATACAGATTTTTGTAGGAGACCAAAAATGGGCTAAAACGATGTATCTTTCAAACAAAAAAACATGAACAGCGCTCCTGCTACCCCATCAACAATTACGATCGATTTTAATGGAGGGTAGCAGGGGTAGTTTCACCTCTTCCCGGGTTTCCGTCAAATTATCATGTACATCAGAAATTAGTACTTTTAATAAGAAATTTACCTACCAAGTTTCATCGAATTGGAATCAGCCGACTTTGAGCTATTTCAAAAAAACTAAAATTTTCAAAAGACTTTGAAGCCCTCTAACGGACAAACGAAGCATTTTGGTGTAGAGATAAGTTTGGTCCGAGCGACTTTTTTTTACCTCAGTAATCTATGGTTGCTCCATGTCCATGGAATATTGGGACACCCTGTAGAATTAAAATTATTGTAGTTACCTAATAATAATATGACCAAGTTATAATTCAATCATTAGTTTCCTTTGTAAAATTTTCAAAATGTAAATATATTAAAAAATTAAAATGTGCATTAATCTGTGGTCGTAGGAAAAATAGTGTACATTACTTGTGTGCGGAAAGTAATTAATTAGTTAAAAAAAAAATGACTAATACTTGGCAATTATCGTGAAGTGGTTGTATTATCCGGGATCGCGGTATCTAATCGGTGCCTCTTGTCAGGACCGCACTCCCCGTGCGGTTGAGTACCCATCGGGCGCGTCCCCAGGTGGCGGATAGGGGGAAGGCCTTACAATGAGTTTAAGTGAGTAAGGTTAGCAGTGGTGATAGAGCTCGTCGGAGGTAAAATTCTAGACTGGCAGCTTAAAGCCTTGCCGCGGACCACCTCCCCTAACCTAGTTGTCGTGTCGTGACTAAAGGTCTGCACTAGGGATAACGGCGCCAGAGATGTCCGACTGTGGACTATCTGATATACCGTATCATCTGTTGTCGTGGACACGTCTCGCAGACAGAGAAATGCGGGGGTCTGGGCTTAATCGCCTGAGCCAAGAGGAGACAACCTCACTAAAAAACCTAAATCCTAAGGCGGGGGTCCAGGCTGATGGGATGCGTGACTGGATAGATGACCAGCCCCTACTGGATTCAACCTTGGGGCACCAGGGGGCACCCCACTGTATCAATCCCCTCACCTTTGCATGCGGGGCTCTGCATAGGTGGAACACCCTTCCCTTGCTACTCGTGGGATCAACCATGGTAAGATCAACCGATAAAGGTAATGTCACCGAGAATTCATCGGGAACCTATGAAGAGCCTATGCTCATACAGGGGGCAAGCACCCCAACACAAGAAGACCAATGACCAGTATAAGCACAGCAAATGTCACCAGCATGGCCCAGTTCAACGCCCATCATGCTAGGGGGGCATCAGCCGTCATAGCTCGGGCGTTCGACAGGTCATGCCTGGGTGTTGTGCTTATACAAGAACCTTGGACATACAAGGGGCAGGTAAGGGGCCTACCACGAAAGGATTGCAAGACAATTTGGGATATCAGAAGTGATACCCCAAGGGCCTGCATCCTGATAAGAAACAACATTAAATATGTATGGATGGTATGCTAGAAACTAAATTTCGCATTTGACAGCGCTGTTAACAACGGCACTGTTGTTAAAAATCACTTTGACATGGTCACGTGACCATGTTAAATGCTTTAACATCGCCATGTCAAATTTCATGTTGACAACGGCGTTAAAGCTGAAATCATCCAATTTGGTATGCTAGAAACGAAAATCGAGTAGGAACAGTTGAACGTCAATGTTAAATGGCCATGTTACAATAATCACAGGGTATGGATCGATTAATTGTAGCTGACAAATTTTAGGAAGATTTTTAATTTAGAAATTTAACTAGATTTTCTTCATTCAGATTCAGAATAAATAAAACAAAATTGGTTTGATTGAATAATATTTATATTTAATAACATATATAACCATATGGGCAGCATAAATAGGGTAGGTAACAATAAAATAAAATAAGTTAAAGAATATAAGACATATTTGGGTAAAATAAATAATTTATTTGATAATATTACACTCATAAAATAATAATTAGTCAGAGTCAGAGTCAAACCAGAACAAATAAAAAAATAATTTTTAATTAAGGAAATTAATGTTGTCTGCAACACCTCTGGCAATCCGAAGGGGTTTTAAAACAGAAAATTGTGAACATAATCTTTAAAAACTTCTCACTCTTCATCAAATTCTCAAATTCTCAACCGACTACTGGGTTATAGGTTTGGTTATTCTATATTCTGCAATAAGATACATAATAATTAGGTAATTGATAACTTACCTGTTGATTATTTCTAGCAAAATCTGCCTCTCAACTTCAGAGAAGTTCTTTCTTGATTTCACGACAACTTTCATTTATACTTTTACAGTAAACCAAATTAATTCACTCAAAGAAAACTGAAACGTTTACGTTTGTTATTATTTGTTACAACACAACAATAACAATAATGGCGAATGGGGATCGGATCTCGGATCGGATGGTGGTAATGACGTTCGTTGACGATGACGGTCGACGGTAGACGAGTTTCGTGTTTATCTAGCTCATACGCATGCGTTCAGTAGGCACTAGCCAACATCTAACAACGCGAGACCAAAATCAACCACGACCATCTCGGATCGCCGATTTATTACGAAATGGAACTTCGGTTCGGGTTCGATCTAGCTCGTGAATTGTTCTTAGCCTGCAATCAGCGAATGTACGACGTTGCCGCTATTGTTCATGTTACATTTTTAACATGATGATGTTACCTAACAACAGTGTCAAATCATGAATATTTCTTTCTAGCATACCGAATTGATTTTAACAACAGCGTCAGATTGACATCGGTGTTACGTTAACAACGCCAAATGAGATTTTCTAGCATACGACCCTATTGCCCGTATTCACAAACGATAATTTCCTAAATAATTACGTAATCAATTATCCCCATCCCATTCTATTGCAAAAAAACTGCATATCTCCATCTCACTCATTTAAATAATTACGTAATTATTTAGGAAATTATCGTTTGTGAATACGGGCATATGTCTCTCAGAATTCATGACACGGGACCTTGTGCCAATCCGGGTCAACATCACCGGAGGCACACACCGTAGCATCATAGTAGCATCAGGGTACTTCCATGAGAAAACATCAGCACCTCCTATGCGAAGTCCAGAAACTAGTCGAGTACTGCAACGGGCATGGGCTATCGCTCCTACTCGGCAGTGATGCCAACGCACACAACATCAGCTGGGGCAGCAAGTATACCAACAAAAGAGGTGAGCAACTGCTTGAATTTTTACTTGAATCCAATTTAGATGTACTGAATGTGGGGAACACACCCACTTTTGTAACTAAAAGGAGTCAAGACGTAATAGGCATAACGATCGGTAGTCCGAGCATATGTCAACTGATCAGAGACTGGAGGGTATCTAACGAACCCTCACTCTCTGATCACAGAATAATAGAATTCAACATGAGGGGACTCTGGCAAGAGAACATTAGAAATCCAAGAAACACCGACTGGGACACATTTCACACCAGCCTAAGAGAAAATATAAAACAAACAAATTCTAGAATCAAAAACCATCTAGAATTAGAAGCAACATTATAGAATCTCTCAACGGAGCGCTGAAATATTCATACGAATCCAGCTGCCTCATTAGAGAGAAAAGAAATTGTAGGAAAACTCCGTGGTGGAACGAACACCTATCCAAGCTCCGGGCAGAAGTTCGAAGGCTTTTCAATAAAGCCAAGCGCGATGGAGACTGGCAGGGCTACACGGCGGAACTGACAACCTACATTAAGGAAATCAGGAAAGCTAAACGGAAGAGCTTCAGGGACTTCTGCAGGGATATCACCTCAACACCTGAAGCATCCAGACTTCACAAAGCTTTAGCGAAAGGCATTGCTCAGGGAACAATGTCGCTCAGAAAACCTGATGGGAACTACACAGAAAACGAAGAGCAAAGAGCTCTACTTCTGCTAGAAACTCACTTTCCAGGCAGTGCACTGAAAGTAGGGAACGAGGATTCGTTCGAATCTGGTAAACCCACGAAAGAAGATTGGGAGGTCGCGAAAACCATCTGCACGCACCTCCGAAAGACTGAAATGGGCAATTGGCACCTTTCAACCATTCAAATCACCCGGGGTGGATGGGATATTTCCGGCTCTTCTGCAAAGAGGACTGGAGGATCTCATGCCACACCTGGTAAGAATATTCAGAAGCAGCCTGGCTATGGGATATACAGGGTGATTCTTTTAAAGCGCCCATTAGAAAAAGTACGACTTCTAGTTGATCTAGGAATCTGAATTTTGGAATTTAGGCAACATACATAATAACGAGTCGAAATGAAATATTACCAAGATAGCAGCACATTTAAAAATGGCGAAAGCAATGGCCATCTTTGTTTTTTTAAATGGGACACCCCATACATTATTGCATTTTCAGATTGTCTGAGAAAATGTGATAACAATGGTACTTATAGTTACAGGTTAAATTGAGTAGGCTATGAGTTATAAACAAGTGAAACTCGCAATTTTTCTACTTTGAAGCCATTTCCAACAAAAACGGCTCAAGATATCAGAAAACGGATTACATGTCCCTATTTTAACTTTTAAAGAGGTATCCTATTATGGAGTTGGAATGTTTATACAGGGTGGTGAAAATTATCAGATTTTTGTTCACCCTGTATAAACATTTCAACTATGCAGTAGGATACCAGATGAAAAGTTAAGATAGGAACATGTAAACCGTTTTCTGATATCTTGAGCCGTTTTTTGTGGTAAATGTCTTTAAAGTTGGAAGATCACGATTTTCAAACTCATAGCCTACTCAATTTAAAATACAACTATAAGCACCATTGTTATTACATTTTCTCAGACAATCTGAAAATGCATTAATATATGGGGTGTCCCATTTAAAAAAACAAAGATGGCCATTGCTTTCGCCATTTTTAAATGTGCCGCCATCTTGCTAATATTTCATTTCGACTCGTAATTGTTTATGTTACCT